>CM055955.1:16827128-17568762 GCA_029490685.1 Schizonepeta tenuifolia | reverse complement strand
TTTTCTTTTCCAATCGATTTGGAGTTATTATTCTGTCTTTAAATTATGCTTATGAATTTATTTTGTGTTCTTAGAATTAGGGTTTTATATTTTTGCCTAAATTAATTTGTTTCTTTTAATTCCTTAGATTAGAAAAAATCCATTCAATCAATCTTTAATGCTTTCTTTTTATTTTCTGTTTCTTTTCGCAATACAAACATCGCCCTGCTGCAAGTCTTCCTTGAGAGATTACGACTTGGTTGATTAATTTATACTACTTTGATCTCGTTTAATTGCGGGTGACTTAGATAAAATTTAGTCGAACAACAGCCAGCTTCTCCTTGAGGACCTTCACGAGTGGCGGGGGAAGCTGAAAAACCCACCGCGAGGAAAAATAGTGCATAAGTAAAAAACTTGATTAACATGGAAAGAAGAAGCAGTAGCGACAGAAAGCTAAATCAGAGTATACCTCTAGGGGGGATGCATGGCCAGGAGTTGCTTCGGGAGGGCACTTGAGATAAGTAAGTGCCACATCGCTCGACCACACGAACTAGATCTGAAGGGAAGATGTCATAGGTGAGAGCTGTGGAGCCAGAGAAAGCCGAATGAAGGTTGCAGGGAACAGTCAGAGCTTCGAAAGCCTTATGCATTACAGGGAGCCATCAAGGAGTGCCAAGAGGAGTCTTGGGATCTCCTTTGAAAGATTGAGGCAAAGGCAGGTGCTTCACTATGGGGTCAACATCGATGGGTTCTGTAAACCCAAGATTGCGAGCCTTTGCCACCACTGTCATACCGCACCTTTTAGCTAGAGAAACTATATCTTGACGAATCAAGGCCAGATACTCGAGGGAAGATTGGAAAGCTTCAAGAAGCCCCTTGTGGAGAATCTGGAGGGCTTGTTGTCCCATGGGAGTACGGAGAATGAGGTTGGGGCATCCCTGGATCCCGTCAGCGTATACTGAGTTATAAGACAAATTTATGCCATGAAGAAGGTCGTTGGCCTCCGAAAGCTCTTTGTTCACTTGAATCAAATGGCGACTAATATCGGCATTTATGGCGCTTAAAGATGCATTTTCCTCAGCGAGAGCAGCCATCTTGTCAAGTGACTTAACCAAGTCGTGATTCTGTTTCTTCAAGTCATCATTGGCTAAAGAAAGCTGGCTGCTGGCCTCTAGAATATCTCGATTGTGCAGTTGTAACTTTTCATAAGACTTGGTCAAGTCAGCCAACTGAGATCGGCAAGAGGTCAAGTTTTCTCGCGATCTCCTAACTTCTCCTCTCGAGAGGTATCTTTAAATTGAAGCAGTCGGCCGTGAGCACTGATAAGCTGTCAGAAGATGAATGGCACATGTATGAGAGACCAACATTAGAAAGTGATAAGCAGGCGTGACATGGAAAAGATAAACAAGTAGATAATGGTTATACCTGGATTAGACGATGGGCACTTTCTTCTTGAAGCTGGAGGAGGGAAGACCCATCTTGTGCCTCCTCTTCGGAGAGAGGGATAGCCTACAGTAGCGAAAGACACTCAGAGGGAGGAAGCTCACGAAGGGAGCTGGAGGTTTGCCCTCGAAAAACATATCCGGAGTAATCTGTGAGATGAGTAGTAGTCTTGCTTTTCTTGGAGGTGTTAAACGGAGGACGAGTGGGCAGAGGCCTCTTATCCTTTCGGACAGTTTCACCGGATTTCTTCCCTTTGGCCTCAAGAGAAGGAGGCAGAGAAGGGGAGATCCCTGAAAGAGTTGCTGGACGAGCGCTGGTCTTGATCAGAGTGGTACGAGAAGCAGGAAGTGTTTCCCCTATGCTAGCTGCCGAAGATGGAACGGTATGGTTCCTAGTGGTAGTTAAAACCTGTGACTCCTTGCTAGCTTGATCTTGAAGAAGGATATCGAAATCAAACTCATCATCGCCAGAGAGTTTCACATCCTGAATCTAGCACATCTCTGCAAAACAAAAAAGAAAATGGCGAGAAAGCTATGTAAGATAAGAAGAAAGACAATGTTGAGAAAATAACAAATAAGTAAAGGGTGTGGAGAACCCACCCTCACGAGAGAAAGAGCAACCCCCGGGAGAAGCTAACTCGAAAAACGAGAGCACAAAGGTGTTAGTTAGGAAAGAATTGAATTTGAAGGGATTGAGCCTA
This sequence comes from Schizonepeta tenuifolia, assembly GCA_029490685.1. Taxonomy (NCBI): domain Eukaryota; kingdom Viridiplantae; phylum Streptophyta; class Magnoliopsida; order Lamiales; family Lamiaceae; genus Schizonepeta; species Schizonepeta tenuifolia. The sequence goes on along the minus strand of CM055955.1, from coordinate 17,566,640 downwards.
ACCTTCCCAGTAAGCTTGTTTAGCACCTTACGATCAATAGGAGTGATAGTTTTTATAGCTGGACGAGGTTGCTTCAGCTGAAGTTTTTGCCAGGGGCCGTATGCGAAAGGCCAGTCCCCTTATTTGGGCGTAACAACAAAGTATTTGTTTTTCCAATCCTTCCCTGAACTACGGGGCACACACAAATGTTGAGCTGGACCCTTAGGTCTAGCACTAGCATAGTAGAAGCCATCCATGGATTTTATGTCATAAACGGTTTGAAATAAAGTAGGGTTGGGAAAGTTACCATTGCCACGCATTAAAATGAAAAAGCCAAAATAACCTTGATGGAATTAGGGAGAAATTGGTTAGGCCATAAATTGTGGAGATCACACACTCCAGTAACGAATTCAAGGAAAGGCAATCTTAAACCTGCCTCAATTTGACTATGCCAAAAAGCTATAGAGGGGTACGGTAAAGAATAAGGCCGTTCATGGGGTTCAGGCATGCGGATGTCAAAGTAATCATCACAGTTCATCCAAGATTTCACCAATGCTAGTTCTTCCAAGTTCAAGAGAGATTCACCTGTATTCTCGTCACACGGCGGAGGGGGAATAGCAGAGTCCACGTCATAGGAGGGTTCAACAGCGGCGACAACCGCAACTTCTGGATTTTCTCCTTTATCTGGATGAGAAAGTGTCGAGTCATCTCCTAAATCCACAATCTATTTCAAGTCAGAGGAGGGATTGGTAACCAGTGGTGCTTGACGGGACAAGCGGCGAGAGCGCCTTGCCCTCTGCGAAGGGCCTCTCCCTCGAACGCGAGAAGAGGTTTCGGACTGAGAGTCACCGTGAGAGGAGAGAGCAAGATGCTCCTCCGCGGATTGGGCCGTTTGATGGTCAGAAAGTGTCTCCTCACCGGACTGAGAAGGAGAGTTCGCCATGGAAAAGAAAAAGAAGAAATGGGAAGGTAATGGATGATTGGGGGAGAGTAAAATGCCAAAATGGAAAATGAAGAAGTAATATTAAGGAATAATAAGACGGTTGAGAAAAAGAGGGTGGAAGTTGAAGAGTTTCTCGAAACTTGAAAGGAAATAAAGCGGACGATGCCGCCATAAAATTGCTGACCTAGGATGACGTCACCAACCTTTTGAAATATACAGGTCTCCTTCTGGACAGTAAAAAGAAAAAAGAAAACCCCGCCTCTTTACTCTCTATATTTAAATAAGCTCTATCCTCTTTAAATATATAGAGTAGGGGGAGTAGATAATGCGTAATGTAAAAAGTAGGTAAGCAAATCGCTATATGTCCTTATTATTTCGATTATCTGAGAGCTAATTCCGGAAGAGACCTCAGCAGCTATATGATGAGAGATACCTGATAATAGAAGATACTTCAAAGACGAGCTAATTGGAATTCGAAAGCAGGAGAGAACTCGTGAGGTCTCCAAAACAGGTCTAAAGAGGACCGGCATGTCTGTGACAGTACTGCTGCATCATTTACACTTTTCCAGAATCACGGAAAAGTGCGCCCTGCACAGCGAATAAGGAAAAGGCACGTGTCCAAAAGGTATTGGAGGAGTTGCTCAACGTTCATGCTTCGCCCCCAAGTCAAGAGGGGGTATATATATAAATTTTACTTCCATTCTAGCTAGACTCTTAACACATGCACACATTATACACACAAGAACACCTGCAAATATCCCATTGTAATCTGACTTTAGCATCTGAGGTGGTTCTCCGGGAAAATCTCCCGGTTTCCACTCCTATTGCAGGAATTGAAGATACTTTTCGCTCGTGATAGTAGTTGATCCGGTTTCGAGGAGAAAGCCTAGAAGGAACAGGTAAGTGTTTGTATATTTCAGCTGTCATCTCAGCTATTTTCTGATGCTGTCTTTTTTGAGCCGCCTCATGCACAATTTAGTCACTGAACATGATTTGATTAGTCGATCTTCTGAATTTGAAGCGGCAATACAAAATGGGGATAGATCAGCTCTAAAACTTTTATGTGAAAAGAAATCACAAGAATGTGAGTATGTCCTCTTCATTCTAGACTTGGTAGCATCAATGTGCATCATCTTATTGGCATAGTTATTTCTCAGGCCAATATCTCACATTTTATTTTATGCTCAGATCTGAAGAGGAAGGGAAACATGGGGCTTCATGAAGGTTATGTTCAATGAGGATGGAACCGCACGGTCAAAGCTGCTCTCCCATTTTGGTTTTAGTCAGCCTGCTGAAGAAATTAAAGCAATTCTGTACAGAATGATGTCACCGAGCAGCTGCAGGTGAATGATCTTGGTCTCGATGAGAGTAAAACAATTAAAACAGGAGCTTCTGGTTACAAAGAATCTGCCTTATTCGCAACTGACAATCACCCTAGCCCCAAGGCCGATACACCTGTGGCTAATTCTAAAGATGAAGTCGTTGGAGACTCTGTAACAGAATCCCATCAAGAAATTGATGGACAAGAGGAGAGTTCTGATCCTTCATTCGATGATGCTGTCCAACGTGCTTTAGTTGTTGGTGACTACAAGGGGGCAGTTGCACAGTAATAGATTGGCAGATGCTTTGGTCATTGCTCACGTTGGTGGCGTTTCATTGTGGGAGAGCACACGTGACCAGTACCTCAAGACAAGTCGCTCTCCCTACCTGAAGGTGAGGAATTATTATTGTTTGGATTGCCAGTTTTCTGTTTTTTCTAACATTTCTTCTTGTTAATTGTATTTGTCTGTACTGGTGTTCTTTTATCTTATTTGGTTGCTTCAGGTTGTTTCTGCAATGGTAAACAATGACCTAATGAGCATAGCAAACACCAGACCTCTGAAATCTTGGAAGGAAACCCTTGCTCTCTTTTGTACTGTAAGTCTATTATATTCTGTAAACAAAATTATAGTTTGCTTTGCTTAATTGTATATCAGCTCCTACCTTGCTTGGCTGCCCTTGCACTCTGTTTTTTTCGGGGATTATTGTGTGGCATATCAAGTTATTCCTCCATATTCATCTGCTTATTGTCTTGTAAACTGTGAATTTAATATGATCAAAGAGTGGGCAACATTGCAGATTTCATGTTATAAACGTAAATACCCGTGCTTTCCAACTGAGATGTTGATGACATCTGTGTGTGGAAAGATAAACAAATGTTTCTGTTGTTTTTTATGCACACAAGCACATCTGTTGTTTTTTTATGCATATAAGCATCTATTCTTTTTTTTGTTGAAAAATCTCAGCCATGGCTTGTCTATGAAAGATAAATTGCCATTTAGGTATGATGAAATGCTTGTTATAATGAAGGATTTGTTTTTGAGGTTTGTTTTTGGGCTTTTATACCCTTTGCTGCTTTCCTAATTATCTAAATGTGCGCCTTAAAATACTACATACATATCATAAGACATTAGCAAACTCCTAGTAGTTGAGGCCTGAGGGGTCAAAATTGTAAATTATGATTTGCAATTTCATTCATTTAATCCCTTGTAATAAATTTTTCTTTTACTTTTGATTATCACTAGCTGTAAGGTTGATGACTGTAAGTGTGGTGTTAACATGTACTGTATGCGGAGCGTATCGAAATGCTCACTCCACATGAATTATTTTTCCTGTATCTGTGCTAGTCTGAAAGCCTTGCCATGTCTTATTTCTGGTCTCTGTTTGCTGTTTTCCAGTTTGCACAGACAGATGAATGGACTCTAGTATGCGACAATCTTGCTGCCAGACTTATGTCTGCTGATGATACTACTGCAGCAACTCTATGTTATATCTGTGCCGGAAATATTGATAAAACTGTGGAGATTTGGTCGAAGAATCTGTCTGCAGAACATGATGGAAAGTGCTACGTGGACCGTCTCCAGGTAAGCATGAATTGACTTAATATGATCTATAAGGGTTTAAACTCATTGGGTTATGGAGCAGCATATCCTGAGCAATTCAATTACAATGGTGTTGACAATTCTCAGAATTATTACCAGGTTTTATATTTCACCCTGCTTTTATCAAATTTTTTTATGGTTGATACGCGGTTTGTATCTTAGATAAATCTTTTTTCTGCTTCAGAATCCTAGAGCAACCCATGTACAACCAACAATTCAGGGAAGTCCATAGCCTAATACGCCTCAGCCTAACATGTTTGTCCCATCTCCTGCACCTCCAGCTCCAGTGGTGAGTCCCATTTGGTTCGGTTTGTATATAATGTGTCGTAGTATGGGTATGCGTTATTCCGGTGAAGCTGGAATCTGATTAGAGGACATTTGCTTTCAATATCGTTGCAGGGTAACTTGCCTCCACCTCCTGTTAATACCCAGCCTATTACGAAATTTGTTCCTACAAACCTTCCAGCATTAAGAAACGCAGGGCAATATCAGCAGCCGACAACTTTGGATTCCCACTTATATCCAGTAAGCTGCTTCCCCCCTCTCCCCACCCAAAAAAAACAACTCCCCTTTCAAATTTAACCACCATTCTGAGTTTGCATTGTTTATTTTTATGGTTTGTTTAGGGGCCTGCTAACGTTGGTTATCAACCTGTCCCTCCGGGTCCATATGGTCCTAATACATCTCAAATTGGGCCAACAACTGGGCAAGTGATGTCCCAGGTTGTGGCTCCTGCCCCACCAACTATTGGATTCATGCCAAATAACAACTCAGTGGTTCAAAGACCTGGGATGAATCCAGTGCAACCTCCTAGTCCATCTCCAAGTTACTCCTGCTGCTACATTGAATGTTCCTGGTAAGCCCTGTCCCACTATTGACTATTGGTATTAGCAGAGTAATGTATCAAAGAGCAGCTTATCCTCCTGGGTGGGATTTGCTTGATTTATCTGTTATTATCACATTAAAAGGAGGCTTGATTCAGTCAGTAAAAAATTAAATGATGAATTGAATTTGATGACTATGGGGAGCTGTTGGGGGGTTGGTTTCTTGGATTTGGAATTCTTTATCCTACGTCTTCTGTAATGCATTAAGGTAATTCATACAACATAATTAATTAATAGCATTTCAAATTAAGCTATTCGACCAACATCAAGCGCCTACATCTGCCAGCTATAAAAACTGAACTTAAATTTAGACTCAAAACAAGTTAAAAGAAGTAAAACACAGATTGATAATTAATATGTTGGGTAGTGTATATTTTTATATTTGCAATCTGTTTCTGGTGATTTGCAACTCAGGCAAGAAAATTTTCTTCTAGGAATAAGTTTTTCTTTCAAAATAATAGTATAATCTTTGTGAATGAAATATAAAAAATGACTTACGTATAACTAAGAGTGGTCTGTATCAATAGTCTCGTGATATATATTGGGATTCAATATGTGCCAGTTGGGTGTAGCTAACTTCAATATATGCCCTACCATATGCTTTTCCTTCAGGCTGTGAGCTATCACACTGGAATTTATAGCTCTTTTTAAGTAAAATACTGGAAGCCATGCAGTATTATATGCACTCTCAGTTCCTGAATTTTTTATTGCAACTTCTATTTGTTTAGTTTGTATGAAGACCTTTATTCCATGTTCTCAACTTACCTGACAAAACTTTACAAAACCTGTTACAGCTCAACAGAAGCCTGTCATTGCAACCTTAACCAGACTCTTCAACGAGACAAGTGAAGCATTGGGAGGATCACGGGCAAATCCAGCTAGGAAGCGTGAAATAGAGGACAACTCAAAGAAGTTAGGCGCCCTGTTTGCAAAACTCAACAGTGGAGACATATCTAAAAATGCTGCAGAAAAGCTCGTACAACTTTGTCAGGCACTGGATAATGGTGACTTTGGCACTGCCCTTCAGATCCAGGTACCTTTTCCTTTTATATTTATTGATAGAAAAATAAACTTGGCATGTCTGATGTGTTGGTTATATAGGTTGTCCTCACAACAAGTGACTGGGATGAATGCAACTTCTGGTTAGCAACACTCAAAAGAATGATAAAGATCAGACACAACTTGTGATATAGCATCAATCTGTAGTTGCTGATTCATGTTCAAGTGAGCTCTGTTCTGTACACAAGAATTTACATGCAGTTTTCGTCCTACTTTTTTCTACTTTTTTGAATATGACATCTTTTTTTCCTCAATTTCATTGGATTATTTGATAACAAGTCCGCATTAGATGGTTTTATGAACCGGCAGTTCCTTTTATTTTTTTTGCCCAATTATTCACCACATAATATATGTTAGTTTACTCTTTTATTTGATTACGTATTGTTGTATATTTGGCTCTGAAACTAGTATAATATCTTTTTATGTGATCTTTGAATTGTTGTACTTTAGTTTTTTGATTACAGATAAGTATTGCCTTTCTTGAGGGCATATCTATCGTTACTTCTCAATAAAATGAGTACGTAACAATAAGGTATATATTTCCCCACTATACATTCTCGCGCCCACTTAGACTGCCAGAAACATTGGAAAAAAGTGATTGAAAAACAACCAGCATTTGAAAATTAGGCATTTGATTTTCTTCACTTTAGATTCTCAACTAGAGTATCTGTTGACCGCAATTATTCAATCTTCAATCTTGTCATATATATATATATATATATATATATATATATATATATATATTTTAGGGTAATCTTATTCATATATTTAACTTGAACAATCTATGTATATTAGGTAGAGGATAAAATGGGAACCAATCACTTAAGTAGAAACTAGAAACCGATCATAATCGTTCAATTATTAATCTATGGTTAAGATTGCGTTTGACTTTTGTATATATATTATGCATTCTTTATTGTAAAAACATTACATTAGTAAATCAGATTACATGGCAACCGCCAATCCCATGAATCAAGGGATTATGTCATTTATGTTAATTATTTAATTATACCTTATTTGATTGTAAAGTATTTTTTATCCTTCAGCAATAAGGCCATCCGTATATTGAAAAATATCCATATTTTTTAACTAAGAACTTACATTAAAAGAAAAAAAAAAACAGTTGAATATTTATATAAGCATTTCATATTAAAAAATAAAATCGATGTTTTAGTAAATAGAGAAATGGTTATTACAAATTGAGAAATGCTTATTTATGTTTATTTTTGTTGCAATATTTAAATAATTTTTTATTTGCTTATCATCAATAGAGAAATGCTTATTTATCCTTATTTTATTGCTTTCTTAATTTCTTTTTTTTTTTTATTTTTTCTCCGCACACATTTTAACTCCCATTTTATTAGTTCACACATACTTTTACTCCCAATTTGTGACTTCTATTTCCACAAAACATTTATCCTTAATTTTGCAAATTTCCTTTTTTCCCACTTCCATGCTTTAATTTGATAGACAAAATGTTACCACTCAAATCATTCTATATCTTGTCATTTTCGAAATCTCAAACTATTTATTTATCTATAAATTAAATATATTACATTAAAGATGAAACTTTATGATGCATCAAGGTCACGTGTTTCAAGTATAAACTATTTTATCTATCCATTAGAAGTAGAACTATGTGTGCACTTTCTAATTAATGCAAATTTATGATATACATTAATCATGATTTTGAACCTAACAAATTTAATTTATTACAATTTTTCAAAATTCAAATATTAAGCTTTGAATTGTTAGCTCACTTTCCTAATTAGTAATGCTTTATTAAAAATAAAAATATAAAAAATAAATATAATATATAGTACTTCGCTAGTAGATTTATAATTAATCTTTAAATAATAATTTATTTAATAAATTAGAGCAACCTAGTCTAAATGTGTTCGCTAATATACGATCGGCCGCATGTGCACTGTTTAAAGAATTTTAACGCGTCTTTCCCAAAACTTAAACCCTACGATTCAATTCAGAATTCGAGGAGGAGGCGATAACCGGCGGCGATCGACTGCAGCAGCTACACAAAAATTATTTTACATGGTAAGAAATTTCAAATACGTCGTCTACATCTCTCTATCTCTCTCCCTCTCACACAGTCACACACACACACACATTGTTAACTGTTGAGCACAGTGAGGAATATAATATGCTTAACGGACAAAAATGTCTGGGTAACTAAAACATTAACAAGAATGTGAATTGAATTGATTAGTCATGTCTTCTTTCTCTTCTGCCATCGCATTATTACTAAAGAATAGAAAAGTGAATGAGGAAAGCATGCACGTTAATATTCCCAGGAATTGATATTTTCTCTTTGTTTAGGCTGATAGCTCTGATGAAAGTCATGAACAACTTTACTTTTATTCACTAGGTTAGAATAGACCTTTATGTTTGAGATTGAGATAGTAGTTTCTTTTGCAAATTTTTCCTTTATGATGTAGTATGGCGGACCAATCACGAGTCTTTTGTGTTGCGGAGCAACCTTGCCCTTGCCTTGGGTAGCGTTGTATGATACACGTACCTGCCTCATCTATTATTGGAATCAGCATAACAATCATACCTAGTATGAAAGGTCATTTCCGCTTCTCCTTTCCCTTGAGTTCAACCTATGCCATCATTTCAATCAAATCCAATCATCCGTGATGCTCCTCAACTGCCCCAGGCGATTTAGGTAACTATAATTTATATTAATAAATTGCAAAAGCACTAAGTTAAAAGATAAATGATGTTGTGTGGCATCCGCTGCCTAGTCCAACCAATGCTCTATACTATTCCATTGATGAATCATTTTTGCCTCCCCAAAATACAGTGTTATTTCACGGAATAGTATTTGAAGTTGCATTAAATGTGACAAATGATGTTGATGCTTATCAACAGGGGCAGCAGTTGCCTCAAAGACAAGAATCTGAGAACAAACTTGGCACGAGGGATGATGAGAGAGAAATCGCCGTACAAGTTAACCAAATTGAGAAGGTAGTGGCAGCTACCAACATTGGTACATTTATCAGTCGATTGAGTCATGAATCAACTTGTATATGGACTAAACTTTTTTTATTAACGTATTCAGATTTGCAATTTTCATGTTGAGGCTAAACCGAAGCTACTGAAGGAGGTAAGTAGTAGAATCTACATCGTTCAAATCTAATAATATGTAGGGACTGAAGGATACTTTTAGGATCTGCTTCTCTTTTATTTGCTCCACTTTTTGCCTTGAGTTTACATTTGTTAAAAACTGCATGCCTTTGCATTTTGTTTCCTTTTGTGTTAAGCTTTTGTTACACTATTTTCCCAACATATTATAACTAGTGCAGGCTCAACATGCCTTATTGTAGTGAGTTCCATGTTATCTTAACTATAAATCTAATTATATCTTTGGAAGAATTCTCACATTTTTTTCATTCAGAAAATTCGTAATCAGTTGCAACTCGTCACAAGTCCAATATATGCTTTGAGGGAACACATGTCGTATATTGCTTTGTTATGATCATATCTATACAGTTAAGTATTCTTAATGTTGAGATTGCACAATTGATCTTAAGACTTTCTGTAGCACTAATGTTTCATCCAATTCACAGTTTCACACTATATATGACTTGATGGTCCCGAAACGAGTTACTGGTGTAGGGGGGGGGGGGGGAATACACCAGTTAGGATTTTAAAACTTAACCCTTAAAAATTACTTCAACCGAGTAAAACGGACTCAGTTGGAATCTCACAGCTGAGTAAGCAACCTCAGCTGGAAGAGTGAGGCTGTGCGGAATGTGGTGGAAATTAAAACTCGTTAAAGCAACTCACGCTTTTTAGTGCAGGGTTGGTCAAAAACCAAAACAGTTGAATATGCAAAAATGCAGTTTGTATGCTGGTTAGTTTGATCAGATAAGAATGCAATAAGCAACTGAATAAAAATAAACACAGACACAGGATTTAACGTGGTTCGGAGATAACCCTCCTACGTCCACGGGGAGATGTGAATCCTCACACCTCAGTCCAAGTTCTTCTGGACAGTTCCACACAGCTTACCCGGCTGTGCAACCGTTGCAATAAGTTTACGGGTACTTATCAACCTTTACAGTTAAGTTTGCGGTACTTAACAACCTATGTCAAGTTTGCGGGTACTTGACGACCTAGCTACTCAATTACAGGAAGAGTATGATCCTAACAGACACTTTTTAAGGTGTGTATGTGGGTGGATTTTCCAACTACAGCTCGATCACGAATGAGAGCTGGATCTATGGCTTGAACGAATAAACACTCAAACTAAGATCTAAGACAGATTATAACTCTATGAACCCTCAGCTACTAATGTTCTATCACTCTTGAACTCTCAGCTGCTGATGCTCTTAGAATATGATTTTTGCAGATTTTTCTTGCGCTTGTTTTTCTTGTGATTGCACTTCTCTATCTCTTGTCTCGTTATCTCTCGAATGAGAGAATGCCTCTATTTATAGGCGGAGAGTATCAACTAGCCGTTGGAGGAGCTGTTGATCTCTGATCGTTGAAAGCGATGGCTTGTCTCTCATCTCTGCAGACTTTCCCGATATGGCATCTGTGCTCTTCTGCTTTCCTTCTGAGACAGCCTTGTGTTGGGCCAGATGGGGTAATGACTGAACGGTCAAACCCTCATGTGACTTCCTTTTGAAATTCAAATCTTAAACCTTTCTGACAGTCAACCTCGATTAGTTGGTTGAAAATCTTGATCTTTATCTGAGTGGTCTTCAGCTGATGTTCTGACTGAACCGTTGAACTCTCAGCTGACTTTGAACTTCATGCTGTTGATCTTCTTGTTTGAGTTCTACAACTGAGGTTTTGAAACTGAACCCTCAGTGTCTTCCTTGTATTTAGTCAGTTGAGTTTGAACCCTCAGATGACTTTCTTTTCATCTGATGTTCTCTTCCTCTTTACTGCTTCTCATCTGATGAACGCTCAGTTAGTTTCCTTCACAACTGATGTTCTGAAAGGACTTCCTCCTCATTCCATCTGAACATATGAACTCTCCAGTTGTCTTCATGACAACTGATATTCTGATTGGGTGATGCCTTGTTGCCATCTTCAGCTGGAGACCTGTAAAGATAAAATCTTAACTTTGCTCAAACAGCGAGCCTAATTTCTAACATTAGGTTCTGGCAACATCTACTCGGTTGGGGTCAGTCGATTTTGGAATTCATCAAAACTTTTATAAATTTCCCAACAATTTCCCCCTTTTTGATGATGCCAAAAACTACTTACAACTTTGAACCACGATTGATCTAAACCTCACTAACTTATCTAAATTCTCAGCAGAATTCTAGACAGTCTATAAGATAAAACATCAAAGGGTTAGCACAGTTATAACATGGCATTTTAAAAGACTTTGTGATTCAGAGCTTGGACAATGAGGAATTGTTCATCAAGGTGAATCTTATATATACTTTGAAGTTTTGTTACAACTGAAGATTACAAGGTTAAGCACAGAACAGATAAAGATACAACAGTTGCTCCAAAAACTACATCAGCTCAAAAATATTGTTGACCGTACTTGCTGAAGATACGGTTAAAGATCTCTTTCTTCGCAGGTGACTCAATCCCAATGTTGACACCATGTTCCTTGCAGACTTGTCTCGCTTCAGCCATGATCGCATTTCTGTTTGGAGTGTCTGTGCCTTTGATCATCTGAGGGCGATATCTGAGCATCTGCGGAACTGGAATGGTGTTGGGGATCGAGTTGAGCATTCAGCATGGCTCGCTTGAACTGACTAAACATTCCAGGGTCTCCAGATTTGAGCTCCCACAGGGGCTTCCTTGAAGGCTTGCCTTGGGTCTTCAGTCGAGTAGACCTTCCTGTAATAAAAGTCATTAATGAATTCATGCTTGAACTGCTCCCAAGTCATCGTTCCACATCAGCATTCATCCACTTGTCAACATGTGGGAATCGAGACGGTGAGCGGGACGTTCTTCTGCAACTGTTGGGTCTTCTTCCTAGCCTCAGCCTTCATCTGGTGCTTGCTAATTCTTCGCACACTCCGGCTGGCTTTATTTCGGTCGACATTTTTTCTCACCTTGGCTAGTTCCTTCTCGAACTTGGCCACCTTCTTTGCCTGATCAGCAGCAAACTTCTTGATTCAAGAGGGATTCAGGTACTTCTCCTTGGACTCCCCCATAGCTTTGGCAACTTCGATGCATTCTTCAACAGATATCCCATCAAGTTCGGCATCGAGCTCGGCCGTAAGCTCGGCTACGAGGTCGTGGGAGATTTCCAGTTCTTGCTGCGATCCTTCAGCTGCTCCTTCAGCTTCAGCTGACACTCCTTCCCCTTGCTGAAGAACAGCTTTCCCTTGTCCAGCAACAGCTGCTGGCTCCTTGTCTTCTCCCTTTTTGGCATCATCCAAAAGGGTGGCAACAGTGCCATCCAGGGAGGTCAGCTTGGCCTCAGTCTGTTGAACGCGGGAAAAGAGTTCGTCGACAGCATCCTTCTCTTCTACCTTCTTGGCCAACTCCAGGTCTTGGCGCTCCTGCTCAGCTCGCTGCAAGGCTGCAAAGGTCGCAGAGACCTCTTTGTGGAGGGTGACGAACTCAGCTCGGAAATTTGCGAACTGAGACATCCACTCCTGATCTTGAGTCTGCTGGGACTTTGCCAGATCAGATTCAGCAACGGTCTTGAAAACGTTGAAGTCCGAGCTGAGGCCCTGAACTGCCTTCCTTAGAGCCGTGATCTCCGAGCTGGAAGAAGTGGAGAGATCTTCGAACTTCTGCTGCAGGGAAGAGGAAAGGTGTTCCAGCTGATTCTTCAAGCTGGTATTCTCTGCCATCAGCTGATGCATCCTGTCAGCATCCTCCTCCTTGCTGAGCTGGATCTTGGACAACATTTCCTGCCTCAGCTGGTTGACCCTCTCGGAGATCAGCTCACAGATGGCATCGGTTGAGAGTGCTGGCTGATCTGAGGGTCCAGGCAGGTGTTGTGGTTGTAGCTTGGGCAGTTGGCTCCATGACAACCAGGGCAGATCGGCTGGCGAGGTAGGCCTTGAGCTTTTCTTCTTCCCTCTTGGCCGCCTCTTCAGCTGCGTCGACATCCTCCATGCAGTTGGCATTCTTGGCCAGCATATCGTCAAGAAACTGAACAGCTCCAGGATCGTTGCACAGCTCCCTGGTGTCTGTCCCTTCTTGGATTCTCTTGTCCAGACGACGGACGTAGCACAACCACCTTCTGGTTGTAGGCTACCTCCAGGTTCTGGTAGTCGAAGTATACCCTCAGGTTGGATTCTTCGACCTTCAACCTGTCCCAACCATGGATCCTGAGGGTTTCCTCCTTGACGTACCAATAGCTGAATATGACGCTGAACTGGTAGAGCAGTTCCGTCCCGAGTACGGCAAATATGGGCATCGAGGCTGCCTCGGAGAACATACCAATCAGCTTGCGGAAGCAGTACCTTAGCCTTCCTTCATATTCAGCCAAGATCGCCTGGCGGTTGGCTTCTTCATCAATTGGAGGGGGGTCAATATCGAAGGTAATGGGTTCGATGGTTTCATCAACGTTGGCCAAAGGAATAGTCACAACGTTGGCATCGAGCGAGAGGCTCGGAATATCTGACTGAGGACCAGTTGAGAGAACTGGATCCTCTTTGGGTGGTGAGTCGGCTGGCTCATGTGTTTCCTCAGACACAGGTGGGATTACCTGGCTGGCATCAGCTCCAGTCGGACTGTCGTGGGACTCCTCAGATGAAGAAGACTCATCTGAGGAGGAGCTGGATTCCTCCACGTGTATCTCCACTCCTTCAGCCACTTCCTCCTGACGAGGTTGAAGAACTAACCCAGCTGGGTCAACCGACTGGCTTGATTCGGTTGACTCCTTCTCCTCAGCTAGCTTTATCACCACTGGACTTGTTGTAGATGGTTGAGCCGCTGGCTGGATGATGCGAATCCTAGGCCTCTTCTGGAGGGGTTCCTCCTCTTCTTCTTCTTCATCATCTTCCTCTTCCTCAGCCACCTCCTCCAGCTGGTGTTTCGCAGGCTTGGACCGAGAAGGGCGTCGAGCTGCTGAGACTGACTCCACAGCTGGCTTAGGGGTACCATTGGGAGTGTAAACGGCCTCCACAACGTCCCTGGCCTTTTTGGCTGTGGGGGAACAGCATCAGCTTGTTGAGCGGCAGGTCCTCACTCCCTTCCCAGGTCAGCTGTTGTCCCTTTGTGGCTTGGAGGATAAGGGCAGAGATTTTTGTGCTGAAGTTGAGTGTCCCCTTGACACTCAACAACTGCCTCTTCGGACTCAGCTGACGTCTCAGAGATTTTCTGCTTCTCCATCAACAGCTGGCTTTCAAGATAGCCCAGCCAATCGACCTGGTGCTGTTCCTCCAGGGCCTTCTGTTGCTTGAGCTTCAATCGGCTAATGTCACCGAATGCTCCTCCATACGCGAAGGCGCATTTAGAGATCACGTCGAAAAGAAGTCGGTGCGCCGGCTTCAGTTTTGTCCTTTGCATGCTCCCCTTCAATGGTTCGGGAACAAGAAGGATTGTTTGAAGGAAGGCATCAGCTTCCTTATCGGTGAAGTTCCCCAGCACATCTGTGGCTTCGCGATTTCTGGGGATGATCTTCTCCAGTTCCTTGGATACTTTTATTTCCACGGTGGTGTCTTCTATCGTCCGGGAAGTTGTGTTTCTTTGCTTGCACGGGATGATAGTGACAAGCCCGTCTTCTGCAACTCGCTGCAGATTCCTGTAGAAATGTACAACCTGCTTCCTGAGCAACTTGGATGGAGAGAGGGTTGCCCAGTCGAGCAGACTGTGGTTGGAAAGAATGGCGGCGACTGGTGCGAGTTCCGGTGAGGTCAGGGCATCCCTGGAAAGAATCTGTTCGAAATGAATCTTCGACATCACCATGTCGAAAGATTCCTGGAATGTAGCAGGCTCTGCGGAAACCATCTTCTTGGAAACTTTAGATTTAGGCGCCATCTCAAAGAGATATATATGCAAAGAAGAAGGAAAATCTTTACTGAAAATGGTGAAACAAATGTGGAGAGGATGATGAATAGTTAGTAAAGATATGCACGAAAAGAGAAGGTAAGGATCACTTCCTGATTTGCCGTATTATATAATCTTTTACTCGGATAATATCAACGGCTGGGGTTAAATAGCGCGTATTTTTCAACGGCTGGGATTGCGCGTCTGTTGAGTAATTTTGACTGATGCTCCACGCGCGTGAGTGAGAAGGTGAATAGTTTAAGGTGTCAACCCAGTCGCACTATAAAGTAAGGCTATAGGAGTTCAGCCAGACTTTACATTAAATGTGACATGATGGCTTGTTTAGTCTAGCTGACATGTTCAGGAATGTTTGAATTTATTTCAAACATTCTCATTGAATATTATAACACATTCAGTTATAAATGATACCTGCCAGCCGATGTCGAGATCAGCTGTATACCTCAGTTGAGTTCCTCAGTTGCCGCATACCATCAGCTGACTCGAGTTCATCTGTTCAGCTGATGTTTGATGTCTTCAGTGGGCAATTCGTATCTTAGATTCCCCCTTCATCTGAGCTTCCCCCTCAGATGGATATCTGACTCTTCATCTCAGATGGATCCTCTACAGCTCGGATGATTCTTTGGCTAGGATGGATTTTCTCCAGCTCGGATGACTCTTCATCCGATGGATCCAATAGTCCAAGAAGATCACACAACATCTTGAACCGAGCTTCAGGAAGAGGTTTGGTGAAGATGTCAGCTCTCTAAATCTCAGTTGGGATCTTCTCCATGGACACATCCTTCTTCTCAATATGATCTCGGATGAAATGATGACGAATGTCGATATGCTTTGTTCGAGAGTGGTGAACAGGATTCAGAGAGATAGCTATGGCACTCGAGCTATCACAATGAATGGGAAACCTGTCCAGTTGCAACTTCATAGTCTCTCAGCTGTTGCTTCAGCCACAAATCTTGCATGCAACAGCTTCCAGCAGCCATGTACTCTGACTCGGTTGTAGAAGTAGCAACACATGCTTGTTTCTTGGAGAACCATGAAACCAGCTTGCTTCCCATGAATTGACAGTGTCCAGAAGTAGACTTCCTGTCCAGCCGATCTCCTGCTAGGTCCGCATCTGAGTATCCAGTCAGCTGGATGTTGTCATCAGTTGGGTACCACAACCCAACATTGATAGTTCCCTTCAGATACTTAATGATGTTCTTTGCTGCCAACATGTGTGCTTCTTTTGGTTGGACTTGAAATCGAGCACATACTCCAACTGTGTATGATATATCTGGTCGACTGGCAGTTAGGTAGAGCAGCGAACCGATGATCCCTCTATACGTGCTGGCATCCACGAGCTTTCCCTCAGCTCCGAGTTCGATCTTCCAGTTCGTATTCATCGGGATCCTCGTGGTCTTACTTGTTTGCAATCCGAACTTGGTGATGAGCTCTTTTGTATACTTGGACTGATTGATGAAAATCCATTCTGGTGACTGCTTCACTTGTAATCCAAGGAAATAATTCATCTCGCTCATCATTGACATCTCGAACTTCTCCTTCATGAGATCTGAAAACTTTTTGCACAGCTCCTCCGACTTGGAACCGAATATGATGTCATCCACGTAGATTTGCACTACAAGTATATCATCTCCAACTTTGATGGTGAACAGGGTTTTGTCAACTGATCCTCGTTTGAATCCCTAGTTCAGTAGAAAACCACATAGAGTGTCATACCAGGCCCTTGGTGCTAGACCATAGATAGCTTTCTTCAACTTGTACACTCTTCCATCTCCAGTCTCAAAACCAGGAGGTTGTTCAACATATACATCTTCTTTGATATCTCCACTGAGGAATGCACACTTCACATCCATCTGATACACTTTGAACTTGTGATGTGCGGCATAAGCTAGAAAGATTCGGATGGCTTCCAGCCTTGCAACTGGTGCGAAGGAATCTTCAAAGTCGATTCCTTCTTGTTGGCAGTATCCTTGAGCTACCAACCTTGCCTTATTCCTCACTATGAATCCAATGGCGTCTCTCTTGTTTTTGAAAATCCACTTCAATCCAATCACCTTGACACCATTTGGTCTTTCTACCAACTCCCATACACAGTTGAGTAGAAACTCATTCAGTTCTTCTTGCATGGCTGTTGTCCAGTGAACACAGTTGAGAGCTTCCCCAACATTCTTCGGTTCGTACATCAGCTACAAAGCAAGAAATCATGGCAACATCTCCAGCTTGCTCGAACTCCTCTAGAACTGCCAACTCCTCAGCATACTGGGCGTAAGTGTTGGAGTTTCCTTCAGTTGATTCTGGATTTGCAACTCGGCTCCTTGTACGCACACCCTCGGTTGGATCGCCGATGATGTTGTCAGTGGAATGAACTTCATACCATCTTCGGTTGCGTCTTCCTTCTTCTTCCAACTGTGGCTGTTCTGAAATCTGAGTTGGAGTCTTTAGAGCTGGTGATTGATCAGCTGTTGAGTCTGGATCCTCAACATTGGTATTAGGTTGAACCGGACTCGGTTGGGCTTCGGATGCTGAAGCAGTTGGAGGAACATCAGTTGAAGTTCCCCCTTGGGATGTGCTAGGGTCTTCGCATTCATCTTCAGAGGAGTATGGATCCTCATCCTCAGTTGCTCAAACCAGTGGTTCAGCTAGGTTCTTTTCCCTTAGAGCTTGCGATCTGGTGAGAACTGGTGGAACAGTTGGATCTGCTTGTTGTCCTTTAACCTGTTCCCTGCACTCAAAGGTAGATTCATCAAAACTAACATGAGGTGTTATTTCCACAACACGAGAGCTGTTGTTGAAAACTCTATATGCCTTGATCCGAGCTGCATATCCAAGAAATATGCCCTTCGAAGCTTTGGCATCAAAAGTTTTCAACTGAGTCTTCCCATTGTTGTGAATATAACACTTAGACCAGAAAACGCGAAAATAAGAAATATCTGGCTTTCTGCGTCTCCACAGCTCGTAGGGTGTCTTTCCCAACCGCTTGGTGAGAAGAGATCGATTCTGAGTGTAGCATGCTGTGTTGATCGCTTCAGCCCAAAATCTCTTCGGTAGAGCTGAGCTCGCTAACATGGATGTGGCTGCATCCTTCAGCGTTGTGTTTCGTCGCTCAGCTACGCCATTCTGTTGCGGAGTACGCGCGACTGATGTCTGATGAGTTATTCCATTCTTCTCGCAATACTCGATGATGGTTTCATTTAGAAACTCAGTTCCACGATCTGATCGAATAGAAATGATCTTCATCTCTTGTTGGTTCGATATCTGATCCATCAGCTTGGGCAGCTCATCTCGGGTTTCACTCTTGTGACGCATGAAAATGGTCCACGTGTACCTCGAGTAATCATCAGTTACAACCAATGTATATTCATTGCCATTTATGCTTTTTGATGTAACTGGCCCGAAGAGATCCATATGGATCAGCTGTAACACTTGGTCGGTTGAGGGAGTTGACTTCAACCGGAAGGAGGATCTAGCGAGCTTTCCCAGCTGGCATGCACTGCAGATGTGTGTTGTTGAAAACACTCGGTTAGGTATGCCTCTTGCATGTTCTTGTCTGGCGAGTCGGTTCATCGTCTTGAAGTTCAGATGGTTGAGCCTTTTGTGCCACAGCCAGCTCACATCGGAACTGCTCTTTGATAACAGGCAGGTGTCAGGGAGGCTGCTGTTCCAGTCAGCGTAATAGACATTCCCTGTTGGTGATCGATTTCCCAACAATATCACCTGTTTTGATCCGACATCTTTAACCCTGCAACCCTGTGCATCAAACTTGACAGAGAAACCATTATCACAGAATTGGCTGATGGAGAGCAGGTTATGCTTCAATCCATCAACATAAGAGACATTAGAAATTGAAACATGATTGGTTTCAAGGGTACCGTAACCTCTGGTATAACCTTTTGAGTTATCACCAAAAGTAATTGATGGACCTTCTTTCTCCACGAAACTTCCAAGCAAATCCTTCAGATTCGTCATGTGTTTCGAGCATCCACTATCCATCACCCACATTGTAGCAGATGCCTTCTTCTTCCTCACCTATTTCTCCTGCACCTGCAAAGAGAAACTCGCTTAGGTCCCCAATTTCAGTTGGGTCCTAGAGGGTTAGAACCAGTTCCCGCTGGAACTGTGCGTCGCTTTTCCCTGTAAACTCGGATGGATTTATCATTCCAGATTACTTTTCCTTCATCATCAACTATAACAACACCTCGGTTATCCTTAGGCTTGTTGTTAGAAGTGATGTTCTGTTTCTTGGAAGGAGTTGGATTTCTCCCATGTTGAGCTTTAGGAGGTGAGGCTTTCCCCCTATTTTGATGGCGATTCTTATCCTGTTGAGTTTGTCTGTGAGGTCGGACGCCATGTTGGAATCTTTGTGGCTGATTAGGATTCCAACTTCCTGAGGGTTGTCTGTAGCTATTCATGCCCTGTTGATGATTCATATTATGGTATGAATATCTCCAGTTGTTCGACCAGTTCCTTATTGGTTGACTCGGTTGGAACCTTTGGTCGAACTGATGTTGGAATCGCTGTTGATTCAGACGATTGAACCCATGTCTGTTCTGAGGTCGGTTCCATTTCTTCTGACGTTGATTTTGAGGTTGATACAGTGGTCGGTTCTGATTCTGAGATCGGTTGCAGTTGTGCCTTCGACGCCTCTGATTCCTCTTCTGACTTTTGGAACATTCCCCCTCGGTTGATATCTCAACCGATGGAATATTCTGTCCTACATTAGCTACTCTTTTTCCCTTCTCAGTTGTAATCCTATTGGTCGGTTGAACTTGCTTAGAGGTGGAGGTTGATTTAGCTTCTGGAGACTCAGCTGTGTCTGGCTCGACAGCTGTAACTTCTACAGCTTTGATGAAAGTTGCTGGTGGAATCCCAGTATCCTTGACAACATCATAGCCAAGTCCTGACACGTCATCCATTTGTCTACTATAACTGATAAGATTCTCTATGATCTTGGATGACTGATACAGCTTAATTAGATTGTCCTTCTCAGTTTGCAACTCCTTGACGAGTACAGTTATCTGCTCGGTTTGTCCATCTGACTTCTTTATCAGCTGTTCGATCTGAGCCTCTTGATTTTTCAACTGATCTTGCTGTTCATTGTTCTGCTTTGTCAACTCCTTATCAGCTGAAGCCTTAGCCTTGTTCAGTTGACTCTTGAGATTCTCAATCTCCTCGATTTGGCTCTTGATCAGATCGTCCTTTTCGATTAAGGAATCTTCAAGTTTGGCGAACTGAGCTTGAAGACTCTTAAACTGAACCGATTGATGATGCAGCTCCTCACTGAGTTCTTGAAGATCACTCCAGGAGGGTTCCAACTCATCGTTCAGAGATTCCTACATGTTAGAAGTATTGGAAGAATTTAAGCGAGCAGAATTAGATTGTACCTCAATATCATCTTGGTCGGTTCCAAGTGCCATGAGGCATTGATCCTGACTGATGACGTTGTTGGTAGAGGTCAGTTCATCCTCATCTTCAGTGTCTGTGAAGATGTCCATGTCGTCAGCTGCTTCTTCTGCTACCATGGCCTTGTTCTTTGCAGTTTGCTTGGCCCTCAACGCTTCTCTTTTCTTCTTTGAGAGGTCTGGGCAGTCAGCTTTGAAATGTCCTTCCTTGCCGCATTCGAAGCAACCATTGGTGACTGGCTTAGAACTGTCTCGAGTTCGGTTTGATTTATAGAAACGTTTATATTTGCCGAATCGAGTGTCCATGTCGGCTAGCTTCTTTGACAAAGCTGCAATGTTCTGTTGCAGTTCCTCTCTGCTTGGCTCCTTTGCAGTCGTGTCAGCTGATCTGGTTGGCCTTGATGATCTCGATTTTGAGTAGTCAGCTCGGAGAGCAACTGACTTTGAGGCTGAGCCAACATCCTCAATTCTACTTGTCTGACCTGAGGGCTGCGATCTCCTCCTGTTGACCTTATAGTCATTTCCTTTCAAGATTGAGAACAATCTTTCAGTTCCCATTTCACCAAGGTCAGTTCGGCTCTCGTGGATATTGGTGAAAGTATCCTACTCAGCCGGTAGAGCTTGCAACACTTTGAGATTGATTTCTCTTAGTGTGTATTTTTCTCTTCGGATGGACTGGATTCTTCTGAAGATGTCCATAAACCGGAGCTCTAGCTGATCAATAGTCTCATCAGGTCGCAGACTGAAGTTGTCTAAATCTTGACATGCATGTGAGAACTTGTTTTCCTTTGTCTCATCGCTTCCTTCACTTAACGATGCCAGGATGTCCCACATCTCTTTTGCAGTCTCACACTCCTCTATCCAAGGCAGATAATCTTGTCCAACTGTGGACATTATTGTGCTCTGAGCCCAGATATCCAACTGGCTCACCTTGGCCTCCTCTGGAGAGTAGTCTTCTGGTTGTTTCTCCACATACTCCATCACTGTATCTCCATCGTTAGGATTTGTGGGAGTGCGAGCTATTCTTTCTTTAATGACGATTGGTCCGGAAGAGAGAACTTGTTGCATCCTGTGATGCTTTGACAAAAGGATCTTCTTCATTCGAGTTCTCCATGATCGTTTCGAGTCGGGTCAAAAAATCGAGATTTTTCCTAGGGGTACCCCTAGCAGAAATGAGTGAAAATAGGAAATCAACCTTATCGCGCTCCAATCAAGATTTTGACCTTCCCTACACGTGCGCCTTTGAATAAAGATTCCAACGCAACTTGAATCGCTTTAATCGGACGAGTAACGAAAAAGATATGGCGAAAATAGTGGATGGCATAAAACTGCTCCGCGGCGACGCAATCGCGCTGCCTCCGTTTGGCCTCTTTTGGGCTACTTGGCCACTGTATGGACCATAACTCACTCACTATTGGGCCGATTCGCACTATTCTTATGTCGTTGGAAATCTCATTCAGAGGGCTAAGCCTAGGAGTTGCTAAATCCAAGTCATCTACCATTTATCGGGTCAAAATTATTGACGGATGGCGTGATCCTTTCGACACTCCCCGCAACACAAGTCACTGTGAGAGCCATATCTCACTCATTACTTACCCGATTCACTCAATTCTTGCACCACTGGAAATCTCATTCAGAGACCTATGACCTTGTGTGAAGACGATTTGATAATTTTCAATTTTGTACGGCCGAAAATATGGTGGATTTCTAGAATCGGTGTATTTCGCGCTATTTTTCACCAAATCTCCCTCGTTACAAGTCCGAATCACTCAATTACTTTTCCGTTGTAATGTTAATACATGGTTTAATGGATGATGAAGTTTTCACCGCGTTTCGAGTCGAGTCAAAAAATCAAGATTTTTCCTAGGGGTACCCCTAGCAGAAATGAGTGAAAATAGGAAATCGACCTTATCGCGCTTCAATCAAGATTTTGACCTTCCCTACACGTGGGCCTTTGAATAAGGATTCCAACGCAACTTGAATCGCTTTAATCGGACGAATAACGAAAAAGATATGGCCAAAATAGTGGATGACAAAAAACTACTCCGCGGCGACACAATCGCGCTGCCTCCGTTTGGCCTCTTTTGGGCTACTTGGCCACTGTATGAACCATAACTCACTCGCTATTGGGCCGATTCGCACGATTCTTATGTCGTTGGAAAGCTCATTCAGAGGGCTAAGCCTAGGAGTTGCTAAATCCAAGTCATCTACCATTTATCGGGTCAAAATTATTGACGGATGCCGTGAATTGACTACTGAGAACATGACGACGATCTTGTCCTTGACGTCCATCTGCACAAAAAAACAGGACAAAAATGCGAGCAAATATGCACTAGCGTGAAAAGATCTGTTCAGTTGACCACTGAAGAAAATTTCTCGAATTCACACCTTGTGAAACAGCGTCAGCAGTCTTTTGAACCACTGCTCTGATACCACTTGATGGTCCTGAAACGAGTTACTGGTGTATGGAGGGGGGAGGAATACACCAGTTAGGATTTTAAAACTTAACCCTTAAAAATTACTTCAACCGAGTAAAACGGACTCAGTTGGAATCTCACAGCTGAGTAAGCAACCTCAGCTGGAAGAGTGAGGCTGTGCGGAATGTGGTGGAAATTAAAACTCGTTAAAAAAACTCACGCTTTTAGTGCAGGGTTGGTCAAAAATCAAAATAGTTGAATATGCAAAAATGCAGTTTGTATGCTGGTTAGTTTGATCAGATAAGAATGCAATAAGCAACTGAATAAAAATAAACACAGACACACAAGATTTAACGTGGTTCGGAGATAACCCTCCTACGTCCACGGGGAGATGTGAATCCTCACACCTCAGTCCAAGTTCTTCTGGACAGTTCCACACAGCTTACCCGGACTATGCAACCGTTGCAATAAGTTTACGGGTACTTATCAACCTTTACAGTTAAGTTTGCGGGTACTTAACAACCTATGTCAAGTTTGCGGGTACTTGACGACCTAGCTACTCAATTACTGGAAGAGTATGATCCTAACAGACACTTTTTAAGGTGTGTATGTGGGTGGATTTTCCAACTACAGCTCGATCACGAATGAGAGCTGGATCTATGGCTTGAACGAATAAACACTCAAACTAAGATCTAAGACAGATTATAACTCTATGAACCCTCAGCTACTAATGTTCTATCACTCTTGAACTCTCAGCTGCTGATGCTCTTAGAATATGATTTTTGCAGATTTTTCTTGCGCTTGTTTTTCTTGTGATTGCACTTCTCTATCTCTTGTCTCGTCTATCGTAAACCTCTCGAATGAGAGAATGCCTCTATTTATAGGCGGAGAGTATCAACTAGCCGTTGGAGGAGCTGTTGATCTCTGATCGTTAAAAGCGATGGCTTGTCTCTCATCTCTGCAGACTTTCCCGATATGGCATCTGTGCTCTTCTGCTTTTCATCTGAGACAGCCTTGTGTTGGGCCAGATGGGGTAATGACTGAACGGTCAAACCCTCATGTGACTTCCTTTTGAAATTCAAATCTTAACCTTTCTGACAGTCAACCTCGGTTAGTCGGTTGAAAATCTTGATCTTTATCTGAGTGGTCTTCAGCTGATGTTCTGACTGAACCATTGAATTCTCAGCTGATTTTGAACTTCATGCTGTTGATCTTCTTGTTTGAGTTCTACAACTGAGGTTTTGAAACTGAACCCTCAGTTGTCTTCCTTGTATTTATCAGTTGAGTTTGAACCCTCAGATGACTTCCTTTTCATCTGATGTTCTCTTCCTCTTTACTGCTTCTCATCTGATGAACGCTCAGTTCGTTTCCTTCACAACTGATGTTCCGAAGACTTCCTCCTCATTCCATCTGAACATATGAACTCTCAGTTGTCTTTCATGACAACTGATGTTCTGATTGGGTGATGCCTTGTTGCCATCTTCAGCTGGAGACCTATAAAGATAAAATCTTAACTTTGCTCAAACAGCGAGCCTAATTTCTA
This sequence comes from Schizonepeta tenuifolia, assembly GCA_029490685.1. Taxonomy (NCBI): domain Eukaryota; kingdom Viridiplantae; phylum Streptophyta; class Magnoliopsida; order Lamiales; family Lamiaceae; genus Schizonepeta; species Schizonepeta tenuifolia. Next base: position 17,542,534 of record CM055955.1, on the reverse strand, counting down.
ACATTAGGTTCTGGCAACATCTACTCGGTTGGGGTCAGTCGATTTTGGATTTCATCAAAACTCTTAATAAATTTCCCAACATGACTGGCATTTGTAGCCTATTAACTAGTGAAGTCTCAACATGCCCTATGCTAGTGAATTGCATGCAGCCTTAGCTTACAATCTTATCTCACCTTGTCCTCTACTTGTATCATGGAAGACGTATGATAAACGCGCTGGTAAACGACCTTTTATTGAAGGAGGTGTTCAGTCGGCTGATAATAAGAAAAGGAAAAGCATGTCTTGTGAAGTTGGACCAATCCCTGATTTGATGCCTTTGAAAGAACTCAAGGTAAGTAGGTAACTCATATTTTAGTTAATTGTTCATAAGTAGTTTTTAATACTATTATAGTACCTTTTTTTCTTTCAGGAAATGATGTCTGAGATGATACTAGCAGTCCAATGGCTTCCAGGATATAATTGTGAATTGCCTCAGTGCACTATACATTCGTTCTGGCCCCAAAACGTGCCACCACGACTTAAGAAAATAAAGCTCCGTAAGGTGAATATTTTTATTTTTTGTCAAAATTCAGTAAAAGCTTTCTTTTGACTAATATTTTTATTTTTTGTCAAAATTCTGTAAAAACTTTCTTTTGACTAACTTATCATCATCATCAGGAGGATCTTAACCCACTTCTTATATCTTATCTAGAGGAGAGATGGTTGGATCGAAAGAAGTTAGGTGCTACACAGAAATATTTTTTATTCTGGTGTGGGACTTTTTGGAAACATGGGTCAGTTTCAGGTCTGACTCCGATGGAGTATTTTACTGTTGGATTGCAGCTTCACCAAAAACTGGAGGATACGGGGTTATTTCAACGTTTGGTGACGTTAAGAAAACAGTTTATGAGTGCTTTGAAATTGAGGAAAATCATAAGTGATTAAATGGACAACGGAATTTCAGAAGAACTTCATATTCATGATACCAGTCGAGCCTTAAAGCATGGTGAAAAACAAAAGTTTCTTTTGTCAAGGACTCCCTACAAAAGGCTTTGTCTTGAAGAATATAGGTTTAGAGTAGATATGAAGTTTGGGTTCATGGATGCATATCCACCATTGACTGGTGACATTGGGAGTTTACAATCGGAGGTGTACATTGCGTAGGCGACCGTGTCCACATTTCTTGAGGTAAAGGTTGTTATTTCTCCTTCTCTTATCCTATCAAAGTTCTCATCTAATGTTTCTAGGCTGATATACTGTACTACTGTTGCCTTGTAGCCTGGATTTGATGCTTAAGTGAGTGACTGCCCGCGTATGATAATCGTTAGTATTAAGCAAGTTGGAGAATTTACGGGGGTTACAACGGAGGGATCGAGTTCATATCGGAAAGAATGATGAGAAGTCAGAGTCGCCCACAAACCTTGTTTTTTCTTTTGATTTTATGTCATTGGAAGTAATGCTTTGTGTTTGCAGATTAGTTGTCTGCCCTTGGGCACATTGCTGGAAGCTAAAAATTATTAGTCAAACCTATTGCATGGAAAACTTTTATTATTGATTTCTGCCCCTTCAGTAATCTTGATTTCTGAATGGACATCTTTTATTATTGTGGTAATTGTTTGCTTCTTACAGCCTTTTTTGCTTTATTGGAAGTTTGAGTATTAATGATGTATAATGTACTTGTGATCCCTGCTATCGGGTTTCTTTCTCTCTCTCTCTTTCTCTATATATATTATATATGAGAATGAGAACTGCTCAATGTGACTCTGCTATCGGGTTTCTTTCTTTCTCTCTCTCTCTTTCTCTCTTATATATATATATGAGAATGAGAACTGCTCAATGTGACTCTTTAGCCTGAAGCTTATTGGAGACTTCTAAGTTCTAACAGAAACTGTTTTGACCGTGTTGATTACTAGATTACTAGAATAGTGAAGGTGTTTATTTAGTGTCCTTTTCTGCTTCCTCTCCTTTCATTTCACTTTCTTCACTGTCTGTAATTGGTGAAGAGTTGAAACTGTTACTATTAAAGATCTAGGATCTCATAAATTGCAAAAAATCATGAATTAGAGCAGCATATAAGCAACACACTACGGCCCTATGTTCTACTCAGTTCATCCAAAAAGTACTTAGAAAATATGATGATCATGATTTTGATTTCACCAAAGTAACACCACAAAATACTACACATAACAACAAATTAAAGAGAGCGATAGAGAGAGAGAGGATTGACTGAGGTTGGTGACGGTGGCCTTAACAGTGTAGCCACGGTGGAGGAGAAGCTTAACCAACCAGGATGCTATGTAGCCGGATGCTCCCGTTACACACACTACCTGCTTTCCCATTTATTTTGATATTTTTATTCTCTCAAACGCAATAATTCACTTCTTTGTTCTTTCTCTCTGAGTGTGTGTGGATTCAAATAACTCAACTCTTTGTGTGTGTTTTTATATTACGTACAGTTAGCAGAATTTAGAAAACTCTTATGCAAGCACCTACGTCAGCTTTCTTTCTTTCTTTTTTTTTTTTTTGGGAAGGAACGCCAGCTTTTTTCATAATTCGTCTTTTGCCACTAAAACTTTCTTCATAGTCACTTGGATGCCGCCCCAAGTTCAATTAACTTCATCCATATTTAATCTTCTACAATTACGATAAGAAAGGTTTTTGTCGTGTTAACCAATAAAATAGTATATGAATTTCGTTAAGTTTGATTCACAAAAAAATCTATAAAATGTAAGAAGGGTTAATCTATTAAGTTGTAACTAGGTAATATAATTTTTATATGCAATTACAGTTAAATGATGTATTCAACTGTTATTCTATATGCATTATTTTCTTAGGTGATAAATGAGAAAATATTTAGGTCCTTTATTCTTGTTGATCGATCTATGGTCCAGATTTAACAATGCATTACGTAATTGTAATTTATGCATTTATATGTTAATGCATTAAGTTATTGCATTTTATGCATTAGAGTGTGCGTATGCATTACATATTTACAATATATGCATTACCACATGCACAATTATAAAGAAAAGTGGGAATTGAAAAAGTTCGGTTCAATATTCTTGCACGTGGACTATTTAATGCATCTAAGTGATTCACAATTATGAGTTAATTTTTTTTACTCTATTAACTAATTAGTCAACTATATACGTAAATTGTTCCTGAAAAAAAAAAAAAAACAATATACGGTAAATTGTGTGCACAAAGTCACACTTTGAAGGAGTGAAGGTGCTAATTTTTTTTTATTTCAAGATTGAGACATGAAATCTACCTAAAAAAAAAAGCTTTCGTAAGACTCGGAAAGAATTGTTGAGTTGCTGAAAAAACGAGCACTTTGTCATAATACAAATGCTATGTTGTTACCATAAAAGAACAATGACTTATATATATATATATATATATTATGCATTCTTTATTGTAAAAACGTTACACTAGTAAATCAGATTACATGGCAACCGCTAATCCCATGAATCAAGGGATTATCTCATTTATGTTGATTATTTAATTATACCTTATTTGATTGCAAAGTATTTTTTTTATCCTTCAGCAAAAAGGTCATCCGTATATTGAAAAATATCCATATTTTTTAACAAAGAACTTACATTAAAAGAAAAAAAAAAAACACTTGACTATTTATATAAGCAATTCAGATTAAAAAATAAAATCCCTGTTTTAGTAAGTAAAGAAATGCTTATTACAAATTGAGAAATGCTTATTTATGTTTATTTTGTTGTAATATTTAAATAATTTTTATTTGCTTATCATTAATAGAGAAATACTTATTTATCCTTATTTTGTTGCTTTCTTAATTTCTTTTTTTTATTTTTTTTTTCCGCACACACTTTAACTCCCATTTTATTTAGTTCACACACTTTTACTCTCAATTATTGAAATTTGTACATAAGTAATATTTTGTGTTTTGATATTTGTGACTTCTATTTCTACAAAACATTTATCCTTAATTTTGCAAATTTCCTTTTTTCCCACTTCCATGCTTTAATTTGATAGAAAAAATGTTACCACTCAAATCATTCTATATCTTGTCATTTTCGAAATCTCAAACTATTTATTTTATCTATAAATTAAATATATTCATATTAAAGATGAAATTTTATGATGCATCAAGGTCATGTGTTTCAAGTATAAACTATTTTATCTATCCATTAAAAGTATTACTATGCGTACACTTTCTAATTAATGCAAATTTATGATATACATTAATCATGATTTTGAACCTAACAAATTTAATTCATTACAAATTTTCAAAATTCAAATATTAAGCTTTGAATTGTTAGCTCACTTTCCTAATTAGTAATGCTTTATTAAAAATAAAAATATAAAAAATAAATATAATATATAGTACTTCGCTAGTAGATTTTATAATTAATCTTTAAATAATAATTTATTTAATAAATTAGAGCAACCTAGTCTAAATGTGTTCGCTAATATACGATCGGCCGCATGTGCACTGTTTTAAAAAAATTTAACGCGTATTTCCCAAAATCCTAAACCCTATGATTCAATTCAGAATTCGAGAAGGAGGCGATAACCGGCGGCGATCGACGGCAGCAGCTACACAAAAATCATTTTACATGGTAAGAAATTTCAAATACGTCGTCTACATCTCTCTATCTCTCTCCCTCTCACACAGTCACTCACACACACATTGTTACTAGTTGAGCACAGTGAGGAATATAATAAGCTTAACGGACAAAAATGTCTGGGTAACTAAAACATTAACAAGAATGTGAATTGAATTGATTAGTCATGTCTTCTCTTCTCTTCTGTCATCGCATTATTACTAAAGAATAGAAAAGTGAATGAGGAAAGCGTGCACGTTAATATTCCCAGGAATTGATATTTTCTCTTTGTTTAGGCTGATAGCTCTGATGAAAGTCATGAAACAACTTTACTTTTATTCACTAGGTTAGAATAGACCTTTATTTTTGAGATTGAGATAGAAGTTTCTTTTGCAAATTTTTCCTTTATGATGTAGTATGGCGGACCAATCACGAGTTTTTTGTGTTGCGGATCCAACCTTGCCCTTGCCTTGGGTAGCGTTGTATGATACACGTACCTGCCTCATCTATTATTGGAATCAACATAACAATCATACCTAGTATGAAAGGCCATTTCCGCTTCCGTCTCCTTTCCCTCGAGTTCAACCTATGTCATCATTTCAATCAAATCCAATCATCCGTGATGCTCCTCAACTGCCCCAGGCGATTCAGGTAATTATAATTTATATTAATAAATTGCAAAAGCACTAAGTTAAAAGATAAATGATGTTGCGTTGGCATCCACTGCCTAGTCCAACCAATGCTCTATACTATTCCATTGATGAATCATTTTTGCCTCCCCAAAATACAGTGTTATTTCACGGAATAGTATTTGAAGTTTCATTAAATGTGACAAATGATGTTGAGGCTTATCAACAGGGGCATCAATTGCCTCAAAGACAAGAATCTGAGAACAAACTTGGCACGAGGGATGATGGAGAGAAATCGCCGTACAAGTTAACCAAATTTGAGAAGGTGGTGTCAGCTACCAACATTGGTACATTTATCAGTCGATTGAGTCATGAATCAACTTTGTATATGGACTAACTTTTTTATTAACGTATTCAGATTTGCAATTTTCATGTTGAGGCTAAACCGAAGCTACTGAAGGAGGTAAGTAGTAGAATCTACATCGTTCAAATCTAATAATATGTAGGGACTGAAGGAATACTTTTAGGATCTGCTTCTCTTTTATTTGCTCCACTTTTTGCCTTGAGTTTACATTTGTTAAAAACTGCATGCCTTTGCATTTTGTTTCCTTTTGTGTTAAGCTTTTGTTACACTATTTTCCCAACATATTATAACTAGTGCAGGCTCAACATGCCTTATTGTAGTGAGTTCCATGTTATCTTAACTATAAAATCTAATTATATCTTCAGAAGAATTCTCACATTTCTTTTCATTCAGAAAATTCGTAATCAGTTGCAACTCGTCACAAGTCCAATATGTGCTTTGAGGGGAACACATGTCGTATATTGCTTTGTTATGATCATATCTATACAGTTAAGTATTCTTAATGTTGAGATTGCACAATTGATCTTATGACTTTTTGTAGCACTAATGTTTCATCCAATTCACAGTTTCACACTATATATGACTGGCATTTGTAGCCTATTAACTAGTGAAGTCTCAACATGCCCTACGCTAGTGAATTGCATGCAGCCTTAGATTTCAATCTTATCTCACCTTGTCCTCTACTTGTATCATGGAAGACGTATGATAAACGCGCTGGTAAACGACCTCTTATTGAAGGAGGTGTTCAGTCGGCTGATAATAAGAAAAGGAAAAGCATATCTTGTGAAGTTGGACCAATCCCTGATTTGCTGCCGTTGAAAGAACTTAAGGTAAGTAGGTAACTCATATTTTAGTTAATTGTTCATAAGTAGTTTTAATATTATTATAGTACCTTTTTTTTCTTTCAGGAAATGATGTCTGAGATGATACTAGCAGTCCAATGGCTTCCAGGATATAATTGTGAATTGCCTCAGTGCACTATACATTCGTTCTGGCCCCAAAATGTGCCACCAGGACTTAAGAAAATAAAGCTCCGTAAGGTGAATATTTTTATTTTTGTCAAAATTCAGTACAAGCTTTCTTTTGACTAATATTTTTATTTTTTGTCAAAATTCTGTAAAAACTTTCTTTTGACTAACTTATCATCATCATCAGGAGGATCTTAACCCACTTCTTATATCTCATCTGGAGGAGAGATGGTTGGATCGAAAGAAGTTAGGTGCTACACAGAAATATTTTCGATTATGGTGTGGGACTTTTTGGAAACATGGGTCAGTTCAGGTGTGACTCCGGTGGAGTATTTTACTGCTGCATTGCAGCTTCAATAAAAACTGGAGGATACGGGGTTATTTCAACGTTAAGAAAACAGAAAATGAGTGCTTTGAAATTGAGGAAAATCATAAGTCATTACATGGACAACGGAATTTCAGAAGAACTTCATATTTATGATACCAGTCGAGCCTTAAAGCCTGGTGAAAAACAAAAGTTTCTTTTGCCAAGGACTCCTTACAAAAGGCTTTGTCTTGAAGAATATAGGTTTAGAGTAGATATGAAGTTTGGGTTCATGGATGCATATCCACCATTGACTGGTGACATTGCAAGTTTACAATCGGAGGTGTACATTGCGTAGGCGACCGTGTCCACATTTCTTGAAGTAAAGGTTGTTATTTCTCCTTCCCTTATCCTATCAAAGTTCTCATCTAATGTTTCTAGGCTGATATAATGTACTACTGTTGCCTTGTAGCCTAGATTTGATGCTTAAGTGAGTGACTGCCCGCGTATGATAATCATTAGTTTTAAGCAAGTTGGAGAATTTATGGGGGTTACAAAGGAGGGATCGAGTTCATATCGGAAAGAATGATGAGCAGTCAGAGTCGCCCACAAACCTTGTTTTTTCTTTTGATTTTATGCCATTGGAAGTAATGCTTGTGTTTGCAGATTAGTTGTCTGCCCTTGGGCACGTTGCTGGAAGCTAAAAATTATTAGTCAAACCTATTGCATGGAAAACTTTTATTATTGATTTCTGCCCCTTCAGTAATCTTTATTTCTGAATGGACATCTTTTATTATTGTGGTAAAAGTTTGCTTCTTACAGCCTTTTTTGCTCTATTGGAAGTTTGAGTATTAATGATGTATAATCTACTTGCGATCCCTGCTATCGGGTTTCTTTCTTTCTCTCTCTCTCTTTCTCTATATATATTATATATGAGAATGAGAACTGCTCAATGTGACTCTGCTATCGGGTTTCTTTCTTTCTCTCTCTCTCTTTCTCTCTTATATATATGAGAATGAGAACTGCTCAATGTGACTCTTTAGCCTGAAGCTTATTGGAGACTTCTAAGTTCTAACAGAAACTGTTTTGGCCGTGTTGATTACTAGATTACTAGAATAGTGAATGATAGATCTAGGGTTTGTAGAGATAGCAGAAAATAACAATAATGCGATGATACAAGGATTTACGTGGTTCGATCAATATGATCTACGTCCACGGGAGAGAATATAGAGAGCTTTTATTACTTGAGAGTACAATGAGTATTTGAACGTATCTAAACCTCTAATCTAGCATCTATTTATAAGCCTTGAATTGAGCCCTAATCTTTCTAGGATTTGGATTCCTTATACATATCTTGTTTCCTAGTACATGCATATCCGATTCCCATTCATAATAGGATTCTATCTTCTCCCAAAGTAGGGCTTCGTGACTTGGTCTCCAAGGTAGGCGTCGACGGTAATTGGGCCGAGCTCTATGGGCCGAGCTTGAATGTATAGGCCCACCTGGGTTGGGCCTTAGGTCAGGCCCAAGAAGAGGCCGGTACTATCACATCCCCCCCCCCAAAAAAAAGAGGAAAGAAGACGTGTAGACGTAGACTACGAGGTCGAATTGCCGAGGTGATTGATCGCGCAAATCACCGCTACGAGCTGAATTATCGAGCTGTTCTTCTGAGCTCATCCTCCGAGCTCGAGGTGGTAGTGGAGAAACACCAACCTGAGTGCTGGCCACTTTACTGTGGTGGATGTGGCCCATGTCCGAACATAAAGGGAGGGAAAAAGTAATGGGCCGTTTGAATTGGGTTGAGGGACGGTTCATATTCCAAGAATATCGGGCCCACGTTTACACGCGTTGATGTGGTACGGCGGGATTCAAATGTATATCCTTTGGATACAAAACGTTTCCCCCTTTTCATTTTCACATCCGCCATTTTTTAGCAGAAAAAGCTTTTGCCCAGAAATTTCCCTTCTCGCCTGAAATCCTCGAACTTTCGTTTCCATTCTGCCGGCGTTTATTCCGTTGGGGTTTCCGTTCACAGTCGCCTTGCACAGTTCCAGACGCGCTCACAAGTAAGTATGGCTTCCCCCTCTCAGACTAGCAGTAGCAGTAGCGATTCCCCTATGCCAGTCAGTTTCAATAGTAGCTTTAAATATAAGGTTTTCACTCTAGGGTCGTCGGAACCCACATTTGAAACCCTAGTAGTGCCCCCTCGCGTGAATAAGGGGAAGGTAAATGATTACGCCTCATCCTTAGGTGAGACTAGGATTAGGTTTCTCGCTCAAGCGTACAATTTTCCTTCTGACGCTGGATTAATAGAACCCCGCCTAGAGGATAGGGCGTGTGCCCCCCCGACGGGTTTTGTTACGATTTATGAGGATAGTCTGCACGCGGGTCTTCGAGTGCCCCTGCCTGAAGCCTATTCCGAGCTCCAACGGAAACTTGGCCTGGCGTTAGGGCAGATAACCCCAAACTCCTTTAGGCAATTTACCGATTTGGGTGTGGCCGCCGCTAATGAGGGTTACCGAATATCCGCCGAGCTCATTCACGAGCTCTTCCTCTTCAAAAATAATGCGGGCTGGTACTATGCCTCATCCCGAGCTGAGTTCAAAGGGAGAACTCAGAATAAGGTAGATAAGTGGCATTCGAAATTTTTCTTCTGCCGTCACAGTAGTTTTGTGGACCTGGTGTGGAGGGTAGAGAAACCTTATGAGTGGGTAATAAGCGAGGTGGATAGGGATTTGGCGACTGTTGTAAAAGCGATGAAGGACCTCGGGTCTTTTGAGGGGAAATACACCGAAGACTCGCTAGCAGAAGCGGGGTTGAGCCCGTATGAGCCCCATCGTATGGCGGATCCTTCGACGGGTGAGGCCCCGCTTTAGCTGTTAGGATTGCCTTTTCTTTTTTCGTCATCCTCACCTTTTTCTTGCTTTGATTCGCAGTGAAGAACTTTGGAAAAATTAAGGAGGTCGGTGCCAAGGCTACTAAAGCCAAGGAGGTCGGTGCCAAGGCTTCGGGCAAGAGGCCGAGGTCATCGGGGCGATCTGCGTCCTCGCCTGACCCGGGGCAGGTCGGAGGGCCTTCTGACCCCCTTCAAGGAGCCAAAGGGGTGGAGTCTGCTGTTGCGGATGCGAGCCCTCCTACCGCGAAAGCTGCTTTTTCCCCTTCTCCTCCTCAGAAACGGGCTAGGATCGTTGAGAACATCATCGACATGACAGGCGATGATACAAGCCCGGTAGCTCCCTCGAACAGGCTGGGGGACTTGCCTTTCCCCGAGGTGAGTATGATTGCGTTTTTTTTTTTGCAATTTTGTAATTCTTATCCCTGTAGCTTACTATATTCCTTTGATAGGGTCTTGATGTGTTTGTGGACTGGCTGAGGAGCAACGTCGGGCTGATGTCTGCTCGGCACGAGGACGAGAAGAGCCGGTACTCTGAGAAGCTAATATCTGCCAATGCCCGGACGAAGAGAGCTGAGGCCGCGCTGATCAAAGCCGCCGAGGAGGTGAAGGCTGCCAAGTCCGAGCTGGCCGTTCAGCTCGCAAGGGCCGCGAGTGAGGCTGAGAAAGCTCGGGCTGAGGCAGAAAGGGCCCGGACTGAGGCGGAGAGAGCTCGGAAGCTGGAGTCCGAGCTGGCCGCGGCAAGGGATAGGGAGGCCCAGCTTGCAGCTAGCCAAGGTGAGGTTCTCCAGGCCTATACTAAGAGGCTTCTGCTGCCGGAGAGCTTTGCCAGCTTGGCCAATGACTTGGCCAACCTCATTAACGGCAACTTCGCCGTGGCCGCTCTGGAGAAGGCTGCCCAGGACTTCCCCGACCTGGACGTGGCGAAGTTCGGCTTCGAGCGTCTTGGGGATGATGCTCTGCCTTCCCGTTATGCAAGGGTGGTCCGGGATCACCTCGCTCAGCTGCCTGTCTTGGAGTGTCTTGCTAGTTCGTCGGAGTTGCTAACTGCCGAACAGGTTGCTAACTGTTCGGTAGATCGGGATTTCGAGCTGGACACGGTTTTCGAGTCTCTTCAGGATGAAGAAGAAGAAGAAGAAGAAGAAGAAGAAGAAGAAGAAGAAGAAGAAGAATAAGATGCTGAAGATATGGGAGAGGAGCGGGAGGCCGAGGGCGATGCTGAGCAGGTCCCTCCCGAGGGTCCCCAAGCCACTAATGCTGAGAATCCGAGCTCCGAGCTGCCACCTTCTGAGACTGAGAAGGTCGGCGATTCTTAGTACTTAGTTTTTTTTTTTTTTGAACATTGTATTTGTATCCTTGTACTGAACTTTTTGAATGAATGAATGAAATTTATTTTTCTTTTCTTGTGTGTAGACCTCGGTTCCTGTCGATGTTTCTACTTTACGCAAACAGGTGGATCTTCTTTCTCACGACCTGCGTGAGCAGCGATCCTTTGCTCAACAATGGATGAATAAGTGTCGTCGAGCTGAAGAGCTTTTTGCCGAGAAGTGTTCTTTGTTGAAATCAACTGAAGCCGAGCTGAAGGAATGGCGAATGAAGTTCGAGGCGCTTGGCGTGGAGGCCGAGGTCAAGCAGATCGCTGCTCAAGAGCATGCTGATTTGCTTCAAGCCAGGCTTCTTCAGACCGAGAAAGAACTGGAAGCTGCCCAAGGTCGGGCTGACCCTGTTTCTGAGGATCACAAGAGGATCGCCGAGGAGCACGCCGAGTACGAAGATATTATCCGACGTGCTGGTGGTATCACCATTTCCGAGGCGGAGCTAAAGACGAAAGAAGACTTGGTGACGTATATCGATCTAAAAGAAGCAGTTGGTCCCGAGTCTCCTTTTCTCCAAGGTGCCTTTGACATGCTCAAAGAGAGTGCGAGCAGGTATAAGTGTATTCTAGAGCGCCAGCCAAAATTACATGCGCTGCTGGCCAAGGGTGCAGGTGCCGACCTCCCATCTTCTTCTCGAACGGTGCCTGCTCGCGAGGTAAAGACAGCTTCGCAGGGACGTCAGGTCGGCCCGAGCCGAGGTGGCCGAGCTGCGAGGCCAAGGTCGGCGACTTCGCGAGGTCGGGGTCCTTCCTTTGGAAGCGGTCGAGGTCAAGGTCGAGGTCGGGTTTCAATTGATGACATTCTGGGAATCACTTCATTCGAAGATCGGTGGCTTAAATTTAGCAAGAAACCTCCTTCTTCGTAGACTAGCTCGTTTTTGCCTGTAACTTATGTACATACGAATATTTCTAAATAGTTAGAAATAAATAAATATAGATTGAGTTCGTTGAACTTCCTGTTCGTCGTGAAGATAGCTTTCTTATTTTATTTGCATGTTGCATTTATGAGGGAGTAGAACTCGGACCTCTTTTTGTTTACAAGGGAACCTTAGTTCGGACCTCGTATTGTGATTCTCTCGGGGAAACTTGGTTCTGACCCCGATTGAGATCTTATTATCCTATGTGAGGAAGTTTGACTCTGACCTCGTGGGATCTTCCTTTTTGGAGGGAGACGAGCTCGGACCTCGAAAGGGTTTTCTTTGCGCATTGGATACTTCGTATAAGCAAACTAAAAGACACAAGAGTATGCAAGACGAAAAGAAACTTTATTAATAAAAGAGAGACCAAAACAAAAAGGAGAGTTTTGACGAGCTCGTTAAAAACAAAACACTGACTTAAAGAAAAGAAAAGGAAAAAGAAAAACTTAAAGACTCTATATGCAGGACTTTGTTGCTCATACGAAGAATCTCTTTAGGTGGGCGATGTGCCACGTCCTGGGTATCAGCTCGCCTGAAAGATAGGCGATTTTGTAGGCTCCTTTGCCGAGTACTTCGTGCACTCTGTAGGGTCCTTCCCATGTGGCCTCGAGCTTGCCGAGCTTCTCTGAATGGCTTATCTCATTATTTCTAAGCACAAGGTCACCGACCTGGAACTGCTGGGGTTTGACCCTTTGATTATAATATCGGGCCATCTGCTGCTTATACCGAGCTTCCTTTATGCTGGCTAGTTCCCGCTTCTCCTCAAGTAAATCCAGGTCGGTTCGGCGCTGCTCTTCATTGGCTTCCGCTGAGAAGTTGATAGTGCGGGGGCTTGGTGCTCCGACCTCTACTGGTATTACCGCTTCTGTTCCGTATACTAAACGGTACGGGGTTTCTCCCGTTGGAGTTCTGGGTGTAGTTCTGTATGACCACAGGACGTTTTGGAGGTTGTAGATCCATTCCGTTTTGTCCTTCTCTAAGCGGGCCTTGAGTCTGTTTACTATTGTTCTGTTGGTGACTTCGGTCTGACCGTTAGTTTGAGGTCGGTTGACCGAGGTGAAATTTTGCTGGATATTGAGTCCTTCGCAAAATTCTTGGAATGCTCTGCTCGTGAATTGCGTCCCGTTGTCCGAGATGAGGACTCTTGGAACTCCAAACCGGCACACGATATTCTTCCAGACGAAGTCGATGGCTTTCTCACTTGTGACTTTTGTGGAAGGTTCAGCTTCGACCCACTTGGTAAAGTAGTCTACGGCGACTATTAAGAATCGTTTTTGCTTTGGGGTCGGGTAGAACGGCCCCACGATGTCAATGCCCCACTCCACAAATGGCCACGGGCTCTGTATAGTGAAGAGGTCGGTCTGGGGTACCTTCGTCACCTTGGCGTGCAACTGGCATTTCAGGCATTTTTTCACGAATTCTTCCGCGTCTTTTACCATTGTTGGCCAATAGTACCCCCACCGCATGATTTTCTGTGCTAGCATCCGAGCTCCGATGTGGCTTCCGCATGACCCGGAGTGCACTTCTTTCAGTGCGTAGTCCGCTTCTCTTGGTCCCACACACTTTAGGAGAGGCTGTAGGTATGACTTTCGATAAAGGATTCCTCCTTCGAGGACGTACTGCGTGGATTTAGCCAGGATTTTTCTGGCTTCCATTTTGTCCTCAGGAATCTCCTCGCTCTCTAAATATTTCTTCAGGGGGGTCATCTAGTTCGGTTCGTTTTCCTAGATTGCGTTGACTTCCGCCTCTTCTATACTTCGATTCCGAACTTCTTCTATTAGAGTTGAGCCGGTTGAGTTCACCAGCTTACTTAGCTCGTCAGCTCGGGTGTTTTGGCTCCGAGGAATGCGAATTATCCTAAAGAATTGGAAGGATTGTTCTAGGAGCTTGACTTTCTCCAGGTATTTCTTCAGCTTCTCACTCCTTGCTTCATACTTTCCAAGCACGTGGTTGACCACTACTTGGGAATCACAATAAGTTTGGATAGCTCGTACCTGGAGTGTTTGGGCAAGACGCAGTCCGGCAATGAGGGCTTCATATTCCACTTCGTTGTTCGTAGTGGGGAACTCGAATCGCAGCGAGTATGTTAACTCCTTTTTTCCGGGCTGATCAGGAGTATGCCAGCTCCGCTTCCTTTCTTCCCCGAGGCTCCATCCACGTACATTTCCCAGCAGTCTGGGGGAGTCTTCTCTGGTATTTCTTGGAGTTTTGCTTTGGCCTCGGATTCTTTTGGTTTATTCACGACGTTGTACCGAGCTTCTACGAGGAAGTCTGCTAAAGCTTGGCCTTTTATAGCTCGGCGAGGAACGAATGATATGGAATGCTCTCCGAGCTCGATTGCCCATTTTGCGATCCTTTCTGAAGCTTCCGGTTTAGTGAGGACTTGCCGGAGTGGTAGGTCGGTCAAAACTTGTATTGGGTGAGCTTGGAAATAAGGTTTTAGGCGCCGAGCTGCATTTATCAAGGCTAGAGCGAACTTCTCGAGGGGCTGATATCTTGTCTCTGGATCTTTCAGGACTCTGCTGACGAAGTACACCGGCAGCTGCCGATCTCCTTCATCTCGGACCAATACTGCGCTAATTGCTTCCTCCGACGCTGCAAGGTATAGGGATAGGGGTTCTTCCTTCTTGGGGACCGACAGAGTTGGTAAGTCTCTTAGATGGCGCTTTAGCTCGTCGAAGGCTAGTTCGTGCTCTGGTCCCCATCCAAACTCCGGTGCCTTCTTGAGGATTTTGAAGAACGGAAGTTGTTTCTCGGCAGCTTTCGAGAGGAAACGACTTAGCGCGGTTATGCAGCCTGTCAACTTATGTACGTCGCGAATAGTTCGGGGTACCTTCATTTCCTGGATGGCCTTAATTTTCAACGGGTTGGCTTTGAGTCCCTCCGGCGAGATCCAGCACCCTAGGAATTTCCCAGATCGCACGTTGAAAGTGCACTTCTTGGGGTTCAGCTTGAGGTTGTCCTGCCTTAGCACGTCGAGTGTCGTTCGTAGATCAACCACCGCTGAAGCTTTTTCCTTGCTTTTGACGACGATGTCGTCTACATATACTTCGACGATCTCGCCAATGTAATCTCGGAAGAGAAAGTCGACCATTCGTTGGTAAGTTGCTCCGGCGTTCTTCAACCCGAAGGGCATGTATTTGAATGCGAAGACCCCGAAGCTCGTGGCGAAAGCTGTCATGATCGCGTCTTCCTCATCCATCAGGACTTGATAGTACCCCTTGTAAAGGTCAAGAAAGCTGAATACCTCGTATCCCACTAAGGATTCAATCTTCTCGTCGATGTTGGGGAGGGGGTAGCAGTCCTTTGGGCAAGCTTTATTGAGGTCGGTATAATCCACACACATCCTCCACTCCCCTCCTTCTTTCTTGACCACCACCGGGTTAGATAGCCAAATTGGGTATTTGACCTCGAATAGTAGCCCTGCTTTCAGCCATTGCTGCACCTCATCATAGATGACCTGGTTCCGCTCGGCAGCAAATGTTCTTCTCTTCTGCTTTACTGGGGTGGAGCTCGGGTCGATGTTGAGCTTATGTGTAATGATGTCCGATGACACCCCCGTCATGTCCGTTGGCGACCAAGCAAAGACGTCTTGATATTCCCTAAGGAGCTGGATTATCTGTAGGCGGGTTTGGGGCCCCCCTGCAAAGCCGACCTTGACAAATTTGGTAGGGTCTTCTTCGGATAAGGGGACTTGTTCCGCCGAGGCGTCAGAAATCGTTGTTGCCTCTTCCAACTCCTCGGGATACTTTGATTGCTATGCTTGCGGTTGACCTCGAAGGGCGACCTGCATGCACTCTTTGGCCTTTTTCTGGTCGCCGGGGACAGTCAGGATTCCGCCCGAGGTCGGGATCTTCAGCAGCAAGTGATATGGCGAGATAATGGCTCGGACCGCATTCAGCCAATCCCGACCCAATATGATGTTGTACGGGGAGTTCGCTTTGACCACGTAGAAGTGGACTAGCTTGTTGACGCTGGTTGGCGGGCTGCCAATGGCGACGTCAAGCGCGATGATCCCCTCAGGTCGCATTTCATGCTGCGTGAAACTTTTGAGTGGCAGGGGCGCTGAGTTTACCCGAGCTGGGTCGAGTCCCATCCTATCCAAGCAATGTTGGAAGATGATACTGACGCTGGCCCCACTATCAACAAATACGCGGTGGACAATCTTGTTGGCCACTCCGACCTGTATTACCAGGGCGTCATTATGGGGCGTTGCTGTAGGTACAGGATCGTCCTCGGAAAAGGTGACTGTTTCGCCCTTCTTGAACCTCTTTTTCGTCTGTTCCTCTTCCGATGGAATTGGTGGTCTGCGAGCTTCAGACCTCAGCTTAGTTTTGGTTGTGCCCGGGGTTAGCCCGGAGATGGTTGACACCACCCCGTCGTACTGTGGCACGTCGTTTTGAGGGTCGTCATCTTCCTCGTCATGACTGGTTTTAGCTCGCTTATTATTGGGAGCGCAGCGGCCCTGTCCGCCCTTTCGCTTCCCCCTTTTGTTCTTCTTTCCCCCGATCTCGTACTTCTTCAGAGCTCCTTCTTGGGCTAACCTCTCTATTTCCACCGCGAGGTCGCGGCAGTCTTCTGTGTAGTGCCCGTGGTCGTCATGGAAAGAGCAGTATTTGTTTTTATCCCGAGGTTTCGACCCCGACATAGGGCGTGGTCGTGTGAACCAGTCCTCATGAAGTGCGAAGATCTCCGCATTTGTTTTCACAAAGGGAGGTCGCTGAGGGGGCTCCGACCCCGGCCGTGGACCGAGTCGGGACTGAATAGGTCCAAGTCCGAGCCGGGATTGGATAGGACCCTGCTGAAGGCGTTCGTGGGCACTTCTCCGATCACGATCATTCCGGCCCCGATCACCTTCAGGCCTCTTTTTCTCTGTTTCCTCCCGCTTCAACCGGTCCGCATCTTGGCCGTCTGCGAACTGGTACACGATTCTCCACATCTCCTGGGCCGTCTCGGGTTTCTGCTTAGCGAGCTCCTGGTTTAGGGACCCAGGAGCGACCCCGTTTCGGAAAGCCGAGATGAGGAAAACATCGTCGATTTTATCGACCTTCAAGCTTTCCTGCATAAATCGGGAGGCGTACTCCCTTATGGTCTCTCTGTCCTTTTGCTTCACGGATAGGAGGTAGGCCGTGTCTCGGCGAGCTTGGACTTTCATAAAGAATCTTTGTTTAAAGATTCCTTCGAGGTAGACCCAAGATCCTACGCTGCCAGTCGGCAGGCCGTCGAACCATGCTCGGGCGTAGTCGACCAACATCTCTGGGAACAACTTGCACATGTGCTCTTCAGTGAGGCCCTGATTGTGCATGTTGTATTTGAACCGCGTCAAGAAATTAAGGGGGTCCTCCAGCCCATTATAGGGTGGTATGTTGGGCAACTTGTACGTCGCTGGAAGCTTGGCGTCGAGCAGCTCATCGCTGAACGGGCTGACGAGTCGGGCTGATCTTCCTTCCCGTCGGTGTGGGTTTACCTTGGGGCTATAGCTTCTGGAATAGCTGGGACTTCGGTCCCTGCCTGGGCTACGATGTCGCCTCGGGAGATGGTGTTGCTTGGGACTCCGCTGCGGGCTGGAGCTCCGGCGGTGGAGTGGGCTTCGCCGAGTATCGCGCTTTCTTTTCAGCTCGGGCTCCTGCGTTTTGGGATGATGTGAAGTTTTGGGCATAGACTTCCGTGTGGAACTCTCCCTAGCTTCGGATATTGATGGCATCCTAGCTGTTGTGAGGAAGCGCTTGAAACTCTCCCTATTCGCTCTTGCGAATTCAGTCGCGGCGTATGCAGTGGCGAGGTCAAAGTCGTCGAGAAAATCCTCTCCTTTCGATCCGGACTTCTGTGGACCCTTCTGAGGGTTGCCCTCTAGCGCGGCCATCCCTTTGAAAGGGTCCTCTTTTATAGGGTTATTGTCGTGCCCCTCCTTTGGGACCGAGCTGTCTTTCTGGTGATTGCCCCTGTTCGTAGGGCGACTTTCTGCTTCGTCGGGGTTCCCACGTTGGCTTTGGTCTCCCCGCACGTTTTGTGATCGCGTTACCGTCATAGTTCCGCTACCAAAGAACCGTCGATCGTCTTTTTCCCACAGACGGCACCAATGATAGATCTAGGGTTTGTAGAGATAGCAGAAAATAACAATAATGCGATGACACAAGGATTTACGTGGTTCGATCAATATGATCTACGTCCACGGGAGAGAATATAGAGAGCTTTTATTACTTGAGAGTACAATGAGTATTTGAACGTATCTAAACCTCTAATCTAGCATCTATTTATAAGCCTTGAATTGAGCCCTAATCTTTCTAGGATTTGGATTCCTTATACATATCTTGTTTCCTAGTACATGCATATCCGATTCCCATTCATAATAGGATTCTATCTTCTCCCAAAGTAGGGCTTCGTGACTTGGTCTCCAAGGTAGGCGTCGACGGTAATTGGGCCGAGCTCTATGTAATTGGTGAAGAGTTGGAACCGTTACTATTAGAGATCTAGGATCTCATGAATTGCAAAAAATCATGAATTAGAGCCGCATATAAGCAACACACTACGGCCCTATGTTCTACTCAATTCATCCAAAAAGTACTTAGAAAATATGATGATCATGATTTTGATTTCACCAAAGTAACACCACAAAATACTACACATAACAACAGATTAAAGAGAGCGATAGAGAGAGAGAGGATTGACTGAGGTTGGTGACGGTGGCCTTAACAGTGTAGCCACGGTAGAGGAGAGGCTTAACCAACCAGGATGCTATGTAGCCGGATGCTCCCGTTACACACACTACCTGCTTTCCCATTTATTTTGATATTTTCCTTCTCTCAAACGCAATAATTCACTTCTTTGTTCTTTCTCTCTGAGTGTGTGTGGATTCAAATAACTCAACTCTTTGTGTGTGTTTTTATATTACGTACAGTTAGCAGAATTTAGAAAACTCTTATGCAAGCACCTACATCAGCTTTCTGTCTTTTTGTTTTTTTTTGTTTTTGGGAAGGAACGCCAGCTTTTTTCATAATTCGTCTTTTGCCACTAAAACTTTCTTCATAGTCACTTGGATGCCGCCCCAAGTTCAATTAACTTCATCCATATTTAATCTTCTACAATTACGATAAGAAAGGTTTTTGTCGTGTTAACCAATAAAATAGTATACGAATTTCGTTAAGTTTGATTCACAAAAAAATCTACAAAATGTAAGAAGGGTTAATCTATTAAGTTGTAACTAGGTAATATAATTTTTATATGTAATTACAGTTAAATGATGTATTCAACTGTTATTCTATATGCATTATTTTCTTAGGTGATAAATGAGAAAATATTTGGGTCCTTTATTCTTGTTGATCGATCTATGGTCCAGATTTAACAATGCATTACGTAATTGTAATTTATGCATTTATATGTTAATGCATTAAGTTATTGCATTTTATGCATTAGAGTGTGTGTATGCATTACATATTCGCAATATATGCATTACCACATGCACAATTATAAAGAAAAGTGGGAATTGAAAAAGTTCAGTTCAATATTCTTGCACGTGAACTATTTAATGCATCTAAGTAATTCACAATTATGAGTTAATTTTTTTTTTACTCTATTAACTAATTAGTCAACTATATACGTAAATTGTTCCTGAAAAAAAAACAATATACGGTAAATTGTGTGCACAAAGTCACACTTTGAAGGAGTGAAGGTGCTAATTTTTTTTAATTTCAAGATTGAGACATGAAATCTACCTAAAAAAAGCTTTCGCAAGACTCAGAAAGAATTGTTGAGTTGCCGAAAAAACGAGCACTTTGTCATAATACAAATGTTATGTTGTTACCATAAAAGAACAATGACTTATATATATAAAAAAAAAAATGAATAATACCCAAAAAAGCAATATAAAAATATAGTAAAATCAATGAATTACACTGGGAAAAATAACAAATAATACCCAACAATTAACATGGAAACATCTTAAAAAAACCAACGAATTACAACTAAAAAACAATAAATAATAGTGGAGCGGATCCAAAGGGGCTGATGGCCAGTGCAAGCCTAGAATCTTCTCTTATATAGACCATGGATAAATGTTAGCCCAAAACAGTTTTAAATGTGCAATAACCTAGCCCAAAAAATACTACTACTAGCTTACAAATATTAAGGTCTAGTAGTATAAAATAACCCTTTTGAGATTCCTTTTAATATCTTTTTCCCCTTTTTAATTCAACCAGTTTCATTCATCACCACGCTATTGAGTCTGATCAAGCAATTGGTCTCTTCTCCTCTTCAACACCAACCCTAATCCAAGCCGAGGTCAGCTCTTGTATTTTTTTTTAATATAATACACAGGTGGTTTAACATCTTTTAACCGATTGGTATCTTTTCATATTGATGATTTGAATTGAAATTTGAACCTAGGGCATTAAAATTTTCGATATATTTGTGTTTTAATCTTTGAAATTATGATGAATTTATAGGCCCGTGACCATGCGTTTTGAATTGAAATTTGAACCTAGTCGATATGTGTGTGTTTTAATTTTTGAATTATGATGAATTTATAGGCCCATGACCATGTCTTCATGCTTATTTCATGATTTAGTTGCCTATAGATAGAGTATTTGAAGCAAATTGCTAATTGTGCATTTTAGGGTTCATGAATTGGGGGGTAAATTGCTCAAATTGGCGAATGAGTGTGTTGGGCATTATTTCCTACATAGTTTCTTTTCCATTTTCATATACTGTACTTGGATAAATTTTCATTCCCCCAACTAAAACTACATGTACACAACAGATACCAAATTCTTGGAACTATCTATTGACATTGAATTTCCATAATTATGTTATTGGTTTTGACGTTGAACTCATCAGCACAGAGCCACAGATAACCAGTGTCAAAGATGCTGTTTCAACCAGGGGCAGAACCACATGATTTCCAGAGGCAGTGGTTGCCTCAGGAACTAGAACATAAGATCATACGTGGCACAAGGGATGATACTGATTTCCTTCGAGTGAGACAATCTCCAGAACTCAACCAATTGATGCAGAAAGCGACAGCCACGGTTTGTACACTTATCCAGTCAATTGACTCATGAATGTGCTTTTTATGTTGACTATTTATTTATTTATTTGCTGCTCTATGTATGGCATTTCAGAATGTTGGGTTTCAACCCGCCGTGGAATGTAAGAGAACCCACTTCTCTTCACTTACTGTGCTACAGGATCAGTTAGCACAAAATAAACCGCATTTGATGCAAGTTATGGAACAATCTTGTCAACATGGACATTCAGAGTCGTTGCCACAAATGCTGCCTTATTTCTCGAGTCTCATGTACATGGCAGGAACTCCTCATGGTTCCCACTTCACCTATCAGCACGCACCACCAGTTTCATTGCGGCCTTTTCCACTGGGACAAATGCTCCCTTATCAACACGTACCCATGTTGACGGGAGGTTTCCAGTACTTTTCACAACCGCACCCAATGCATCAACAGACCACTCCCCCACAATGTCCTCCAATACCAAGCTCCTCAGAGCACTCTCAGCATCCAGTTCAGTGGCAGAACTTGCCTCAGAAACAACAACACAAGAAAGAACTTGGCACGAGGGATGATACTGATTCTCATCTTGGATCGATTTTTCCTAGCCCTAAACTTGAAGAATTAAGGTATCTTTTGCACACAGCTTCATCTTCACTAAACATTTTCTACGTTCTTTTGGCGGTTTTATCTATGTGATTGGTGAATGAAAAATTGCTCATTGTTTTGTAGGACAGAGGTGCTTGCTGTGGGATTTTTTAATGAGGGTAAACGACTCTATATATCTTCTCTTTCCTCCCATGACATGTCTGAAGACACTACAAGAAAAAAGGCTACAGACAACGGGAAATTCGCGTCGTCTATAATGAAAAATCCCGTCGTCTATAGCCTCGTAGTCTATTGGGTGCGGTTATAGACAACGGAAAATTCGCGTCGTCTATAAGGTATATAGACGACGGGAAATTGCCTATATAGACGACAGTAAATGCCCGTCGTCTATGTACCTTATAGACAACGGTAAATCCCCGTCGTCTATAACTAAATCTTCCGTTGTCGTTTATATTATAGAATACAGTTTTTTTAATATGGACAACGCTATTTTTCCGGTCGTCTATAGGATTAATAGATATAGATTTTTGCTGTTGTCTATTGTATTACCAGGTCATGTTGTCTATTAAATACATTAATATTGATTTTTCCATAAATAAAAATATCATAAACATCACAAATCATAGAATCAAATATATTGTTATAAACTCAAAGTCATACAATCGTTTTCATTAAATGTTATACAACTAACATTAAAACAATAACAATGTCTCCAAATAGTCTTAAATACAAAAATATAAATATTTATATTGTCTTACTCTCCAAAACAATAACAATGTCTCCAAGAATTTCGTTATAAACTCAACCAAGCCATCCATCCATTCATGCATCCAAGTAACTTCCATCTACATGATCTAAATGAAAACCACTACTTCATTTTCATATATATATATATATATATATCCAAATTTCATAAAAGATAAAAATGATTAAAAAGGTAAAAGGCTAAGAAACTTACCATCATCACTCGGTAAATTCGTTAACAAAATCAACCCACTCCATACGCACTTCATCAATTTCATTTCTTGAATAATATCATTTGTTAAACTAGAAATAAATAAAAATTAAAATAAAATTAGATCATAAAGTCTCACTTCATCAACTCTCACTGCTAACACCATTGAGATGCCAAAAAGTCTACCAATAAGTGCAACCAAGATGGTTTCCCCAGCAATTAGAAGCCCTAAAGTTCCTGTAATAACCGGGAAATTCGAAAGTAGAAGTTTTGGATCAAAGGACATTCCGGCCTGTAAACGAGATAAATGAGAGAAACTTTAGCAAGAGTAACTACTAAGAGGCAGTAGAATTTAGCCAAAAAAAAGACGGTCAAATGAACTATTGATGAAACTAAGCAAATAGAGACTTTGGAGGTAACAGACTGAGGAGTGCAAGATTTTAATAGCCAAATAAATAAAGGACTTCAAAAACTGAAAATGTGTGTGTGTGTGTGGGGGGGGGGGGGTGGTGGAGGGTGAAGAGAGAGTAGTGAACTGTATACAAACAATAACTATAGTCAAATCAAATATGAGATTTTACCGTCATGAAGAAGAGACCTAAAAGAAGTCCACGGTATGGAGCAATATCAGATTCAACCTGCAATGAGAATTCGGTTTCTGCTAGTAACAAGCCTGCTAAGAATGCTCCTAAAGCCATGGAAAGACCACCGTGTTTTTAGATAATGTATCATATACATTAATAATACTGGAAGAATATTCAGGAATTACTATTGACGATGATGATCAATAAAGAATAACAATGTTCAAAAAACTGAATAACATGAGTTTTCCTACCCTGGCGGTTAGTAGATTAGTTCCCAAGATAACGAAAAGAGTATTTGCTGAAAATATTTCAGCATTTTGATTCTCTGCAATTTGTTTATAAATTGGGCGAAGCACCTGCACAAGGAAGAAAAACGTTAAATTAGATAGATGACCTAACACGATATAGTAGGAACAACATTAAGCTCCTTATGGCTTGTAACATGTAAGAAATCCTGTCAAATTTAGGAGCAAAATAACGCAAAAGCTAAACCAGAACTATTTATCGATATGACTCTAGGTGACAGGATAAACTCCACCATCACGAACAGAGGATGTTCAAGAGTGAGGTCGACCAATTGTCTCTGGTTGCGATCCACTGCGCGGCGGCACAAAGTAGTGTTCTCCGCATCCAATCCCTCAGGTTTGGACAAATAAATCACTCGCCACAAGGCGGGATCCTGGCAAACTTTCCACCAAGTAGTACACACACTCCGTGCACTCATAAACAAAATAGTATTTGTTCTTTGTCGAAACTGAAAATTTGAAAAAATTATGCAGACATGCATGCAAAATTGTTACCATTGGAGAACGACTTCTAGCTTGCCTTCCGCTTCGTGCGAGTCCTAAACCAGAAGAGGCAACGCTAGAGTTGAAATCATAAAGTTCGTCTTCCTCCTCTTCATCATCAACTGGTTGATGAGCCATGACCTGGGCAAGCCTTTGAGCAGCTGCCTTGTTCTGTGGTTTCTTCATACTTAGGCTAGTCGAAGTGGAGCGAGAATGATTATGCATTGGGGATGTCATGATTTTACAAACACTCTTTTGCTGATTATAAGATGGACTCACTCAATCTGCTTCTGCAAACAATACATTAAGGAATTAATTGTAGCTTTCCGAACACCAACAACCATGAAATTTTGAACCTTCCAAAGATATTTCAATGCATGGGAGGAAGAAAGAAGATCTTTAGAAAAGAAAGAGTTGCATAAGAATTTCCCAAATAAATTCAAAACCCATCTTCTAATTTCTTGCTCATTTTAACAAGTTCAGCATTCTCAAAAGCCAAAGCAAATAGCATAAGTCATGCAGTTCAAATTATTCCATAAGTAGAGATAGGCATGAAATGAAATGAGCCTCCAAATGCTATATATATGTATCTAGCAGGAACAATTCTCCGATAAATGCATCTGAATTTTCTTATCTACGCTAATCTTATCTCTTACACGCAAGCATCCAAGATATCGTTTACAAGTGAGTTGCCACTAGAAATGGTTTATCTTCTCTGCTTCTCAACTACATCAGCTATCTAGAGCCTACAACTCTGCCTCAAGTAGAGCAAGTGCAAAAAACTCTGTTTTCCTATCTTTAAATTTGGCACGTGCACGAATCTGTAGTAGAACAAGTGCCAACCCAGCAATGATAAGCCGCGGGTTGTTAAGAAAACTCACAAGGAATTAAGGCCTTTGCAGGTTTAGAGAAGCTCTTGATCGGCTACTTCAGAATGCCCAAATCTAAAATTTTAGCTCAGCTATTTCATAATGTGTGACAACTTAAACCCTAATGAGTAAATTGAGAAGACAACCGAATGAACTATTCTGACAAATTATTTCAAAATGTAAAAGACATCATTCAACTCAAATGCATCAGGATCAGGCAACATTACCCGAAAATCGATTTCTGGAAAATGGGATCTTTTATCAAAAGATCATACGTCAAAATCAATCTGTAAATCTACATTTTAGTTTGGAATACACGGTAAGAGTTGAGGCATTTCGAAGCAAATGGTTACACCTACTGACCGCACGGTAACTAGCTCTAGGGGATTGCTTTGTTTTATGGGTGAGGATGGTCGTATTATTCTTTGCATTCTAAAAACTCAACAGTTGCAATTCCTTCCTCCTCCCCGACCGTGCAATGTTGAGTGCTTTACGAAGATTGTCGTTTCTTGTGGTTTAGGGTATGATTCTATATCCAAAGACTACAAAGTCATTAGATGTTGTGATATTTACCTTGAAGAGAGAGAAGAAAATGGACAAGAAGTCTATTGTGATTCCACCACAGCATTTGAGTTGTATTCATTTAAAAAAAAGAAATGGGAAAATCTTCCCATCCCTGAACTTGAAGCAGATGTTGACTTTGACTCTGTGCCCGTATTCATCAACGGTAGATTTCATTGGATAATGTGCTGTGATGATGGTGTCTGTATGGGCCTAGCCGTAGACTGTGCTGAAGAATCGTTTTATATCTATTCCTTACCAAAAGGTGCTAAGAACTCGAAGAATCATCTAGTCAAAATTGATGATGATTCATTAGGAGTTGTCTTATATAGAAGAGAAGGAAATTATAATTCATTTGATCTTTGGGTCGTGGAAGAACAATCATGGGTACATGTAGTAAACGATGCTCGGGTTGTTGATGAGGAAGTTATGAGAGTGGTGGGGCTGAGAAATGGAAGACAACTTTTTTTGTTAAGAAAGAGGAACAACCAGCTAGTAGTTTATGATTTGAAGAAGAATGAGTTGAAGGAACTCAATATATATTCGGATAACATGATGCTCGTCTCTTATGTCCCAAGTGACACTGCTCTACCGGACCCAATGCCAATCGGGTACGTTCACCCAATCAATGTGGTATTTTTGTCTTGTCTAATGTTAAAAGTTGTGTAATTTTTTTATTGCATAATTTAAATGCCTATTTTCAATACTGCAGATCACATACTAATGAAGGTTGGGATGAGTATTGGAATAACTGGTCAGCCAAGTATCATCATGGCGGTGTTGATGATGTTCGACCTATTTTTGGTCTTGATGATGATTTGTCTGATGGTGAAAGTGAATGATCATGAAGACTATGTTGATTGATTATGCTGTTTTGCGAATTGTAACAAAACTTTTGGAAATAGTGCAAGTAAGATTTGATAAAGTAAATTATGTTCCGACTCTATCGTCTGTAATTTGGAGATTTTATATTTTTCCATGTATCTTCACGAACCCATGAACATTGCTTTGTATATATGAAGCATTTTAGAGTTAGGTACTAATTGCCTTTTCATCACTAATTATTTTAGAGTCTGCTGTGTGCTCTTATTGCCTAGTAGTCTTGGTGCATTCTTGTTCGTTCGATAAACTAATTTTCAATGAATCACATTAGATTGTCATTGATGCTAGTCTTCATTACTAATAAACCTATGCTCAGCTTGTCTTGCTATTCATGTGATCGAGCTAGTCTTTATCTATCTGAAAACCTCAGAGCTATCCATGCCATGTGATTTACTAGTCTTTATCCATGGTTTTTTGATGATTCTATACTTGGGATGGTTTAGTAGTTGAGTGAAGTATACAAGTTCGACACTATAGGTTCAGTAGTTCAAATGAGATCCTCTATTGCCCCTGTGTGTCTTCAATTGCATTAATAATGAGACGATGCGTGACATGACTAAGGTTCAAATCGATATCATCAAAAGAAAATAAAAAGGTTCAAATCTTGCAAAAAAATACAAAATTCGAATTCCATATGTTCATTCTCTTCATTTGCATGCATCCTTCATTATAGCGGCAATGGATTTGGACGATCACATTGAGAAAGTCCTTTTTCACCGACAACAAATCTCCAGCGGCGTCTCTGAATTAGCATTCTTAATATATCGACTGTGTCTCTCTCTCTGAGTCTTGGTTGTTGATGTTATGTTAAAGAGGTCAATATTATCTTTCAAGGTTGAGATAAGCTGTACGATTTATCATCCTCGTGTTGCATGCTTTATTATTTTATACAAAAAAATTTATTTGCAGAAGCAACGCAAGAAACTAGGTGAGAAGATCGCACAGCTGAATGATGCCATAGATAATGTATCCACTCAGTTGCGATCAGAAGAAGCACCAAACGGAGCAGCAGTGAGCTCGATGACATTGAGGCTCTCATCCTCATCTAAGACACGTGATCACGCCGAGCCCTCACTGTGAATGTCATTGTTTGCAACCTGAGACTTGTTAGTCTAAGACATGATATTGCCGTTTCCCGTTTGCTGTTAGTTTTTTGCATTTTGATGAATGTCTGAAAATCATAATATCACACCTCAAAAAAAATAAATAAATAAATCATAATATCTAATAACCTACCTTTCGTATTGGTCTATATCATCAGTTCTATAGAAACCCATGCTATGCTTTTGCTGTAACTTTAGCTCACCTCTATTACGAAATACTCCTATAGTCGATTAAGTGTCCTCATCACTCACATATATATCAAGACAGCGGACAAATTTATTGCATAGAAGAATTTTAAACTGTAAAGAATTTGCATTCATTATTTGATTGCAAGAGTAAAATACAACATTTGACTCTGTTACTATAAGAATTCTGAAACGATAAACTTATTGCCTTGTGATCATGAAGAACAATAAATAAAAAAATTGTATGACATTAGATTATTCAGTACGAAGTGATTGAAAACGGACTTTATCAAAAAATTAGCACTCTTTCTTGCCCACAGCCACAAATTAGCACTCTTTCTTTGATGCTATCAATTTCTGAGTATGAAGTTAATTTTTCTTGCTACTTATGATGTGATCAGGGGTTAATTTTTATGCAGTTTTTGGTGTTTTGAGAAGTTTGATATATTCGTTTTCGTGGTTGCTACTTTTGATGTGATCAGGTCTAGTTGTGTGACTTTTGCCAAGAATGGTGGTGAAGCTTCCTTCTTTGATGCAGTGGCTGCCCAGCTCAGTCTAAAGGTACCTTTCCCTACCTTTTGTTTCGATAATCGAATAGATCTAGAAGTCTAAAAAGCAAGCATCTAGTTGATCTTAAACTTATAAACGAGGACATGGTATATACATTGTAAGGTTTAAGGCCTAAAAGAGATTCATTTATAACGTCTGATCATTTCTTTTGAAACCAAATATGTGACATTCAAAATTTAGACTATTTTAAAATGTTTAGACTATGGCGATGATATTTTTCATGGCCAAGATTAGGCTGCAGGATCAGTTCGTAAAGGGGAGACGGTTGCCAAACTGAAGGTAGCCATCAATGGGTTCGGGCGGATTGGGATGAACTTCCTGCGGTGCTGGCATGGGCGCAAGGACTCGACTATAGAAGTGGCAGTCGTCAATGACAGTGGCGGTGTGAGAAATGTAAGACGAAGTCAGTTACACGGCTGATGGCTTTTGATGGTGGACTTGACTTTGCATTAGGCTTCTCACTTGCTCAAGTATGACTGGATGCTGGGCACGTTCAAGGCCGAAGTCAAAACAGTGGACAACGAGACTATAAGTGTTGATGGGAAGCTCATCAAGGTTGTCTCCAGCAAAGACCCACTCAAGCTTCCTTTGGCTGAGCTAGGCATTGACATTGTCATTGAGGTTCACCTCTCTCTCTCTCTCTCTCTCTCTCTCACACACCCACACACACACACACACACATATGCTAAGTAGTTTAACACAATGAAAGAAGGCAGGGGACGGGTGTTTCTGTTGATGGCCAAGAGCAGGAAAGCACATCCAAGCTGGAGCCAAGAAGGTGATCATCACCAGCGGAGCCAGAAACTTTTGGTTTGGGGGTCCAATTCATAACAAATAGAATAGGTTACAAAAGTTAAGTATATAACGAAATTTTTTTAGAGACAAATTATTTCAATGAATTAAATAGTTCAATCGGCAAAAACAACGATGTCTATATGTGAGCCAAGATGAAAAATCTGATACACCATGATTATCAATATTAATTTAGAAAGCTCCAACGATTCCCACTAAAAATCTATAACGAACTCTAAATTAAAATTCAACCATCTAAACACAAATAATATATTAATATTAATTAAAATAAAGTAGTTATACAAGAGAAAAAAATCTATGACGCTTTCTATTTTTTGTAAAAATCTCTATTTAGTGTCTTATATCATTGTAATTATGAAAAATTAACAGTAATAGTAGTAATATATATATATAATACTTTTTTGTAAAATTTGTGAGGGGTCTCCAGCCAAAGGTGCTGATATTCCAACATACATCGTTGGTGTGAACGAGCAAGACTATGATCACGGCGCCTCTGATATCATTAGGTCAGACTAGAAGACCTTTAATTGTTTGAAATGTGGCACATTACTTGACATGGTTGTCTGAATTCTTGCAGCAATGCTTCTTGACTGTCTTGCTCCTTTGCTAAGGTCTTGGATGATGAATTTGGTAGGGAATCTCAAATATTTTTCTTCTTCAACTGCAGATCATGCTATCTGTTGATATGAATTTGAATTTTGATTCAATTTTTGCAGGCATTGTGAAGGGAACAATGACAACTACTCCTACTCTGGCGATCAATAATTATAATTTGAATTTTGTTGATGGTGTTTCTGTATATTTTGATTATGAATCGAACTAAGTGTGTATGTGTTTTTTCAGAGGCTTCTAGATGCTTCCCACCGGGACTTGAGGCGAGCGAGAGCAGCAGCATATTGAACATTGGAATATATGCAGCGCTGAGATGTAGTTTACTCTTTTATTTGATCACGTATAAACTATTTTATCTATCTATTAGAACTATATTCAAGTGCGTACACTTTCTAATGCAAACTTATGATATACATTAATCATGATTTTGAGCCTAACAAATTTAATTCATTACAATTTTTCAAAATTCAAATATTAAGCTTTGAATTGTTAGCTCACTACTTCACTATATAATGATGTGCATCTTGCCTAATTAGTAATGCTTTATTGAAAATAAAAATATAAAATAAATATAATAGTATGGTGCAGCAGCGCGAGTAAATCTAGTTAATTAATAAATTAAGGGTGGTTAGTGTGGTAAGGGTTCTATTTAATCTTCTACAATTACGATAAGAAAGGTTTTTGTCGTGTTAACCAAGTACATTTTCCTACAAACAATATTGATGAGGTCAATTCGATATTTTCCTTACTTGGGCCTTAGAAAAGGTCCAAACAAGTATAAAGAAGATTTCAGCCCAAAATTAATATTCGAGGGTGAAGTATATATGTATTTGGAAACAATAAAATAGTATACGAATTTCGTTAAGTTTGATTCATAAAAAAATCTACAAAATGTAGAAGGGTTAATCTATTAAGTTGTAACTAGGTATTATAATTTTTATATGCAATTACAGTTAAATGATGTATTCAACTGTTATTCTATATGCATTATTTTCTTAGGTGATAAATGAGAAAATATCTAGGTCCTTTATTCTTATTGATCGATCTATGGTCCAGATTTAACAATGCATTACGTAATTGTAATTTATGCATTTATATGTTAATGCATTAAGTTATTGCATTTTATGCATTAGAGTGTATGCATTACATATTCGCAATATATGCATTAGAGTGTATGCATTACATATTCGTAATATAAAGAAACGTGGGAATTGAAAAAATTTCGGTTCAATATTCTTGCACGTGAACTATTTAATGCATCTAATTAATTCATAATTATGAATTAATTTTGTTTTACTCTATTAACTAATTAGTCAACTATGTACGTAAATTGTTCCTGAAAAAAAAAAACAATATACGGTCAATTGTGTGCACAAAGTCAAACTTTGAAGGAGTGAAGGTGCTAATTTTTTTTTACTTCAAGATTGAGACATGAAATCTACCTAAAAAAAAGCCTTCGCAAGATCCAGAAAGAATTGTTGAGTTGCCGAAGAAACGACGATTTTCATTTAGAGATTTGCCTCGAGTCTCGACATATGAGAGTTGCTCACCAGAAGAAAATTCTTCCTCATGATTCAGATTCAACAATGTATAGCTTGACACTTAAATCTTTGCAGTGCAGTGGTAGTTTTGCATCAAAGGACATCATAACCACATTGACCACTGATTTTGCTCGCTCCGAATTCATAAATCTCCAATCATAGGTTGAGAGTAAGTGTGACAAGGGAAATAAGCTTTAAATATATAATCACGAGTGATTGAATTGCACAGCAAATGATCGCCACGACCATGGTTGTCTGTGTTCTCTTTTAGGCATAGGAAGAACATTCCATTAGATGAACTATGCAGCGACTCCGAGAAATAGAGGTTAAGTCAAATACTACATTCCAAGAAGATCATGAAAGTTAGGATCAACATCATTTATAAATTCAATGTTTTGAATAGTATTGATTGTGTTTCGCGCTTTTAGACTATATAACAGTTACATCCGAGTCGCTGAATAATTTTGTCAATAAAAAGCTTTTTCACGTCGAATCCAATATTACTCCGGTGTTGTCCGCAGCCAGTGATTATTTCTTTTGCTTGTAATTTTTTTTATCGTATAGAATAAATTATTAATTATTATACATTCACTGCTTATAGTTAATTATGAAAAAAATTAATAAACTATTTATTACTTTGAGTATATTTACCAGTCGGAACTGCTTACATACTTAATGCATGGTTGGTTGGAC
The DNA here is from genome assembly GCA_029490685.1 of Schizonepeta tenuifolia. Classification (NCBI taxonomy): domain Eukaryota; kingdom Viridiplantae; phylum Streptophyta; class Magnoliopsida; order Lamiales; family Lamiaceae; genus Schizonepeta; species Schizonepeta tenuifolia. Next base: position 17,510,760 of record CM055955.1, on the reverse strand, counting down.
ATTTTTGGAGCATGGAAAGGGAATCACTTAAGTGAATCCATTACTTGATTCCTCCCCTTGACTTGATTCCATTCCTCTATCCGAACCAAACGAGTACTTTGTCATAATACAAATGTTATGTTGTTACCATAAAAGAACAATCCCTTATATATATAAAAAAATGAATAATACCCAAAAAAGCAATATAAAAATATAGTAAAATCAATGAATTACACTGGGAAAAACAACAAATAATACCCAACAATTAATATGGAAACATCTTTAAAAAACCAACGAATTACAACTAAAAAACAATAAATAATAGTGGAGCGGAGCATTGGGCTGATGGCCAGTGCAAGCCTAGAATCTTCTCTTATATAGCCCATGGATAAAAGTTAGCCTAAAACAGTTTTAAATGTGCAATAACCTAGCCCAAAAATACTACTACTAGCTTACAAATATTAAGGTACTAGTAGTATAAAATAACCTCTTTGAGATTCCTTTTAATATCTCTTTCCCCTTTTCAATTCAACCAGTTTCATTCATCACCACGCTATTGAGTCTGATCAAGGAATTGGTCTCTTCTCCTCTTCAACACCAACCCAAATCCAAGCCAAGGTCAGCTCTTGTATTTTTTATTTTTTTTAATATTCTACAGATGGTTTAACATCTTTTAACCGATTGGTATCTTTTCATATTGATGATTTGAATTGAAATTTGAACCTAGGGCATTAAAATTTTCGATATATTTGTGTTTTAATCTTTGAAATTATGATGAATTTATAGGCCCGTGACCATGCGTTTTGAATTGAAATTTGAACCGATGGCGAAACCCTGGAATTGGCACAGGCGTGGTTGTACGTCCGCAATGGCGGTGGCGGCAACGCCGCCATGTGGACGAGAGCGGAGACTCGCTACAACGCGAATCGCCTGCAGTACTCAGCGGAGCGCAACTCGACGCAGTTGCGCCACCACTGGTCCCGAGTCAAGACCAGTTGCGGGCTCTTCAATGCGATGTACCGACAAACCCGCGCTCAAGCTCCGGCCGGCATCACTGAAGAGATGGTGCTAAACTCGACGCTCAATGAATGGGCGGCCATGCACGCCGAGGCATTTAGGCATTTGGCAGTTTGACAACTCGTGAAGGATGTGCCCGGTTTTTTTAGTGAGTAGGGTTTTTTTTAATTATTTAAATGTATTTCATATTAGCATTTTTTTTTTTAATTATGTCATTGTATTTTAGGGTTTTTTTATAATTAATTATTTTTATTTTAATTTATTTATGTAAGTTATTATAATTTATTGTGCAAAAATAAAATAAATCTAGAAAAAAAAAACATTAAGCGAGCTCACCGCTGCAACCCTAACGAGCACGCGAGCTCGCTATGATGTGGCATGTGTGCGAGCACGATCATTGTAATCACCGTTGCTCACAGCCTAACTTCATTCCATTCATCACCTCATTCCATTCCTACCTCATTCCATTCAATTCCATCGTACCATTTAATGGGTTCCTATACTAGTATGCATCTATTTATTTACACCAGTAAAATTATCTTTAGAAGTAGAACAATTGGTAAACTACTAGTATGTATTAGTAAATTTATATTATCGAGTTAATCAGTAACCAAGCCCTACAATTATAACCTATGCCTAGCTACTACATAAATACTGACATTTTATTTAAACGGTAGCCGCAGTTTATTACACAATTATTGGTTTGTTGATTTTCCCATAAAGCATTTAGCAAGGAATTTACCATCAAAAGATTTTGAGCTATCTAAAACTTTTGTTTCGCTTCAATTATTATTTACGAAAAAAATATATAAAATTGTTGCCGTTTTGTATAAGATCGACTAGGCAGTATTCTTAATTTGTCATCTCATGTTACAATGTATGAATAATTATTAACGGCTATTTATATACTAATATACAAATAAGACTCACTAAAGTTGAGATAATAATACACATAGTAATAGTTAATGGAACATTAACAAGCATCAATATTGTGTTAACTGCATGTGCTACGTACAATGTTTTTCTAAGTATAATATGTTTATTTGAGAAGACGACTACTATTTTCTATTCACACTAGCAACACCTGCTCTAATTATATAACTTTATTTATTTATTTTATTTTATAGATTGTACTATATATATAGTTGCTACTATACTTCACGTAAATCATTGAAGACGACAATTTCTGGCATGTGAACTAGACTCCATAACGTACAATATAAGTAGAAGAATCATTTATTATTACAGAAAAAATCATCAGCTATTTCCACTACAATTGCCAATTGGCATACGAGGTTTCTATTTTAAGACTATCCACATCGCGGCTCGAGCAAGGGTGCTCGAGCCGATTTCGAGCAGGGGGGTGCTCGAGACCACTGCGTGGCGAAGGAGACGAGCTCGAGCGCGCACGTGCATTACACGCGCTTACGATTTTTTTTAAAAAAAAATAAAAAACGTCAGGCGCGTGCATTGCACACGCCAACGTTAAAAAAAATTAAATATCCAACGGTTTGATTTTGAAGCCGGCAACGGCTAGATTACAGCCTTTTTTTTTTTTTTTTCATTTTACCACCTATAAATACTATCTTCACCTCTCTCATTTTCACACCTCTCATTTTATTTTCATCTCTCACAATCTTTCCTCTTCCACAATTCTTCAAGCAAACCTTCTCAAAAAATAATTATGGATCCCAACAACCCATATTCGCCGGCGTGGTATCCCGACATGTCCGACGACGCGAATTTCTACACGGGGGCGGGGCTTGATTCAATCAACCTCAACACCGCCGCCTCCGCCGAATCCTACCCGTCGTTCTCCCCGGACTCCGACAGTCCGGCGACAAACACCGAGGATCGCATCATTTTGGCCCCGCCGCCGTCCCAGCCCGCTGCCAGAGGAAGGAAGAAGAAGGGGAAGGGCAAAGCCATTGATACCTCTGCCGCCGCTGCCGTCGAAGATGACGAGGAACCCGTCCGGTCCAAGCGACACAACTACACGGACGAACAAGCCACCTACATTGCACAGATTTGGGTGGAGGAGACCAACAACTCCATCGTCGGATGCGACCAGTCCGGCGAGAGATATTGGGGCGCTATCCAAGAGCGCTTCAACCGGAGGTTCAACTTGGCTCTCAACAAGAAAGCCGTGAGGAGCTTCTTCGGCCGCATCCAGACCGCCGTGAAACACTGGATGTCGGCTTGGCAGCAGGCAAATGCTCGCCGGCCAAGCGGCGTCGATGACGAGTTTGTAAAAAACCAGGCCCAACAGATCTACCAGGCAAATGCTCAGGCGCCTGCCTTCCGCTATTTCGCGGGGTGGGAGATCCTCAGGGAAAACCCCAAGTTCCACCTAGCCAATTTCCCAGACGTACAGTCCATGAAGAGGACGAAGACTACGGCGGAGGGCAACTACACATCCTCTCAATCCCAGCCGTCGGCAGAGGAGGCCCAGTCCACCGAAGGAGAAAGCGCGCCTTCCCGACCGGAGGGTCGAGATGCGGCAAGGGCTAGGGCAAGGGGCAAAGGAAAGAAGCCGGTCGAAGGGTCGTCCCAGTACGATTCCGTCATGGATCGAGTTAGCTCCCGACTTAGCCAGTTCGCCGAGGCCAAGCATGAGATCGCGGTGGCGATGCGGGAATCAACTCGGGCGAAGATGGAAAGTGCACGCCTCAAGTCCGAGTATCTTCAGCAGCGACGTGATCAGATGGACCTGGATATTGTCTCTAGGGACACGAGATATATGACGCCGGAGCAGCAGGAAGTTCACCGGAAGATGGTGGAGGAGGTGAAGGCACGTCGGGGGTGGGCGTAGTTTTTTTAAGTAATTTTTAGTTTTATGTATTATTTTTTTTTAATTATGTAGTGTTTTTTTTTTATTGTCAACGGCATGTAATTTTCCAATTTTCAAATATTAATGGAAAATTCGTATTATTTATTTATTAGTGTATTTTAATTTATTTATAAATAGATGAATTAATTTAATAAATGAAAATGGGGAATTTTTTAATATTAAAGATAGAGCACCCTTAGAGCACCCTTGCGTTGCAGGGGTAGAGTGCTCTAAGGGTTGTGGATAGCCTAATGCTCTAATTTTATTTTTTTGTTTCTTTCTCCCCCAAAATACAACAATTTCTTCCAATAGTCATCTCTCTCGTACGTGATACATCACAAATGTTTTCGAATAAAACATCCAAAGAGGTACATTTACCATCTCAATCGCCCTCTACATTCCTTTTTTTTTTTTTTGGAAAAATTCTGAAACTGATTCAAAACGGACGCACGTAGTTTCCGATTACCGCCGACTGTCTCGTCCCTTCCCTAGAGCTTATGAAATGATATTTATGATTTAGAAGATGTTGGATGGTGATGGGGTTGATTAGAGATGGGTTGCCAACTGCAATAGGGATAGATGTTGAGATGAAATGAAATTTAAAGACCCCAAAATGCAGTTCCAGATGGCTCTGAATTATAAATATTTTTTATCATAAATAACAAAAGCATACAGCCCAAACCCTAAATTGGAAATCATAGATCATATAATGGAAAAAAAATACCATGGCTATAGATTCCCACAAGGCCTGGTCCGCATGAACGGTGTTTGAGATATCGCAATAATGAATACCTTTATAGCGCAGTAAATCCTCGAAGTTAGAGCAACGACTGCGCCATTGATCCGCCTTCCACAGGTAATCCTGTAGCGGGACATCTAGCTGATGATTTAGACGCATTTCATCCATTATCTTCAGGATGACAGATTGTGTGCTTTGCTCGTTGTGGGCAACCAGTTGTGGAACATGAATTCCGTCTCCAGTTCCTGCAAAACAGATGTTTCACGCGCATGAGTCCAATGAACGCTATAAAACATCGAATCTTGTGAAATTGGCACCGGTGGTGCCATTTAGCAAATGTGATGTGGCTTGCTCCTGGTTTATTTATCACAAATGTGAGTATTTATTCATTCATTCTAGTATTCATAAACAAACGAAACATGTGACTAGAAAAAGTAATTTTTTTTTACCAGATAGCCAACTAAGTCTAGTACTGCATTATTACCTCACCCGTCACATGCAAGGCAGCAACGAGTGGTTGAGGGAGAGATGACAATACTGCTAAATAGGGGCGCCAGCTCATAATTCCCACTTGAAAACTGTACACAAAAAATTCCACAAAAGTGGTGTGATTACATAATTAAAAACATAACAGTGCTAGGAAGCTTACTACGGTGATTACCTCCAAAATGCCACGACGCGAATTACTAGGCAGCGAGGATTGACCACTACAAGAAGGAGACGATGTGCCTAATAAGTAGCCACTCCCTAATGCACACGCTGATTCTGATTTAGCCATAGCCATAGAAGCTGAGTGAGTTGGACTCTTGTCTCTCGACCAAGGTTCCTGGCTGTTTTGACGCTGTGAACATGATGAGTTCCTCTCTGCCTGTTGCTGCTCTTAGCTGTTTTGCGGATTTGAACATGATGTTTTCCGCGCTGCATGTACCGAACATTTAACATCAATTACGAGTTAATTAAGAATCAATTTCCAAACAATATTCACTTTTTTCCATCCATTCGATCTTGGTGAATCAAAGTGGTGACGAAATCGTTTATCGGCTTTGTTCATCCTCCAGTTGGGCAATTTTGGATCACGGAAACTCTTACGCGGTGTACCATCAACAGCAGATGATTTTCTGGTTTGCGACAACCTCTTTTTAACTAGGTGAACAGCGGAATCAACGGCCTTATCTAGAATCTTGCAGCTCTCTTCATCATCCTGGCACTCGTTTGCGATATCAAATATTAATCTCGCATTACAACTGACGAAGGGTATGTTTTTGACTGAATTACAATCTTTCGGGTTTAGGCTGTTGATTAATGCAACATCCTTAATACGGTCCTTTGCGGCTTTGGTCCAACGACGTAGCACATACTGCTCTGGTACTGTGCTGACTTTGTTATTGTAATAAACTTTCAATATATGGCGGCACAAGATGCCGCATGATTCCCACATGCGGCAAGTGCATGTTGCACAGTGTGTTCTTCTATTAAATGTGACTGTCCTTATCTTTTCCGACCCCGAACTTGCATTCAGCTCGAAAACCGCCTCCTCTGTGCTGTTATCTGTTGGTTCGGTAATTGTATGGATTTCCAAACACAAAATTGCCTCCTCTTTATAAAATTTCCTCATTTTGCGTGTGTAAAATTTGGCCACACTGCTCAAGAAACTATTGCCACCAAGCATCCCAGGGAACCCTCGGTTGGCAACATCCTTCTCAGCCTCTTTTCTTCGCCACTCCCTTAACAATTCTTCATATGCCTCGAGGAATTCACAAAGTGTTGTCTTAGCGAAATACTTTTTTTTAAAGCACTATTTATGCTTTCGCTTCTGGATGTTGAGTGTAAACAGTTGTTGAACTTATTCATGGTGAAGACCGACGCCCAACGTTCCCGCAAGTTCCACATGGTTGTAAAATACGGCTTTTTCGACATATCAGCCCCATGGTCCGTTAGAAGTTTTTGCCACCCGTCATTGAACTTATCTTCATCATGGCAGTTATTCATCAAACGATTAAACACGGTCTTAAACCCTTTGTCTCTTTTTAGCTTCCCAAATTTTGAAGGAGCGTTTCGACTGACATGCCATTGGCACAACCGGTGCGCTGCAGTTTTAAATGTACTATCAATAGCCTTCATTAATGCCTGACATTGATCAGAGAATATAACATGAGGTTCCTTACCCTTCATAGATTTCAAAAATTGTTCAAAAATCCACTCAAATGAGTCTGTGGTCTCATCCTCTAAAAACCCAAGTCCAAACACCACAGTTTGCTGATGATGATTCATCCCTACAATTGGCAAACAATACAAATGATAAATATTGGTCCTGTAAGTAGTGTCCACCGAAACGACGTCATCAAAGTATTTATAATCTATCAGAGATCGACTGTCTCTCATGTAAAACACCATCAGCCTACCCTCATCATCAGTGTTGACATTATAGTAAAATCCAGTTGAGTCGTTCGACTTGTTCATGAAATACTCCATTAGTCCTGCAGCATCACTATCCACTCCCTTATTTTTGGGCCTTTGTCTTGATAAATGGTTGTAAGCATCCTTCCTCAAGAAGCCCACGTTCTCCTCCCCTCCTGCCTGTTTCGACATGAAGGCATGACATTTAGCAACTCCAATACCAGCCCTGCTGAATGTTTTCAGAAGTGCGGACTTAGCTAGTGTCATCCTTCTAGCTGATCTAAGCAGATACCCGTCATTTGGTGGAATCAACTCGTGGCTGTGGTCATCGACAAATACTGAAACTTTCCACGAACCGTCTACTTCAGTCCGGAATACACAAATCCTCGCCTTGCAGTTGCTCCGGATCACCTGTCTTCTATATGTTGGGATTTTATCATTATCTGCACAACGCCTTGGGTACGCCTGTCCTTCGCAAGAACACAGGAACACTTTCTCCTTGACAATATCTGTGTCCTTGAAGTAATTTTGACTTCCTTTCTTAATGCTAAATCCCTTACTGTGAGCGTACTCGCAATACACGACATAAACATCATCCAGGTCTGGAAAAACTGCACTCACTGCAAGTTCGACACTATTACTGGCTGTATCATCGTTTTCATCTGAACATAAATCCTCTTCCTCAATACCTTTTACTCTCTCAGTTTCAGGGGACGAATTTAAATCGATATCCATTAGCTTAAATGCAAAACCGATTAATCCCTAATCTGAAACACAATTACACCGAATACCGATTCTAACATATCTCCAAGTATTTCTAACACAAGTATCCTAACAAAGATTATATTATGCAATTTACATTTACAATTTAATTTACAAAGAACATTGAAAGAATCAATTATTCGACAAAAACACCTCATGTATTGTATTGTATTTGGTCCCACTGGATGAATATTCCAAGTTGAATCCCAATGTCTGGCTTCTGATTCTGATTAATCGCAAGCATCTAGGCGGCGGTTGCATCCATCCCCTTCATGAAGGGCAAAACAGACCCAACGAGCTAGGGTTAATTTGGGCCGAAAATCACATAACATAACTAATAGGGACCAAAAAGTACTCAGGTCTCCGAGAGACCTGAGCTCATCGCGTGACCATAACGGACATACAATTGGAGAGTTGATATAATGTCGAAGCTGATATTACAGTATTAAAAGTGTGGTATAAGCGTTCTGATGCTAGGGGCTCGTGTGAGGCCTCCGGATAATTTATCAAGAATCTCACTAGATACCTGCTGTGAGATTCCTGATTGAGATCTCCCGTCAGAGACCTCCTTTGAGGTCTCCCGTTGAGAGTTCTTTCCCAGTTGTGCACCTTACGAACAAGGATACTTTAATTAATGCTCACCCAGTACTGTCAGAGAGTACGTTATACCTTAGCCAATGGAATAATAGCGCGTGTAAAGGTCAAGGTAAAAGATATAACAGCAATACAACTTCACCCTCAAGAAAACACACGAGTATATATATTACAATACTCAACGCGCACACACACACTACTTTTTAGACCTGCTTCCTGTTACATTCATCTTGTTTAGAGAAAAAACCCAGAATACTAACATAAGCTTCGGAGGTGGTTCGCCAGGAAACACCCCCGACCCTCCTTTTCTTGCAGAGCTTTGCGAAAGCATCTCAGCGGGATACAATTCTGACCACCGGAGAAGGAAGAGAAGTACGGTCTAGGTAGATGTCGATGTTTGCTCGTTTCCTTGTTCTGATTTTATATGATGTATGTTTCTGGTTACATTATTTGGCGCCGTCTGTGGGAACGGAATTTTTTCCTTAAAATTTCTTCCTAAATCCTTTTTATATTTTTCTGTCAATAATGTCGAGTTTCAAGCTTAAACTTCAACGAAAAGGAAAAGTACCACGGAAGTGGGTTTGAATATTTTGGTCGATTCCTGTTTCTCCTTCCGAAAACTTCATTATTTTAAGAGAACAAATTCTTTGACTTTCAAACCTTTATACTTTAAGTTTGCTTATCTTTTTCGCAAAACCTCAATTTCGTAATCCGGTAAGGAACCGTTAGTAGCATGGCTAAACAGTCGAAATTTCTGGCTATTAAGAAATGGCTATAAATTAGATGATTTCAAAAAACGAATCTCAGAAACCCTCATAGCACGAGGGAACAAAATTAAGAGGAATGTGAGGTTCTCAGAGCAGGTCTCGCATGACCTCATTTGTAGCTGGGACAAGCATGTGGGAAGGGGAATACGTTGAATCGTATTCCTTGAATTCCCTAAAATGCTCAGCGAGACCTGATAATGGTCATTTGGGAAGGGTAGTGTGGAACACTTACTACACCCTTAATGCTATTCCTTGACTGACAGCTGAAAAATTTTGAAATGCAGTTCAGTCATGGAGAGTATATCGGTCCGAGACCAGGAATCACCACCGGAGGGGGTGGTGCGCGATGACAACTCCTCGGAGGATCGTACCGAGGAGGAGAATCAGAATACACTGAAAGTAGCTCTACCAAAGATAACCACACCCCAGAAGGAGGGGGCTTCTAAGTCGACCAGTCCTCAGAAAGAGAGAGGTCGCAAAGGCTTAGAAGGCTCAAGAGAGGAACCTCAGATGTCTGTGCAGCAAAATGTCACCTATGCAGTATCCATGGAGCAGCTCAGCGCCATGGTGAAGCAGGTCGTATCCAAAGCTATGGCTCCGCTGGAAAGCCAAAATAAGAAGTTTACTAGCACAGCAAAGGGAAGATCCAAGAAGGTACGAATGGGTCCTGTAAAACCTTGATCAGGACGAGATACCGGTAAGATGGTTCAAGCCTCGTTAATATGAGAATAAAATATTCATGATCTGAATATTCTTACTTTCCTTGACAGGGAGAACCTGTGGAGGAAGGCCAATGTGAAAGTGACGGGTATGAGAGCCCTCAAACTGAATCAGAAAATGGTCAGTAAATGAATAGAGAAAGTAGACACCAGCGGTGTTTCTAAATAACTTGCTCGCTAATGAAATCATGATTATTCATTTTGTGATGGAATATGCAGAAGGTGAAGCACGGACTGTAAAGCCTCAAGATGAGGGAGCTGCTGCGGAGATCGCAGCTCTCAAGCAGCAATTAAAAGACCTTCAGAGGAAGGCCTCCTCGCCTAAGAAGTCTTCTAAAAAACCTATTAAAGCTAGTAACAGTCAGTCTCCCTTCTCAAGGGATATCAGAGAGGACGAGTTACCTCCAAATTTCAAGACATTGACATTAGAGTATGATGGCTCCACAGATCCACATGAGCACATAATGAGGTTTGAGAATGGAGCCATGCTCCACCAGTACACAGAGGGGGTGAAATGCAGAGTTTTCCTCACGACATTAGCAAAGATAGCCCAACAGTGTTTTTCTCAGTTACCTCCCAATAGTATAGGCTCGTTTGATGAGTTCAAGTCTATGTTCTTGCATCAATTTGCTAGTGCAAGAAGACATGTTAAGACATCTTCTACACTCATGGCCCTAAGGCAAAAACCCTCAGAAAGTTTGCGTCAATATGTTGGACGTTTTAACGCTGCAACACTACAAGTGCCTCTGGCTTCCGACGATGTGAAGGTACAGGCACTGATACAGGGATTAGCGCCAGGGCTATTCTTTGATTCGTTGAACAAGAGACCTCCATTATATTTTGAGGAATTATTACAGAGAGCTGATAAGTATGTTAATCTGGAGGAAGCTCAGGAGGCTAAGAGAGCTAAAGAGGAGTCTCTTAAGCCTAAGCAGGAGACCTCAGAGAGAAGGTCATCCTCAGCGACGAGAGCTGAGAAAGATAAGGGAGGGCAGAAGCCCAAGAGAGCTCTCGAAAGGTTTGACCAGTATACGCCCCTCAATGCGTTTGTAGTGGAGGTCATGGAAGCTGCTACCAGGTCTCCTCATTTCAAGTTCTCAAGTACTTATAAGGAAGCCCTGCGTAACGCTCGATCTGAGTTATACTGCAAGTAACACAATGATCATGGTCATGATACGAACTCCTGTAGGCACATGAAGGATGCTATTGAACGATTGCTAAAAGAAGATGATACCTTACTCTAATTTGTCAAAAAAGAAAGAGAGAAGGGCTACAAGAGAAAAGAGCCAGAGCAAAGAAAACCTGATCAAAGAGAAAGGACTCCTCCACGGCGAGAGGATCCTCCACCAAAAAGAGGAAACATTAATATTATTATTTTTTTTAGAAAATGTTAATGGGGACTCAGGTCGAGCTCATAAAGCTCAGTTAAGGGTTGCTAAAGCTTAGGTGAGCAAAGAAGTCCAGGAGCTGGCGGAGACAGTGGACATGGAGATCGATGTGTTGGATTCATTTCAGGGGGAAGAGACAAATCCAAGGGTGAGTGTAAGCTTTGGTCCCAAAGACCTGGTGAGCACGACGCCCCATAATGACGCACTAGTAATTAGTTCTGAAGTTGCTAACTAGAGAGTAGCACAAATCTTTATAGACACTGAAAGTGCGGTGAATGTGCTCTTCTGGGACTGCTTTCAAAAGATAAAGATTGATGCTGATCTAATGCCAGTGAACACAACATTATATGGTTTTGCTGGAGGTGAGATACAACCTAAAGGGGAAGTGACACTTCAGGTAACACTAGGAAGTGGTGAGACATCGAACACTCGGATGGTGAAATTCCTGGTAATGGATACACCCTCAGCGTACAACATAATATTGGGAAGGCCCGCGCTGAATGACTTCCAGGTGGTGGTCTCCACCTATCACATGAAAATGAAATTTCTAGCTCACAAGGAGGGGTTGGTAGGTGAGGTCTCAGGAGACCAAGAAGTGTCGAAAGAATCCTATGTAAAGTCCATAAAGCATGCTAAGCAAAAGGTGAAAGGAGCTTCAGTGGCAGAGCGCCCACTGCAAGATAAAGATGCGAAGATGAAGGGTATAGGGGAAGACCTAGAACCAAGGATGCAGTCAGTGGAAGAGGAGTTGATGATGGTGGAACTGTTTCCAGGAAAAACGGGTTTAACTACAAAGATGGGGAAGCAAATGACTGAGGAACAAAAAGAAGCAGTAATCCAGTGTTTGCAAAGGAATGCAGATTTATTCGCGTTCAACCCAGAGGACATGATAGGGGTAGACCCATCTGTAGCTCTACATCATTTGAATGTAGACCCCAAAGCGAAGCCAGTAAGGCAGAAGAAGAGATCCTTTGTTCCAGAGAAAGAAAAAGTGATTAGGGAAGAGATCAAGCGGTTGCTGGATGCTAGTCATATCGTTAGAATCCAGTACTCCGAGTGGTTATCAAATATAGTAATGGTAGCTAAGAGCAATGGCAGCTGGCGAATGTGCATAGATTTCAGGGACCTGAACAAGGCGTGCGCGAAAGATCATTACCCATTGCCTTGTATCGATCAGTTGGTTGATTCAACTTCGAGATGCGAGCTACTATCTATGCTCAACGCCTACTAGGGGTATCACCAGATACAGCTAGCCCCTGAAGATGTGGTCAAAATAGCCTTTGTAACCATATACGGCACGTTTGCGTACGTAAGAATGCCTTTTAGCTTAAATAATGTAGGAGCCACTTATCAAAGAATGATGGATGCAATATTTGAAGAGCAGATAGGAAAGATTTTGGAGGTATACGTAGACGATATCCTCGTGAAAAGTGTGAGGGCAGAGCATCATGCCAGAGACCTGGAGGAGGTCTTGACTGTGGTGAGAAAGTATGATTTGCTATTGAACCCAGCAAAATGCATGTTTGGTGTCAAGTCAGGGAAGTTCCTGGGATATATGGTGACTCCAAGAGGAATCAAAGTAAATTAAGATAAAGTGCGAGTTGTACTAGAGATGGCTGCTCCTACCAGTATAAGGGAGGTGCAGCGACTAAGTGGAAGAATCACTGCGCTTAGTCGGTTCATATCCACTTCAGCGGAAAGAAGTTTTCCATTTTTAAGGTATTAAAAAAGGCCAGTAAATTTGAATGGGATGAGAGCTGTTAGAAAGCATTTGGGGATTTGAAAGCTCATCTGGCGAGCTTGCTGGTGCTAACCAAACCAACCTCAGGAGAAACCCTGTACCTATACATATCTGTTGGAGACCATTCCCTGAGTGCGGTCCTCATAAAGGAGGAGGGCTCTATGCACAAGCCCATCTATTACATCAGTAAAGCCTTACAGGGAGCTGAGTATAGATACTCTGATGTGGAGAGAGTTGCCTTGGCTGTGATGACAGCAGCGAGAAGGCTAAGGTTGTACTTCCTAGCTCACAAGGTGGTGGTAAGAAATAATTTCTCCTTCAAGCAAGTGCTGAGCAAACCAGATCACTCAGGAAGAATGGTGAAATGGAGCGTGGAGCTGGGAGAGTATGATGTAGAATTTGAGCCACGCACAGCTATCAAAGTGCAAGCCCTAGCGGATTTCATTCAAGAAACTACTCAACCTATGCAATGGCCTGAGTTGAAAGTTTTCGTCGATGGATTGGTGACGGTTGAGAGATGCGGTGCTGGAATTGTCATAATAATGCCAGACCAAAGCGAGCTTAGTTTTGCATTGAAATTTGAGTTCAGAGTTTCTAACAATGAGGCTGAGTACGAAGCGTTCGTCAGAGGGCTGGAGATGGTGGTTGAGTTGGGAGCTCAGAGGGTCGTCATTCACTCTGACTCCCAGCTGGTAATTCAGCAGGTCTCAGAAAATTACGAGATCAATGAAGAAAGAATGGTCAGGTATGTGGAGCAAGTCAGAGACCTGAGCAAAAGTTTCCAGCACTTGAAGGTAGAGCAGATACCCCGAGACCTCAATGCTCGAGCAGACCGCCTTGCCAAACTGGCCAGCTCGTTGAATGGGCTGATACCCGAAAAAGTAACGTTGCTAAAAATGGCAAGCAGTCGAGTAGAAAAGAGTATCCATGAGATAGAAAAGAAAAGTGATTGAAGAGCGCTCATTTCACATTTCCTGAGAACGGGAGAATTGCTAGAAGGAGAAAGAGCTGGAAGAAAGAAAATCTACGCTAAGTATTGTCTGATTGGAGGACATCTGTTCAGGAGGGCTTACTCACAGCCATTACTAAGATGTGTAACAGAGGCAGAAGATTTGCGGATAATTAAGGAAGTGCATCAGAGAATAGCAGAATGTCATACAGGATTCCGAGACCTGGTCCGGCGAGTGCTGAGAGCTGGATACTATTGGCCTTCTTTGAAAAAGGATGCTGAAGCTTTTGTAAGAAGGTGTCCCAGTTGTCAAAAACATGGGCCGTTTATTCATAGGCCTGCTGATGAGCTGGGAGCTCAATACGCAGAGTGTCCATTTGACAAATGAGGCATAGATCTAGTCGGTAAACTTCCCATGGCAACAGGAAAGAAGTGCCATATCATAGTGGCGGTGGATTACTTTAGTAAGTGGGTAGAGGCAGAGCCCTTATCTTCAATCATAGAAGAAAACATCATAAAGTTCATATGGAAGAATATCTGTTGTAGATATGGCCTGCCCAGAGTGCTGATATCTGACAACGGAATGCAATTTTTTGGAAAGAGAATGCAAGCTTGGTGTAAAGCTAGAGGCATAGACCAGAGGTTTGCTGCTGTGGCCCATCCGGAGACCTGTGGGCAGGTGGAAGTCACTAATCGGACCATAGTAAATGGTATCAAGGCGAGACTAGAAAAAGAGAGGTCTCAGTGGGTGGAAGAGTTGAACTCAGTATTGTGGGCATATAGAACTGGACAGAAATCAACTACAGGGCAGTCTCCTTTCTGTCTGGTATATGGCACTGATGTTGTCATGCCAATGGAGGTAAAGATTCCAACGCATAGAATTTTGGCCTACAATGAAGACCTGAACAAAGAATTGAGAACTGATAGCTTAGACCTGATTGACGAGGTGCAAGAGGAAGCACATCAGCGAGCCCTGGCCTACAAGGCCGGCATAAAGGCAGCATATGATGCAAAAGTGAAGATCAGGAAGTTTCAAGAGGGAGATCTCGTGCTTAAGAGGGCTGATGCGATGCATCCAGTAAGAAAGTTTGAGCCAAATTGGGAAGGACCTTTCGTGGTAACCAAAGTACTTCCCGGTGGAGCGTATGAGCTCACGAGCCATGAGGGGTACGTAGAACCAAGACCGTGGAACATAAGTAATCTGAAGAAATACTATGTTTAGAGACACGTTAGTGGAAATTTTGTCTTGATGGGAAGAGGCCTACGTGCCAGGTCTCATCCCCACCATTTTGGTAGAATGCTTGCTCAGCTAGACAAGTATTCCTATAATGGCACGAAGAGAGCTTATTGCAAATAAATAAAAGCTGAGAAGTCTTTATTTTAGTTCCTATTTACATTTTGTTGCATGACAATGAGCAATGTGGCAAAGCTGAAATGACATAGCGAGTGTAATGTTTGGTAGAATGGAAGCAAAGTATTTACTCTAAATGGTTTGATAGTGAAGTAAAAACCATCTAGAGTAGGGGGAGTAGGGGGAGTAGGGGTGTACCTTACACCCCTAGGAGGGTCGAAAGATACCTCATGAAAATGCAAAACCATAAATAAAAAAAAATAAAAAAGAAATGCTTTGACAAGCAAGAGCATAATGACAAAATAATCATAGTTGATTAAGCTGCTAAGTAGGAAATGCAGCACCAGCAAAACAAGCGAAAGAAAGGAAATTGTTCAGTACTAAAATACAGAAAAAGTTGTCCAGTACAAAAACAGATAAAAATATTGTTCAAGGCATAAAGTACATAGTAGCTAAGCTAAGAAATTGGTAGCATCATCATCAGGATCAGCCCTCGCAGTATCAGCAGACTCGTCCCCAGGAACATTCTCCAGCCTTTCTAGTCCATCACCAATGACCTGTGAGATCCCACCAGCTAAGGGGGCGTCTGAAGAAAAGAGATGGGAAATGGATTAATAAAGGAGGTGGAAAGTTATAATAGCAAATATGAAGATAAGTACATGAGAGGATATGAGATACCTGATGTCTTAGCAGTCTGAAAGAAATCTTTCGGGAAGAAATCATAAATGGGTTTAGGTGGATCAGAGAAGGCCGCTTACAAGTCGCAAGGTGCAGTGAGAGCCTCAAAGGCCTTCTGCATGACGGGAAGCCACCAAGCCGTTCCTAGAGGAGCAGAGGGATCACCCTTGAATGAGGGAGGTGGAGGAAGGCATTTCACTATCAGATCTACTTCTATGGGCTTCTTGAAACCCAAGCTGCGAGCCTTGGCTAGCACAGTCATGCCACACCTCTTCGCTAGATTGGCAATATCTTGGCGGATAGACAGTTGGTACTCAGGTGAAGCTTGGAAAGATTCCAAGAGGCCTTGGTGGAGGATTTGCAGTGCTTTCTGGCCTAGAGAAATCCGAAGAATGTAGCTACGGCAACAGTGAACCCCTTCGGTATAACCTGATTGATAGGAAAGGTTGGCAGTGTGAAGAAGGTTCTTGGTCCCCTCAAGTTCCTTGCTAACTTGAGATAAGTGATGACTGAGCTCGGCATTGACATTGTTGAGGGATGCGTTCTCCTCGGATGAAGTGGACATCTTCTCCTGGGACATGAGTAGTTCGTGATTTTTCCTCTTTAAATTGTCATTGGCTAGGAAAAGTCTGCTGCTGGTATCCATGATGTCTTGGTTTTGGTGTTGCAGGTCCTTATTCGCCTTGCTTAACTCATGCAGCTGTACTTGGCTAGTACTAGCACCTCTCTCAGTTTTCCTATCTCATTCTCTTGAGTGGCATCTTAGAATTGCAATAGTCGACCATGAGTACTGATCAGCTGCAACAATATCAAGGGAGAGAGAAAAAGACATTAGATATTTAAAGTAAAGATGTGATAATACTTAAGATAAATTCTTTCTGAAAGCGAGAGCATGGTAATGACAATACCTGCACCAAGTTATGAGCGCTCTCCTCTTGAAGTTGACGCAAAGAGGGAGGGCTAGCTTTAGCCTCCTCCTCTGAGAGAGGGATGGCCTGCAGTAGGGAAAGGCACTCAGAAGGAGGTAACTGGCGAAGTGAGCTGGAGGTTTGGTCTCTGAAGGCATAACTTGATGAATCGGCACCCTTAGGAGGGGAGCCGCTGAGAAGAGGAGTATGCTTAGATTTCTTAGTGGCGCCAATGGGAGGTCGAGGAAAAAGGGGCCTCTTAAGGCTGGTAGAGATGTCCACCTTGGCTTTTTCCTTTTGAGACGAGGAAGAAAGCCCACCAGAAGTAGCCTTATCCTTGCCAAGGTCCTGAGAGGGGGCATCCAAACTGAGTGATTTGGTGGTTGTAGGCTTGATGATGGCCCTCGGAGCTACAAGGGGAGCTGACTGAGATTGTGCGGATGCTGCAGCAGATGAGGGAATTTGATTGGTAGGGTGCGAGGTATCATAAGTCTGAGATTCTCGGCGAGCTTGCTCCTCCAGTAGAATGGCAAAATCGAAGTCTTTATCATTAGGAAGCTTTACATCCTGAATCCAACTCGTCTCTGCACAAAGCATAATGCAAAGAATAAAATACATGTTAGGAAAGCTCGAGAAACAAAAAAGGAAAAGATAAAAAGGCAGTTGAAACCCACCCTCGATGGAAAAAGAATGATCTCTTCGAGGTGCTAGCCCGAAGAAGGAAAGCACGCTAGAGTCAGATAGCAAGGAATTGAATGGAAAGGGGGCGAGCCATGCCCTTTGAGTTAACTTTGCTAGCACCTTGAGGTTAATAGGAGAGATATCCTTAACGGCAGGGCGGGGTTGCTTTAGGCGAAGTGTTTGCCGTGGGGAATAAGTGAAAGGCCAATGACCCTGTTTGGGAGTGACAATAAAATATTTATCTCTCCAGTCTTTTCCCTCCGTACGGGGTACACACAAGTATTGGGCGGGACCTTTGGGTCTAGCGCTAGCATAGTAAAAGGCGCCAGTGGGTTTCACGTCATACACAGTTTGAAATAGGGAAGCGATCGGGATGCCCCCATTTCCGCGAAGCAAGATAAAGAAAGTCAACAGGATTTTGACAAAAGAGGGGTGAAATTGGTTGGGCCATAGATTATGCAGGTCACAAACTTGAGTCATGAAGTCGGGGAGAGGAAACCTTAAACCTGCCTCTATTTGGTTGTACCAAAAGGCTACCGAGGGATAGTCCAATAGATGAGGGCAATCATATGGTTCCGGCATGCTAATATCGAACAACTCATCACAGTTCAACAGCGACTTTACTAATGCTAATTCTACAGGAGTTAGGGAGGATTCACCTGCTATAGTGTTTGGAGCCATAACAGGAGGAGCAGAAATCTTTAAAGAGGGAGAAGTCCCAGCAGAAGGGAATGGCGAATCCGTCTCTTTAACCTCCTGGTCGGACGGAGAGGAACCCTCGGTTAAATTTATGACTTTTTCAGGGTTGGAAGGAGGTGCCGGGCTTGAGGGGTTCTTGATGGCTATTCGTCGAGAGCGACGAGCAGAAGGTTGTTTCCTTTTAACTTGAGTGTAAGAGGATGTATCTGATTGGGAGTCTTCATGCAAGGAGAGACGAGGCTGAATATCGGATGTGCAAAATTCGGGTTGGTCGGAAATGGTGTCTTCTTCGGAAGGAGAAAGAGATTGAGCCATAAGAAAATCGTAGTAAAAATTAGGGAAAATGTGAAGATGAAGAAAATATGAAAGTAAAAATCCTAATATAAGAGAGAGAAGGGGACGGTTGAGTAAAGTAGGGGGAAGTTGCAGAGTTTCCCCCCTTTACACGATAAAAATAAGTCAAAACTAGTTTAAAAAATTTCAAAATAAGCATGTCTCTGCCAAGGAAAGTTCAGACTGCTGTAAACAATCTCACGTTTGATAAGTCTTTATAAGTAGAAACTATTCTATATTTCCAAAAGGAAGATCTTCCAAAATTCAGAGTAGGGGGGAGTAGATAATAGAGACCAAAAAGTACTCAGGTCTCCGAGAGACCTGAGCTCATCACGTGACCATAACGGGCATACAATTGGAGAGTGAATATGATGTCGAAGCTGATATTACAGTATTAAAAGTGTGGTATAAGCGTTCTGATGCTAAGGGCTCGTGTGAGGCCTCCGGATAATTTATCAAGAATCTCACTAGATACCTGCTGTGAGATTCCTGATTGAGATCTCCCGTCAGAGACCTCCTTTGAGGTCTCCCGTTGAGAGTTCTTTCCCAGTTGTGCACCTGACGAACAAGGATACTTTAATTAATGCTCACCCAGTACTGTCAGAGAGTACGTTATACCTTAGCCAATGGAATAATAGCGCGTGTAAAGGTCAAGGTAAAAGTTATAACCGCAATACAACTTCACCCTCAAGAAAACACACGAGTATATATATTACAAAACTCAACGCACACATACACACTACTTTTTAGACATGCTTCCTGTTACATTCATCTTGTTTAGAGAAAAAACCCAGAATACTAACTTAAGCTTCGGAGGTGGTTCGCTGGGAAACACCCCCGGCCTTCCTTTTCTTGCAGAGCTTCGCGAGAGCATCTCAGCGGGATACAATTCTGACCACCGGAGAAGGAAGAGAAGTACGGTCTAGGTAGATGTCGATGTTTGCTCGTTTCCTTCTTCTGATTTTATATGATGTATGTTTCTGGGTACATTAATAACATACAACGAGCTAGGGTTAATTTGTGGAAGAAGATGATGAATCAGTGCGTTGTGCAATTCTGCTCTGGTGTCTGTGTTGAGAGGAACTAGTTCTCCCAAAGATCCAGCATTTATGTAAATGTAAATGTTGCCCGGCCAATGTTGGGAAAATTTAATGTCGTAAGGGTTTTACATTTGCCTCCATGCCTATTAAGCCAAAGTTGGCCAAGAAGCTTGCCAAGAAGCCGAAGTCCCCCATGCCCATTAATGCCGCTACTTGGCAAGGAGCTTGCATGGCGAACCTGGCCCACTTCGACGTGCCAATGGCTCTGCCATTTCAAACACTTTGCACTGGATGCCAAGGCTATCTAGGGAAAGGCGGGACTTTCCAAGCAACATACAAAGCACGCCGAGGTTGGCCTTGAGGTTGGAATTTTCGGTATTTGAGGGGATCAATGGGCACGAGGGACAACCCTATTACGAATCTTGAGCGTATATCGCATCGGTGTGTGCCGTTGTGTCGAGATCCAACATCGGACAACATGCACATGTATTAGTCAAACTACGAGCTCGGGGCAATGGTCATGGTGCCGCTGCTTGGCAAGGAGCTGCATGGCGAACCTGGCCCACTTCGACGTGCCAATGGCTCTGCCATTTCAAACACTTTGCACTGGATGCAAAGGCTATCTAGAAAAACGCAGGACTTGCCAAGAAACATACAAAGCACGCTGAGGTTGGCCTTGAGGTTGGAATTTTCGGGATTTGAGGGGATCAATGGGCATGGGGGACAACCCTATTACGAATCGTGAGCGTATATCGCATTGGTGTGCGTCGGTGTGTAGAGATCCAACGTCAGACAACATGCACACGTATTAGTCAAACCACGAGCTCTGGGCAATGGTCATGGTGCCGCTGCTTGGCAAGGAGCTTGCATGGCGAACCTGGCCCACTTCGACGTGCCAGTGGCTCTGCCATTTCAAACACTTTGCACTGGATGCCAAGGCTATCTAGGGAAATGCAGGACTTGCCAAGCAACATACAAATCACGCCGAGGTTGGCCTTGAGGTTGGAATTTTCGAGATTTGAGGAGATCAATGGGCATGGGGGACAACCCTATTATGAATCGTGAGCGTATATCACATCGGTGTGCGTTGGTGTGTAGAGATTCAACGTCGGACAACATGCACACGTATTAGTCAAACCACGAACTCGGGGCAATGGTCATGGTGTCGTTACATTTAAGACATTGTTACATTTAATTCAGAAAACACTTAAGACATTGTTACATTTCTTCTTGATGACATAAATTTAGTGTATCTAGCAGCAAATTCCGTCGTTGTTGCTCATAAATCATTCCAAGTAATTCATACCCTCATCATCACTTGATGGTATCATTAAAGCTTCTAATTGTGACTCAAAATCTGAATCTGGCAAAGGCGTCGGGTTGGCGCTTTCCACTCCATGAAGATGCTGCTCAAGCAGTGCCAATTGTGCTCTTCTTCAAGACGGTAACATAGAAGTTGTGGATTTTCCTACACCAATATAAAAAAAACAAAAACATTATATCCAGAAGATATCTCCATTAAAAAAACACGATACACTATTTTACCCTTGCAATTTGACCCCATGTAGCTTGCGAGGCGTACACTTCTCCAACTCCTAATAAGCTTTCCATGAACCTTACATCCTCTCTTTCAGCAAGACCCTTGAAGTTATTGTAACGTTGTTCCCACCTCTCGAAGTTTACGACGCCATTCCTCCAGCGGGATGATTGTGCCTGCGCGATCCATCGCATGTTTCGCTCGATGGAGCATCGCCTCTCAGGTATAACCACTCTGCCATTCCCAAAAAAGCTTGTGAAGAGTAGTGGCCTCTACGCGTAGTGTCCACACACCCGTGTAGAAAACTTCATCTTGCGATATTGCTCTTGGGGGTGGCATTTTTTGTGAACAAAGGATCACTGCATATATTTCAAATACATACGTCCATTTTATAGCCCAAAGTGAAGATTGTTATGAAATACACAGTGCGCGTGTCTGTTTGTTGCATTTGGAGCTTTCCCCTCCAAATAGCTCATCTATATTTGTCGTTATGCATAGTTAGTACATTATTTGCTTCTTACACTGTACATGGCTAATGTCTGTGTCTGTAAGGTTTGCCAGCTACGTTTTCATAGCTGCTCAGCACGAGGTGAATAGTATTATGCATGCATGTGATCAACCGGGTCCATGCATGTGCGGTTGTGCCTCATTAGTGCACTCTCCTCGATGGAAGGTTCATGCACTAACGCGTTCAATTCTTTTGCTCTGTTAGTCCAGCTGGAATTTTTTGCAGTGGATGCCAAGCCTAGTGATTAAAATACTGGCACTTTCCAACTCAGTTGAAACGTAGCCAATGTTGGTCGAGGTTGGCCGAGGCACTTTATTCGTTGTAACTCTTAATTTCTTAGCACACCAACCGCTTGCATTTACAAACGAACTATGTATGCGACCGTTTGGGTCAATCTCCATTTCCCAATGTACACAAGTTTTCAGGTATATATTCTAATTCAGGGTTCAAAATTCTTCTATAAATAGTGACAGTTCCCTATTGACTATCATATGCTCGCAAGCTCTTTGACTCTGAATTTGTCGTTGAACCAATAACAATGCCTTTTTCCCCTCCTATCGTTTTCAAATATGACTTCGTCCCACTTGTGTCGTGGACTGATGAGGACAAGGGATATTTCATTGATCTTCTGCATGATCACCGAGAAGAGTTCAATTATTCAAACCCTAAAGAAATGATCACTACGCTGCCAAGGCTGTCGGTGTATCTTATAAGGAGGTTGAGGAAGTCACAGGTCTAACAACCTATAGATTGCATCTTGTTGCTTTGGGAATTGAGGGAAAATTTCATTGTTTCCGAGCATTTCTGAACACCCCAGGAATACAATACGACGAGGACACGAATACGGTGAGGCACGCCCACGACTATTGGATGTATTCATGGGGGAGGACCAGAGTAAGTTCTTTATATGGTTGACACTTCCTTATTTTTTCGCTGATGTTTATGACATATTTATTTAAGTATGTTTTTTTTTTGTGTGTAGGAGACTGACGAAGTTAAAAGCTTCGTTGACCATGGTCTACCAAAATACAAAGTACTCAAGGGTCTACTCTTTGAGAGCGGCCTCAATAATGTGGATCTCCAGGATCTTGATGTGCGGGGTGGATGGGGTGTTGTAGTTTAACATAACTTATGAAAATGAATGTTTGAAAGCTAGTATTCGATGTATTTGTGTTAAGATGATTAGGTTCATTACTATTTTTATTTATGTAAGGGAAATTCTATTCTATTATGATTTTGATTATGATATGTATTTGTATTTGTATTTATGGATGAACCGATGAAGTATTTTATTTTCATTTTCAATTTCATGCATTGCCAGGTAATTATATTATCTTAGTCTTATCTATCTAATAGTAGAGTACAGTAGCTAGGTAGGTTATGGCCCTTAAAACGGTCAAACTCTGCTTTGGAGACTTGAGAATACTTAGACAGTTGACTACAAATTTAACCTTCTCTCCCTTCTAGATTCTTCAACCCCAACTGTCCACTTGCAGCTCCCCAATGTTTGTGTTTGTATATATAGTCAGATAGGTGATAGGGAGATCTTTACTTTGATAGAGATCGACAGAGATAGAGATAAAGAGTATGGCACCAAAATCATATGCACCAAGAATCCGTGTAAAAGTAATCAGGCAAGCAAGAAATGGTTGGCCAGTTGCCCTTGATGTTTAGTCAAGTCTTGCTTTTTCTAGGACTTCTACTATAAGTTTTGAACTGTTAATATTCGTGGGTGCGTCGTTGTGAAGACTATGTTGTTGATTTGTAAGAGGAGCCAACTGAGCTTTTCTTTTTGATGAAGAGATGCACGAAATTTAGTGTGCTTATGGATGCATACTGTGAAAAGAAGAAGAAGGCACGAGATACATTTTTGTTCGTGTTCGAGGGCAAGGTCTTGCCACCACGACATACCCCAGCAGATGTAATTAATTAAGTTTAATCCAATTATTAATTAAGTTGGATGTTGTGTTTTTATTTTAATTTTGTATGATAATACGCAGGTGGATCTGAATGATGATAATGAGATAACAGCAATGACTCATCAACGTCGGACAAGGTGATCTTCGTGAGGCAGATAGTAGTCAGTTAATTAATTTCTATCAATGGTTGTTTGCTACAAGTTAGCTGTTATGAAGTAATGTACTAATGTATCTTTCGCTTATTATCGATGTAGTAATCGCAATTTTACTGGACTTTTGAATAAATGACCCTGAATAGTTGTCAAATTGAAAGTTTTACCAGTTCATGGTGGTAACCTAATATATATATATGTGTATATATATATATATATATATATATATATATATATATATATATATATATACACATTCCCAAGCAACTGCTGAATATCCATATTCAAGTTGAAGGATACAAACACGTATACACGCATATGACAACTTAATAATAGTAGAGTACTCACTTAGATGAGATGAGAGCTCAAAAGATGAGAATGCACAAAATGAGAATTCACAAAATAGCAGTGTTTGGGGTAAAAAGTAGCTAAAGTTTCAAGTTAAATATGATTCATTTGAAGTGGGGTTTCAGACGATGTAGGTCTTCCACGAACTCCTTCCGGTAGGCAAGGCAAACAGATGGGTCAACAGACATAATTCCTTCAGATGGAAACGCCATGGCTTGTATGTACTTCATCGCCAGCACACCACTGTCTTCAAGGACGTTATGGACCTTGTGCTCTGCAGCCGCCGACAGCGTCCACCTAGACTTAAGTGGTCGGGCATTTTTTCTTTTAGACCCTGTCGCCGTGAGGGCAAGGGGAATGTCGGCTGCCATTTCCTTAAACCAAAGATCCAGCACTTGGACTCCAAGCCCCATTGAATCACACACAATGATGTGCTGCAGTTTCAGGTCCAGCACATAAACAACCCAATGCAGATCGTCGACATAGGCTACCCCGAACACACGGTTTACTTTGTCCCACGTGAGTGCACGCGATTGCAATGGGTGTTTTCCATGTATGTAGAATTCAAGGCCCGCTATAACATCATCCTTGCGTTTTCCAAACAGCGAATCCTAATACATAAATTCAGTAACCATTTATTTATTGTTAACAAAGTTGGCAACTCATTAATGATATTTATTTAATCTTAATCTAATCTCTGAATATAAATCATATTGGAGAATCAAACAATATTACTTGGCAACATGTCTCTAAAATTCCCCAAGTGCAAGGCAGCTTCAGGGTGGGGTCGTGGTCGTATTTCAGTACGAGCAAATTCAACAACACATCCATGTGTTGTAAAGTAACAAGGATTTTCTTACCAAACTGCATGAGCTAAGAAAAAATTGAAGCAAAAATACAAATGAGGGCCAAAAGGCTTACTCCAGTAAGGTCTCCACCGGATGATAGTAGCTGTATGACCCGCCGTTCGTCCGCGGTTGGCAACACATCAGAGGGCAAATGCATTTGGAACAACGGATTCTTCCTCGGTCGGCCCCGTGCTCTTTTAAACCTTGGGATGTCAGCAACATTCCCAGATTTTGCTGGACAGCTCAGGCCACGTTTCTTGGTATTCTCGTGAATTGCAGCGAGCATCACACCGTGATCAGTAACTTGCTCTACTAATGTGTGTAGAACCCCAAGCACTTTCTCCTGCATTTTGCATAAGCATGAGACATTATATCATATGAGTAAGAGAAAAGACATATATAGACAGACACAAAAACACAAATAATAAATCTTATCTGTAAGAGCATAAATAATTTTATAATAAATACCAAATCAATTAGAAGTAATATATTATTAATCATTAATAATACCAGCGTCTTCTTAACCGCGTTGGCTTTCTCCGGTGACTCGCAATTGGTGTTGTCAAGGCTTGGGGTTTGACCTATTCCGATGTAGGGTGGTGCATCCTGATCATAGCATGCACGCCTCTCGAGTAGAACGACATCGTCCTCAGTGTCTTCAGTAATGTAAAGGACTTCGTGCGTCATCTCCCCACAGAGAAAGGCAACTCCGGGAGAGACAGTGTGTGTGTTTGTTAATATTCAACGGGTAGTAATCTGTGTGTGAATTCAATTCGTAGAGAGAAGAAGTCGGGATTGCGTGTGTTTTAAATGGGGTTGAGGTTGAGAGAGAAGAAGGGAGTAGTAAATGGTGTGTGTGTGTGTGTGTGTGTGTGTGTGTGTGTGTGTGTGTGTATGTGTGCGTGTGTTGTGTGTTCTGATGTGATCTTACTTGTAGAGAGAGAAGAAGAATGAAGGTTTTCTTGATGAATAATTAAATTCGCAATGATGATAATTGATGTTTGATGATGGTTAATGGTTAATGCGAGTTCGCCTCGATGCGGCGCGGCCAATTCGTTCCCTCGTTGGCCTAGTTACTCGCATAAAGCCATGAATGATGATGATGATGATGGTGGAGTAAAAAAGCCCGACGACCTACCCAAAGTCTCGTCACCCAAAAAGTCATAGCCTATTAAAGTCAAGATGAGTACAAGGTCACTTGAGACCTACGAATAGGACTAGGGATTTGATTGAAAAGAAGTGAAGGGTCAATCGATAGCATTGAATAATCTGATCGAATTCAACTCGAGCTCGACTAGAATTTGAATTCGACTAGAGCTCGACTCGAGCTCGACTCGATAGAAAGATATTCAAGTTTGGCGATGATTTGTCAACAACTTAATTAGTTTTATTTAGGTCTTGCTTTAGACTAGCGAGCAAGCTCGATCAGGACTCGAAAGATATGCT
The DNA here is from genome assembly GCA_029490685.1 of Schizonepeta tenuifolia. Taxonomy (NCBI): domain Eukaryota; kingdom Viridiplantae; phylum Streptophyta; class Magnoliopsida; order Lamiales; family Lamiaceae; genus Schizonepeta; species Schizonepeta tenuifolia. The sequence continues at coordinate 17,484,430 of CM055955.1, read as the reverse complement.
CGCGAACAACGAAATATTATCGATCTCGAATTGGTAAAATTATCGAGCTCGATCTTAGACTCGATTAATATGAATGAAATCAATGATTGTACGGTATGTACATACTGCAAATTGTTGTCACTTGTCAGTGATTGTACGATATGTATATACTGAGGGAGTAACTCATACTTAAATCATCTTTTTCTTTTTCAACTAGAGATTAGATTAGAGATAAAACTACTAAAATTAAGAAAATTATTCTTCAAAGATTACAACTTCGAAATTAAATTAATCATACACTTCGAAATTAAACTAGTAATAGTCGAAGTTAAGTTCACTTCAAATACTAAGTAGTACTAGTATAATCAATAGGAGTAGTTCCAACAATCTCAGTCTCTAGCATTCCGACTCCTACTTCATCAGCCCCGTCTTTTTTAGACAATAGGACCTCAGCAACATTCTCAGATTTCTGTGGTCTACCACGTTTCGTTGCCGCAATCTTCTTCTTCGTACTCTCGTAAATTGCAGCGAGAATTACACCGTTAGCTCTAACTTGCTCATGTACACGGCTGACAAGCCCAAAAACTTGCTCCTGCAATTTACATAAGCATTACACATAATCTATAAATTAGTAAAAGAGCCTTGTTTGCAGCAAGAATAAATGGATTCGGTAGACAAAGTTAGACAAAAAGACAACATCACTAACATGGAGTGTTACATTACAACCTCACACAAGATAAGAGAACAAACAGGGAAGGTTAGATAAAGAAGCATTCATCACTAACTTTGTCAAAAAGTCAGATTGAAAGAATAGAGGGAATACCAAAATAAGCTCAGCATCTTTGGAGGATTGAACCAGTTGAGAGCATCGTATCCCATCTTGGAGCAGCGCGATTGCTTCCTCCGGTGACTGCGACTGCGTAGCGGTGCTGGAAAGGACTGGGTTTTGACCTGTTCCGTTGGAGGGTGCATCAACATCAGAGGCCTTGTCCGAAGAGTAAAACCTAGCCGTTGGGTAGTGTTTTAGGCCACCTTGCAACAACCGCATCCTCATCTCCTAAGCCCCTAAGTCAAATTTTAACTCCGTGAGTGTACAAGATTAATATAAAGCGTGGGTGAACTGATTAGAGATAATGATGATTAGTAATGGAGTAATAGAGTTAAATTTGTACTGTGGTGGTGGATTGGGGGGAGGGGGTTGGGGGTGGTCGGTGGTGGGGAAGAAGAAAGGTTCAATTTGCCATTAAATGATGTGAACCACGCGGCCACGCCGCCCCTTCCTTCCCGAGGATTGTTTCACACATGTGTGACCTAAATCAATAGGTCCTTGAGTAGATCTACATTAGCCCCAAGACTTTTAACGAACAGATACAATTAGATAATTAAATGTTGGCAAATTGCATATAAATTCCAGACATTATTTCAAAATCGCATTTAAATGATGACCTTTTTCAATTAGCTCAAAAATGTTCCACCTTTTTTTTATCGCATTTTCATCCCTCCAGTCAGTTTCCGATGAATTGAGGCTTAGATGGAAGTCGAAAATGCTGACATGGCAAATCCTTCCGACTGAAGAACCGACGTCGTTTCTCACGCACACAAGGTTGCATATAAATTCCCAACCTTATTGCAAAATCGCATTTAATTCCTGACTTTTTAAATTTGCTATGTATTTGCTCTCAATTTGTTATGTAATTTGTGTATGAATTTGCAACTTTTTTTGCTATGAATTTGATGTTTTAGTTGCAGCAAATATATCACCAAGTTTAGTGTCATGTTAGCTTTTAATTCATCGGAACTGACCGGAGGGATGAAATTGCGATAAAAAAAAAAGATGGATAATTTTTGAGCTAATTGAAAAAGGTCGGGATATAAATGGGATTTTGAAATAAGGTATAGAATTTATATGCTATGCAATTTTGCCTTAAATTTATCCTCATTTCATTTTAGTACGAAGAAGTTTGTTAGTACTACACAAACGCGCGTAAACACGGACGTTTCATCTCGTTCATGCACATAACATCACAACATATTACCGATTGATCGCAAATAATTCTACATAATTACATAAAATTAACTTAATTAACTTGTTCATACAGAATGTTTTCTACATAAAATACACTATTACACTTGCTTGTTTGGCGATCTGGATCAAACCAAACCAATTGATATACAATACAAAACAAACACATCTACACAAAACAAAACAAGAATACGACTGCTAAGCCCCAAATGATTCTCATTTATTCTAAAGGTGAGAGTTTAGAGCTTAACTCAAACAAGTCCACACAGTACTGGAGCCTGTAAACACCACACTTGTCGGGTTTGATTGAAATAAAGGTCTGTCCACGTGCCACAACCTCAAGGTACTTCATCGTTAACACGCCACAGCTGAACTTATCGCCTTTCACCTGACGTGGGGTTGAGTAATCATAACTTACATCCCATCTCTCCTTCAGTCCAACGCCATAAGTCAACAAGTCCCAGAGACCATCCCCCTTAAACACTTCGGGCAGTTTTACCCTCATACTATCAAGTAAAGGCTCTAAGTGGTCCGGCCCAAGGTGCAACGAGTCATACACGGTAATCGTCTATTTTGAAAAGTGTATTTGATAGCCAATCCAATGTTCAAATGGACTGGAAGTCGAACCAATGCCAAAGACTCTGTGAACATTCTTCCAAGGCTTGCCACGGTTCAAGGGCCAAGAACCTCGTACATAAGGCATCACGGATGATCCCCAGTCCCCGAAGGTGCCTTCTTTAAAGGTAAGCGCTGACTAAATGATTCATGATAGCATTAGAATTACAACGTTCATACGTGATGCAATCAATAAATAATCATGAAGAATGAACGTTCATATCTGATCATTCTTATATCAATCAATTAATAAGATAAGACGAGTAAACATTTTATTCCCTCTTCATGATGCTGGTCTCTCAATTTCAAAACACAATTACAATTGCTACACGGAGACTTAAATCAGGAATTCCGCATGCAAAGGGGTAGGAGAGGATAAATCTTACCAAAGCCTCTATGCCAATTACTGAGAAGTCGTGCGCTTTGTTTTCCTTGTCGAATTTGGTCACCATCAAATTTAACAAAACTTCAACATGCTGTGAGAAGGATGAGAAGAAGAAGGCATATATAGCGACAATAATTTATTTACCATGGTCCATGTGTGAAATAAAATAATAACTACTACTATGAACGAACGCACATCACACCTCATCTCCGAGTCTCTTCTTTTTCGACTGCAGGTCCGTGAAAAAGGTATGGTTTCTAAATGAGTAGATCTCAGAAGGAAGACGAACAGTTAAGGAGGTACTGTAAATTGAAGAACAAAAGTACAATCGGATTAGATAACAACATTTTTCTAATTAACGATGATGTTAAAATGTGAATGAAGTGGAAGACAATCGCTTAAATAGTTAATACCTCATTTCGGCTTCCCGCATCCAAGACAAATAATTCCCGGCGTCCACCACGGCAGTCGGATCAATAACCTTCCCTTCTTTTGAACCACTGTTAGCATTCGTTCCAGGGTGTGACCTAGTGGTTGGTCGAGTTCTCTGTGGCCGTGGTACCTTATCCTTCGGGGACAACGCAGGCAGCCGCTAGTGTTGCATCGGTGCTACAGTCTTCCTCGGTGAAGAGGCCTTCTCCATTCCGTTGGTGTCGTAGACCCACCTTGAACAACTAGAACAAAAAGCAAGCCCTTGATGTCATCCAACTTCTCTCCATTTACCCTCTCGATATTAATTAATTGGCGAAGATCTTGGAGGACAACCTGCCAAAATGATTAAAGTAGTATATGAAAGTTTTATGCTTCGAAGCAGTAATAGAGAAAGATAATTGCTACTATTAAATTGTTACACTTGATGAACGATTAGGCAGACCTCAAGTAGTCCTTCAACTATCGAAGATTTAGGGTTCCCATCGTCCTTTTCACTTCGTGTGTCGATCTTCTTCGATGATGTCAAGCCATAAACTGAGGAATAGGGGTATGTGTGAGGACGTTTATTGTTAACGGCCTTTTGTGACGCCATGCCTGTTGCTGGGTAGAAAGAAAGAGAAAGAGAGAGAATAAGAAAGCGAAATAAAGAATGAACTAATTAACGAACAAAGGGGGGCGTATATATAATATTATAGAGGGAACTCAGGAAGGGAAGGGGAAAAGGTAGCGACGGATGGTTGTTTATTGGTCTTCTACAGTTCTTATCCACCCAACACCGGCTAATTAACTTCCGCATTGATAATGATGGACAGTGTTGGGCCCCATGGTGGGGTGGGTTGGGTTACCGACCCGTTACAACATTTCCGCTCCGCATTGGGCTAAAATAAATAAATAAAGCCCTGTAGTGATAGTGATATAGTAATAGTATCATCGGCAAAACATCGTCGTTTTTCATCAGGGCATGCATGTCAACCTCTAAATTGGGAAAGTGGGTAGGGTTCCTTCATTCACGAGTCTTAAACACTCTTACCCGCCCAAGTAACTAGCAAGCCGTCGGAACAGTTCATTTGATTGAAAATGGCCGACAACGCCATGACCCCTTTACCCGCCCAACCACCTCTCTGTCATCATCATGAACCTTGTGTTTAGAGGATTTCATGGACTGGCGAACACCCTACTATGCATTATTACACTTGCGCGCGCCCGGTATAGGTTTCTTTATTTTCAAAAGAAATTAGCCGAACAAATTGAAATTGACTAACTAGTTCCCCCGATTCCATCAGGAACAATGCAGGTTTTTTCAGTTCACAGATCCAAAACCGATGGCGCTGTAGATGAACTATATTCGGAGATTGAGGCATGAAAATAATCAACTACATCAGATATTGGAAGCTCTATAGGAAGAGCTTAGGGTTGTAGCCCGCGAGGCTGCAACATCGAGGGAGGAACTAGAGGCAAACTCGGCTTCAATTGCTATGATGAACAACGAATTGGAGAAGGAAGTAGCAGGGTTAAAGTCGAAGCTCCGTCGGAAGAACTTTCAACTTTTTGTGCTCTGTGTGTTCTGCCTCCTCCACCTAGTTGGCAAAATTTAAACTTAGTTGGTTATGCCTATGTTATGTTGTAATAGTTTGAACATATTTCTATTTCTATCCATCTTCCCATGTCAAGATGGTATCTGTAATTTGAACCTATTTCTGTTTCTATCTTGTATCCTGCTATCATATCCCTGTAAATTAGGGAAATTTTGAAGTCCTATCCACTTCTATTGGAAAATTAAATGCAGATAAACCCTAAATCAACGCCAATTGGGTTGAGGGTTGTGACCCGACCTAAACGCCATGGACCAAAATGGTGATCTATCCATGTGCATAACTCACTCACCTACAAAGGAAATAACCAAAAATCCTTTCAAACTCAACTGCAATAAAAATGTCGTTGATCAGATGAAGCTCAATCATCATCACCTCAGACATTTCGTTCCCACAATGAAAATGAAGAATACACAACACAGCCGTATCATAAAAACAAAATACTATGATTCCCAGCACTTTCATTAATAACACCCAAGTGACCAAGTCAGTCTTCAAGGCACAAACTAAACTAGCTAACCCGTTATTATTACAGCCAAGACAATGATATTATCAATGCACAAAATAATTTGAACAGATTAAGAGGATAAGCCTCATGAATAAACTGCCTCATCATAGAACAAATTCATCATTTACAGAATCACAACATGCATGAGTAAACCATCACCAAAATTGTTGGAGACATGAAAAACATGTCGACAGCTACCAAACATTGTTGGAGACATGAAAAACGTGGCAAGTCTCAAGAGCCTATCAAAGATAATGTTGACAGTGACCATCATCAATCAAATGCCATTGCAAATGAGGTTCTTCATCTTTATCTTTCCCTTGCTAACATGTTTCTATCTCTTGCTATTATTTTTGATATATTTCCTTTTTTTAGGTGATAAAGAGCCTTGGGATGGATGACAAAGAAAGTGGCAATGAGTGTCAGGCAGACTCTTGCTTTTGATAAACAGATTTGTGGACCATCAATCGAGCTTGATCAATTGAACATAACTCGTATTCTTGATAAGCGGGTTTCTAGACCCCAACTTAGAGCTGTGTATGAATTCTATAGCAGCAACACATTTGATATGGAGCTACGACTATTTCTTTAAAAAATTTGGGACAAACTCCGCACCACGAATTGCATGCTCCACCCCAACAGCAATATTGAAGGGAGTTCTCGAGTCCTCTTTGGAGAATTTGTGTATTTTTGCGTCATTTTCCTTTTTCTTTTTTTACTTCTTTTTCTTCCTTTTCCTTTATTTTTATTTTTCTCATTTTGAGTTTCTTTCATTAATTATTTTTTTCTTCTTGTTTCAATTGTTTTTTTTCTTTCTTGCATTGACAAAATTTTTGTTTCTTTTTGTTTCTTTTTTCCTCTTTCTTCTCTTTTTTTTGTTTCTTTATTTGAAAAATAAACATTTATCATGATTGGAAAATACAAATAGGTCAAGTAATTATTGATATGGAAAAGGTAATATTTCAAAACATTACTTTTGTATTTATTTTAATTCACGATAGTTTGTACTTTTGGTAATTCGGTCAAGTAATTATTGTCGTGTTATACAGTAATTACTAATATAAAGAAATGTAATGTTTCAAAAATATTACTTTTGTTAATGACAATGTTTGTTTTTATTTACGACAACTTGTACTTTTAGATATTTGGTAAAGTAATTATTGTTATGGTGAAAAGTAATTATTGTCGTGAAGAAAAGTAATGTTTCATAATCATTACTTTTCTTAACAACAATGTTACTTTTATTCACGACAAATTGCACTTTTATTCATAATCGTACTATAATCGTATCATTAATAGTGGCAAATTCCTCGGTATTAGATTCTCATAAATATTTATCACCATTATAATATTCTCGTGTCAATAAAAACACTAATAATTACATATAAGTGTATTTTTGAAACATATAAAATTATTGTGTTTAATTAGATTCTGTTGATAGTGATGGCCCTGGATGATATTTTCCTCTTCTTGAAACATAAAATTAGCTTCTTGCTTATAGTGATGAACGATCTTTTCATCTTCTAGAAACATAAAATTAGCTTGTTGTTAGTAGTAATGGATGATTTCATCTCAAAAATAAGAAAACTCACATATTACATTTTAGCTGCCATCAGTGTGTGTCACATCATAATCGCCACTACCATCTTCATCGTGAATTATCTTAGAATAATCAATGTATTTACATACAAGATTTGTTCATCCCATCCCTAGCCGTAGACCCAACCCTCAACAAAACGACGTTCAACACCTCCATTTTCATCGACTTCGAATTCTAGAGAAAGACAATGGCCATCACTAGCCCTAGGTATGCATATTTTCCGATGAGATTGTTTTACGACAAAGACTGGGGGTTGCAGGTGGCGAACCATGTGGTTGAGGGGTTCGACATGGGACAGAGGAAGAAATTCCACTTGTTAGCAGTCGTGGATGCTCCAGTGCTGCCATGGAAGGAGGCATCTCGGGCGGTTTCCAGCGGGTCAGAGGTGGCGTTTATGGTGGAGTTGGTGGTTGTTCGTGAAGGAGGGGCTACATTTGTTTTTGGATCTTGTGGAGGTGGATGCCTCATCCCTGAGGTTCTAAATTAATTCTGATAATAGATTTATACTTTGTTGTTGGTTTTTTTTTTCTTTACTATAGAATTTCCACATCAAAGCAATATTTAATACATGAGATTCATGTGAGACATATGGGAGGAGCAAACGATAAGTTTTTATGAAACATTTCTACAACTTCATCTTTGGATTTCAAAAGATAAATTTTGTTATACCTTGAATAATCATATACAAAGCTCACATAATATCTCTTTCCACCTCTACTAACCGTATTTCGAAAATCAGCTAAATCAGAATTTGATAGTTCAAGCTATTCAAACTTTCTATGTTCAATAGACTTAACGGGTTTTTGGCAAATTTAGTTTCTACACATATTTCACACTTAGATAAATTATGCATGTCCAAGGCATTAATTAATCCAAGTTTTTGAAGTCTTTTACTTGAAGCTAAATTCAAGTGTCCAAGTCTTCCATGGCAAAGATTGTAAGATTCAACAATAGAAGCAAAATTAGAAGCTTTCTCATTATTGATTTCTGATTCTACATTAAGTACAAACACACCGCCCTTTGCATAACCCTTGCATACAAAGTCTTTGTTCTTAGTCAATACTATCTTATCACACTCGATTACTTGTTTAAGACCAGCCTTGTTCAACGAAAAAATAGAAGCTAAATTCTTACGCGTAGAATGAACATATAGTGCATATCCCTTAAACATAAAATCTTTCCAGAAGTCAATTTAAGCAAGATATTCTCTTTACCGAGAACTCCGACCATGCTAGAGTTTCCCATGTAGACGCATTCACCCTCTCCGACCTCCTCAAAGGTGTAAAACAAGAGCTTGTTGTTATAGAAGTGCCTTGAGGCTCTGGTGTCCTGTAACCACTCCGTCTTATTTTCCACCAAGTTTGCCTTGACAACAATAGTTATGATTTCGTCATTTTCACCTTCAACAAGATTGGCCTGGTTCGTGTTTTGAGTAGGTTTAGTCGACGATTGTCCTTGACGTTGGTTGCATTGATCCGTCTTGTGTCTAGGGGTCACAAAGATAGCAATTGAATTTCATTTTCATGATTTTCATATTCATGGAGTGGTCCATGATTGGTTTGTTGTCCACCATCTTAAATTATTATCTTTGCCGACGACGTATTTTTTCTTGCCAGCGTCATCTGCACCATACTTCTTCTCGAGACGATGGTCCCAAATCAGTTTTGCTGATTTGACATTAACGAATAAGTTGAAGAGATAATCCGTCATGTGGTTCAGGAAGTGACCTCGGACCGTCTTGTTATCCTTCTCGTGCTTCTTTGATGATTGAGAGTCTGCAGCCTTAGTGAGTGCAAAGGCATTAGCATCATTTTTCTCTTTCTCTTTCTCTTTCTTTGGCGTTTAAGTAGTGGCAGAAATGGACTCTAATTCAATAGCACCGAGGTCGTTGAACAACACATAGTCAAGTTCAAGTGCTTCAAGGAAGATGAGAAGTTTCTGCGACCACCTCTTGTAGTTAGTTCCATCGAGTGACTCAAGCTTAGAGAGCTTAGGTAGCGATTTAGGAGTGATAATAGCCATAATTTCGCTTTCTAATTGTTGGAACAACTGCTGCCCACCAGATGCTCGATCAAAGTTCAGGCTAAGGTCTGAAATCAGGAACAAAATTCTTGTACGCCACGTGTTCGACATAACTCTTGATTGAAAAAACCTGCATCGAAAACAAACTACAACTAGAAAACGATGCGCCGTGGTATAGAGGCCACTGCCTTGAAAGCGAATTTGGCTGACCATGGAGTGCAAGTCCTACACGCTGATTTACTCCCCTAGGTTTACCTAGCATCACCTAAAGTTCGCATTTAAGCTTGGGATGGTTCAGAGTCGAATAGATCAAGAGCTCGGTTGAAGACAAGTAAGGATAATCAGAAATGAAACGGAAGTGTATCTCTCAATCTCTCTCCCTGGTTCCTCAACCAAATAAATATATAATGGGAAGATAAATTCTGTTGAAGTCACGTCTACACTTCCAGAAATTATGAGGTCCAATACGTGAGCATAGAAAATATAGATTAGCTAATTTCAAAGTGGACCAAAGAAGAATTAGGAAAAGGAAAAAGAGAAGGAAACAATAATAAATATGTTGTGCATTTCCAACAGTTCGTTCTGTGAATGAGGGGCATCATTCGTTTTTGGCTCCTGTGGAGGTGGATGCCTCATCCTCGAGGTTTTAAATTATGATGATAGAATTAAGTTTTGTAGTTGGTTTTTTTTCTTTACTACAGAATTTTCACATTGAAGCAATATTCAAAACATGAGATTCATGTGAGACATATGGGAGTAATGATGTTAGTCTGTGAAGTTTTAGCATTGTAATTTTGTAATTTGTAATTCATGTGAAAATTTGTTATTCGTAATTTTTCAGTTTTCTTTATATTTGGATTTCTTCATGAAAAATGGAAATGATGCCCAGAAGAAACTAAGAGTTGCTGACACATTGAATATCAATAGAGATTTTCTTCCAACAATGTCATGATTGTTAATATTAAATTTGTAGTATTCAAATTTTTATCATGTATAACGCAATGGGTTTGAAATCGTAAAGTCACTATTTCAATCAAGATCAGAACATGTAGAAAAATTTAAAACAAATTTACAGTTGAAAAATATTTAATGAACGAGCATCCGATCCACTGTCATTCCAATTATAATTTTAGATACGTGAAATAAAATTAGTTTACCAAATTTGATGTATAGTTAAGTTAGAACAACTTGAGAACTTCTGAAGAACATATAAAATTATTTTTAAAATAAACACTCGTAAACTAAAACATAAAGTTACTTTGCAAAGCCCCTGCTGCCATCACTTTGCTCAGACGGATCATCTTCTTTCTTTTCCTCTTCTGGGGGAACTGCTAAGAAGTTAAACAACAACCATAGTAAGATGAAATCTCGGTTTTTACTTCCTAAGATGGAAAGTGTGTCTAATTTAGCTGATATGATCGCACTAAACTCAAAACTTGACTACTAAGAAAAATTGTAATTTAGATTATACAGAGGTACTCTTTTAAGAACTATACTTTGATAAACCGATAAATAACTTCGAATATTAACTAATACTCCCTCCGTCCCAAGGTAGTATGGTTACTTTCCTTTCTTAGTTGTCCCAACTTAGTATTGTGTTTCCTTTTTAACACATATCTTTTACCTTTTTATCTTTAAAAGTTCAATATATTGTTGTTGTTTGTAAATTATTGTTAGAAAATGTTCCAGATATCGTTATTAGATACGTAAGCTCTGGTTAAAGGTATCTTTTTGCTGATTTGGTCTAGGTTTACTTCAACATTGTCCGTATAATCTGATGGGTTAATTGAAGAATTGAATGTGTACTCGTGTATATTCATTGTTGAATTTATGGAAACTAGTGTCTCCCGTGCTATGATTGAATTTTAAATTATAAATTACGACATTGATTGGTAATTTCTAAAAAGAATTATGTATATCTAGAATAATATAATATTATATTTCCAGAGGAATAAAATTTTAAACCTACGAAGTTGAAAAAATGACGAAATATATTGATCGAATGTAAAAAGTAGTATCTTGCAAGACAAAAACTTGGGTGGAGATTCTCCACGGTACATACGTCCGACCCGGCCCGTGTTTGACCTGCGTCCGACCCGCGATTGCTAAGGAGCGTGGGATGTATTGACACTGCAAGAAATTGGATATTTTATTGATTGGTCTGTTGGTTGAAGCATGCTTTCATAGTGCAAAGGACGCGGGTACGATAACCAGAAGTAGCAAGCTCTTTTTCTTTTTATTTTAATTCTTTCATTTCTATATTTTATTATTTTTCGAAAGTAATAGTCTCTATCTCGTTTTCATTTCTAAATGGGTTGAGCTGCGTTGAATGTCTACAAAGTTGAGAGATTGATTCACTTATTATCAAGTCGAGTTTTTTTTTTTAAAGTCGGGTATCGAAAATTTAAAATTGATTCATTAACATAAACAAATTTAGTTAGGCTTAATCAAAGATTAATAACACGTTTAGTAAATATTCAACGAAGATCAACTTTATCTATATTTAAAGTAGAATACCTTGATTTGCAATAGATAAAGTTGACATATAAACCGAGATATACATAGTTGGGGGTATTGTAAGCAAGTATTCTATACGCGTTCAGAAATTGAAAACCAATCTAATTTAGAACCTTTAGCTTGAAATAAAACTAAAATCTACACTTAATATATTCTAAACAAAATTCGACTTACATAACTTGAAACATTTCATCAGCATTGCTGCAATTTATGCATAAAGAAAGCAATGTTTTCAAATCCTTAGGCAGCATGTAACATAATCATGAGATTCCATCCAACCATCCCTTGCTTCGTTACCATTAAACTTTCAACATGCATACAAAATGTACACACAGTTGTGCGCATTTTATACGCATGATACACAATCCAACATATTCAAATGAATTATAAAGGGTGGAAAGACAGATTTTTGATTGCTAGGAAATTAAAATACAATACAAAGATACAATCATGCTTGACGCTGAAGAGTAATCGCGATTTGAAAGGTGCAGCTCCACAACAGATCTTCCAGGAAGAGAACAAGCTGCATCCGCCACTATCTGCAATGCTCCCAACTGGAAGACATGGTTTCTAGTCCTTCCCAAAATCAGTATTATAGTGGGAGCTCGATTCTAGCTTCTTAGCTTAATTCAACTTTCTCACAGCCTGGCATATTTTGAGGAACAGATAATCAAGTTATTTGCGAAAATATGGAAATAAATATGTATATGGAGGATGCAATCCATACAATTGTCTCATCCATGAACACGTTATGTCAAGAATAAAGAAAAGGTTTGTTATCCTTAACTGTTTTACTGTATATAGAATTCATAATAAGAAATGGCTAAAACCCAGTACATGTACAACGTAGATAAACAGAGATTTGCAAACATCCTTCCAACATATACACATTTGACGATAAATGGACCCAACTCCAAAATGTAGAAGTTTGTGCTGAGTTTAAATTTAATTGCATTAATATTTTTTAACTTGTCTAAATTTAAGCATCATATGTGAAATGCATATAATTTACCTTCATAAAGTCTTCATGGATGACGTAATCACGCTCTGCACAAATTGCTGACATACCTGCTTCCGTACAAATGTTCCGTAGGTCAGCTCCATTGAAACCCTGGAAAGGAACAGAATTTAAAAATAAAAACAAAATACTCTGGCAATGTCAAATAGTCAATTTTTAGCTTTACAACAACTTCATAATCAATCTCTCCATGTTTGGCTATTCCAGACGCATGAATTTTGAGAATTTCCATTCGCGACTGCTCATTTGGCAACGGGATTTCTATTTTCCTATCTAATCTTCCAGGACGAAGAAGTGCAGGGTCCAAAACATCAGGCCTATTTGTTGCCATTATCATTTTAACCTGCATACAATGCACCCCTTAAATACTGAATAGTCAATTCTATGCAAAATACATGCATTCTAGATTACAAATAGAACTAGACCTTTCCGAGCTTGTAAAACCCATCAAGCTGGTTTAGTAACTCCATTAGAGTCCTTTGAATTTCCCGATCGGCACTAGTTCCTTCAATAAATCGACGCCCACCAAAGGCATCGATCTCATCCATAAATATGATGCAAGGCTTCACAAGAAAAAAGAAGGTGGTCTTGAATGCAAATCCTTTGTTTAATCAATCTCATGTGCAGCAAGATATTATAAATACTGAATACGTACTTGGTGATCACGAGCATAACCAAACATTTCCCTGATCAACCTTGCAGTCTCACCTATATATTTATCAATAATTGCACTCGACACAACCTGCATAGCTACAAATTGTGAGAAGTTGATCAGGATATGACAACTATAGTATACAGGGTCAGGTATATTCCTACCTTTAAGAATTGGCATCTATGTTACTGGCAATAGCTCTGGCCAGCAATGTCTTGCCAGTTCCAGGAGGCCCATAGAGAAGTACACCCTGAAATAAGCAAACAGGGCAATCATGAAAACATAAGCCAAAGAGTAGCATAGTCAATCGTGTTCTTAAAAGAGAGTCAGTTACCTTTGGCGGTTTAATCCCAACTCTGACGAAGAGTTCGGGATTCATTAGAGGTAATTCTATAGATTTCTCTCAATTCTCGAATTTGATCAAACAGACAACCAACAGCAGAACAACTAACATTTCCTGGATCTTCATGAAGCATATTATAGACAATTGCTGCAACATACATCCAATTCAAAAGAGCCAAGAAAATTTAGATAGGACCATCAACAATTTCTAAAAGTCACGTAAGTATAAATTTCGAGCACATATGTGTACCTCACGAGATAGAGCTTCCATAATTGTGAGAGTTGTCATGTCAAGAACCACCCTAGTGCCTGTTGTGAGTTTCTCTTTGTCCACCTTACTGCGGCTACCTACAACATATCTTGGGTCACTGCTTGCTTTGACTATCACTGAAATAGTAACAACACTGTTATCCTCCCTTCTAAACAAATGCTTATCTCACACTATTAACAATATACCGACAAATTATGATCTCCAATTGACCTAGCCTATCTACTGAAATCAAACAAATCTTATGAATACTGTTCAAGCACATACAAATTGACACTAGTACACCAAAGTATTTGAAACATTGTGGTCATGTAATTCTATATCAGATATTCAACAACTCAAACCATCAAGTACCCAAATTCAGAATTCCTGAATGCAAATGCTTAAGCATGAGTAGAACATGAATGAAGGCCAGCAACACTGCATGATGAACCCTTACATCACGGGTAAACTCTTTTGAAAAAAAAAAAGAAAGCTAAAAGTAAAAAGGGATTTCTTACAGCGTTCATTGCCCAGCGGTCTGAGCACTTCACCTATAATCTGTCCAACACTTTGGAGGGACTTAAGATCATCTTCTGTTTTAGCATACTCCTTCTCTACAACTCTCAAATTATCCCTCACTAAATTTTAAAATAGAGACACATGAATAAGCAAACCATTATTTATATATAAATATATGTATGTAAGTTTGCAAGAGTGCAACATATAAATAATTCAGACATATGACAATGATCAAAACAAAATGGAATAAGTAGTTTCTTCAACTTCTTTCAACATGAGTACTAACTACTTCACTCCACAGTCCAAACATGTAAATCTAATAATATATACACATAATGAGTTCCAGCCCCATTAACAAGACCCAAATCAACATGATCTTCTAAAAACATGCGAGAATTAATACGGAAGGCAATGCTTCTATTCATATCTTTGCCCATTAATATGAGCACCACAATTGATTAAAAGTCACAAAGAATGTTCACTTAACCCTGTTAAAGCAAAACTGGCAAACAACCCTTGATCTAGATAACAAGCCCCATAATCTTGTAGATTTGATTCATTTTTTCTCGCAGTATCATATCCTAATGCAAGTTATCTTATTTCTTATCTCACTATCTACCTATTCAACCAAACACTGCAAATTAGACATTACAACAGAAAACGCATCTATGAATTCCTTGTTATATCAAATTCTGAGCCCATGATCTTATTTCTTAGCTCATCGTCTATTTATCAATCTAAAATACTACCAATTTAACTTTTTTAAGAAGATACAAGAAGTAATCGAAAAATTACGATTTATAAAGTATGAAAGCAGCGACTTTTTCAGTAAAAATTGAAATTAGTAAAAATTAGGGTTTAAGAAATGGAAACCAGATCGAACGCGGCCCTCAAGTTCTTTATGGTTGAGGAGCTTTTTCCGGTAATCTGAGATGGCCGATTTGCGGCGGACGGCGTCTTCGCTCTCGGTAGCCATTGCTTCTTCTTTTCTCAGACAAATAATTAAAGAAAAAGAATTCCGCGCTGGTAGGTCGATCGCCATATGTATGCCATTTGGTAAATTATAGTATAAACTAAACTACACTTGCCACATATACTTGCCACATGGGTTATGCACTAAAACCGGGGTGGTTTGTGAGAAAAAGCCTCTGGTTTTTGGCCTCTTTTGTTGTGCCAAGAGCAATTATGTCATATACGTCACCTAACTTTCCATCGGCCTCATATCGTCTTCTTAATACTGAATCAAAATTTGACATCGTCTTCTCACTATTCTAGTCTTCATATCACTCTCTAATGAACATTTGAATCGTCTTTAAAATTGTTTTGAATCCTCTAATTGTTTTGGTTATTGGAATCCTCTTAATTTATTTATTTTATTTAATACTGGAAAACAAATTTCAAACAAAAACATCGCACAACAGGAGACCCTGGGAGTCCGTCACTAAGGATTCACGTGTTGTAGCCGGGCCGAAGAGTGACGGCGCTCTTAGCTGACATTTTTACCGGTGGGATTTCTTCAGTTCATTTCTGAGATTGTCGAAGTGTGTGTGCGTGTGCATGTTTGAATTTTGATTGATACATGGTTTCGTTTTAATGGTTTGAATCTTGAGTTTAATTTGGTGAATTGATTTCCTGCCTTGTTCTATGATTGGGCACTTTAGGAAGTGATTAATATAAAAGGGGATTGATTACCTTTAATTGTTGAATTTTGTTGAAAGTTTAGGTTTTGAATTTTTTTTTACTACTACCTCCGGTCCCCAAGTCTCTTCCTAGGAGGAAGTGGCACGGGTATTAAGGAAAATGTTGTTAAGTTAGTTATGAGTAGAGAAAAAGTGATTGAATTTGTTGTGAGTGGAGAAAGGGTCCCACATTGAGGGTAGTGATATATTAATTAATTGAGATAGTGGTGGGCCATATGTGGTATTTTAGGTAAATAAATTGATAAAGTAAGGGTAAGAGATAATAATTTGTTGTGAGGCAGTGTCCAAGAATAGCTAGGAAGAAACTTGGGGACCATCCCAAAAAGGAAAGATAGGAAAAGACTTGGGGACCGCAGATAATATAATTTACTTCTCCATTATCCATTATTAGACATAAGATTGTTGTTCTGTTAAAATCTTAAAGAAACTCTGCATTATTTCATCTGAATTTATTGTTGATGGTCCCGAAACGAGTTACTGGTGTATGGGGAGGGGGGGGAATACACCAGTTAGAATTTTAAAACTTAACCCTGAAAAATACTTCAACCGAGTAAAAAGACTCAGTTGGAATCTCACAACTGAGTAAGCAACCTCAGCTGGAAGAGTGAGGCTGTGCGGAATGTGGTGGAAATTAAACTCGTAAAACAACTCACGCTTTTATGCTCGGTTGGTCAAAAACCAAAACAGTTGAGAATGTGCAAATGAGGTTTGTATGCTGGTTAGTCAGACAGATAAGAATACAACAAATAACTGAATAAAGATAAACACGAGCACACAGAGAATTAACGTGGTTCGGAGATAACCCTCCTACGTCCACGGGGAGTTGTGAGTCCACACAACTCTGTCCAAGTTCTTCTGGACAAACCACTCAGCTTACGCGGGCTGAGCAATCGTTAAGGATAAGTTTGCGGGTACTTATCAACCTTACAGTTTAGTTTTCGGGTACTAAACGACCTAACTACTCAGTTGCAGGAAGAGTAGGATCCTAAACCTTTTCAGATGAAAGAAAAATGTGTTTCCAACAATAAGCTCGAACGGGATGTGAGCTATGATCTAACTCTCTATGAACTCTCACTAAGTGATGTTCTCAAGGTTCGATCTAAAGACACAAAACTAACTAACTCTAGAACTCTCAACAAGTGATGTTCTAAGAGATTAACTTCAGTTCAGCTCGTGAAGGATATTGCTCTTTCTTTTGCTCTCGGGTTTCTTCTCGCGTGTGTGTCTTGTGTCTTCTTTGAATGAATGAAGGCCTCTATTTATAGGCGGAGAGAATCAACTAGCCGTTGGAGGAGCTGTTGATCTCTGTTCTTTGAAAGTGATGGCTTGTCTCTGATCTCTGCAGACTTTCCCGATATGGCATCTGTGCTCTTCTGCTTTCCATCTGAGATAGCCTTGTGTTGGGCCAAATGGGGTAATGACTGAACGGTCAAACCCTCACGTGACTTCCTTTTTGAAATTTAAATCTTAACAACAGACTTCCAACAAGGAGTGGTTGGTTAAGACTTTCGATCTTCAGCTAGCTTGCTCTTCAGCCGATGTTCTATCTGACAACTAACGGTTGAACTTCTCAGCTGACTTTGTCTTCAAGCTGTTGATCTTCTTGGTTAAGTTCTACAACTAATGTTATGAAACTGAACACTCAATTGTCTTCCTTGTATCTGGTCAGTTGGGTTCGAACGCTCAGGGCTTTCTTTCATCTGATGTTCTCTTCCCCTTTACTGTTTTTCATCTGATGAACGCTCAGTTGTTTTCCTTTACAACTGATGTTCTGAAGACTTCCCCCTCTTTGCATCTGATCATATGAGCTCTCAGTTGTATTTCTTGACAACTGATATTCTGTTTGAGTGATGCCTTGTTGCCATCTTCAGCTGGAGACCTGTAAAGATAAAATCTTAACTTTGCTCAAACAGCGAGCCTAACTTCTAACATTAGGTTCTGGCAACATCTACTCGGTTGGGGTCAGTCGGTTTTGGAATTCATCAAAACTTTTACTAATAAATTTCCCAACAATTTCCCCCTTTTTGATGATGCCAAAACCACTTACAACTTTAAACCACTATTGATCTAAACCTCACTAACTTATCTAAAATCTCAGCTGAAATTCTAGACAGTCTATAAGATAAAACATCAAAGGGTTAGCACAGTTATAACATGGTATTTAAAAGACTGCGATTCATAGCTTGGACAATGAGATATTGTACGTCAAGTTGAATCGTATATATACTTGAAGTTTTCATTACAACTGATGATTACAGGAATAAGTACAAAACAGTTAAAGATACATCAGTTGCTCAGAAACTACATCAGCTCAAAAATACACTTGACCGTACTTGCTGAAGATACGGTCAAAGATCTCTTTCTTCGCAGCTGACTCGATCCCAGTGTTGACACCATGTTCCTTGCAAACTTGTCTCGCCTCAGCCATGATCGCATTTCTGTTTGGAGTGCTTGTGCCTTTGATCATCTGAGGGCGATATCTGAGCTTCTGCGGAACTGGAACGGTGTTGGGATCGAGTTGAGCCTTCACCATGGCTCGCTGGAACTGCCTGAACATTCCAGGGTCTCCAGATCTGAGTTCCCACAAGGCTTCCTTGAAGGCTTGCCTTGGGTCTTCAGTTGAGTAGACCTTCATGTAGTAAAAATCATTGATGAATTCATGCTTGAACTGCTCCCAGTCATCGTTCCACTCAGCGTTCATCCACTTGTCAATATGTGGGAACCGTGACAGGAGCGGGGCGTTTCTTTGCAGCTACTGAGTCTTCTTCTTAGCCTCAGCCTTCATCTGATGTTTGTTTATTCTTCGAACGCTCCGGCTGGCTTTATTTCTGTCAACATTCTTTTCAATTTTGGCTAGTTCCTTCTCGAACTTGGCCACCTTCTTGGCTTGATCAGCAGCGAACTTCTTAATCCAAGAGGGATTCAAGTATTTCTCCTTGGACTCCCCCATAGCTTTGGCAGCTTCGATGCAATCTTCGACTGAGATCCCATCAAGATCGGCATCTAGCTCAGCTATAAGCTCGGCTACGAGGTCGTGAGAGATTTCAAGTTCCTGCTCTTCCGACTCCTTCAGCTGCGATCCTTCAGCTTCTTCCCTTTGAATTTCAGCTGGCCCTCCTTCTTCCCCCTGCTCCCCCTGCTGCAGGTGAACACCTTTCCCTTGTCCAGCAACAGCTGCTGGCTCCTTTCCTTTCCCCTTTTTGGCATCATCCAAGAGGGTGGCAACTGAGCCATCCAGGGAGGTCAGCTTGGCCTCAGCTTGTTGAACTCGGGAGAAGAGTTCGTCCACAACATCTTTTTCTTCCACCTTCTTTGCCAGCTCCAGGTCCTGGCGTTCCTGCTCAGCTTTCTTCAAGGCTGCAAAGGTCGCAGAGACATCTTTGTGAAAGGTGACGAACTCAGCTCGAAAATTTTCGAACTGAGACATCCACTCCTGGTCTTGTGTCTGCTGGGAGTTTGCCAGATCAGATTCATCAACTGACTTGAAGACGTTGAAGTCCGAGCTGAGTCCTTGAACCGCCTTCTTCAGATCCTTGACCTCCGAGCTGCTAGAAGTGGAGAGGCCTTCCAGCTTTTGTTGTAGAGAAGTGGAGAGTTGTTCCAGCTGATTCTTCAAGGATGCATTTTCCTCCATCAGTTGATGCATCTTGTCAGCTTGGTCTTCCTTGTTCTTGATTTTGGACAACAGCTCATGCCTCAGCTGACCCTCTCAGTGATCAGCTCACAGATGGCATTGGTTGAGTGTGCTGGCTGATCAGAGGGTCCAGGCAGTTGTTGCTGTTGTGTCTGGGCTGTTGGGTCCATGACAACCAGGGCTGTTCGGCTAGCCAGGTACTCCTTAAGCTTTGCTTCTTCCCTCTTGGTAGCCAAGTCAGCTTCATCGACCTCCTCCATATGGTCGGCATTCTTGGCTAACATGCTGTCAAGAAATTGCACGGCTCCAGGATTGTTGCACAGCTCTCTAGTGTCTGTCCCTTCTTGTTGACTCAGATCCAGGCGATGACGGAGCACAGCCACCTTTTGGTTGTAGGCCACTTCGAGGTTCTGGTAGTCGAAGTACACCCTCAGGTTGGATTCATCAATCTTCAACCTGTCCCATCCGTGGATCCTTTGGGTTTCTTCCTTGATGTACCAGTAGCTGAATATCAAGCTGAACTGATAGAGCAGTTCAGTCCCGAACATGGCGAAGATGGGCATCGAGCTGGCCTCAGGGAACATGCCTATCAGTTTGCGAAAGCAGTAGTTCAGTATGCCTTCATACTCAGCTAAGATCGCCTGGCGGTTGGCTTCTTCATCTATTTGGGGTGGGTCTATTTCGAAGGCAATGGGTTCAACGGTCTCATCAACGTTGGCCAAAGGAACGGTCTCAACGTTGGCATCGAGCGAGAGGCTCGGAAATATCTAACTGAGGATCAGTTGAGAGAACTGAATCCTCTTTGGGGAGAGATTGGGCTGGCTCATTGGTTTCCTCAGACGCAGGTGGGATTTCCTGGCTGGCATCAGCTCCAGTTGTTGGAAAGGGTGGACTGTCGTGGAACTCCTCAGGTGAAGAAGAGTCATCTGAGGACGAGCTGGAATCCTCCACGTTGATCTCCTTTTCTTCAACCAGTGCATCCTGTTGGCGGGGTTGAAGCATAAACCCAGTTGGATCAACCGACTGGCTCGACTCGGTTGATTCCTTCTCCTCAGCTGTTTTCTCAGCTGGTATCACCACCACGGGGCCCGTTGCAGCCGGTTGAGCTGCTGGCTGGATGATTTTTATCCTGGGCTTTTTCTTGAGGGGTTCCACCTCTTCTTCTTCTTCGTCTTCCTCTTCCTCAGCCACTTCCTCCAGCTGGCGTTTTGAGGGTTTGGACCTCGATGGGCGGCGGGCTGCTGGGGCCATCTCCACAGCTGGCTTTGAGGCTCCCTTGGGAGTGTATACTGCTTCCACAACATCCCTAGCCTTCTTGGCTGTTGGGAATAGCATCAGCTTGTTGAACGGAAGGTCCTCACTTCCTTCCCAAGTCAGCTTCTGACCCTTGGTTGCTTGGAGGATCAGGGCTGAAATTTTGGTGCCGAAGTTGAGTGTGCCCTTGACACTCAACAGCTGCTCTCCGGACTCAGCTACCGTCTCAGAGATCTTCAGCTTCTCCGCCCACAGCTGGCTTTCAAGGTAGCCCAGCCAATCGATTTTGTGTTGTTATTCCAATGTCTTCTGCTGTTTGAGCTTCGGTCTGCTGATATCACCGAAAGCTCCTCCGTATGCGAAGGCGCATTTTGAAATTACATCAAACAGAAGTCGGTGCTCCGGCTTCAGTTTGGTCCTCTGCATACTCCCCTTCAAAGGTTCGGGGACAAGGAGGATAGTTTGCAGAAATGCATCTGCATCCTTGTCTGAGAAGTTCCCCATCACGTCTATGGCCTCCAGATTTCTGGGGATGATCTTCTCCAGTTCTTTGGACACTTTGATCTCGACGGCGATTTCTTCCATTGATCGGGAAGTGCTGATTCGTTTCTTGCACGGAATGGTCGTGACAAGCCCGAGTTCTGCATCGCGTTGCAGATTCCGGTAGAAGTGGGCGACTTGCTTTCTGAGCAGCTTGGATGAAGAGAGGGTTGCCCAGTTGAGCAGACCATGGTCGGAAAGAATCTTTGAGACGGGAGCGAGTTCCGGCGAGGTCAGAGCTTTTCTGGATAGAATTTGTTCGAAATGAATCTTCGACAGCATCATGTCGAAGGATTCCTGGAACGTGGCTGGTTCTGCAGAGACCATTTTCTTTGATGCTTTTGCCTTGGGTGCCATTTCAGTGGAATATATAAGTAATGAGAAATGAAGAAAATTACTGAAAATGGTGAGACAATTTCGGAGGGGATGATGAACAGTTAATAATGATATGCACGAATAGAGAAGGTAAGGATCACTTCCTGATTTGCCGCCTTATATAGGTCTTTGACTCGGATGAGATCAACGGCTGGGGATAAATGGCGCGTATCCATCAACGGCTGAGATTACGCGACTGTTGACCATCTTTGACTTGACGTTTTGATCTGAGTTCCAACCAGCGCGTGAGAAGGTGTACAGTTTCATGTCAGCCCAGTCGCACTATAAAGTAGGCTATGGATGTTCAGCCGTACTTTACATTTAATGCGACATGATGGCTATTTTAATGTAACTGACTAGCTCAGGAGTGTTTGAATTTATTTCGAACATTCTCATTTAAGAACATAACACCTTCAGTCATAAATATTACCTGCCAGCTGATGTCGAGATCAGCTGTATACCTCAGTTGAGTTCCTCAGTTGCCGCATACCATCAGCTGACTCGAGTTCGTCTGTTCAGCTGATGTCTGATCCATTGTTGCAGCATACCATCAGCTGACTCGAGTTCGTCTGTTCAGCTGATGTCTGATGTCTTCAGTTTGCAATCCGTATCTGACATTCTCCCTTTATCTGAGCTTCCCCCTCAGATAGATGTCTGTCTTTTTACCTTAGCTGGTTCCTTATCAGGTGGATCTAACAATCCAAGTAAATCACATAGCATTTTGAACCGCGCTTCGGCTAGAGGTTTAGTGAAGATATCAGCCCTCTGAATCTCAGTTGGGATCTTCTCCATGGACACATCCTTCTTCTCAATATGATCTCGGATGAAATGATGACGGATGTTGATATGCTTTGTCCGAGAATGGTGAACAGGATTCAGAGAGATAGCTATGGCACTCGAGCTATCACAATGAATGGGAACCTGTCCAGTTGCAACTTCATAATCTCTCAGCTGTTGCTTCAGCCACAACACTTGCATGCAACAGCTTCCGGCAGCCATATATTCTGATTCGGTTGTAGAAGTAGCAACACATGCTTGTTTCTAGAACCATGAAACCAGCTTGCTTTCCATGAACTGACAGTGTCCAGAAGTAGACTTCTTGTCCAATCGATCTCCTGCTAGATCCGCATCTGAGTATCCGGTCAGCTGGATATTGTCGTCAGTTGGATACCACAACCCAACATTGACAGTACCCTTTAGATACTTGATGATGTTCTCTGCTGCCAACATGTGAGCTTCCCTTGGTTGGACTTGAAATCGAGCACACACTCCAACTGCATAAGATATGTCTGGCCGGCTTGCAGTTAGGTATAGCAAAGAACCGATGATCCCTCTATACTTGCTGGCATCCACGAGCTTTCCTTCAGATCCAGATTCAATCTTCCAGTTAGTATTCATTGGGATCCTTGTTGTCTTACTTGTCTGCAATCCGAACTTGGTGATGAGCTCCTTTGTATACTTAGACTGATTGATGAAAATCCCTTCTGGTGACTGCTTCACTTGTAACCCAAGGAAATAATTCATCTCGCCCATCATTGACATCTCGAACTTCTCCTTCATGAGATCTGAAAACTTTTTGCACAGCTCCTCTGACTTGGAACCGAATATGATGTCATCCACGTAGATTTGCACTACAAGTATATCATCTCCAACTTTGATGGTGAACAGGGTTTTGTCAACTGATCCTCGTTTGAATCCCGAGTACAGTAGAAAACCACAAAGAGTGTCATACTAGGCCCTTGGTGCTTGTTTCAAGCCATAGATGGCTTTCTTCAACTTGTACACTCTTCCATCTCCAGTCTCAAAACCAGGAGGCTGTTCAACATACACATCTTCCTTGATATCTCCGTTGAGGAATGCACACTTCACATCCATCTGATACACTTTGAACTTGTGATGTGCGGCATAAGCTAGAAAGATTCGGATGGCTTCCAGCCTTGCAACTGGCGCGAAAGATTCTTCAAAGTCGATTCCTTCTTGTTGGCAGTATCCTTGAGCTACCAACCTTACTTATTCCTCACAATGAATCCAATGGCGTCTCTCTTGTTTTTGAAAATCCACTTCAATCCAATCACCTTGACACCATTTGGTCTTTCTACCAACTCCCATACACAGTTGCGTAGAAACTCATTCAGTTCTTCTTGCATGGCTGTTGTCCAGTGGACACAGTTGAGAGCTTCCCCAACATTCTTCGGTTCTGGTACATCAGCTACAAAGCAAGAAATCATGGCAACATCTCCAGCTTGCTCGAATTCCTCTAGAACTGCCAACTCCTCAGCATATTGGGCATAAGTGTTGGAATTTTCTTCGGTTGATTCTGGATTTGCAACTCAGCTCCTTGTACGCACGCCCTCGGTTGGATCGCCGATGATGTTGTCAGTGGAATGAACTTCATACCATCTTCGGTTGCGTCTTCCTTCTTCTTCCAGCTGTGGCTGTTCCGTAATCTGAGTTGGAGTCTTCAGAGCTGGTGATTGATCAGCTGTTGAGTCTGGATCCTCAACATTGATGTTAGTTTGAACCGGACTCGGTTGGGCTTCGGATGCTGATGCAGTTGGAGGAGCATCAGCTGAAGTTCCCCCTTGGGATGAGCTGGGGTCTTCGCATTCATCTTCAGAGAAGTATGGATCCTCTTCCTCAGTTGCCCAAACCAGTGGTTCAGCTAGGTTCTTTTCCCTTAGAGCTTGCGATCTGGTGAGAACAGGTGGAGCTGCTGGATCTGCTTGTTGTCCTTTAGCCTGTTCCCTGCACTCAAAAGTAGATTCATCAAAACTAACATGAGGTGTTATTTCCACAACACGAGAGCTGTTGTTGAAAACTCTATATGCCTTGATCCGAGCAGCATATCCAAGAAATATGTCCTTCGAAGCTTTGGCATCAAAAGTTTTCAACTGAGTCTTCCCATTGTTGTGAATATAACACTTTGAACCAAAAACGCGAAAATAAGAAATATCTGGCTTTTTGTGTCTCCATAGCTCATATGGTGTCTTTCCCAACCGCTTGGTTAGAAGAGACCGGTTCTGAGTGTAGCATGCAGTGTTGATCGCTTCAACCCAAAATCTTTTTGGCAGAGCTGAGCTGGCTAACATGGATGTGGCTGCATCCTTAAGCGTTCTGTTCCTTCGCTCAGCTACTCCATTCTGTTGCGGAGTACGCGCGGCTGATGTCTGATGGGTAATTCCATTCTTCTCGCAATACTCGATGATGGTTTCATTTAGAAACTCCGTTCCACGATCTGATCGGATAGATATGATCTTCATCTCTTGTTGGTTCGATATCCGATCCATCAGCTTGGGCAGCTCATCTCGGGTTTCACTCTTGTGGCGCATGAAGATGGTCCACGTATATCTTGAGTAGTCATCAGTTACAACCAGGGTATACTCGTTCCCATTCATGCTCTTTGGTGTAACTGGCCCGAAGAGATCCATATGGATCAGATGTAACACTCGGTCGATTGAGGGAGTTGACTTCAACCGGAAGGAGGATCTAGCGAGCTTTCCCAGCTGGCATGCACTGCAGATGTGTGTTGTTGAAAACACTCGGTTTGGTATGCCTCTTGCATGTTCTTGTCTGGCAAGTCGATTCATCGTCTTGAAGTTCAGATGGTTGAGCCTTTTGTGCCACAGTCAGCTCACATCAGAACTGCTCTTTGATAACAGGCAGGTGTCAGGGAGGCTGCTGTTCCAATCAGCGAAGTAGACATTCCCTGTTGGTGATCGATTTCCCAACAATATCACCTGGTTTGATCCGACATCTTTAACCCTGCAACCCTGTGCATCAAACTTGACAGAGAAACCATTATCACAGAATTGGCTGATGGAGAGCAAGTTATGCTTCAATCTATCAACATAAGAGACATTAGAAATTGAAACATGATTGGTTTCAAGGGTACCGTAACCTCTGGTGTAACCTTTTGAGTTATCGCCAAAAGTAACTGATGGACCTTCTTTCTCCACGAAACTTCCAAGCAAATCCTTTAGATTCGTCATGTGTTTCGAGCATCCACTGTCCATTACCTATTTTGTTGCAGACGCTTTCTTCTTCCTCAGCTGTTTCTTCTGTACCTGCAAAGAGAAACTCGCTTAGGTCCCCAATTTCAGTTGGGTCCTTGAGGGTTAGAACCAGTTCCCCCTGGAACTGTGCGTCGCTTTTCCCTGTAAACTCGGATGGATTTATCATTCCAGATCACTTTTCCTTCATCATCAACTATAACAACACCTCGGTTATCCTTAGGCTTGTTGTTAATAGAGATGTTCTGTTTCTTGGGAGGAGTTAGATTTCTCCCATGTTGAACTTTAGGAGGTGAGGCTTTCCCCCTGATTTGATGGCGATTTTTATCCTGTTGAATTTGTCTGTGAGGTCGGACGCCATGTTGGAATCTTTGTGGCCGATTCTAATTCCAACTTCTTGAGTGTTGTTGATAGGTGTTCATGCTCTGTTGATGATTCATGTTGTGGCATGAGTATCTCCAACTGTTCGACCTGTTCCTTATTGGTTGACTCGGTTGGAACCTTTGGTTGAACTGGGGATGGAACCGCTGTTGACTCAGATGTTTGAACCCTTGTCGGTTCTGAGGTCGGTTCCATTCTTTCTGTTGTTGATTCTGAGGTTGATGCAGAGGTCGGTTCTGAGTCTGAGTTCGATTGCGATTATGTCTTCGACGCCTCTGATTCCTCTTCTGACTTTTGGAACATTCCCCCTCGGTTGATGTCCCAACCGATGGAACATTCTGTCCTTCATCTACTGTTCCTTTTCCCTTCTCAGTTGTGGTTGTATTGGCCGGTTGAGCTTGCTGAGAAACGGAGGTTGAAATATTTTGTGTGGACTCAGGTTCCACTGTGTTCGGTTTATCTGCTTTAACCTCGACAGCTTTGATGAAGGTTGCTGGAGGAATTCCACTATCTTTTATCACATCATAACCGAGTCCTGACACGTCATCCATCTGTCTGCTGTAACTGATAAGATTCTCTATGATCTTGGATGACTGATACAGCTTGATTAGATTGTTCTTCTCAGTTTGCAACTCCTTGAGGAGGACAGTTATCTGCTCGGTTTGTCCATTTGACTTCTTTATCAGCTGCTCGATCTGAGCCTCTTGATTTTTCAACTAATCTTGTTGTTCCTTGATCTGCTTCGTCAACTCCTCATCAGTTGGAGCCTTAGCCTTGTTCAGTTGACTCTTGAGATTCTCAATCTCCTCTGTTTGGCTCTTGATCAGATCGTCTTTTTCGGTTAAGGAATCTTCAAGTTTGGCTAACTGAGCTTGAAGACTCTTAAACTCAACTGATTGGTGATGCAGTTCCTCACTGAGTTCTTGAAAATCACTCCAGGAGGGTTCCAACTCTTCGTCCAGAGATTCCTGCATGTTAGAAGTATTGGAAGAATTTAACTGAGCAGGATTAGATTGTACCTCAATATCATCTTGGTCGGTTCCAAGTGCCATGAGGCATTGATCCTGACTGATGACGTTGTTGGTAGAAGTCAGCTCATCTTCATCTTCAGTGTCAGTGAAGATATCCATATCGTCAGCTGCTTCTTCTGCAACCATGGCCTTGTTCTTTCCAGCTTGTTTGGCCCTTAACGCATCTCTCTCTTTCTTCGATAGATCTGGGCAGTCAGCCTTGAAATG
Source organism: Schizonepeta tenuifolia (assembly GCA_029490685.1). Classification (NCBI taxonomy): domain Eukaryota; kingdom Viridiplantae; phylum Streptophyta; class Magnoliopsida; order Lamiales; family Lamiaceae; genus Schizonepeta; species Schizonepeta tenuifolia. Next base: position 17,456,844 of record CM055955.1, on the reverse strand, counting down.
ACCTTCCTTTCCGCATTCAAAGCATCCGTTGGTGACAGGCTTTGAACTGTCTCGAGTTCGGTTTGATTTCCCGAACCGAGTGTCCATGTCGGCTAGTTTCTTTGACAGGGCTGCAATGTTCTGTTGCAGTTCCTCTCTGCTTGGCTCCTTTGCAGTCGTGTCAGCCGATCTGGTTGGCCTCGATGTTCTCGATTTTGAGTAGTCAGCTCGGAGAGCAACTGACTTTGAGGCTGAACCAACATCCTCAAGTCGACTCGTCTGAATCGAGGACTGAGATCTTCTTCGATTCACCTTATACTCATTTCCTTTTAAGATTGAGAACAATCTTTCAGTTCCCATTTCACCAAGGTCAGCTCGGCTCTCGTGGATATTGGTGAAAGTATCCCACTCAGCCGGTAGAGCTTGTAACACTTTGAGATTGATTTATCTTAATGTGTATTTTCCTCTTCGGATGGACTGGATTCTTCTGAGGATGTCCATAAACCGAAGCTCTAGCTGATCAATTGTTTCATCTGTCTTCAGACAAAAATTGTCGAAGTCTTGGCATGCATGTGAGAATTTGTTCTCCTTCGTCTCATCACTTCCTTCACTCAGCGATGCCAGGATGTCCCACATCTCTTTTGCAGGTTCACACTCCTCTATCCAAGGCAGATAATCTTGTCCAACTGTGGACATTATTGTGCTCTGAGCCCAGATGTCTAATTGGCTCACCTTGGCTTCCTCTGGAGTGTAGTCTTCCGGCTGCTTTTCCACAAACTCCACAACTGTATCCCCATCGTTGGGATTTGTAGAAGTCCGAGCTATTGTTTCTTTGATAATGATCGGTCCGGAAGAAAGAACTTGTTGCATCCTGTGATGCTTTGACAGTAAAATCTTCTTCATCCGTGTCCTCCAGGATGTATAATTTACAACCGAGAACATTACCACGATCTTATCCTTGACGTCCATCTGCACACAACAATAGAGCAAATATGCAAGCAAATATGCACTAACGTGAAAAAGATCTGTTCAGTTGACCACTGAAGAAACTTTTTCGAATTCTCACCTTGTGAAACAGAGTCAGTAGTCTTTTGAACCACTGCTCTGATACCACTTGATGGTCCCGAAACGAGTTACTGGTGTATGGGGGGGGGGGGGAATACACCAGTTAAAATTTTAAAACTTAACCCTGAAAAATACTTCAACCGAGTAAAAAGACTCAGTTGGAATCTCACAACTGAGTAAGCAACCTCAGCTGGAAGAATGAGGCTGTGCGGAATGTGGTGGAAATTAAACTCGTAAACAACTCACGCTTTTATGTTCAGTTGGTCAAAAACCAAAACAGTTGAGAATGTGCAAATGAGGTTTGGATGTTGGTTAGTCAGACAGATAAGAATACAACAAATAACTGAATAAAGATAAACACGAGCACACAGAGAATTAACGTGGTTCGGAGATAACCCTCCTACGTCCACGGGGAGTTGTGAGTCCACACAACTCTGTCCAAGTTCTTCTGGACAAACCACTCAGCTTACACGGGCTGAGCAACCGTTAAGGATAAGTTTGCGGGTACTTATCAACCTTACAGTTTAGTTTTCGGGTACTAAACGACCTAACTACTCAGTTGCAGGAAGAGTAGGATCCTAAACCTTTTCAGGTGAAAGAAAAATGTGTTTCCAACAATAAGCTCGAACGGGATGTGAGCTATGATCTAACTCTCTATGAACTCTCACTAAGTGATGTTCTCAAGGTTCGATCTAAAGACACAAAACTAACTAACTCTAGAACTCTCAACAAGTGATGTTCTAAGAGATTAACTTCAGTTCAGCTCGTGAAGGATATTGCTCTTTCTTTTGCTCTCGGGTTTCTTCTCGCGTGTGTGTCTTGTGTCTTCTTCGAATGAATGAAGGCCTCTATTTATAGGCGGAGAGAATCAACTAGCCGTTGGAGGAGCTGTTGATCTCTGTTCTTTGAAAGCGATGGCTTGTCTCTGATCTCTGCAGACTTTCCCGATATGGCATCTGTGCTCTTCTGCTTTCCATCTGAGATAGCCTTGTGTTGGGCCAAATGGGGTAATGACTGAACGGTCAAACCCTCACGTGACTTCCTTTTTGAAATTTAAATCTTAACAACAGACTTCCAACAAGGAGTGATTGGTTAAGACTTTCGATCTTCAGCTAGCTTGCTCTTCAGCCGATGTTCTATGTGACAACTAACAGTTGAACTTCTCAGCTGACTTTGTCTTCAAGTTGTTGATCTTCTTGGTTAAGTTCTACAACTGATGTTCTGAAACTGAACACTCAGTTGTCTTCCTTGTATCTGGTCAGTTGGGTTCGAATGCTCAGATGGCTTTCTTTCATCTGATGTTCTCTTCCCCTTTACTGCTTTTCATCTGATGAACGCTCAGTTGTTTTCCTTTACAACTGATGTTCTGAAGACTTCCCCCTCTTTGCATCTGATCATATGAGCTCTCAGTTGTATTTCTTGACAACTGATGTTCTGTTTGAGTGATGCCTTGTTGCCATCTTCAGCTGCAGACCTGTAAAGATAAAATCTTAACTTTGCTCAAACAGCGAGCCTAACTTCTAACATTAGGTTCTGGCAACATCTACTCGGTTGGGGTCAGTCGGTTTTGGAATTCATCAAAACTTTTACTAATAAATTTCCCAACAATTGTCAATGGTGAATAAGAAAGTTGTAGAGTTGACTAATGAAGTTTACTATTTCTATTTGTAGGACTCTTAGATGAAAACTATATATCGTACTAAAGCTCGTTCTGGACAGCAAACTAGCGCCTTGGGCTGCTCGACTAGATTCCACAACCACCGTCACACAAGAAAGATCTCAGTTGATCGAAGTTAACAAGCCAAAGGAAAATAGAGAGAAACGAGAACATGATGAAGAGATAAGGCCTCTGGTTTAGAGTTGATGAATTGGATTAGTTTGGGGAAAAAACCTCAGTTTTATTTTCTTGATTTACTTGTGTTTTCAGGCTTGGCTTTTTCCCAGTGACTTGTAGCAATTATCATGATCGTCGAGTCTTAGTTATTCATATAATAAAATCTTAAACCTCTTCCAATTGAATGATCACTTGTATTATTAAATAAATCAATTGGAGTTCTTGTTATCCAATCATCGGAACCTTTAAATTGACACATTGTTGGTATTATAATGTCATTAAGACATACATTGCTAAGTGATCACTTTCAATTTTGTAATTTTTAAGTTGTTGGCAAACATTGGCGAAATCAATTCTACACTGGTAAGATGCTAGATCATATCCAATAGCAATGGCAAATATGGTTTTTTTCACTCTTATAAACATCACAACTGTATGGTAAAATATTATTTCCGGTCTAATCCAGTGCTCAATAGAAGTAAAACATAGAGTTATCACTCAATTTCTCAAAATTGGGTGGGAGTTGAGTGAATCCTAATGGCAATAGGCAGCACTCGTCTTCTTGTTCTTCTATCGGCAGCAAAAAATGGAGAAACCATGGCTGTAAACACCGAGTTTGCCCCGCCAAGGCGCTACTTCTTGTCATTTTTCAAAACATGAAGACGATGAAGAACTACACCGCACTGCCGGCGATCGAGCAGAAGCTGGATTAGAAGCTCAAATCAAAGAATATTGATCCTGATCCTGAATTAGGGTTTGAAAGTGACGCTAAATCGAAGAGATTCAGTTCTGGGAAACATATCCCCATCGATTACTCTCCTTACTTGGAACGCAGAAATTCCAGATCAAATGAATTACGGAAGCACATCTCAACCCATAGGTGACGAATTGCTCATTCAGTTGCGGCCAGGACGTGGTTGCCATTGAGCTCGTCTTGCAGGGAGCGTCAGTGTCCTGCGATAGCAGCAGAGGCAGCGTCGCGCGGCTTGGTGTGGAGGAGAGAGAAAGTGAAGAGTATGCATTTGAGGATCTACTGAGACATCGTCGAGGAGTAGGTTGCATCGGTGGCTGGTCGAGCGGCGAACCACTTGAAAAAGATGGAGGCGATGGACAGTAGAAACAGACGATAAGCTATGAGAGAGAGCAAGTTGAGGTATGAGAGAGAGAATACAGATCTGGGGTAGATCGAGTTGGGTGAGAGGGGTGGAATTAGGGTCAATAATACAGATCAAGTCAGTAAGTTGAAATGGAGCGGGTTTGCAATTGGATCCGGGTCAGTAAGGGTAGTTAGATACCAAATTCAAAAGAATGGCCATAATTTGTATTTATGAAGAGGGTGGCCATAATTTATATTTGAATGCCCATATTGGCTTATATCACATGATATTCTCCTATAATAATGAGCAAAAGATTAAGTATATATGTATAGTACTCCTTCCGTCCATGAAACAACTCCTTACTTACCCATATTTTTTTGTCCATGAAACAATTCTCCACTTACCTTTTTTGTACAATTATACCTTCCTATTTTTTCCTTATTCAATATCCTTTGTCATTGATGGTCCCACCTCACAACTACTTCATTCCTATTTTTTGGTCAACACAACTTTATTCCTACTTTTTGGTCAATACCACCATTTTTTGGTTAAAATCAATGCTTTAAAAATCGGACCGAAGATCGAACCGGTGAGACTTCCGGGTCATGGTTCAACCGGTTAAACCGTGTTTGAACCGTTTAATAAATAAATAAATATAATAATAAAAAATGTGAAATATTAAATTATTTATAACTTTATAACTTTATTAAAATACATTGCAAATATATCTATTTCTATCATATGTTAGATATACTCAATAAATATGTTCAAAATTTATATAAAAATATACTCCTACTATTTGGTGTAAAGTTAACTGAAATTCGAAGAAAGAGTACCAATATTAAATTTAGATACATTTATGATAATCATTTTTTATAATAACAATAATAACATTTGAATATGATACTAATGCATGTATTTAAATATTAGTATTTCGTATTAAATGTGGACTGTTGCTTTACATCTAGGATTCGTACAGTAGATTAATAAAAATGTGAGGAAAAACAACATATAATTTGTTAGTTCAACTGGTAAAGCACATAGGCTTTCAATAAAGAGGTGCACAGTTCGAATCTCAAGATTAACATTAAAATTTTGAACAAAATTTGTGAATCGGACGAATTTTGAAAATCGCCGCCGGTTCTCAGAATCCGCCGGTTTGAGGCGGTTCGAAGCGGTTTTAGCGGTTCAATGGCGGGTTTCACCCACAAGCGGGTTTCTAGTGCTAACCGGACCGGCATCGTTGCCGGTTCTCGGTCCAACCGGTCGAACCGGCCGGTCCGGTCCGATTTTTAAAACATTGGTTAAAACCACTGTTTTTTTGTCATTATCCTACTACCCCTACATTCTTTTTTTTACCCACTCAAAATAACTTTATTAACTTTCTTAGTTTCAGTATCGAACCCCAAATGAGAAGATGTTTTTTGGACGTAGGGTAGTATCTAATTTCCCAATCAAAATATAATTTGTTCGGAAATTTGGGCCTTAGTCTTAAGACTTGGGCTGTAGCTCAAACCTTAATAAAACTTAAGATTAGGCTACAATTTTTGGGCCCAAGACCGCAGACACTAAAGTTAAAAATTTGGAACAATAATGGGTTTTCGGTTCATTTTATGGAATAAATGGTTTCCCAAAATTAAATATTGGCTTATTTCCTTAATTAATTTGGGTCGGTTCGGATCCTGCTTTTCGATATTGACTAATCGGCCGCCAAAAGGGGTTGTTCGGATCCTGCCTTTCGATATTGGCTAATCGGCCGCCAAAAGGAGTTATTCGGATCTTTTCTTTCGATATTGGCTAATCGGCCGCCAAAAGGAGTTGTTCGGATCCTGTCTTTCGATATTGGCTAATCGGCCGCCAAAAGGGGTTAGTTAATCGGGTCAATACATGTTGATTCATCAAAACCGGATCACCACCGGAAGCTTCTTCCACCACCTACCATAAACCTCCGCCACCGCGGTGCAGCCACCGCTTTTTGGGTCTCACGGCACTAAGAATCATTCTTCCAACCCTAAGCAAATCGATTTATGTTGCAAAAAATACAAATATTTTCTTTCCTAACCACGAACTGTAAGAATGGGTAAATCAATCTAAATTAGCCCTATCAAGATTTACACAATCTTTCTTGGTGCGAGAATTGTTGCTAATTCTGATAGTTTTTTTTTTTTTTTTTTTTTGCAAGATGATGTTTTTTGAAACAATGGAAGATGCTCGAGATGGCCTTGTCTTTGGTGGTTTCCATGCCTATTTAATTGCCTATCATGGCACCACATTTTTTAGTGTATCAGTGCGCAAAGTTGAAGTATGACTTTGGACTAAGAATTTTGTTAATTGGCTAACAGGTATTGTTGTTCCACTTGAAGTAACATATTCTCTTAGGGAGCATTTCTCTTGATGGTAAAGTTTTCATTGAAAAATAATGGATAAAAAAAGATGAAAAAATATTTCATTTTTACACTTTTCTATCACATGTTTATCAGGTTGGAAAATAAAATTATATCACATGGTCGTTCACCCCTTCCTCATTTTTATATCTTTTGTCCTATGGAAAATATTATCACGTCCATTTCCCTATGTTAATATTTTTCACAATTAGAGAAAAAAGAATGGAAAATGAGTTGCCCATAAAGATTATTCCTCCTGCTCGGAGAAAATGATGAATAAAGGGAGAAAATATTTGTTTTCCACCATTTTCCATCAAAGTAAACGCACCCTTTATTTAAAAAAAAAAACCATTAGTTTTTAAGTATCTGTTTATAAGAAGAGGACCATATAGGAACTCATCTTTAGGTAGAAACTAGAAATTAATCTGGACCGGTGATTTTCTTTTGATCTACGGTCCAAATCAATAATTGCATTAAATTAACTGTAGTTTGTGCATTAAAAATGTATTAGATAATTTGCACATTAAGTTACTGCAATTTTTGTGCATTAACATGTTTATACATTGAAGTAATGCAATTAGTGCATTATCGTATGTGATAATAATGTATGATTCCTACGGATTCATATAACAATGAGTTCTTACTAGATCCACATCCATACTCTGTATATATAATATAACATCCATTATTTTAAAAATATATTCCACATTTATACAACCAATTTAATAATTACTCCCTCCGTCCACGAAAAAGATGCCTATTTCGTGCACGGCACGGGGTTTAATAAACTGGTGAGTGGATTAAGGGTCCCACCAATTATATAGTTTTAAATTGTCTTTAAAGAGTTTAAATAATGGTTTGTGTATAGAGTGAGTGGAATAAAGGGCCCACTAAAGTTGAGTGGATGATTAAACTAAAGTAAATGTTAGAAGAAATTTAACAAAAAGTGAAACAAACATCTTTTTCGTGGAAAGAGAAAAATGGCAAAACATGTATCTTTTTCGTGGACAGAGGGAGTATGAAAGTAAACTAAACCACAAAATGAAAAAGAACTACAAATAATAACGAAACACATGTGGAGTACCGAAGTGTAAAAATAAACCTATCGGCTATAGCCATCGGAATGTCTCTCCATTTATAAGAAAAAGAGAGGCGCTCTATGGGGCAACCGGTAGCACCATGCAACCGGAGTTAATTTTTATTTTATTTTAATTAACATAAGCTTTAACGGTAAATTAATAAAATTTAATTCAGGATTAATATATTAATTGATAATTAATAAATTCTAATTTAAAACAAAAAATGATAAAAGTAGCATTTCCTTCTCTCCTAACGTACACCCCTTACAACATTTTCCTCCTCAAGTAACTTAAAGTAATGATGTGATGCATAAAATATAAATGGTGGACCCATAAAAAATAATTATAAACTAACGACGTTAAATGTCAATAAGAAGAAGAGAGTATTTGTACAACTTAGATACATCAGGGTATTAACAACTCTTAAATATTCCTTGAGGAGGTAAATATTATAGAAGGATGTGCATTTAGGGGGACATGCTACTTTTTCGCCCAATGCACATGCACATCTTAACCTTTGATTTTGGAGTGTGCATTACACCTGAGGTATGTGTCGGAATTATCCAATGAATCGCATATGAATTTTTGTACATATTGGAAATTGTACTCCCTCCGTCCTAATAATAACGTCTTTTTCTTCTTCTTCTTTTTTATTTGTCCCAATAGTAAAGTTTTCGTCCATAAATGAAAATAATAAATTCTCCAAAAATGTGAGATCTATCACTTTTATCATTTTACTTTTGTTTCAAGGGAAACTTGTTAATTGTTATTCTCTTTTTACTTTTGCTTCTCTATATATGTGTCTAAAACAAGGGAACCTTGTTATTCGGAAATAGCAAGTAACCTACTAATCACACATAAGAAATCTCAAATTATATGAAAAGCAACACATAAAAAAACAAATCCTAAGCTCAAACTCCATCATGTTCCTGTTTGTTGTGTTTTTTCACCCTAATGAGTGAGTCTTAGCATTTTCAACCCAAAATGAACTCTTCTATCGCAAAAACTCATATGCAACGCGTCGCATCCCATGCGACCGCGCATGGGGTGCGTGGGGTGCATGCGTCTCATCCACGCGCGGCGCGTGAAATGCACGCGCCTATTATTATTATTTTTTTTCCGATTTTTTTTTCTTTTTCTTTTCCTGTTTTCTGCCTTTACCTTTGTTCTGTTTTTTTTTTCAGCTTTTATTTTAATTTCTTTTAAAAATTCTACTTTTTTCCCACCTTTTTTTTGTTAGCCGATTCGTTTTTTTGTTTGCCGTTTCTTCTTTGGTCAAGATTCGAGCGAGGGGAGTCGAAGGCCTCGTAGCGAGCCGAAAAAGTCCAAAATGTTGTCCGCCGATTATCCTTATATTTGTAATCGTAGCGAATGCGGAGCCATAAAATAGGAGTTGAAGGCGGAGACGAAAAAAAAAACTGAAATTAGAAAAAAAAAAATAACCGGGTCAACGGGTCAAACTCGGGTTGACCCAGTCAACCCAACCCGACCCGGTCGCAGCTGAAATGCAACAGGTCGCACAGGAGACATGCCCCTCTTCTATTTAGTCCCACCAAATATCAACTTTTTGAAAACCTCTCTCCCAAACGCATCATATAATCATCCAAAAATAACGGTAAAGTCCACCCTACACTCACTGACTCACATGCATTGCATGTGAATGAGTTATAAATTGATTATGTTGGTATAAAAAATAAAATAAATATTTACAGTTGATTTTATTACATTTAAATAGTATTATAGTATCTAATTTTATAACCGTCATTGTAAAATAATTAATTTAAGTTCACCAATTGAAAAATTATTAATCTAACCATGGCTAAATTCTTCAAATTTAAATGGATGAACTTAAATTAATTATTTTTCGATGGCGAATTTAAAATTAAATACTATAATACTATTTAAATGTAATAAAATCAACTGCAAATATTTATTTTATTTTTTATACCAACATAATCAATTTATAACTCACTATACAGTGGAGGCTTCCAAAAATAACTACTAAGAGCATGTATAACGGGGGGTCGATCGGCGATGTCGATCCCCCCGCTCGACTCCACACCACTCGACACTGCGGTGTCGATCACCGGGGTTGATTGCCGTGCTGATGTCGAGAGTGGTGTTCTTTCGACACCGTTGTCGACCTCACTTCGACACCGTTGTTGACCTCACTTGAGTTGATCCATTCGTCCCATTATTATTATTATTATTATTATTATTATTATTATTATTATTATTATTATTAATTTAAGAAAAAAAAGATATTATTATCTTTTTTAATTTCAGAAAAAAAGGAAAATTCCAACACCCCATTATCAAATTTTTTAACGGCATCTATCTTCCTGCCACTGTGAATGCTCCAAAGAATTCGCGCTGCAATTGAAATGACACTCTAAAGATATTTGCATTCAGTTTTGGTCATCACGAAAAATGGAGTGCGCCGGGAAGGGCGGCCGAACGCCGTGCTGCGGCCCGCCAGTCCGCCGCTGCCAACGTTGCCAAGCCGTCGCTTATTGCTCCCTCGCTCACCAGGTAAACTTTTTTCCTCTTTATTTCTTTCTGCTGCTTTGGGAGAAAATTTCTGATTGCTTTGGTATTGTTCATTCTCTTACAATTCATAGGTTTCGCACAGAACTGTTCATAAAAGAGAGTGTGAGAGGTTGGAACAGCAAATGAAGCGCGCTGACATCTTAAATGATTTCCCTTTCACATTCACGCGAGAACCTACTCAAATCCAGGTTTCTAATTTAGGGTTTATGCGCTTAGCTCTATTAAGTAATTGTACCTGATTATTTGGTTTTGAAAAGGGAATAGTATTGATTGTAGGGTACAAGGTGCTCAGTTTTGAACAGCCATGGAATCCATCTTTTAGGAATGTGGATTTGTGAATGCAACTGTGGAGGAGTCTCAGCTTCTAGTTTCGAATTTCCTAGGTCAGTACTATACCTTTTCCATGTGTTAGCTGTGATTATTGTGCGATTTGTTCATTTCAGATTGAATTGATGGAATGCTATGATTCCCCTTTTGAATTGACTGGGTTGATCAGATATCTAGCTTTGGCTGATGTTCCTAACTGAGCGTGTTATTTCAGCTAGTTTCTTGGTCTATGTAATGTAGGTTGATCAGCAGTTGGAATCTTCCAAGTGAGTTATGTCCTTGCAAAGGTATTTATTGTTGCCTATGAACTAATTTGTGATGCTTAACGCATGGTACTTACGAGCACTTGTTAATAGTCCAGGACCTTCCTCTCCAATACCCGAGTGCCTAACGACATGGAAGGACTACTACGAGTGGAGGAGCATTGATCTTTGTAGCCCTGCTGCTTTACTTCTTCATTGGGTATGCTGTTTGTGTATTTGAGGTGTAACTTCGTATAAGAGTCAGAAGAATATACAATACTAATTATCCTTAAACTGTAAAACATACATGCGCACGCATGTCCTTAGATCGAGGTTTACGAATATTGTGTATAAGTTGTATATGGGCTAATACAATGATTATTTTTGTCAGCCCTTAACAATATTCTGGGCCATTCAGCTTGCAACTTCTGAAAGCTTGCTTCCCGAAATCTCCAACGAACTGCGAATACATTATCTAGGTATCATGTCATGGCAGTTGCATTTGAAGTAAATTTATTCTGCTATTACTACATTTTTTGTTGTTGAACTTCTAAATGGTCTACAAATGGGGGAAATATTTCATGATTCACCCAAATACTAATTACATCTGTGTTTTAAGTAACCTCTTGTGTTCAGTTGATAATATTTTTGATCACTCTACCTGTTGTGGGTTGATAGTTCTGCAATGAAGATGAGATTTTGAAATCACCAAGATATAATTTGGACTTGGTTTCAGAAATTAGACATCGAATCTTACTTGACCTAAAAACTTGTGATATATCACTTTTATGATATTCATGATAGGAATTAGACATCCTCCGATTTGGTTTGTTCCTCTCTTGATCATTAGCTTAACTGCATTCTTGAAGGACCGGAAAGGGAACTTCTTCAGCTGGCAGTCCTTGGGGAGCTGCAAGCACTTTTCCCCGGTGTAAAGGTGCACATAGATCTTGTTGGACCTGCAATTCCACACATCAGGTCGGGCTGAAAGTGCATATACTTCCGATTTGCATTTTGTGCTCTGATTTTAACTAAAATTCACGCGTTTATTTTTCCATGCACCTTTTTGGATTATTAAACTTCTTAGCGAAGCTACACTTCCTGAAGGTTGGCCACTATAGACACATCATGCTTTGCTCCAAATCATAAATATCTAAGAACTTTGCAAGTCTCGCCCAAAATCCCTTTTGCAGCATTTTTGAAACTTCCAATGACTGATTTTTCAAAGCTAACTCTGTCCAGATATATTCTCATGCGAAAAAGCTAGTTCACATATTTCTGTTGGCATCGTTTGGCCATGAAAAATGCTTCATGATGTTTACTTGTCTTAGGGTTCCATATATTAACTCTTTGGATGGATATACTTATCATCCTATTGATTGTACATATAACTTATTTGTATACCAGGGATGGTGAAAAGATTGATATATATGCTTATGCTCAGTGCAATGACACAGGCTGTGGTTGTCAACGTTCTGCTGATAGTAGCCACTCTTCTGCAATCACATTACAGCTTCATGCAGGTTGTTATCATCACTGTTACAGAGAATTACTGCAGGTTGTTACCGGGGCTGATGTAAGTTTCGCACACACGTGTTAATGATTTTACTTGCTCTCTCACTAGATTTGTTTGTGTAGGATTCTGTTCCTCATATTGTCATAGCCCCAAACGCTGGTATTGCTGCCTACAAGAGCTGGTTACCTACTCTTGTAAGTTTTTGAATCCCGGACGAGTATGCATATGCCCAATATCCTTTCAGTAAAACATTATAAAACATGCTTACTTCTCAAATTGTAAATAGGAAATAATAAAGGAGCTCAAAGTTCCAGCAGTATTCTCCGATTACTGTGAAGAAGCTTGTCATCTTGCAGCTTCATGCATAAGATCTGTAACAGGCAATGCTCCTAGAATACAAGTATGACTCTTTCCATATTATACTGAATTCATCTGGACTCCAGCTTCCAAATTCCATGTTATTGATGATGATTTTCACGACTTGTGCAGATTCAAATCAATCCATTCAGACAGCCGATTTGTGTTGAAGAAAACGCTGTGTGTCTTCCTTGCTATTCTAATTGCTTTGTGTTTGGGTTGTGAACTAGTTTTGCCAACAGTCTTCATCCTCTCGTGCAACAAGATGCTCAAATGAAAGGTGATGATGCTCCTGAGTTGGCTGGATTGACGGTTTGGAGATTGACGAAGTATATGAATTATTTAAGGTGTAATTTTAAACATAGCCCTCAGATCTCTCACTCTAGCCCCTTATTTTTATTTTTAAATAATAAAAAATAAAATTACTATTATATCCTTGTATAGCCCCTGAATTGAAAATCATATAAAAGACCGCAATAAAACGGAAATGTAAATGATAAGAGTTTGATTTTTCCGCCATGGATTAACAAAGAAATCACAATCATACCAGAACCTAGTTGCCTGAGGCTATTAAAAATAATGAGGAATCTATCAACTAAAGAGGGAAAATAGGATAATAATATCATCAATTCTAGATGACGAGAAATTCTTCCATTCGTCCAGCAAGGCGAGCCCGAAGCTAAGTCGTTGAATAAATTACCAGAAATTAGTGGTAAAGTTATTCATATTTCAATTTTAAGTGCAAATTTGATCAAATATCAATTGATTGTAAAAATCTATTAATTTGTATACAGCTTTCTGCATATGAGACCGAATGGTAGGAACCAAGAACCAAACTTTGTTATGTTCCAACATATAAAAATAGGTAGGGAGAACAATTTTGAAGATTTTGTAAAAAGAAAAGCCAAAATGTATCCCCTCAACTGTTGCAATGAAGAATGAAGAAAATTTGCAGAAAGAATCATTCCACAAAATGAAGTCTTTGTACTCTATTACTTCCTCCATTATGCCTAAATCACTACCACTGATTAAAACTTTCTTTAGAAAGGATGAAAATAATAACAGAAGAAGAAGATGGTCGGACGGATGGAAAATAAAAAAGTTCCAAATTTCTTTTAGAATTTTAGGTTAGGGGTTATTGTGGGTAAAATAGTAGTATAACTATATTTTAAATTTACTAGTAGAGATATACGTGCTTTGCACGTACAACCTCTTATTTATGATAATTAATCTATTATAAGTAAGATAATAAAAGAGTTTTAAAGACTTCTTTTATACAAGGAGTCTAAACTTAAGTTTAATCAGAATATAAATTTACAATAATGCCCTTAAAATAAATATAATAAGAAGGATATATTAGGTAAATCTAATTTTATAAGAATCCGTTCTTTTATAATAGGTATAGATTTAATATAAAGGGACTATAAAGAAAGATATTGGAGCTATGTTTAAAATTACCCTTATTTAAGAATTTGGTTATTGAGTGTGAGTCGGGAATTATTGGCCTGTCATGATACGAGTGATTGTGCAGTTATTGGATAAAGGGGGAATTGAATATGAAAACCAAACCATTAATTCCTTTCAAAAATACTAATTGACCAATCGATTAATCCATTAATCATCATGTCTAAAAAAATAAGGGTTAATGGCCTGTAAATTACTGAACTCTTTCAAAATTCCCGAATTGCTACCACTTCTCGATTTTTAGCGAATTAAATACTGTACTTTCAATTTGTTGCAATGTGCAACCAAATTACTGTTACGGCGTGATCGATTTGGGGATTTTTTTCCACGTGGCTAAGAGTTATGTGGCGCTTATGTGTCTTTGAACGACGTCGTTTCACTAAGCTGCTAACTGAACATCGTCGTTTCCTTTATTCAAATTAAAGAAAGAACCCGAATCTATTATTGTATTCCCTTCGCGTTATTTCATACATCGATTGCAGAAATCCCTATTATTGAATTCATCTTCTTCATCAATTCCTGGTGTTTTTTTTTTTTGCGAATGTTCGATTCTTGTCGGCCTTGGTAGTGCTTCATTGTGGTGGTCCAGAGGTGTTCTTTTCTGTTCGTGGGCGAGTAGTCCTTCGCAGCTGGTGGTCCAGAGGTGTCCTTTTCTACTCCTTCAATGGGGAAAAGGTAGGTCCACTTTCAATTATTTTTTCATGAAGTGTCAATATCGATATAGTTAGGGTTAGGGTTAGGGTTAGGGCTTGTATTGAAGCTCGATTTCTTTTGATTTTCTGCGTGAAATTTGATAAATTTTTATTTATTTTCTGTAGTAAATATTTTTCCCTGAATATTCATTATGGTGGTGAGCTTCGAATGAAAGAGTTTAAACTGCAGTATTTAGGTGGTCAATTTGTGGTAAATACAGCATTAGATCGTGATAGGTTTGGATATTTACTTGGATTGTAACAGACATGCAATGATGATCAACGAGAAGAAAAACAAAATCTTGATAACCCTAATACTCTTTTTCTGAGCATCCCCAGTGGCTTCTAGGTTATGAATCTTCTCATGTAAATCTGCAATGATGCAATCCATATCTTCAATCTTCTTATTGGCTTCAGCTATCTCATTCCTTAGTGGCTCCACCTGCTTCGCAGTTACTTTCTCTCTCAACTAGGCGTGACGGAGCTGCTCTTGTGCGAGGTTACGCTCATTTGTCACCTCGTTGATGTAACCTCGGTAATAATCAATGAGTGGATCATCAATTCAGTCCCAAATATCACAAGTTTTCTGTTTTAATTTAAAAAAAATATTAATTCAAACTGCTCCAACCAACTCGGAAGGAAAAAAATGAAGCAATTGAGTAGAACTCACCGCTCCAACACGGCAACAGTAGAATCTTCTACCGGGGTTATCAGGTGTGCGCGACGTCCGTACCACACTGCTCCCATGCTTGCAAACTGGAGCTGGTCGGCGTGGAAGATAGCGGGGCAGATTCACCATTGAAGGGTACACTTCATCAGACAGGGGAATGAATTGGGGGAATGACAAGAGGGTTCGAATTGGGGGAATGATTTGGGGGGGATATCTGATGAAATGAGAAGGAGGGTTCGAATTGGGAGAATGATTTGGGGGGGATATCTGATGAAATGAGAAGGAGGGTTCGAATTGGGGGAAAAGATTAGGGGTTTAATTGAATTGAAGCTTAAACGGCGTCGTTTTTGTTAATTTGCACCGTGTTTTAATTAGCCAAAACGACATCGTTTTCGTTATAGGACCGACAATGACACGGTGTCACTTCCGGCATCCATGTCATCATCGACCGCGCCATAACAGTAATTTGTTGCACATTGCAACAAATTAAAAGTACAGTATTTAATTCACTAAAAATCAAGAAGTGGTAGCAATTCGGGAATTTTGAAAAAGTTCAGTAATTTACAGGCCATTAACCCAACAAATAGAGATGGCAATGGGTCGGGTACCCACCCATTAAATATTTCCCAAACCCAAACCCATGAAAATTTTCAATACCCAAACTCGTCCCAAACCCGATTAAAAAATAATTTTAAAATCCATACCCGATCCGAACCCGTTGGGTAATACCCGTTTATTACCCGTTAAAAACCCGAATACTAAAAAGTAAACATCAAATAACAAAATATTATAAATATGATTAAAACATAAACATCAGCAGAAAATTTCACTAAAATTAATCTTAAAGCAAAGTACTACGAACTTACAAAATCTTAAAGCATAACTAGAAGTATGAATTATTGATGTTACATTGTCGTTGTGTCCTCATATTTCGAAAGTAGATTTACAAAAGTAGAGGAGAAACATTAAAGACTTGACTCTTACGGAATGTGTGTGTGGGTTAAGAAAATCAGATAAAACCCTAAATATACTAATATTTATAATTATATAATAAATTATACATATAATAATATCTTTTATCTTATATATATATATGGGTTTGGGTAGCGGGTACCCGGAAGTAATTACCCAAACTCGACCCAAACCCGTGACAGGTTTGCATGTTTCAATCCAAACCCGTCCCATCAGGATTTGGGAAGTACGGGTACCCACGAAAACCCGACTCGTTGACATCCCTACCAACAAATAATGTACTCCACTTAAGTAGTAAAATAAAAAGGAAATTGTAGCATGTCGAGTCCTTACACACCTCGGCTTCGTCTTTCACGATCAATAGCGGCCGTCAAATAAGACACCTGTACGTTCGATTTCTATACAAAGTTCACTGCGACGAAATAAAGAAAAAACTTCTTAAATCATTGACTCCATCAAATCAAACCCTTCCCCAAATAATTCAGTTAATGAAATTAGAGGCCTAACCTTCAAATTCCGATAGAATTGGGTTTCGTCCGATCATCACGAAGCATGCGGCCCTATGAGAGGTGGTGGCTTTTATCCTTTTTTCTCATTGGGGTAGGGTTTGGGTTTGGGGTTCAATTTGGGAGCGCATTGAAGGTGCCGGTCAGATTCACCGACGTGCTTCCGGTGCTCCCGCGGCAGCTATCGTGGCCCGTGCTCAACAACATTCACAGCGCCGTCGACTTGCTCCCGCAGTATATCGGATCGTTGGCGCCGGAAAACGGAACGATTAAGTGGAATGGTGCGTGTTTTCTCGAGAACGAGGCGAAGGTCGAGTTCACCGCCGCCGGTGATAGGGGAATCGGAGGCGGCGTCATCCACCTCTCGGTCTGTGAGCTCGATACTGTTCCTGTTCTCGTGTATATTTCGTGATGATAATTTTGTAAAATTATGATTTAGATTTTGCTGTATGTGGTGAACTGGTGATTGATTGTGCGCGTCTTGCAAATCAAATTCCTAGGTTGACCGACCAACATCTCCAGAATTTACCTTGACTTTGCTTTCTGATACCACTATTGTGGCGGAGATTGCTTGAATTTAAGCCAATATTAGTGTATGAGCGGATTATTCTAGTGTGAGCCTGTATGTTGGAAGTGTTAACGCAGCTTTTATTTAAACTTCACAGTTCACACTTTATCCATCAGAAAAGTGTAGACTGTATTTTTGCTCTCTTTAGAATGCTCATATCATGTTTTTCCATGCTGCTGATAATAGTTTCATTCTTGTAATTGTGGATGTGCTTTTGTTTATTTGAGCTTGGTATTTTGTCCATTACAAATACATACAAATATCTATTAACGTTGCTGTCTGCTAAACTCAATACCATATCTCTTTCAGACTGCATCTGCCCATAGTTGGTCGTGTATGGATTTGTATGTATTTGCAACTCCGTACAGGGTCACCTGGGATTACTATTTTTCAGCTCGAGACCATACGCTAAAAATTGAATCGTGGGAGGAACCTGCTGAAATAGAATATGTGAGCACATGTTTTTTCAAATTACTTACTGGGGCTGATTACCTTAAAAAGTAGCAGTTGACCTTTAGTTCATTCCGAGCAGGTAAAGCAGCATGGGATCTCAGTTTTTCTTATGCCATCAGGAATGCTTGGAACGTTTCTTTCCTTGGTTGATGTCTTGCCGCTATTTTCTAACACTGGATGGGGTCAGAGTGCTAATTTGGCTTTCCTGGAAAAACACATGGGTGCATCATTTGAGAAACGTCATCAACCATGGCGTGCTACCATCAATCCAGAAGATGTGCATTCTGGTGACTTCTTAGCTGTTTCAAAGATCCGTGGACGCTGGGGTGGATTTGAGACACTAGAGAAGTGGGTCACTGGTGCATTTGCTGGACATACAGCTGTATGCTTGAAGGACGAATTGGGTAGTCTTTGGATTGGTGAATCTGGACATGAAAATGAAAAGGTACGCAGTATCCTTGTGGCTCCTATAAAGACAAGTGCTGAGTTGCAGATAAGGCACTTAGAATCTATAATATTCTCCACCCTCTTGGTGTCAAATTGAAAAACATTTTATGTTGGCCTATAAATTTGACTCCAAAAAAAAAAATGTTGACTGATAAATTTTACTCAAAGCAATAGAATTTCCCTAAAACTGATATATGTAAGGTTTGCCTTTTGTCCGAGCTGCGTGCAAATGAAATTCACATTCTCCTTCTAGAACCATTGTTTCATGAATTATATGAGTCTTAACTCTAAGAACTTGTGTTCCAAAGTTTGGTGAATAGTTTGTTCGAGCTGCTTGCAAATGAAATTCACATTCTCCTTCTAGAACCATTGTTTCATGAATTATATGAGTCTTAACTCTAACAGCTTGTGTTCCTGAGTTTGGTGAACAGTTAACTAGACGAACATGGTCCATCTCTCTCTCTCTCTCTCTCTCTCTCTCTCTCTCTCTCTCTCTCTCTCTATATATATATATATATATATATATATATATATATATATATATATATTAAAGAAAAGGGAATAGTTTCTGTTTACTTGCAATTCTTTGTTAAATCTGGAAATCCAATGTCGACATTGAATGCATAATTTTTTTTCTCAGGTATGCCTGAGAAAGCATTTAACACCTTTATGCATCAGTTTCTCTGATTGACTCCTACTCTCCTATTGAATGGGATTCGTTTCTGGTTCTATCAAGTATCTGAGAGCTTGTTGTATTTTAATTTTGGCTCAAGCTACTGCTTGTAGGGAGGTTTATAAAGGGGACGTTGTTAGTAAATCTTTTAAACTAGTAAAATCATTGCATTGACATATATATGTTGATAAGCTGACTTGTCTCTTTGCTGCTGCAGGGTGAAGAAATTATTGCTGTAATTCCTTGGAACGAATGGTGGGAAATGACACTCAAGGATGATTCTAATCCGCAAGTTGCATTGCTACCTTTACATCCTGAAGTACGTGCTAGGTTTAACACTAGTGCGGCCTGGGAGTATGCTCGGCAGATGGCAGGCAAGCCATATGGTTACCATAACATGATCTTTAGTTGGATTGACACTGTAGCTGATAATTATCCGCCACCACTAGATGCTCACTTGGTAGGTGTGTTTATTCTAGTTAGATTAAGATTGTCAGTGCTTTATCCTTCCATGAATTTCATGGCATTGATATTTGTCAATACTCTATTCCAAGTTTTAATCCACAGTTTCACACAGATGATAGGTTTTCTGACCATCAGATTACCTGCAGGTCATTTCTGTCATGTCTATGTGGACCAGAATGCAGCCAGCATATGCTGCAAACATGTGGAATGAAGCTCTTAATATGCGGCTTGGGACACAGGTGAAATATGACCTACCATTAAGGACAGGCTGAAAGCTATGACCTTCTAAGTTCTAAATGCTTGATGTCGATATTGGTTGCCCTTAGTAGCCTAATATTAACTCTTACAGTATCAATTTGCCTTTAAATATAATCAGAGGGTTAAACATGATTATTGTGATAGATGAAATTGAGTTACTAAGCAATTATTAAATGATATCTACTTATCTAGAGAGGTATGCGATTGAAAATCGCAGCTTGTGGTCTTTTTTGCTGCTAGGTTGTGGGAATGTTGGTAGTTATGAAAATTGCAGCATGCCTCTTGTTTTAGCTAACATCTACTGGATTCCTCTGGATGCAGAATGAAATGTAAACCTTTTCAGGTTGTTGATGTGCAACCTTGTTTATTCTCCTGTAGGATCTGGGCCTGCATGAAATCCTAGCTGAGACTGAGAAGCGAGGTATAACTTTCGATCAATTGTTGACTATTCCAGAACAAGATGAATGGGTGTACAGTGATGGTAAGTCTACAACATGTGTGGCCTTTATTCTGGCAATGTATAAAGCAGCTGGAGTATTTGGTCCAGTATCTAATTCCATTCAAGTAACCGAGTTCACGGTGAGTAGCTATTCTTCTTTCGGCCACACTGACGACAATTTCATTCACTGACTTGTGTTGGTGGGTGACAGATCAAGGATGCTTACATGCTCAAAATATTTGAGAATAACGCCACGCGGTTGCCACATTGGTGTAACAACGATGAGGATGAGCTTCCGTTCTGCCAGATCTTGGGTGAGTATAAAATGGAACTTCCAATGTACAACAGTCTAGAGCCATACGCCCAGATGAACGAGCGTTGCCCTTCTCTACCTCCAACTTATGAGAGGCCTCTTCGTTGCTGAAGATATAATAGTTATGTGTATGAATATTCCTCGAAAACTCCAAGTTTGTAATGTTAAACTTCTGGGCTTATTGCCCTTTGAGGAGTCGGTTTCACCTTATCAAACTGTATATATGTCTACTTATGGTTCCTTCTATAAATTATTGAGTCAGGTGGAAATTTGACTGGCATTAAACACGAGTTATTTTTCCTTTTCAGGAAACACAGCGATTATATTTCCATGCATATTGAAGTTGATCATAAGGCATACAACAATATAAGTCAAGAAACAATTACATGGAAAAGAAAAAAAGAAGCCTCTAAAGCATAGGAGATGAGGCTTGATGATGCGATATCACTTATTAAAATCCCTTAAAAAAACATAATAGCTGAAGAAATCAAAGCTCTCCATCCCATAGCTCTTCCACAGATTTAATCGGACCATCTTTCGA
This sequence comes from Schizonepeta tenuifolia, assembly GCA_029490685.1. Classification (NCBI taxonomy): domain Eukaryota; kingdom Viridiplantae; phylum Streptophyta; class Magnoliopsida; order Lamiales; family Lamiaceae; genus Schizonepeta; species Schizonepeta tenuifolia. Next base: position 17,435,953 of record CM055955.1, on the reverse strand, counting down.
CACGAACTCCTCCCCTCTATATGTGCTCTGCTCTGTGGAATCTCCCTTATCTTGTTACACTCTTCTTCGCTCAATTCCCAGTCAAAGATACTGCGATTTTCGACCATTCTTTCCGGCTTGTAGCTCTTCACCACTACAGCCACTCCCTCCTGATATGCCCATCTCAGGCAAGCCTACATTTGAACACATTTCTCAAATTCACTAATTTCTCAAAAATTTAAGAAGAAATTTTTATATAAATATTTAAATGGTATTATGCCTGAGGCACACTCTTTCCTTTGGCTTTTCCAATATCCTTAAGCACAACATTATCTATAACTCTATTAGAACCCCAAACTGTTCCTACTGCTCCCAATGGAGAGAAACACGTCACCACAATTCCTTTCTCCTTACACAGATCAATCAACCTCTTTTGTTGCCAGCATGGATTCAGTTCCACCTTCAAACAATAATCATAATAATAGATTAATCTGCACAAATATATTTATTTATTTATTTATAGACAAGGAATCGAAGAGGATGCAATAACATAATATTGGAATGAATAATATTAGGTAGTTACTTGATTGACAGCAGGAAGGATAGTTGAAAATGAGAGCATGTCATTGATTTTCTTGCAAGTGAAGTTACTAACTCCAATGGACTTCACCAGGCCTAGTCCGCAGCACTCTTCCATGGCAGCCCACACAGACTTGCAGTCGAATGGAACAACGTTCTCTTTCTTCATCGGATACTCATAATGTCCGGCCATTGCACTCACAGGCCAGTGAATCAGATACAGATCAAGATACTCAAGCTTGAGGTTCCTGCACACATCAATCCAAACAACATGCACTAATCATACAAAGATAACCAAGAAATCCATATAACATCAACCAAACCAAAAAATCGTTTAGAAAGAATTTAGCACAGAACCTTTAAATGAGATAAGACTTGAGAACCTTCTAACGTTCACATCAATTTAAAAGCTCAACACATACACCTAAAATCCAGGTACATCCATAACATAATACACACAAAAAGGCGATTTGTAATGCATAATAAAATTCATTCTAACTTGTAATATAACTGAAATTCAGAAATAGCAGAGGAGCTATACAAAAGAAAAAGGGAGAGTAGAAAGAAAAGACGAGCTATGAAATATCTGCTTCTGCTTCTTCTTCTTCTTCTTCATCCCAAAGTTGTTGGATGGTCTTGTAAGGGCCATAGATTGAGGTGTAATCCACTCCAAGACATGCTCTTCTTTGTGGGATTTCACTAATCATCTCAACATCTTCACTGCTCAGTGACCAGTCAAATATATCCATATTCTCTCTCATCCTCTCTCTCTTGAAGCTCTTCATCACCACTCCAACCCCTTGCTCATATGCCCATCTCAGAGCCACCTGCAAAGAAATACAAGCCTAGCCATCACAAAAAATTCAACATGTCAAAACTTTTGTCTCATCATAATTACCTGAGCAATAGTTTTTCCCTTGGCTTGGGCTATCTGCTTTAGCACTTCCGATTCCATAATTCTATTGGTACCGTAAAATGTCCGGAATGCCCCTAGAGGAGAATAAGCCACCACAAGAATCCCTTTCTCTTTGCAGAATTGTATCAATTTCTTTTGCTGCCAACATGGATTCACCTCTACCTGCGCACAACACAAATCCAAACCTAATTTAATGACAAACACTCCCGTACAGATTCTGCACGGTGCAGAACCCGCTGACCCGACCCAACTGGGGTTGACCCGGATTCAACCTCCTTTGACCAGATTTTTTTTATTTATTTTTATATATTTTTTCAGTTTTTTTTTTTAATTTCAATTTTTTTTACCCTTTGTTTTTGTTTGTCGCTTCTTCTATGGTCAAGACGCGAGCGAGGGGAGCCGAAAGTCTCGAAGCGAGCCATAAAAATCTAAATATTGCCCGCCGATTATCCTTATTTTAGTAATCGGAACGAAGGTGGAGCCGTAAAATCGGAACCGAAGGCTCCGAAAAAAAAATCTGGAAATATATTCGGCTCCATCGGAAAAAAAAATCTGGAAAAAAAAATTACTGTAGCTCGTGAGACCCACGCACGGTACATGGATCTCACGCGCGGGGTCGGGGCGGGTCACGACGCGACCCATTTCCACGGTGCATGCGTCTGCACGGGAGTCCTACTCTAATTCAATTTATTCACATTCAAGATTGAGCTTACGTATTCCTAAAAATCAATAATGAAGTTTGGAGCTTTACTTGATTGACAGCAGGAGGAGTTTTCGCCGTGGCCAGGATTTCTAGAAGCTTCTTGGAAGAAAAATTGCTGACTCCGATTGCTTTTGTGAGCCCAATTCTCTGGCATTCTTCCATGGCTGCCCACACCGACGCAAATTCCATGGCAACAAAATCCTCTGCTTTGATTGGATATTCAACCTTTTCAGCCTTTGCACTCACCGGCCAATGTATCAAATACAAATCGATGTATTCCATATCCAGATTCCTGCCACCAAAGCATAACCCTAATAAAAGCGGATTCCCCAAATTTCTGAAAATTGAAGTGCTAATTTTTACTTGAGGGTTGTCTTGAGAGCTGGAACGACGCGTTGCGGATGAGCATCGCTGCACCATAGCTTAGAAGTGATGAACAATTCGCGGCGAGATTTGATCAGACGGCGGTTCACGGCTTCGGCTACGGCTTCACCGAGTGGCTGCTCTGAATTGTAGAGAGCGGCGGTGTCGAAATGCCTGTAACCGAGTTCGATGGCTTCCAAAACGGCGGTTTTGGTAGTTGCTGAGTCCACCGGAGGATCGGCGGCGGTTCCGAAGCCCAAGGCGGGAATGTTTCCGGTGCCGGAGTTGAGGGTGATTTCAGGGATCGAAGCAGAATCCATTGGATAAGTCTGGGATGCAATTCTGTTCTTTCTCGTAATTATTCTGTGGTAGACTTTCTACTTATTTATTTATTTATTTCAAAACAATGTTGCTGGTAGTTTGCTTAAAATATATTACCTCCCTCCACGAAATGGTTGTCACATTATGATCGATACAGATTTTAAAAAAATGGTAGGTAGTGGTGAATTCTGTATCATCATATCCTCTTTCACTCTTTACTCACTTTATTCTACTTTATTTCACTATTCACTCTCTCTCCGTCCACTTTATTTCACTATTCACTCTCTCTTTACCATTTTATTTTACTTTAAAAATTCCACTAAACATATTTTTTATTCTTAATTATTTTCTCCTTAAATCCCGTACCAAAAAAAAACAAGACAAGCCTGATGGGACGGAGGGAGTATTATCTAATCTGAATTTTGAAATTTAATATGATTTTTAAAAAAATTCTGTGTATACACTATCTTTATATCCGTTTGAATTTTGATATGCGGAGAACTTCCATAGACATGACATTTTTAAGTTGACATGTTATTTATTAGTTGACTTGACATTTCTATTTGACATGACTATATGACGGAGCGATATCGTTTTAACAATTTCGATATAAGATTTAAACCGGTTCATTTCATTCACTATAGTATAAATTTTAGGTGAAATAACACTCGTTTTTTTTAAGTGAAAAACGACACCATTTCTTTAGCCTTACGTGTACAATTCCGACAAACATAATTTGAGGATTATTAAAACTCGTGTTAAATTCAAACAAGTATAAAGATGATATATTTATAGAGATTTTTTTTTAAAATCATGTTAAATTTCTATATTTTAAGCAAATTAACCCAAAATTAAACATACTTTCGACTAATGCGTTTCAATATTCTGCTTTCGTGCTAGTTTGATTGTTCATGGTATTATATTATGTCCCTGTCTAGTGTCTATCTTCTGTTCACTCACTAAAATATTAATTAATCATGAAATTACATAAGTAGCAATTAATTGTTTAGTTAATAGAAAAATAGTTGACCAAATCATTAAAGACTATTTCAGACTGAACTGGATTGTGGATCATAGACAATCCGAAAAACGATCGAGGAATTTTTATACACTACAATTAGTTAGATGTGTGGATTTAATAAAACATGGTTATGTCAGTAACTGTTGATGAAGCTTAATCTTGATTAGTAAGGCTGACGCACCATAAGACTAGGGATGATAATGGGTCGGGTTTTTATGGGTACTCGCACTTCCCAAATCTTGATAGGACAGGTTTGAGAAATATTAAATGGTTTTGGAACGAGTTTGGGTAGAAACATGCAAACCCGTGACGAGTTTGGGTCGGGTTTGGACAATTACCTCCGGGTACCCGCTACCCAAACCCATTTATATATATATATAAGATAAAAGATATTATTATATGTATAATTTATTATATAATTATAAATATTACGGTAGTATAAATATTAGTAAATTTAGGGTTTTATCTAATTTTCTTAAGAGTCAAGTCCTTAACGTTTCTCCTCTAATTTTGTAAATCTACTTCCGAAATATGACGACACAACGACAACATCAATAATTCATAATCTTCTAATTATGTTTTAATCATCCACATATTTTCAACAATTTAATTGGGGCGACAAATTATGGTGGCGGAGAAGACTCGATTGATTGTTGTTTATCAAACATTCGAGCTGAGTGAATAGAGATTTCAGATTTACAGATTGATCAACTCTAGTAACTAGTAAGTCACACAACTACCAAATTACCGACAATAATAATGTAAGTTGATAATCTCAAAAGTATTAATTGGTTGCAAACATATTTATTTAATAGCTCATTATAATGCAATCAATTATTAGTGCAATAAATTATAGCAAATTCTTTCTAGACTACTTTTAAAAGGTTTGGAAATTGAATCTCTTAGTTTAGACGTGATAGAATTTTATTTATTACTTTTTGGTGATCAACATGTTGCTCAAGCGAATTAACTGTTTGATATTGTGATAAATTATTTAGCATGTTTTGCATATCTTAATACTTAATATCTATCAAAATGAGTGAGACAATTAGTGTTTGATTTCTAAATCATGCTTGTAGAGAAATTTCCTCATAATTTCTTGCCATTGCAGCCACCACAAAAATATACTAGAAGTTATATATATTCTATTAAGTGACAATCCATTAAAATGCACTTTTTGCCAATGTAAAAATGAAAAATATACCACCCTCCCAAAAATAATGAATTTTACACCATTTTGAATATTTCAAATATAATATGTCATCTTGTCAAGCACTTTATATCACATCTCTTACACATGTGTAATAGAATGTAATATAAAGTATATGACATTGTAATGATTTAGTGATAATTATGTGATTATTTGACAATCATTAGCCAATAATTATGTAATTTAATTATTTTATATATCACTACTCGGGATTAATTAGGTATGATCCCGTTCGAGCGGGATTTGACACTTGTCGAGCGGGAAATTGTTCTATCCGAACGGGAAATGGCAGAAAGCTGGTCAATGTACAGAATGATGGCTGATTGGTGCCTGGCATGGATTTATTTGCTTGTGCAGACACGAGACTGTACATTTTCACGTGAAATGCGGAAAAAAATCTGTATAGCATTGACAACTCTATATATTTTACCATTCACACGCCTCTTTTACATACCCACAATAACATCCTTTCAAATTCATCACATTCGAAAGTGTAAAATAATCTTTCAAATAACATCCTTTGAAATTTATCACATTCTATAGTGGGCAACAATCTTTCAAGTAACATCCTTTCAAATTCATCATTTGAGGTATTTTTCCTCTCTTGTAATTCTCCTCTAGTGTCCACTTAATTTTTATTGTACGTTATAAATTTGAAAATTGGACTCTTTAATAATCAAAACATTGAAATTTATATGAATACCGTATAGATTACATAGCAAGTGGATTTTATAATTTCCCGCTCGAGCGTGGAATTTCCCGCTCGTGAATTTAAATCCTGCTCGAGCGGGATTTAGGCCTAGCGAGAGGGATTTTGTATATTATGACTCAAAAATATTCTAGAATCTATATGTATCATTTCCCGCTCGAAAATAGCACTTCTCGCTCGTGAGGTTAGATCCCGCTCGAGCGGGAAATTTGTGTGGTTGGCGAGCGGGATTTCATATTTTTGTGTTATTTTTATTAATTGTTATGTGTTTGTACTTCTGTGTAGATGGATCACTATTTTATTATCAAATACGGAGAAACATGGTCTGGTTGTACGTACTCGGGTAGATATCAATTCGTAGATGTCGATCACTGTCTCTCCGGCCTGAGGTACAACATCGATTGTCAATTGAGTGCAAACTCCTTCAGCACACAGTACGAGTTGCATTATCAGTCGAAGAATGAGAGGGGACGTACTGTAAAGTGCCCATTAAGCACCGACGTTGAATTTTATTGTTTGTGCGCGACGCAGTCAGAAGCAACTGTGTACGTGACTCACCAATACACGAACATATACGTGCCTGAGTTTGATGCTGATTATTATGAAGAAATGGATCGTATCCAAACACAGATGCTTTCCTCCACTTTTAGTGTTGATGCATACCCCGCTGGGGGTAATTATGCATCGACATCCACACATTATTTCGGATCCACGTCGACTCAAGTTCCAGAGACAGCAGAGGGTTATGGCGATGATGAAGATGCAGATGGTGCTGACGATGCTGACGATGCTGAAGAGGCAGAGGGTGTTGAGGAAGATCAAGAGGCAGTTGGTCATCAGGATGAAGATTATGAGCTTCAGTAGTGGCTCCAGGCTCCTGCGTCGGCGCGCTTGTGCGGTTCGATCTATATAATGATACGTGGAGTCATAGAGCTCAGCCACCCAATTCTTGCAATCAATTCGGACTACCACGTAATGCAAGTCAATATTGCAGACAAGAATCATCTGCATGAAACGAACGATTAATATCATTAGTTGTAAGAGAATTATCAAGTAAACGTTGAAGTGCGTCCACTTACGTGGGTTGCACCAAAGAAGCTCGATCGTCCAGCTCTCATTGCTCCATGCGCTCCATAAAGTAGACTCACTGGAGGCTCATAGTCAGCATACGTGCCCCAGGATCCCCTAAGTTCCCGCTCGATTTCTATGGTTAAAATCTTATTAAACCAATCACCTCTGAGCTGAAGCTGCATCAGAAAGACACGAGACACACTCATAAAATTGAACACGGTTGTAAATAAATAATCTCGGTTATTCATTAAATTGAACTTACAAAGACATCGGAATCCAATAAAACAATGTTCGTGCTTGTGACATCGGGCTTCACATGCACTCGGTCAATTAGTCGTTTTCTCAAGTAAGAGATGAACAAATCTACGACCTACAAGGCAAAACATAATTGGAATGAATAAAATTAAAATCTAAAATAATCGATAAAATAATGTTTTCTTTACCTCAACATTTATGTCTGCGTTAGTCAGCATAATTTGCCTCCACCAGTGCTTGCCTACAAATCCCCCGCTTTCAGGAATAACCATGAATCTATCACCGCTCATAAATAGTTCAAGCGCTTGCATAAATTCCGGCGGAAGTGGATGTGGTTCTCTTTGGGCAAGCATGGGCGTCTGTATTACTGCAGCAGCTCTCCGAATCCTTTCCCCTCTTCGACGTTGTTGCTGCTGTTGCTGTTGTTGTTGCTGTTGCTCTTGTTCTTTCCCCACCGGTATCTGATTAATTGGGACTGCGTGGATCAGCGACGCCACCTCGTTTAGACGTGCCTCAAAACTCTGTCCATGGCCCTACACAAACGAAATAAATATCAATATCTTACGTAAAACATAACAATGCATAATCTAATATCTGTGAAATTATTACATACCGTGGTAAGAGACTCCCACAATGCATTGAAATTGCTAATTCCCTCTTGCATTGAATGTTGATGTGGATCGGGTATAAAAGTACCGTACTGATCGAACATTGCACTCGACGATCCAGCCTCATACATGGAATGACGAGCTGGACAATGCGGCGACAACAACTGTTCGACTTGCATGGAATGACGGGCTTGATAAGTATCTTCCTCCATGTGATGTGGATGATGATGCTGCACTGAGGGGCGGCGCTGGTCGTCCTGGCCCTGAACCCTGGGATGGTCTCGCACTGAGGAGTGGCGCTGGTCTTCCTGGCCCTGGCCCTGTGCAGGGTCTCGCACTGAGCGGCGTGGTGACTGGCGAGGCATGGATCACAGGGTAGGCTGACGTCCAGGGGATCGGCGTGTAGATCTACATCGGGCTTTGTCAAACAAGCCCTCAATCCAAGATTTGAGTTTGGGGAACAGTCTCCGCTCCACTTTCTCTACAACGCGATCCTCTGCAAGGGCAATCTCAGCGCGAGCACTGGATTGTAGAATGTGATCGGCCCCACTATTAGAGGATGAAGATCCTGACTGACGAACACGCTTTTTGTGTTCTGGACGGCGGGGTGGCTCTCTGTACTCAGGATCACGATCCTCTGCCTCTGTCTCTGCCTCTTCCTCTGCCTCTCCCTCTGCCTCGGCCTCTCGCTGGGCATTTGTAACAAGCTGCCTCTATTGACCCCGCTGTCTCTGTGCTCTCCTTCGAGGAGGTCTCTCTTCCTGGTCTTCATCATCAATTACTATGGCCTGGCGTGGCTGACGGGGGAACTGTTCCCCTGCACGTAACGAATTGCGCGGCACTACAAAGCCCACTCCAAGTGCATTTGGATACTGACTGGACCGGAAATAGAAAGTCTCCATTTCAGCATCATCCGGTACAAAAGGGTTGAATCGACCAACCTGCAGCGCAAAACATTTTATCAAACACAAATACAATTATAAAAAAAATACTGAAAAATACATACAGTGCAAAAATTAAAATTTACCTGCAAAGAAAATAATGGCTGCAGCTCTGTTCCACTTAACTTCTTGAACTTCCATCTAAGACATCTGGGCCGTGCATCCGAGTTATCAATGACCGCAACTGCAACGGCTAAGTCTGGCAGCCTTCAACGATCAAATGTGGAAAGTCCAGGCTGCACCGTAGAAGTGATACTTTTTCGTCTGCTACATATTGTCCACGTAGTGCTTCAGATGCAAATACGTGTATGCGCCCCAAGGAAACCCAAAAAATGCGTGCAGATCGTCCACCAGCTTCCACACTCAATCCGCAACAAACTTCTTCTGCTCAAGACCAAACAGCAACATATACAGAACTAACACGTGGGCGACCTGCAGGTACAACTATCCACTCTGATCTGTCACTTGCCTCAGAGAAAACCGATCGAGGAGGTCCCCCACACTAATCGACACACCGTTGGCAAACCGCCGATACACTTGCACACCCCGTAAGTCGTGATCGTCTGAAGGTCGGAAATTAGACGAGCCGAATGACAATCCGGTAACAAGGGCATACTCCGCAAAAGAAAAACGAAGGTTCGCCCCGTTGATATGAAACCACATGTCGTGTGGCTCGCCCCATTGAACCGAAATCTGCCGGGACAATACGTGATTCACGCCCATACCGCACTTCTGCCCCGGCTGCCAGTAAGTAAAGTGACCAAAACAACCTTCAAGTCACCTCTTCAGGAGATCTTGTCCCCCAACCGCCATCAATGTAGACTGAACGTCTTCTAAAACGCTGTGCCTGTAGGACGTACTAACCGTCGACTTCCGATCAATAGTCTCAGGCCTCTTGAAAATAATCTGCACGATTAAAAATTTGATTTAAACTACAAATAATAAAATCAAACTCAAAACAATATTAAACAGTTCACTAAACAATTTTCCACTCGAAATTAACAAATCCCGCTCGAGCGGGATATCAAGCCAAATCTGATAACGACGAGCGGAAAATGACACAAAAAGCATTCACAATAATTTCAGCAATTAAATAACAATATTCCGCTCGAGATTAACAAATCCCGCTCGAGCGGGATATCAAGCCAAAGCTGACAACGACGAGCGGGAAATGACACAAAAATCATTCACAATAATTTCGGCAATTAAATAATTATATCCCGCTCGGTTAAACTATATCCCGCTCGAGCGGGATCTAGGTCACCAAGAATTTATCGAGCGGGATTTAACGTAATTAACATGTGAAAATTAAGGGATAAATTACGCGTAAATTACACATTCAAAAAATTCAACAGTCTTCCAACACAAACAATTATTAGTATATATTCAACATCAAACAATCGAAACATGAACAATTTAGCAAATTAGGGATCTAGGGCAGGTTACACGCTATTAAATACGAGAATAAACAATTTTCCGCTCGGTTATGACATATCCCGCTCGAGCGGGATGTAATATTTTTTAGTGCTATATCGAGCGGGATTTCATATAAATGGATCCTACATAATTTTATCAACTAACATATGAAATATCAGATTGAAATTCGAATACATGAAAAAATTAAAAAAAATACTCACCTCTCCATAATGAGCCATATTGTGAAAAAAACTAGGTGAAAAGGGACCTTTCACTTCACGATATTGCTGCTCGAAATTTTTTTCTTCAGAAAGATAAGAGAGTGGAGCGAGATTTGTTGAGTTAGAGAGTAGAGAGTGGGGCGGGATGGAAGTGTGGAGCGGGATGTGAGATTAAAAATATGAGGAGGGGGTGTATAAGGTGGGAGACGACAAAATAGGTCAAAAGGAATTGATTGATGTCAGGTGGAGGTGGTGGGCCGAGATTCTAGCCGACAAAGCTATGAAAGTTAATAAGATTTGACCTATTTTGTCAATTTAGTGAGCCCTTTAATCAATGTGTGCATTTTTCATTGATTTTCAAGACATAATGTATTTTTCATTTTGCACACTTCAAATGGTGCATTTTAAATTTTCTCCCTTCTATTAACATAACATTATAAAGCTAATGATATATATATATATATATAGGGATTGGATCATATAAAAACTAGTTTTAGTGTTAGAACTAGGAATTCATCTTAACCATTCATTTTTGTAAATCTATGGTTATGGTTTGCTGATTTTGTGTGTAATTTGGTGAATTACGGTTTTTTTATTTATTACATGTTCTTTTTCCTTTAAAATCCCTGCATTTTCGGGATTTCATTAGAAAGTAGTTATTTAATTTGGACTATTTTTTACTTCTAGTTTTCCTTACTATCGTTATATTAATTATTATGAGATTTATTGAATTATTTCTTTGATAATTATTTTTGACGAATTTGAGAGCTATCCAATCTACTAGCATTGTAAATTTTAGTATTCCTATAAAAATAACTAGCGTATAACCCGTCGAAAATCGACGGGAAATTATAAAAATTAATAAAATTATTAAATAGTACTAATATGTGATAGATTAAAATAAATATTATTTGTTAATTATTTTAGCGTTAAATAATTCGATTATGCAATCTACTAAACTCGCTTATAATTTATATCCCTTAAACACATCTTAAATTCAATTAAGAAGTAATTTTACCACATGTTTACGTCTCAAACCCATATAGTTATGTTTGTTAAAAATTATAACTAATATATTCTCATTACTTTCGATAATTGTTAAAGCTCTATTCTTCTACAAAACCGATGTGGCAAAAATATATTTCTCTCTCAAAGGAAATCGACTCTTAAGCTGAATTTTTTAGCTTTTTATTAAAAAAAAAAGAGGCAAGAAAAGGAGCGGGTAGTGAGAGAGAGAAGAGATATATAGATAGCGAATAATACTATAAATGTTAAAATTGCCTATAAGATGAAAGTAACCCTAAATACCCCACATTATGAATTCAACACAAGATTAAGATAAAAAATAAGTTAAATCACCACTTCACAATCATCCCACCTACCCCGACGGTTCCGACCTGAAACCGGCCTATTGACTACAATACTGATTTTAAATTATATAAATAATCATCTTCCAAAAAATATTCACCAAAAAATTAATGATGACATTTGTTTCTTTTTACCTGAAATTAATATTTAATTATATACATAACTATATTCCAAAAATATTCACATAATATTTAATAAATAAAAATTTAATTATAAATTGTAGTATTATATAAATAATCATCTTCCAAATATATTCATAGAAAAATAAATGATGACATTCGTTTTCTTTTTTACCAGCTTCGAGAATAACTTATTTAACTGAGAATAGAACTTCAAGAATTGTTTTACTATGTACTTGGTGTTTTTCTTTTTTATAAAACTTTATGTGGAATGATTGTGATTAATAAAATTATTTAGTCAATGATATAAGATAAAAGTTGATCATGAATATCCTTAATTTTTTTATTTCAAAATTATATATATCAAAAAAAAAAATTGTCCCGCAAGTACTAAATTGGCCCATCTACGCGCACGATTCTTGATTCTTGGTCGGAATTGACTCGTTGATAAATCGTTAGTAAATTTTCTACCAATTTTCATACATATTCTACGTTTTCCAACGGAAACGATTAATAAAACAATTTGAGATGATGTGTTTAGGATTATTCAAACTTGTTTGAAATTTATATACTCGTACTTGTTTAAAATCCGATTAAAAAATTAGTCATTTGTGTTCCTTTCTGGAAAAGAATCCATATATTAGTCTACCGTCACAATTCTGCATCGGAACTGGCCCGTTGACCACGACTCTGATTTATAAGTGCGTAATTTATAAAATTTATTTAAAATTTATATAGATCCAAAAATTTAATAAAAATAATGATTGTACTATTCATTAATCGTTCTTAATCGTATAGTAATATTCGTTAATTAAAATTATAAATTATGCAAAGTTGGAAACCCAACTACAAATAACGTAAAAATTATTTCATGGATGACGATTATAGATTTTAGAAAATACATGAAAAAAAAACAAAAAATGAAAAATTTATCGAGTGTCGGTTGAGAATTGGCTCGTCTACCGCCACGGTTCCAGGTCAGAATTGACCCGTTGACCACGATTTTGATTTATAAATGCACAATTTATGACGATTCTAGATTTTAGAAAATACATGAAAAAATGAATAAAATGAAAATTTTTAATTTAATAAGAATAAAGAATGAAAATGTGTCACGTGCGATCCCAAGTTGAGGTACCCGTGAGTTGAAAATTGGCCCGTCTACCTAATTAATTGACAAATTAGAAATTACTTAATTTTTTATCAAATTAAATAAAAAATAATAGACTATTTCCAAATTTAATCCGGTCAACCAATTAATTATCCAAACTATTTTGGAACCATTTATTCTGTCAACTAACAAATTGATTCCCTAATAAAAATAATTATCTATTCGGCCAATTAATAAATTGACCAAAGTAATGAAAATTTTAAAATTAATAAGAATAAAGAATGAAAATGTGTGACGTGGGATCCTGAGTTGAGGTACCCGTCAGTTGGGAATTGACTCGTCTACCTAATTAATTGACAAATTAGAAATTACTTAATTTTTTTATCAAATTAAATAAAAAAATATTAGACTATTTTTAAATTTAATTCGGTCAATCAATAAATTATCCAAACTATTTTAGAACCATTTATTCTGTCAATTAATAAATTAGTTTCATAATAAAAATAATTATCTATTCGGTCAATTAATAAGTTGACCAAAATAAAATAACTTAAACTATAAAATATAACAGTTATTTATTCGGCCAATTAATAAATAAATTGGCCAAATAAAACTTCTACAAAAAATAATTATCTATTCGACCAGTTAATAAATTGACCAAATTAAATTAAATTAAACTATAAAATATAGTTATTTATTCGACCGATTAATAAATAAATTGGCCAAATAAAACTGATGGAGCAAAAGATGAGAAAATACACATTAATTCTAGGTATTTATAAGCTTTTCAATATGTGAAGTTTTATTGAAAAACCGATGTGGGACACAAGATTTTAGTATAGATATTTAAAATTTATTCTTTTACATTTAAAAATTAAAAAATTTGAGAATTTAGATAAATATGAATGGAGGAATATAAAGGGTGCCACGTAGGATTATTTCAAAGGAAGAATCGTTTTCCTTTTAATAATATAATGATGATTATATTTTAATAATACATGCTTCTTAATTTCATTATGCATGTTTTATGATATTAGATTCTTCATAATAAATTATAGTATTATACAATTTAGCTAAATAATTAATATGCTTAATACAATTCAACTTTGATGCTTATGTTAATGAAATTTCATGCTTAACCGTTAATAGTTCAACTATCATGCTTATGTTTATAAAATTTCATGCTTATAATAAAGAAATTTCATGCTTATGGTAATGAACCGTTAATAGTTCAACTATCATGCTTATGTTTATAAAATTTTTTGCTTATATTAAAAAAAAATTCATGCTTAATAGTTAAACCGTCATGCTTATGGTAATGAAAACTCATGCTTACAGGGAACATGAGCATGACTATAAATTCAAAAAGAAAAAGAAAAATGATAATGGACAATAATTTAGAAAAAAATACTGATAGTATTACATCGACAGAAAAGAAAGATAAAAAATCCCAATAAGTTGAATTGAAAGAGAGAGAAAATGTCGCTCAAAAATAAAATAAAAAAAGAGAGAAAATAGTGGGAACGACAATTACGGAAGATAAAGATTTAGGGGATTCTTCTTTTAACAAATTAATAAATATAAACATCTAATTTCATCGTAACCACACAATGAAATAAAATGGAGGGATGTAATTGTGTTCCTACATAAAGACTAGTTTTTATATATATATATATATATAGAAATTCTTGTGTAGGTGTACATGTAGTACACCCACCGGTCACAATAATATTATTTTAATATTATAATTTATATTATTAAAATATTAATATGTGAGTGGTGGGTCCCATACAAGAATTTCTCATTATATATATGCCTCTAAATTTTTTAGTGTAAAGTGAGAACATTTTGTGATGAACGACAAACAAAGTTATTATATCAAGTCATATTAAATGTCAAATACACGGGATGTCTCTTTATCCATTTGTATTAAGTCCTTTAGGACTTGATCTCCTATACATATTATTATTTTGATATGTTTTTTTTTTTTTTTTCAATTGTACAACCTCCATGTGGATCTGATCTATGGTACACATTACTATTTATAAAGATTTAGAGTTTGGTGCATATTGGATTCCTTTGGGGAATGATATGGTAGAATATGTGGATTTCTTGCATTCTCAAAAACAATGATTCTTGTAAATGGAAGTGTAACTTTTTTTGAACTGGATTACATGCCAAACAGACCAAAGACTATGAAAGAATTGTTGGTGATCTATCTTCCTTAATAAAGAAGTGTAAGCCGAGTGATAACTGATAACGAATCATTTAGCAATTCTTTCAAGCAATGAAAGGCTTAACTGCATCAAAACTTAGCTGCATTTAATGTTTTGCCATCTATAAAACTTAGCACTACGTTATATACAATACAGAGAAAATAATAATTGGACAATCGACATTTGAAGCCCGTAATGAAGACGATTAACATAATTGGACCATTTGATAAACAAGGTTATTTAATTGCATCGTATCATGACGGCAACAAAAGTCTCATAACATACTATCCAAATATTTTCATAATCACACGTCTACGCACAATTGGATGGATTATGAGCTAGCGGCGATGACTTTATTTGTTCGAAAGCTCATGTTATTCGAGAAATGGCAGTTTCCTGGACAACTCTTGTTGCATCATTAACAACTTAACATATATTCATTTGAAAGGATTTTACCGTGTTTATGATATAAATTTATTTTGCTTATTATGCAATGAATTTAAATAAACAATAAAAAATATTCAAAGTAGAGTGCAAATTGTTGAAGATAGATTACTATTTCTACTACTTGCCCATATATTAGTACATGACAAATTTGGTATGACACAAGTTTTCTAGTAGTAAATTACATTGTGAGTAGAAAAAAAGTAAGTGAAATATTATACAAATTCATTGGTATAAAAGTAAGGACCATTTTAGGTATAAGAGTAAATAAGGAGAGAAAATAAGGGTAATATTGTACAAATTCATGTGAAAAAAAAGAAGAAGAAGACATGTTTATGAGGGATGGAATGAGTACACTGATGTATTGAAATTGTTGTATTTATGTGTAATCTGAGATCTAATTAGTATGGGTTTGTCACAAAGCCACGGTCGGAGCCAATTCTTTATCTTTCTTTTTCCTTTTGGCTTTTGACAATAACAACATGGAACAGTTGAGATGTGCGAGGTAGTTTAATACTTAATACCCCGTAACCAATGTTATTTTGGACGGAAGAGAAATTAAATCAGATATTGACTCACATATTATGAGGTTGTTAAAAATTAAATTTATAGTTGCTTGTTTAAGAGAGTCGATCGTACACTATAAAGCTAGTGAGGAAAAAAAAAGCTAGGAATTAAAGAAAAGAAATAACATCACCGAGATTTATTACCCACATCCAATCCCTTCACAACTAAGCAAACATAAAATTATCTATCTCAACTTTTCCCTTCATAAAAATTAGAAATATCCAATCAAATTATTCCACGGGTAATTCGCAAACTGTGGGTTAGGTAAGAAAAATCACACCCCCGTCTAAACTCGATAAAGAAAAGTTAACAACTTTTTTCAAAATCAAAATCAGAAATTCAATAATCATCAAAATGGTCATGCTCGATCATTGTTAAATTTCTTGGCAAATATCTTAATATAGTAGGAGTATCATCTTGTAAGTGTGGAAGGAAGAATTATTAGTTAAAAAAAAAAAAAAAAAAAACTAATCTCAGTGTTTCAAATATACAAAAATCAAACAATCGTGTAATTCAAGAAAAAGAAAAGGTACATATATATGACGGCGGCGCTAATGAATATATCTAAACAATGTGTCAACATAAACAAGCTCCGATAAATGAAGGAAGACGTGAGAATAAAGGGGGCAAAGGAAGAGGCGCGTATATCATGAGAAATGATATACGGTAAACCTAATTTAATTTGATCCAACCGATCGATCAATTCGCAATTTTACTTGTTCCGCGAAAGCTTGCTTTTCTTGTACTTGAGTCTAATCCAATTGAAGCCGACGGCGGCACCAACCTTGATTTTTCCGGCCGCCACCTTGGATTTCTCGATGCCGACAGATGCCACCGCCTTGGTTTTGACGAAGCCGGTCGAAGCAACCTCCTTAGTCTTACCGAACGTGTGGCCGACTCTATCCGACATCGTCGGCGCCGCTCCGCCCAGCCGCGTCGGATTGGCGCTTTCGCCCCACGGATTATTGCCTTCATACGCCATGGATGCTTTTGTGGAACTCAATTTACGAATTTGGTGGTGTTGGGTTTGGGTTTTGACTTTTGCGATTTGTTTTGGGAAGGAAGAGAGGTTTTAAAGGGGTTTTTATATGAGAGATGGCAACCTATTTATGCCTACGTGTCAATCTAGTTTATTTATAATTGGAATTGGAAATATATACGCCTTTGCTTTGCGTGTTTTGTGAATATATATGGTCAGCGATGCAGCCTTCTTTAACGAGTCTTGGGAAGATTATAACAACTTCTTCTAGTTCTAGTACAATTATTTTAACGTGTTTTCATTGGTCAATGTCGGTGGGATATATTTTATTCACATGAATTTTGTATGAGACTGTCTCACGCCGAGTAAGTAAAAGTTTCAAATTTAAATTCATGATATAACTATAGTATATTATACTATCCTAGAATATAAAATCAGATATTTGACTCGTTGGATACATTATCTCGCACACTCTTTAATAGTCTAAAACATATTACTACTAACAATTTAAAATTTCTTTTCCGTTTAGTTATTAAATTTCTATGCATATAATAAAAGCGGAATAAAAGTAATTGTCATATAATAAGTGCGGATGACAGTAAATAAATGTAATTGTTTCACAATTACATCATTGTGCCTATTGATTCATCCATCTATGATCACTCCAAGTCCAACAATTAGTTTGGGTTTTTAGGATACAAAGACATGAAAATAAATCAAATCTTGCAGGTCTTCATCCTTAAAACTCATAAAATATCATTTAAAAAAAACACAAAAAAATAACTCATACAATATCATAAATTTCTTGGGTACGCATGCATGTCATGGCTCATGAGTGTGATTTCACTAATTGTATTTCAACTTTATTATGTGTTTACTACACTAATTAATAATAATAAATCCTATAAACTTAATATATATAAATTTAACTATCTACGACAAAGGAGACGGGATTGGATTCTGCGTAGATCGGATGAACTGAGACGATTCAAATATATATAAAGTGATATGGCATGATTTTTTCTTACTAAAGTTCACATAAATTATATTTTTTCATTTTTTTATAATAGTATATATTTAATTTCTAGGATATGCATTATTTTATAAGACCAATAAAAATAGTGTGGAAAAGTATATATCTTCATCTTCATCTCCATCGTACCAGGGAAGGGTTGTCATTAATTCAAGTAGTACTAGTTTAGTTTATGTGATGGGAAAAGAACAAATTGAAGTAATTATCTTTTTTTGTTTGTAAATAATAAAAAGAAGAAAGATTCGTTATACAATAGGGGCGGTGTGCTTTTCCCAAAAATTTGATTCTTGGACGAGAATTTGATATTCTAAAATAAGACCAATCAAGTGAGCGTCTTTTCCAGAAGTGAGATTCTTTATACGCTCTCCTCTCCTCCTCTCCTTTGATTGATAAAATTTTTCTTGTTTGTTTGGTCTATAGATAACCTCTTATTTTCAAATAAAAAATATATATAATACTTCACTTCTAATTTTTTTGTTTTCTACTTAAGAACCGTGCTTAAAAAATTATGGGACGTTATCAATATTGGAATGGAGAGAATATAAATTTTGTTGGTCCAAAGTCGAAACTTTTGCATAAAGGTTGACGTCAACAGTTCGAAGGCTGATGTTATATAACATAAACTCGGCTATATCTAAAATTGGTAAAAAGAATAAAAAATGTTTCGAAATATATTTTTAGTAATTGAAAATCGAGGTGCCACACTTTTATTATATCAAGAAAGCGGGATGTTTATTGAAGATGCAGAGAATAAAAAGAAAGTTATGTGGGATCTCAATAGAAAACAAAAGAATTATGGGGAATTAGATAAATAAGCACCGATATTTGGTAGACATATTGGTGAAGCATTTTCTGTAAAATTTACACAACATTTAAGATATCGTAGGATAACAATATTAAAAGAATTCGATTTTTATGGTGAACATCGTGCCCCTAATAATTCAACTTCAAAAAATAGTAATAACATCCTCGCAGACAAATAAAGTACTAACACTCTTGTACCTCAAACTAATTAATGTGACGATTCTTGTATAATTTATCTTATAATTAAATCAAACAATATACTATTATTCATCACATCAAGAACCAAAATAGCATATTACATAGAAGTTGAGGAATCCTATGCTTATATAATCCATTCCACGATGAAACATTTTTTATTTTTGGATGAAACTCCTATTATACCTTGAAACATTAAATGTGTATATGTACAAAACAATGAAGCAATGATTTGTGAGTAGAATATACTCCTAATGTATCTAGCTAGCGCTATTGCTTGTGTGTAGCCTTATGGTACTTATTTTTCATCCAGAGTAGGCCGGCGGCGGCTCCGGTCTTGACCTTCTTCACGCCGGTGGAAGCCGCCGCCTTTGTCTTCGTGAATTTGGAAGATGACGAACTGCCCGAATTGGAGAAGGTGGTGTATGTGTACGTAGTAGGCTGAGGATCCCATTGATCAGCCCATGAGCTCTCGTGCGTATTATTATTGGATGCCATGGGAGAGAGAGAGAGAGAGAGAATTGTTGCAGAGAGAACGGATGGGGATTGAAGTAATTATATAAAGGCGAGGGGCGGCGCGGGATCTGAGTAGTTTCCAGAAGGAAATGAAGAGAGCTTTCTTTCCTTTTATTTTCTCTTATTTTGACGAGGAAAAATCTGTCCTTGATCATCAAGAATTCACCAACTCTAATTAATTACACTAATTATCTGATTTAGTTCAATCTGTTTCTGGTCAAATTGGGCGATTTTTGTTTATTTTGGTAGAAGTTAAATAGCGAAATTCTCAATTATTTATATGACGTCAGGCATGACGAGGGAGCTAACACTTGGACCTTTGACAAATATGATCATAATTTTGGTTCATTTGAGCGTAAACTCTTATTTATAATAAATTATTACCTTGTTAGTTGTTATATTAATTGAAACGAGGTCTAGCAAATAAAATGAACTAAATATATTATTTGCCGTTGGTCTACATGTACCTAAACCTAAAAACACATTAATATGAATCTATCTATATAAATGAAAATAATGAATTGTAATTTTTCGTGGATACTTCTGGATACGTCTAGATGTGTAAGCGTCATTAATTACGGGAAAAAAAAAAGAGAATAAGATGTGGATTATAGAAGTCTTCAGTGTCACAACAAAGGCTGAAATTCAGTTCTATCACTATATTCCAATTACAAAAATATTTGCTTGTAGTTCTCTATCAATAACCCTTTTGGGTCTATGGCGTCGCAGACTCGTGGTGCGTTTTAACTATGCAAGAAGCGATGAGAACATGCATGAGATTGTAAATATTTTTTTGTGGAGTTACTAATTAAGAATAACTCAAACTTTAACAAATTTGTAACTATCAATTCATAACAAATTTGTCGAGTTAGTTATTATAACAACACCATTCATCTTAGTTTGCAGTTAATTACAGTGAAGGAATCCCTACAATGAATTCAACGTTTTCAGTAATACAACATGCATTGTTGCACGCAATAGATGAAATAGTGTTATTCTAGGATATAAATCATTTTTTCTTAGGTGCCTTTACTTTGATGTAAATATTTCTATGAGAAAATGATTTATAAGAAAAGATGAGAAAGTATTAACGTTTCTATCTTTTTTTTATCACATGTTTACTAGAATGGAAAAGAAAATTATCACACGTACTCCATCCCTTCTCCATTTGTATGCCTTTTATCCATTGAAAAATATTATCACACCCCTCCTCCCATGCTAATGTTTTACACAATTGGAGAGAAAGGATGGAAAAAAGGGCTGCCCGAAAAGGTTATCCATCTTGCCCGAGAAAAATTAATGAAGATAGTAAACGTGTGAAAAAGATGAAAAAATGGTGAAAATATTCCTTTTCCACCCTTTTCCATCAAGGTAAACACACATATACACATCATTTAGAGTACATCCCCATCATTATATCTTGAGGCTGTGCTCCAGTGTTATCATTATATATGCCGCGAGAGAGAGAGAGAGAGAGAGAGCGCAGTGGTAAATTGGCAATATTTATAGCTAAGGTCAAATGTGGATATGAGGAGCAAGTACATGTCAGTCTATTAGTAATCCATACTTAAATAAGGCCCAATCTGAATATTAGTACTACATTCACAAAACATAATCAAAACTAATTTGGTTTTCTAAAATATTCATCACGCTGAAAAACTAATTCTAAGAATCTATTGTTCACATGAGGTGAGTTGTCCTGCTGACTCTCGAGTTAATTTGATTTCCTATCTATTAGTTTTATTCATTTTAGACCAATAAAATATTACTCCACATTGCAACTGTTGGCCAAGAATCTACCAACATCCGTTTTATTTTGTAGTATAAAATATAGTTGGGCTTGACTTTCACTTTTTCGAGATCACACTTAAAATGTTTCTTTGTATGGCGTATGTTGTGAAAAAGATTTATTCTTATTTCGTAAAATCTGAGTGATCCTATAGTTTTATTTGTTCAACTACAGATATAAGCGGTAATTAAATTTACAATGTCGGGCCAGAAAGCGATCAATTTGGACCCTCATATACTACATTAAACTCACCGCTAATAGTTGTTGCTCTACATATGTAATGTGGTGTAGTTTATCAACTCATGTACATTTGGGAACAATTACATAAAAGTTTTGGAGGACTCCCGTGCATACATTTGCACTGTACATAACCCGCCCCGACCCGCCACGCGCCTGCCCCGCCCCGCGCGTGGATCTTACACACTACAGTGTTTTTTTTGTTTTTTTTTTTGTTTTTTTATTTCCAGATTTTTTTTCCGGCTCCGTCTTCGCTCTGATTTTACGGTTTCGCCTTTGCTCCAATTACTAAAATAAGGATAATCGGCGGGCAACAATTTGGATTTTTTCGGCTCGCTTCGAGGCCTTCGGCTCCCCTCGCTCGAATCTTGACCACAGAAGAAGCGGCAAACAAGAAAAGAAGGGTAAAAAAAACTAAAATTAAAAACAAAAAACTGGAAAAAAAAAACTGAAAAAAAAATAATCAAAGAAGAGTTTGATCGGATCAAACGGGTCGGATCGGTTCTGATCGGGCCGGGTGGGTGTTGTACGGTGTAATAGTTGCACCAGAGTTTTTGTCAAAGTTTCGATAGACTTTGTAAATTTTAAGTAATGAATTTTGGTTACCCAACACTTTGACGCACCTGACTTTTCTTCCACTTTGAATTTGTCTACCACTTATTACTACTAGTACTATTTTTTCATAACATCACAACACATATATATGTTTATGTTTAAAACCTCAAACTGTGATATGCTTAATGTTGACGCTATTATAGTATTCACACTTGGTATATGCAAATTAAATTAAGCAGATTCCACGGTATTCCAAAAAAAGATATTTAAAAACGAAAATTCGATTGCCCGGCTTCATCCCAACCGTCCATCTCGTCGGGACTTTATAAATTATTATCATTTTTTTTATGAAATATCCTTTATTCTTATAGATGGTGACGTTATTGATTATATGAAAATGTAAGTAAAGTCAGAAAAGAAAACTATCTACACAACGTGTTGGAAGAACTTGCTCAGAAATGGAGATGGAGAACGCTTCAATGATTCCAAATTATTTTATTTTTAGACGACTCAGACTACAGTTATGACAATTTATCCCCCCCCCCCCCCCCTCTCTCTCTCTCTCAACGTATATAAACTGGACTTAATTTTTCCTAGAAAGCTTCAACACCCATTGTAGGTTAATGTACGAAAAATGAAATTCCCAATTCACACAGTCGCCGTGATTTTTCTGTTTTCCCTCATCTCCGTCGATCTGAATCCAGTTTCCGCTCATTTCTTCCCAAATATATCATCAATTCCACCTTCCATAATCCCAAACGTTTCAATCTGGGACGCTTTCAACGCCTTCCACGGCTGCCGGAAAGGCGTTAAAACTCAAGGCCTCGCCAAACTCAAGAAGTATTTCCAGCTTTTCGGCTACCTCAACACTTCCTACGATGATTTCTCCGACGACTTCGACGACTTCCTAGAATCCGCCGTCAAAAACTACCAGCTCAATTTCAACCTCAACCAAACCGGTGAGATCGACGCGCCGACGCTGAAGCACATCGTGCTGCCGCGATGCGGCAACGCGGACATCGTCAACGGCACTTCCACCATGCGGTCGGGCATGCCGTCAAGCACCTACAGTGCGAACTCCACGATCCACACGGTGGCGCACTACTCGTTCTTCCCCAACCGGCCGCGCTGGCCGGCGGATAAGAGTGACCTCACCTACGCGTTCGCGCCGGAGAACCAGCTCTCCGACGTCGTCAAAGGCATCTTCGCGCGCGCGTTCGAGCGGTGGTCAGAGGTCACGCCGCTGACGTTCACGGAGGTGACGACGTTCAACCGTGCGGATCTGAGGATCGGATTCTTCAGCGGAGACCACGGCGACGGCGAGCCGTTCGACGGCGTGCTGGGGACGCTGGCGCACGCGTTTGCGCCGCCGGTCGGCAGGCTGCATTTCGACGGTGAGGAGAATTGGGTGACTGACGGTGACTTTTTCAACGGGTCGCCGATGTCGGCGGTGGATCTGGAGTCGGTTGCGGTTCATGAAATCGGGCATTTACTCGGGCTGGGTCATAGTTCGGTTGAGGATTCGATTATGTACCCGACTATTTCATCGGGTACCCGGAAAGTGGAGCTTGCTAATGATGATATTACGGGTATCCAAGTACTGTACGGGTCTAACCCGAATTACAATGGGTCGGGTGCGGCGTTGAATCCTTTGACTCCGAGAGGTGAGAGAGATACCAACGGGGCTCCGGCGGGTGACCGTTTGTGGGGGCGTGGGGGAGGAGTCACATTGGTTGTTGTATCGTTATCATTATTATTATTATTATTATTTGTATAGATTTTGGTAATATTCTTTCTTTCATTATTTTCATACTTTTGTTCTGTATATGAGCCGTAAATATTTGTAATCTTATTATAAATTACTATTTGTTGACGCCCGAGTTTTTCGGTAACTTTGCTTTTGCCTTTTTCTCTTTTTTGTGGATAGTTTTTTCGTTATTATACATTAGAATTTAGGACCATTTATTGTTAGGTCAACAGAATAAACCTTAGTCATATTTACTTTGATTGCCAAATAATTAAGATTCTCTAAAACACAAAAAATCTTTATAATGGGAACCCACGACGAAGCTACATGTGGGTTTTCTTCGTCATTACTCATTAGGGAAAAAGAACAACAAGAACTTACTTACAGAAGAAGACCGAATTAACCAATCTCATTGCTCATTTTGCGTTAACACCAATCTTGAGATTTAGAGGTGATGGGTACTATGTAATTGAATGAGATAGGAATGAAATAGGGCTAAGAATAGAATGAAGCTAGAAGTTGAATGAAATGGATAAGTTGATTTTTATGCTTGGTATGCACAAGGAATAAGTAGAAGAATGAAATCAATATTTTTTATGCATTGTGTGTATATGTGAATGTGCGCGCGTGCGCACGATGTGTAGGTGTGTGTGTGTAGTGTGTGTATATGTATGTATGTGTCTGTGCAGTGTGTGTGTATGTATGTATGTGTGTGTAGTGTGTGTATATGGATGTGTGTGTGTTTATATTTGTGTGTAATGCGCGTAGTGCATGTATATGTGTGTATATATATGTGGTGTGTGTAGTGTGTGTATATGTGTGTGCAATGTCTCAGTGTGTCCAGTGTGTGTATATTATGTTTTATGTGTGGTGTGTGTGTGTGTGTGTCGCGCATTGTGTGTATATAAGTTAGAATAGATGAAAATAATTCATTGATTCTTTTTTTTGATAAATTGTAAAATAGTCAAATTATAAAAATAAGAGCATTAGGAATGACTAAAACCATGGTTTGAGTAAGGAATGATTAATCTCTTGGAGAATGGAATGATCATTCCGGATGGAATGACGATTTCCGATCGTAGAACATACCAAGCAAAGAATAGAATAAAGGTAAGAATGATCATTCCATTCCATCCTCCATTCCATGATACCAATCACCACAAGGTGATTGGTATCATGGAATGTAATGAGATATGAATGGAATTGAATGATTAAATTGATTCATATGTTTGGTATGCACAAAGAATAAGTAAAACAATGGATCGATATTTGTTGATGTATTGTGTGTGTGTATATGGGTGTGTGTGTGCGCGCGCATCGTGTGTATATGTGGGTGTATATGTGTGCTGTGTGTGTGTGTACAGTGTGTGTGTGTGCAGTGTGTGTGTGAGTGTGTACAGAGTGTGTATATAAGTTAGAATTGATGGAAATAATTCATTGATTTTTTTGAGTTAAAATTGACAAAATCGTGAAATATATGAGAAGAAAATAGTCAAAATACAAAAATAAAAATATTAGAAATGACTAATACCATGTGTTGGGGAAGGAATGGGTAATCCCATGGAGAATTGAATGATGATTCGAGACGGAATGACGATTCTCAATCATAAAATGTAACAAGCAAAGGAATTGAATGGAGATGAGAATGACCATTCCATTCCATCCTTCATTACATCATACTAATCACCACCTTATATTTTAAAACTAACCTCAATCATTATATTACTAAAATGAAAACGATTCTTGCTTTGAAAAAATTCTACGTGGCACCCCTTATATTCCTCTATTCATATTTATCTAAATTCACAAATTTTTGAATTTTTAAATGTAAAATATTAGATTTAAATATCTATACTAAAATCTTGTGTCCCACATCGATTTCTCAATGAAACTTCACCTATTGAAAAACCTATAAATACCAAGAATCAATGTGTATTTTCTCATCTTTTGCTCCATCAGTTTTATTTGACCAATTTATTTATTAATTGGCCGAATAAATAACTATATTTTATAGTTTGTTTTAATTTGGTCAATTTATTAATTGGCCGAATAGATAATTATTTTTTGTAGGAATTTTATTTGGCCAATTTATTTATTAATCAGCCGAATAAATAACTGCTATCTTTTTATAGTTTAATTTAATTTAATTTGGTCAATTTATTAATTGGCCGAATACTCCATTCATATTTATCTAAATTCTCAAATTTTTAAATTTTTAATGTAAAATAATAAATTTTAAATATCTATACTAAAATCTTGTGTCCCACATCGGTTTCTCAATGAAACTTTCCCTATTGAAAAGCCTATAAATACCTAGAATCAATGTATATTTTCTCATCTTTTGTTACACCAATTTTATTTGATCAATTTATTTATTAATTGGCCGAATAAATAACTGCTATATTTTTATAGTTTAATTTAATTTAATTTGGTCAATTTATTAATTGACCGAATAGATAATTATTTTTATTATGGAACCAATTTATTAGTTGACAGAATAAATAGTTCCAAAATAGTTTGGATAGTTCATTGGTTGACCGAATTAAAATTGGAAATAGTCTAATATTTTTTTATTTAATTTGATAAAAAATAAGTAATTTCTAATTTGTCAATTAATTAGGTAGACGGGCCAATTCCCAACTGACGGGTACCTCAACTCGGAATCACACGTGACACATTTTCATTCTTTATTCTTATTAATTTTAAAATTTTCATTTTATTCAATTTTTTTCATGTATTTTCTAAAATCTAGAATCGTCATAAATTGTGCATTTATAAATCAAAATCATGATTAACGGGTCAATTCTGACCCGGAACCGTGGCGGTAGACGAGCCAATTCTCAACTGACACTCGAGAAATTTTTCATTTTATGCTTTTTCCCCATGAATTTTCTAAAATTTATAATCGTCATCCATGAAATAATTTTTACATTATTTGTAGTTGGGTTTCCAGTTTTTCATAATTTATAATTTTAATTAATGAATATTACTATACGATTAAGGACGATAACGAATAGTACAATCATTATTTTTATTAAATTTTGGATCTATATAAATTCTAAATAAATTTTATAAATTACTCACTTATTAATCAGAGTCGTGGTCAACGGGCCAGTTCCGACGCAGAACTGTGGCGGTAGACTAATATACGGATTTTTTTTCAGAAATGAACACAAATGACTAATTTTTTAATCGGATTTTAAACAAGTACGAGTATATAAATTTTAAACAAGTTTGAATAATCCTAAACACATCATCTCAAATTGCTTGATTAATCGTCTCCGTTGGAAAACGTAGAATATGTAGGAAAATTGGCAGAAAAATTACTAATAATTTATCAACGAGTCAATTCCGACTAATAATCGTGCGCATAGATGGGCTAATTCTGTACTTGCGGGATAATTTTTTTTAATATATTATATAATTTTGAACTCATAAAATTAAGAATATTTATGGTTAACTTTTATCTTATATCATTGACTAAAAAATTTTATGCATTACAATCATTCCACATAAAATTTTGTAAAAAGAAAAAACTACCAAGTACATAGTGAAACAATTCTTGAAGTTCTATTCTCAGTTAAAAAAGTTATTATTGAAGCTGGTAAAAAAGAAAACGAATGTCATCATTTATTTTTCTATGAATATATTTGGAAGATGATTATTTATATAATACTACAATTTATAATTAATTTTTTATTTATTAAATATTGTGTGAATATTTTTAGAATATTGTTATTTATATAATTAAATATTAATTTCAGGAAAAAATAAAACAAATGTCTTCATTAATTTTTTTGTGAATATATTTGGAAAATGATTATTTATATAATTTAAAATCAGTATTGTAGTTAATAAGCCGGTTCCAGATCGAAACCGTCGGGGTAGACGAGATGATTGTGAAGCGGTGGTTTAACTTATTTTTGTTTATTAATCTTGTGTTGAGTTCATAATGCGGGGTATTTGAGATCACTTTCATCTTATAGACAATCTTAACATCTGTAATATTATTTGCTATCTATATATCTCTTCTCTCTCTCACTACCAGCTCCTTCCCTTACCTCGTTTTCTTCATAAAAAGCTAAAAAATTCAGTTTAAGAGTCGTTTTTCTTTGAGAGATAAATATATTTTTGCCCACATCGGTTTTGTAGAAGAACAGAGCTTTAACAATTATCAAAAGTAATGAGAATATATAGTACTCCCTCCGTCCACGATAAATAGACCTACTTGACACAAAAAAATTGTCCACAAAGAATAGACATACTTCTAATTTTTTACACTTATACCCTCATACACATTCCTTATTCACTACCCTTACCAATATGGACCCACCAAAAATAAATTACCCAATCCAATTACCCCACTAATTATTGTCTTAATTATCCCACCCAATATCCCACCGAACCCACCCCTTTTTCGGCACTGATACAAACCCTAACCCAAAATCCCTCTTCTCATTTGCCCCAAAAATCGTCGTCTGCAACCCTAGTTCTTCTCGTTCTTCTCTCAAACTCTCACTCGATGAACTCTCAATCGCCTCTCCCACTGCCTTCCGTTGATAATCTCGAAATTCCTTGGTCCTTGGACGAGCTATCGTGCCCAGTAGCAACTCATTTGTCTCCATTACCCACGTATTCGTGGAAGAAAACTGAGACACAGGAGGATTGGGATGAGGTGGTGCCGGAATCTCTTCTCACCGGCGATATTCTTCGCCTTGGTGAATCTCCTCTCACCGGCGATGCATTCGCGTCGGTTGGATCTGAAACCGTGGTCCCAGAAACTGCCTTCACCGAAGAGCAGATCTATCCAACCTTCGAGTGGGAGATGCCGTCTTTTATTCCAAATGAGTACAAGAGCGAAGAAGCACGAGTTCGATATTTGCAGACCCTAGGGATCTTCGTCCCTAGCGTTCTAAGGCTCATATAATCAGGTTATTATGTTCTTATTTTTGGCTTATGGATGCCTGATTTGTGTGGGTATATTGGCTGGTGATGCCTGATGCGTGTTGGTATATTGGTTGGTGATGCTTGGGTATATTGACAGGTTATTGTGTTCATTATATGTGTGTGAAACTGATACAGAATGATGCTACTCTTGATCTATGTCTTCCTGCTTTGAATTCAAAACTGATACAGAATGATGCTACTCTTGATCTATGTGTTCCTTATATGTGTGTGAAACTGATACAGATTCTATGCTACTCTTGATCTATGTCTTGGTGCTTTGAATTTGACACTGATACATAATGATGCTACTCTTCATCTATGTGTTGGTGCTTTGAGTAATGAAACTGATACAGAATGATGCTACTCTTGATCTATGTCTTCCTACTTTGAGTAATGAAACTGATACAGAATGATGCTACTCTTGATCTATGTGTTGGTGCTTTGAGTAATGAAACTGATACAGAATGATGCAACTCTTGATCTATGTCTTGGTGCTTTGAGTAATGAAACTGATACAGAATTATGCTACTCTTGATCTAGTTGTTGGTGCCTTGAGTGTGAAACTGATTACAGAATGATGCTACTTGTCAATGATGCAAATTGACAAGTGCTGAGACATAGATCAAGAGTAGCATCATTCTGTATCAGTTTCACACTCAAAAGGTATGTGTACATGCACTTCATGCAGTCTAAAGGATGCCACCACTAAGTGATTTATTCCCTAGTTTAGGAGGCACATTTTCCTTGTTGTGTGTGTAAAATCAGTAGTAAATGATGCAAAATGGTCTTGCTGATACAAACAGTCATCTTTCCTTGACAAAAACAATAAGTTTACATTCCAAACATAGCAAAAACTACCCTTACATTGTTTGTCCCTGTAAACTATCAACTAAGCTGCTAGCAAGCCTCCCACTAGTCTTTTATACCAACATGTTCCAGTTGTCCTAGGAGACTGTCCATATTACAGAACCTCTCTTCTTGACTTCCATGCATATTCAGGAACTCAAGCTGTCTCTCACAAGCTGTTCATCAACTTCAAGGCACTCTGGAAATTGGCCTAGCCTTAGCAGCCTCTCCTTTTCCATATGGGGTATCTTGTACTTGTTGTCTCCTCTCACTTTTATTATTTCCTCATAGCAGCCTTGCAATGTCAGAAAAACATTGTTAAGTTTAATTGGTGAGTATTCTTCAAATGCCTTTTTCACATTGGCTAGTAGGTCCTTCAAACCATTAGCTAGTTTCTGATCCTTGAGAGTTTGAATGGCTCTAAAAAAACCAAGGTCATTCACATTGGTATCTGGTGAACTAGTAGGTTGGCAGATCAGTTGGATGTGGAATCCATCTGAATTTGCCACTGCTTGAAAATCAGGGTCACTGTATGAGGTTTTGCATTATCTTGCTGTATGAATATGTGCTTTGACAGACAATCTGGCCACTTGGCCTTGATGACTGGTATCATCTGTATGTTCATGGATATAAAATGCATCAAATGATGAATTTACCATGTAAATTCTGATGACTTTGTGGTAATGAATGCAAATTAACCTGGTTGATTAAAGAACTTTTATGCACTTCTTTGGTGATTGCTGGAATGGGATGAATTTCCATTGTGCCCTTGATTATGTTTTTGGAATTCCTTAGTGCTGGCTGTTCTTCAATGAAGGGAAAGATACCAAACTTTCCATCAAAGATGACTGTGCCCTCCTTATCAATAATTGGTCTTGAAACTGCACAGCTGAACATGATTTTGGGAATGAACCTCTTTGATTTACATGTTCTATATGGCTCAGTCTCTGAGGGCAGAAGGTAGTATCTACCCTATGTCTTGGTAACATAAAACCATTTTTCATCTACATGAATGGTATTGTATATGGTCTGAAATTTAATTTTGCCACTCTCTACTATTGACCCTAATTGACTGAGGCTCCAACTCAGTCGACACAGCTTATTTTGTTCTGTAAGAAAGGGTTTAACAACATTTGTGTGTGGCTTTAGCTTTTTCTGTTTCACCCACTGATGAACTAAACTCTTACTCACACCAAGGTTACCTGCCATGATCCTCAATGATGATCTTTGTAAGACTGAGAGGTTCTTCACTTTCTGCTCATCAAGCTGCTTTTTATCTTTGTGGACTGACCCCATCTTCTTTGATTTTACATGCACAGAAATTCCCTCCTGTTGATGAGCTGCTGCTTTCTTCCATATCCTCTAAATGGTAGATAAACTGTATTCAAAGAACTCTGCAGCTTCCTTCTTCGCTCCATATTTCAGCTTCCCATTACTGCTGCGTTGGATGAGAAACTGAGCAACTGTATTTTGCTGTGCTTCGGTTAAGTCTGGCCTTCCTATTGCCATTACTGCATAATCTTAGAATAGTTAATGAGGGTGGTTGTAATGAACAGATTGTGCATTTAACTCTATATTTATTGATGTTTTTTGTGGATTAGAATGATGTTTGAATTTCCCTCTACAACATTTGATCACATCACTTGTATTTTTATGCTTTGTTTAATGAAATAAAAGTTCTGTTTCCCTCTCTTTTTCAAGTTTGGCTCCAATTTTTTTTTTGTTACTGTCTTGCCTCCAAAAACGGGATTCACTGTACAGGAGTGTGAAACTGATACAGATTCTATGTATGCTACGTGTGAGGTTTCTTCAAGCATTTTTTTTTTTAATTTACTGTTATAGATTTACAATGCATTAAAAAAAGACATCGGAAAAAAAATGCACACACAATCGATAAAAAAACAACAGGTTAATTGCACCGAAAATTAATAACCCAACACAACAACTACCCTTTAATGAATAAAATAAAAAAGGGTGCAGTTTTTGCTAATTAAGAAAAGTAAAAGCCTTGTTTAACACTACCCTCCAATTACACCTTTATTCCTTCTCTCTTCTACTTTTTCAGCTTTCTTAGTCTCCGTGCGAGACACCAAATGGGTCTATTTATCATGGGCGGAGGGAGTATTAGTTATAATTTTTAACAAACATAACTATATGGGTTTGAGACGTAAACATGTGGTAAAATTACTTTTTAATTGAATTTGAGATGCGTTCAAGAGATATAAATTCTAAGCGAGTTTAGTCGATTGCATAATCGAATTATTTAACGCTAAAATAATTAACAATTCATTTTTTTTAATCTATCACATATTAGTACTATTTAATAATTTTATTAATTTTTATAATTTAGTCGATTTTCGACGGGTTGTACGCTAGTTAATTATAATTATCCACCTCATGTAAGTGGCTTTTCCAATTAAGAACAAGGGTACAAATGGACCCCTCCCAAAAATAGTAGTTATATATATGCGAAAAGAGTCCTACTTACCCCTTTTATTTTGTATGCGAAAAAGAGTTTCCTTTCACTTTATGGACTCATACACCCTCAAAAATTTCTCTTATTTACATTCATTTGTTATTGATGGACCTCACCTTCCAACAACTTTATCACTACTTTTTGTTAATATCACTACCCCTATTTTTTAACTTTTATTTTATTTAATATAATTTTATCAGTTTTCTTAATTTGCGTGTCCAACCGCAAAGGGACTCTATTTCGCGTACTGAGAGAGTAGCACATTATCAACGGGTGGAGAGAGTAAAATGAAGTGGTTACCCCACAACGCGAAGCTACATTATCGAGAATTTAATTAGTGGCCAGTAAAGTAAATGGGCTTAATCTTTTACTTTTTGCGATAGAAACTATGGGCCTAATGTTAGCAAACATATGAAATGGATCGGACTTGATAACGATATATGTGATTAACTTTTGTTCGAAGTCTTAATGTATATTGATGTTTCCATTTGGTTGATACTAGATAAAAAACCGTTGGGTAATAATACTAGATAAAAATTTAACACTACAAAATTAGAATTAATTAAAATTAGTACATACATTAAATTGTTTATTTCTAATTACTACTTATTACAAAAAAATTAGCTTACAATTATAGTCTTATTATAATTCTTGCTAATGCAAAAATATAGGCCTCTTATAGTAATATTTAATTAAATACTTTTTTTTGCTTTGAAATGAATGCTCGTAAATATATGGAGTTAATTTGAAATCAAAAGATACATATGAGATGAGGCTTGCAATAAAAGATTTTGCATATATGAGGCGTATTTAGTTAATATAGAGAAAACATAAATTAATAGAATATATATTTATTAGAGAAATTTAGCTATTATAGTACTTCTTATATTATAAATTTAAATTATACTAACACTTTTTTTAATTCTTAAAAATTATAGCACTTATTCACATTTTTACCCGTCCTCTTTGTTTTCACATTTTTTTTTCCAGTGTTCTCCCTTTAGATAAAACTCATTTTCACTCACATCTCTCTCTCTCTCTCTAAACTAGAGGCAGCAACCACTTTCTCACAACTCACCGCAACCGCCCCCTCTGCCGCAGCACCGCCCCAACCACCACAACTCCGGTGGTGCCTCCTCTCTGTCTCTCAACCCTCATCACGGTTCTTGTGCATTTTCTGTCAATAAAACGATGCCGTTTTGATTGTGACATCAAGTAGTATAATTTACCGCATCTTTTCCTAAACCATGATTTTGATTGTATACAAGAAGAAATTTTGCATAATCTTGTCGTAATTTGATATTTCATTGATTTTTCACAGGGAACATATTTGCATCCCAAAGATATCAAGGCCGCACAGGTAATTAAATTGTGTCCCATTCTTTCTTTGATCTACGCATTTTTTCTCTGCAAAACGTAATAAAATTATTTTACATTATAATGAAGTCACAACATGCATTTAATAGTGTAAATTTGATCCCAAACACATATTCTTCAAACATAGAGTCTCAATGAAATTGAATTTCTCTCTCCATGCAATGTGTTATTTTTGACTCGATTGATTATAATGTGATGTGTGTGTATCAATATAAGTTTGTATCATTAGTTTGCCAAAATAATATACCGTCAAGTAATAAATCCTTTTGCATTTTTATGCTTTTTACAACAAAATAAATGCTGAAACATTTGATACAGATTCAAGAACAAAATAAGCATTATTGACTAATTAAATAATGCTATTTGGACACAAGCTAAAAATGGTAAATAATGAGTTTTCAAAAATGAAATATATCGTAATTGGTGAATCTAAATCCTAGTTAAAAATGTGATAATATCTATTTTTATAATTAACTTTTCTTCTTTTACACGTGTGGACGGCCACAGTGTGACCGAATAGATTTATTGTTAAAAATATTATGTTTGGTCATATCAATTTGATATAATTTCTAATCTACATTAAAAATTAGACATATAATTATAACAGTTGGTCCAGTCCAACCGTTCCGAAAATGAAACTATTGATGTGAATCTAGAGTTTGATTATCATTGTCCACGGGCTATATTGGAGGATGCTAAATAGAGTTTTTTTTTTTTTTTTTTAATTATTATTTTTTTTATTTTTTTTAAACAATAAATTTGAAAGAGCTGTTTTTTAAACAATAAAAATAAAAGAATCAGGTGTAAGTATGATTGTCCCTCAAAGATGATGTAGTAGTGAAGTAAGGAATTCGTAATTAAGAAGTTAAGGACTCGAATTTTTACCAACGTGTTTATGTCGATATTATTGTAATCGCTAATTATGATAGAGGACCGATAGCTGTTAGTTCAGTAGTACAAGTATAATTAAGAAGAAGTCATATTTTTCAGATGAAGTGGGCCAACCAAAATGACACGCCACCTGCCGGCCATTACCAATCGATCTCTTCTTATCATACCTAACAAATTAAATCCTATATCAAAAGTATGAATGCTTAACTAAAAAAAAAAAAAAAAAGGAAGATCCAGCTCGGATCGCAAATCATAACGCCAAATGGATTAAGACAATATTTTTGGCACTATGAACATATATTCTATCGCATTAAAAGAATTTCTTTTACAAATTGTTAGTTAGAAAGCAAATCCAAATATCAACATATATTCGTACATTTTTTTGCTGCTAAACACATATTCTTACTATCTTTAAGAAAAAGGATAACAAAAAGAAAATATAATAAGAGCTGTACTAAAAATAAAGTAAAAGAATAAAATAAGAAATACTACTTGTAGTTCTAGTGTAAATCAATAATGTCGCGATCATGCACGACAATATGTATTTACCAGAAAACAAAATGGATAAAAAAGGTGATATATGCTCCCACTTGCGTCCGAATTGCCATTGGTACGGAAATTACACACCATCCATCATAAACATCCAAAAATATCACGTTAAATCACTCATCCATTCTTCCGCTAGATTTAAAAATAAAACAAGAAACAGTAAAGATGAGAACGAAAAGGGAAAAACAAAAACAAAAAAAAGTATGGGCTGCATTGCTTGACTAATTTATTTATTTTAATTTCTAGGGCTACTTTACAGTTATGCCTGTTTAGTCCTTTTCAAACTGTATTAATCGTTCACCAGTTATGGAACAAATTATTAATATCACCTTAAAGTGATGTTATTTTTTCCCTCTTAGATTTAAATGATGATATGCAACTTGATTTAGCATTTTTGTCACATGTCTCAATGCGTTGATGTGAGAGAAAAATGAATAATTTCTCTTCATTTTAGGGCTAATTAGATATTTAAGGATCGTCTTAAATCCAAATTTGATTTGCATCATCACTTGATGTGTGGTAAAATCATTGTTAATATTTGGATTTGTTTTCATTGGATTCGTCCCTCATGATATCATTTATTGACATTTTAACTTGTTACAATCCGATCACCCTGTGACCGTTATCAATTACAGTAAATTGAAAGGTTGATTGTGATTTTACTATATGTTGAAAGTAATATAGTAACAAGATGACCCCATGCAGAGTAATGACTTGATGTTATATAGTTTCCAACAGGCTTATCAAGATCTGCACATTTCCTCGAGTATTTTGCCGCAGTTAGGAGCAGATTATTGGATTGCTCCGTTAAAAGATTATTTGCGTCTAGATGTCGATGTATCTTTCCGCCATGGTTTTAATATAAGATCGGTATTGGATTTAATTATTCTCCACGATCATAATGGCGATGCACTTGCAACAATGGCAAGAGAAGCGGGGTTTGTTCTGACTGTCTTTGTTGGAGAACTTCATGTGTTGATGTTGAGAGTGGGTTTTGTTTGGAGCTTGATCTAGGTCCTGTTTTTGCGTACACAGATCCTATGCTTCCTATTCACATTATTAACGATGTGAAGGAAGGATTGAACTCTCTATCTAACGAATGGCTTGAGGCCATAAACACAGCAAAGGAGAAGATCGCTGTTGAATTCTCCCATGTCTGTCGAGAAGCTAACAAAGAGGCTGATAGCTTAGTACATTATGCTTTCGACCATTCCGGTGTATTTATTTGGAGGTCGGACTTCCCGCTTGGGCTTCTAGATATTATTTGTGCTTATTTGTCTAGTTAATGAAATTGATTCTTTTAAATATATATATATATATATATATATATAATGTAAATCAATTTAAAGATGATATTCAGCAAAATCTACATCCGCCACAGCCATATGAAAGTGTGCATTTTGAAATACTCTATAATACTTCGCCAATCACATATAATAGACAAATCGTACAAGATAAGTTCTATAAGATAGACACATACAAAAAACAAGTGTTAAATGAAATTTGAATTTCTAATTCTACATTTTTAGTATTAGAAGAGGCATTTATATTTTCTATACACGCTTTGGAACGAAACAATTATGACAAATATTTGGATGAAGCAAAGCTTCGTGGAAAAGAGACCAAATACTTTTGGCCCATATTGGTGAAGAAATTTCTAAAGTGAGTGGAGGGTTCTGCTCAACTTGCACCGTGTGAGCCCACCTCATGGATACTATCCAAATTCTTCTCTCTTTTTTTAAGTAATTTTTTTCTTGATTTGAAATATCACACCTAATATGGATATTTTTCTGACCTCTACCACATCAAGATTATCACCTAGGACGAAATTGTCTATTAGGTTTTCATGAAATAAAATAAGTTAAGTTCCAAGTCAAAAAGTTAATTAAGGTATTTTGTGTGTGTGTGTTAAATAATATCTAATTTGGGGGAAATAAGATGAATTGTGTTAAAAGTGAAAATGAAATGTGGAACTTGAGATAGAGTGAGGGTCCGGGGCTACGCGCCAATTGGAGTGGAAATAGTTGGCATTTGTGTCTTTCCATCTAAAATACAACTATTTTTTAGTATTTTACTAACTGGTCCAACCACCAAGTGCCCTAATTTCGTTGCATACTTTATCTATTAAATACATCACATACATAAAAAAATCTGACAAAAACATCGTGACCGACACATGATCTATATAATTCTGTAATTTACATCCAACCATTTAAAATAATTACCATAGAAATGCCAAAAACACTTTTATAGAAAACTACATCTTTAAATAAACTATAATGGTAATATGGGTTTGCCTTTTTAGAAAAAAAAAATTCAGTTTTTAATTTCTATTTCATTTCTGGAAATAATTTTTATAATAATATAATTTTAATTGTTATTAATATTTATCAATAAATTAATATCGGATGTTACAAAAGTATAATCTGTTGTAAAAAATTAATAATATTAATTAACTTTTTATTTTTATAGTATTTTTCTACCTTTTCTTCATTTTGACTTTTCGGACTAAAGAAGACATTATTGATAAGAAAGAGACTAACATCTTTCTTCAATTTCTTTGTGCTCTTTTATTTTTCCTTTCGAGGTCAAATGAAGCAATGATGTGAAATAGGCTCCAAGAGCACTTGACATCAGGGTCTTTTATATCGAAGAGAGAAGTGTTGAGCCAATGAAGAAAGATATTGAAGTAAAGAAGAACAATATTAGAGTAATTATTTGTTATTCAGAAGTGATTGAGTCAATGTATCTTTTCACTTGAATAATTTTTTAAAATTCGTAATCACTAAATTGTGAGTCTATATAAATTCAAATTATAGATCATACAAATATTTTATTTTTTTTAAATCGTGACACATAAAATTTTCCGCGATAGATGGTCCATCGATAATTATTGTGTTTAGCTTAATTTTGATGTAAATTAATTGGAATTGATTATAATCATTTATACTAATAATTAATAAAATTCTTCAATCCATTAACTTTTTTCGATTTTTTTTAATATTGATTGTGAATACTTTGTATCAACAAATTTTTAATTCAAGATTTATATTATAAGATAAAGAAAAATGTTATCTGTTTTGATCCACATAAATTAGATGTAAAATTTTACATTTTAGAAGGAAAAAAAGTTTTTAAAATGATTTTTTTTTATTCAAAGTGGTGGTTCAAAGATGGGTTGGAGAGAGATGGTATATCGATTACTCGATTAATCTACATATTTCTCAAGCTTAAATCAACGTTATTTTAATCTCATGTGGATATTGTGAATTAAAATATGATACTATTGATTTGCAGGTTACTGTAGAAATGATGGAATTCTATCTAGTGAACATCGAAGATAGCGACTGCAAATTTCATGATATAAAAAAAAGTGATATTATTGAAAAAATATTGATTGTTGTTCTATTTTGCTCGTACATTATTAATTTATTTATATTGTATTTACTTCAAATGTCTTTTGTATTGTAACAAATGCGACGATTTTCCAAACATCACGTGGATGTAATGTTATTAGTGGTCATGTAGATATAATCTCTCGATTTATATTTTGGTTGGAGAAAATGAAATTCTATCGAGACGTGACATTGTAATTGAAAAATAAAATAAAATAAAAATGATATCGTGGGAAAGATCGATTACTAGCAATGACGGCTTCTAAGAGCATGTATAGCGGGCGTCGAGTGCCGGGGTCGACGCCGGTGTCGAGCACCGCTCGATTAAGGCGGCGTTGTCGATTTATCGACACCACCATCGACTCCAGTGTGGCAGCAACATGGGGACAGGTGGCGTGTCCCCATTGGCTCATCTTAATTTTTTTTTTCTATTTTCTGATTAAAATAATAATAAAAAATTCAACGGCTATATCCATCCAACGGCTATATCAACGGCTACATCACACAAATTTACTATATATACCCCTTCATCCATACCACACACCACACCAATTCATTCATACAAATTCATTCTTTTTTTCAGAAAAAAATAATGAGTTGGCCGGGTGCAAGTTACAATCATGAAGAGGAGGAGGAGTGCCGGCCCCGACGTATCCAGTTAGCTCAGCGAGCCATGGAGCTTTACCAAGAACCGGATACGAGGATGTACCTGCACCAGAATCGTGAGGAGGCCGAACAACGCCTCCGATGAGATTATTTTGACGACCACCCTATATGGGGTGATGTTGTCTTCCGCCGGTGGTTTCGAATGAGCAAGGGTCTGTTTTTTAGAATAGCTCAAACTCTTGAGGTCCGGGAGCATTTTTTTCAGCAACACCCGGATGCCACTGGAAGATTGGGGTTTCACGTCTTCGTGAATTGCACTGTTGCTCTGAGGCAACTCGCCAATAGTGGAGCAGCCAATCAGTACGACGAATATCTGCACTGTGAAGATACAACGGGCAATCAGATCCTCAAGAATTTCTGTCGAGCCATCAGATCTGCTTTCGACGACTACTATTTGAGGCGGCCAAACGAGGCTGACATCGCCAGGATCACTGCATTGCACGAGAGGACGCACGGCTTTCCCGGAATGCTTGGAAGCATCGACTATATGCACTGACAATGGAAGAATTGTCCATCGTCTTGAAGTTGTCGCCTCCCAAGATTTGTGAATTTGGCATGCTTTTTTTGGTAACGCCGGCTCTCTAAACGACATCAATGTGCTCAATCAGTTCCCCCTCTTCAGCGACGTCCTCAATGTAGAGCGCCGTCAACTGAATTCACTGCAAACGGCCGCTTGCACCACATAGGATATTATTTCGCTGAAGGCATCTATCCGAAGTGGGCCTCTTTCGTGAAGACGCTCAATGCGCCAACAGATCCGAAGAGACAGCGATTCGCTCGGATGCAAGAAGCTGCGTGTAAAGACGTTGAAAGGACTTTCGGCGTCCTCTAAGCTTGTTGGGCAATCATAAAGGGCCCTGCTCGCTTGTGGTTTCGAGAACATTTATGTGACGTCATGTATGCCTGCATCATCTGCATAACATGATTATTAAAGTTGAAAGACCTAGAGCAACTAAATTCAATGCTGAATTGAGCGTACGTGGCGAAAGAAACGTGAACAGGGCACCAGTCCATCAAGGTATGCCAACGCCACTCCACCGATATATTGAGAGACAAGTTCGGATTCAAAATGCACGTGCCCATGACCGCCTTATGGACGATATGATTGAAGAGATTTGGACACGTTTCGGTCCACTCCGCGAGTAGTTGTTGTGTTTTTTTTTTAATTTCTTAATTATTGTATTTTTTGTAGTTATTGTATTTTTTTAGTCATTGTATTTTTTAATTCAATAAAATTGTCATTTATTAATTTTTGAATTTAATTAAGTAATTTTTTATAATATTTATTACAAATAAAAAAATAACAACAAAATAAAATCTATTCAATCATTGCCAATGATTATAGACCTAGGTCTTACTCAATCCCACCATTGTGGAAAAATCAACCTAGGTCTTACTTAACACCACCAATCATTAAAATTACGCTTCCCGACGCTTCAACCGAAGTCTTACTCAACACCTATAGTGAATGCTCTAATATTTTTGGGTGAATGGGATCAAGCAAAAGTTATCGAACTCTCTGGTTCAGTTTTGTCTACCAAGAAGAGCAAAGTGGTCCATGAAAATTATGTGAAAATCTCGAGTGAATATTTTTACTAGTAGGTTCCGTTTGGTAGGCTAGGTAGGATATGTCAAGATAGGTTATGAGAAGACAAGTTATCTAAGTAATTGAGATAAATAATACTCCCTCCGTATCTTTTGATTATACTCATTTGGTTGGGTACGCATATTAAGAAAAATGAGTTGTTTATAATAAAGTTGAGAAGATAAAATAACTTTTTAGGGGTACTTTTGTCACATCAAATAGGAGAGAGAAGAGAGTTAGTAGCTTTTTAGTGGCATATGTGGTAATTTATGAGTTATAGTGGGGTATTATCATATATTGTATTTCCATTTTAGAAAATGGGTATAATGAAATGATACATCCAAATAAGGTAAAATGGGTATAATGAAAAGATACGGAGGGAGTATAAGATGGATGTTTGGTAGGAAAAAAAAAATCGAGATAACTAATATTCACGTTTGGTACGTAAGATTAAATCTGAGATAAACTTAACCCTTTTCCATCATACCCATAACCTAATAACATAATTACAAAATTGTAATATATATATATATATATATATATATATGACTCAAACGGAAATAATCGCATTACTGTTCCCTTTGTATCTATCGGCAGAAATCTACATAATTTTGCTAAATTCCATTTCGATCGTCGATTACCAGCGGCGACGGGATTCAGGGGAAAAACGATATCAACACCAGGCTGCATTAGATAGGTTATCCAATCTTCGATTTCTTTGTTTTTTATTTCTTCGCTAGATATGTGCCCTTTCCCTCACCTTTCTTCATTCTCTGTTCCTTCATTGCTTGAAGTTCCTCCCTAGCATGATAAGCATAAGAGCGGCGACGAATGGACTCTGGCAGGCCATTGATCCGGACCTTAAACTCATTGTACTCACGCTTCACTCGTCTTCTATCCATGGCAAAATCACCGAGGATCTTGTTCTTGTAAGGATCTTTCTTGGAACTGAAATAAGACTCCGAATTTGTAGGTTCGATATTATGCTTGCGACAGAACGGGACCCACATATTTGCAAAACTTGCTGCTTCTGCCATGGCCTCAAAGGTGAGGAGTGCAGCTCCATCATCAGAGACATAGCACGCAAGTTTTTCGACAGGATAATCAGCTGCTAACACGAAGGTCAAATTGCGAATTTGTCGAGGGAATCTGTGGAAGACGGTGAGATGTTTACCTTTTCCGGTGGCAAAGGCTCGTCGCTGCCTCTCGTGATTTTCAATTCTTCCAGTGCGCCGCCAAATGAAAACAAGCAGGAGAAAAGGGGAAAGGAAAATGAGGGAGAAGGATGGAATAAGGGCATAGTTCACGTCACTGTTTCACAAAGATAAAAATAATCCGACCGACTTGAAGAGATAATTTATCAGGGCTGAACAGTAGTTTATGCAGCGGGCTTTATCTTCCAACAGGCTTGTGAGATAATCTATCTAACCTACCAAACACTTGATAAATATAGATAAATTAACTTATCTTGTTATATCTAGGCTACCAAACGGAACCTATTAGTATTATTTAATTTTGAAGATAAAAATGTGGGGCATTAGCCAAAATCTGAATTCATGCTCAAGCCAATTCGATGCCACTCTTTCAACCTGACGTGGCTCCTCTCCTAAACAATCCTTTCTCCAATTGGGCCAACTTGCCGCTAATGTGTGCGGTTTTCATTGGCTGTGGATGCCCCGACTCACCCGGTTCGGATTCTGTCCAAAATATTTTCCGTATCTCTCGTTCATGTCTCCATGTTCTAAAAAGGCCAAATTCCAAAATAATTTTCCACCTTCTTATAAATTCTGCTTTAAAATTATTTTTTTTAATTTTTACAATTTTTTTTATCTTTTAATTTTTTTAGTGTTTTCCAATACTAATTTTTTTTTAAATTGAAACTGAATTAAACGCCGAAAATGCTTACATGGAGTTGTGAGTGATTGATTGCTTAAGCGATTTCTTGAACAAGGGAGAAAAAGATGGGAAAAGATGAAAAATTTATAATCTGAAATCAATTTGTGCCTTAAATCGTATACATATAAGTGATAGTTGTAAGCATTTTCAGCATCCAATGCAGCTTCAATTTGGGGAAAAAATTCAATGCAGAAGAACATTGAGAAAAATTAAAAGGTGAAGATTTTTTTTTGCAAAAATTAAAAGGTTTGGTTTTAAACCAAAATTTGAAAAAAAGTGGAGAATTATTTTGGAATTTGACCTTATAAAAATAAAGATTATTATTATTATTATTATTATGTAGTGGAGTATAATTAAAAAAAAAACAGAGTTAAAAAATTATGTACTCTAGTATTAATTTATCTATTTATTAATGGAATTGAAATTAAATATTAAAAATTGAATTTATATTTTGATTGAGTATAATAAGTTTTTATATTTAATAAACACAAAATCAAACTAAAGTAGTATACAAAAAATTGAAGTTGCAAATGGGAGAAAAGTAAAAAAAGAATTGAAAGAAATACACAACAAAGTGCCGGGAACGATATATGAGGGTCTCTAGTACAACTCAGCCGCTCGAATTCTATTACAAAATGTCTTTATCGTTTATCTATTACTATTATATTATTGAGTAGTGCTATTTGATCACACTGTGGCCAGTTATACAAATTAAAAATGATAATATAGGTTTTGAAAATGAAAATATAACCTAATTGGGAAGCATAAATCCTAGGA
Organism: Schizonepeta tenuifolia; assembly: GCA_029490685.1. Taxonomy (NCBI): domain Eukaryota; kingdom Viridiplantae; phylum Streptophyta; class Magnoliopsida; order Lamiales; family Lamiaceae; genus Schizonepeta; species Schizonepeta tenuifolia. The sequence goes on along the minus strand of CM055955.1, from coordinate 17,392,555 downwards.
GGAAATGTGATTATTTTCATTTTTACAGTCAACTTTCATTTTTCTTACGCGTGTGACTGACCACCGTGTGACCGAATATCATTTCCCTGAATTATTATCTCATCTAATACGCGAGGTGTGTGTGGATAATATGATTGGTAATAGATCGAGCTAAGATAGTACATCACTATAAGCAATGCCATTATTAGAAGGAAGAGAAGATTGACTTTTTCTTTTTTTTAGTAGACTGTTAGTGATGCCTAATTAGTAGGAACTACTCCAGAATGAAGTACTAAAAGAAAGAAAATAAGTGGAGAAAATTGATCCATTCAGATGTCTATTTTAAAAAATAAAAATATAAAGCAAAATATGTGTTATTCAAATTTGTTTCTCATTTGTGCAGTTGGAACGTGCTAGATATAAACACTAGTGTACTGTTGCTGGCAATAAAGGGCCATTATTATTATTATTATTATTATTATTTGAACAACATTGTAAGGAATTTAAATCGATTTGTTTATAAACATAAATTTGTTTAAATCGATTGGATGATGTTAATTACAGCCTTAACTATACGCAAAATTTGATGGGGCAGCAGTTTCTCCCTTAACATGGTTTTTACTCTATAATGACACAGACCAAATAAGAAAATTTCTGCATGTTACAAAAACTGTCGGACTCTACACCACTTTCTATCTATTCTACTCCCTCCATCCACAAAATATCTCCCCATTTGGAGTTCGGCCCGGAAACTAAAAAAGTTGATAAAGTTGTTTTGAGTGGAGTAAATGTAAGAATGTAGGGGTAGTGAGAAAATGACAAAAAATAGTGGTTTTGACCAAAAAATTGTGGTATTGTCCAAAAAATAGGAATAAAGTAGTTGTGCTGACCAAAAAGTAGGAATAAAGTAGTTGTGAGGTGAGACCATCAATGACAAAGGATAGTGAATCAAAAAGAAGTAGGAGGGTATAATTGTACGAAAATGTAAGTAGAGAGTTATTTCATGGACAAAAAAATATGGGTAAGTAGGGAGTTGTTTCGTGGACGGAGGGAGTATCTTTTAATTACCTTTCTTCTTAATTTTTCTACAATGTTGAACCGGTATCAACGTGGGAAGTGTATTTTTTATTACTACATCCGGTCCCCAAGTTTCTTCCTATTTTTCCTTTTCGGGACAGTCTCCAAGTTTCTTCCTAACTACTTTTGAACACTATCCCACAACAAATTATTATCTCTTACTCTTACTTTATCAACTTATTTACCTAAAATACCACATATGGCCCACCATTATCCCAATTAATTAATATATCACTACACTCAATGTGGGACCATTTCTCCACTCACAACAAATTCAATCATTTTTATCTACTCAAAACTAACTCAACAACTTTTTTCTTAATATCCGTGCTAGTTCCTCTTAGGAAAAAACTTGGAAACCGGAGGTAGTATCATTTATATCATATACTCCCTCCGTCTCGTTCAATAAGTCCTATTTAGGATGAACACGAAGATTAAGAAGAAGAGAATTAGAAGATAAAGAGTGTGATTAAGATAGTATTATAATTGATATTAAAGTAAGTTGAGTAGAAAAAATATTGTACAATAAAGTAAACAACACTATTTACGTTTGAGTGTAACATAAAGTGGATTTGAGTGTATTAATTTTTGCCTAATAAGAAAATAAGACATATTGAATAAGACACCCGAAATGACAAAATGAGATTTATTGAATGAGATAGAGGCAGTATATAAAAGAAAAAAGGAAAGCTTAAATCTCTTAAGATGCGCCGCTACGTAAAATGCGCATCATATCTCTCGGTTAAAATGCGCAGTTCTCGAGTCTTCTTCATATATAAGCAACTTGAGCTCCATTATTCACACTGCAAAAACTCATACTATTATCATTTTTCTTCTCAACAAAGAAATAATGGGCAGATTTACTCAGCGCCTTTTGCCTACTCGTTCTGATGATTTCCAAGATTCTGATCGGTCAAACTCATCATCCCTCTCTTCACAGCCAAGTCTCCCTTCAGTCCCTTCCCTAACGCCGCCGTTCGACCTCCCCACCACCACCAGCGCCGCCACCACCCATCTCCAATGCTCAGCCACCCTCAAAGGCCACTCATCCTACATATTCTCTCTCTCCCTCGCCGGAAAATACCTCTACAGCGGCGCTTCCGACGGCGAAGTCCGCGTCTGGGATCGGAACCCCTCTTCCTACACCCATATATCCGACAGCCACGCCGTCTCCGAGAGCCGCAGCGCCGTCAAATCCTCCGTCGTCGTAGGCGACAAGCTTTTCACCGCACACAACGACTACAAGATCCGCGTGTGGAAGATCGACAACTCCGGTCAGAGCAAGAAATACGCGGCGATCGCGGTTCTCCCGACCATGAGCGACCGCTGCATGAGCCTCCTCTCGGCGAAGAACTACGTCAAAGTTCGGAAGCACAAGCGGTGCACGTGGGTCCACCACGTGGACGTGGTGGCGGCGCTGGCCGCCACGGCCGACGGCGCCCACCTCTACTCGGCGTCGTGGGACAGAAGCTTCAAACTCTGGCGCACCTCGGATTTCAAGTGCGTGGAGTCGGTGCAGGACGCGCACGACGACGCAATAAACGCCGTGGTTGTGGCCGGCGACGGCCACGTGTACACGGGCTCGGCGGATAAAAAGATCAAGGTCTGGAAAATGAAGGGCCACGATCAAAAGCACTCGCTGGTGTCGACGCTGGAGAAGCATAGATCGGCTGTGAATGCGCTGGCGTTGAGCAGCGACGGCTCCGTGCTCTACTCCGGAGCGTGTGATAGGTCGATAATTGTGTGGGAGAGGGACGGCGGCGGCGCGCATATGGCGGTGGCGGGGGCGCTGAGGGGACACACGAAGGCTATCCTGTGCCTGGCGGTGGCGGCGGAGGTGGTGTGCAGTGGATCGGCGGATAGAACGATTCGGGTGTGGAGGAGAGGGAATGGAAATAGCTATTCTTGCCTGGCGGTATTGGAAGGGCATAGAAATCCGGTCAAGTGTTTGGCGGCGACTTTGGAGAGTAATCATCATCTTAAAGATTCTGATAATTCTTATCTGCTTTACAGTGGGAGTTTGGATTGTGAAATTAAGGTTTGGAAGATTAAGGTTCCCCTTACTTAATTATATATATATATATAAAATTTATGTACGTAGAGATTAATTTTGGAGGGAAAAGTTTAATTTTCATAGGATACTTCTTTTTATTTTTGGTGCTTCTCAGAAATTTGATACATACTACTATATAATTAACGTATATACACTACTGAGCTAGCTAGCTGTGTGTTTAATTTGTGTGTATAATATAGTTGTAATTTAAGAAGAATACAAATAAAAATGATTGTTATTCTCAACTTGCTGTCGAGTGTCGAAGCCCATATCGATATATCGTATGAATAGTAGTTTGAATGTGAGTGAATATTCTTTGGTTGGAATTACATTATTATTATGCAAGTATGACCAGAAACCCAATTATTTCGCCGCTTTAATTTTTGAAATTTCAAGGGTTTGAAAATTGAAATATTTGTATTTTATAATAGATCGGGATTAATGTTCATCACCTAGGGGTACGTTTACCATGAAAGTCATGGTCTAACCTACCTTTTTGTACCTCACGAAAGATCGATGAATCGTGACAAATATTTCATAACTTCAAAGAGAGATATATGAGCTATTAATTAATCGATTTAAGTTGACTGTAATAGCGGAAATAATCACATTTTTTTAGAGTTTATGTTTCTTCAATTAAAATATATTTTTATTTTTAAAATTTATATTACTATTTTTAACTTATGTGGCCAGTTATAGTGTGTTTAAATAGCACTATTCTTTAATTATATAACAATATAAACTCAGGTTCTCAATAATTTAGGATCACGTAAAGTCCATAATATTGTCTTTATTATTACAATTCAATATTTGTAAGACTCAACAAGTTACAAAAACTGAAAACTATTAACTTCTCTCGTTCAATTTGCTTAGATTCTAAATATATCAGGACTTGCTTACGCTGTTTATATTTTAAGAGCCATGAACTAACAATCGGATGCACTAATCTAGCTTCATGTAATTGTTGGAAATGGTTTATAGTTAACTATTAATTTGAGGATAAATATTGTTAATTAAATATTTATTATTTAATTGAAATATTTATTGGATGTTAATCTACGTCGTGAGTCGATGAACGTGGTATATTTAATATCTCTAAACCGATTTTCGGTGAGTGAGATATTGTATGTTAAAGGTTGGATGTTGAAGTAGTAACTAACATGTTATTAATTATAATAAATGTTAGTTATCCCACATCGGTTATATGTGAATGATTTGACTAGTATTTAAGGCTATGTATGTATGGGCTTAATAACTTATTGGGTTAGTGTGTATGGATGTGTATGGGTGCCTCGCGCGCGCGCACACGCGCGCGCCGCCGCCTGTCCGTCCGGGCGGGCGGGATCGCTCGGGCTTGGGACTGGAACTTGGATCTGGATCTTGGTAATTGGTGTTTGGGCCTTATCTTTATGGACCAACTCCACAAGCCCAATTAGTTTAATTGTTGAGCCCAATCCGGAAGCCCAGCGTGTGAAGCCCATCGGCCCAAAGACTCTTGGCTGCTGTAACTGCCGGAGACTCTTCACATCCGGCAGCCCTTGGCCTCTGAAACCGCCGGCCATCATGGCTGAATTGATGGCGACGAGTCCCTTCACTTGATCGAAAGCTGCTATATAAGGAGGCATGCTCCATTGTATTCTTCACTAATTTCAAAGCAACCTGCATTCCTCACTTGCATTGCATAGCATATCATACACGAGTTCAGTCTTCATTCTTGTTCAATTCGCTGGAGCTCGGTTCTATTTCTGGTGCTACTACAGCCGAGACGTCAAGATTGTTTTAACCTTTGGGGATGAGCCGCCTTACCGTGAGCACTACCGGGACGTATTCTCATCTTGCGGGCAGAAGTCTATCTTCGGACGATCTTCGGTTTATTCTAAACTTAGTTCTTCAGTTTCATTGTAATACTTATAAGTTTGTTCATGTTCAAGTTCATCAATAAAGAAGTATTGTTCATTGTTATCCACACGAGCAAGTACCCGATTCCTAACAATCGCAAGACGAGAAAAACGAAAGTTACTTGTTCGTGTGCTTCCTGAAACTGAGGTTCAACCTGAAATACTGCTGAAAAGATGTCTACCAATCCAAGCACCGACACCAATCCATCCACCAATTCTGGAACGATTGGCTCCTTGAGCTCAACCATGGCTCCTGTTCAACCTGCTGCTCGGCTCATGCCTATCGCCGAGAAACCTCCTATTTTCTCGGGCATTGACTTCAAAAGATGGTCCCAAAAGATGATGTTCTACATCACCACAATGGGGCTTGCTAACTTCCTGCGTGACGAAATACCTCCTGTCTCAACTGATGACGAGGCAAATGTGCAAGTTCGTATTGACTACGATACTTGGGTGTATTCCGACTATCTGTGTCGGAATATGTTGCTGAACGGCCTTGATGATGACCTGTTCAATGTGTTTAACTTCAAGAAGACTGCTAAAGAAATTTGGGATGCTCTTGAGTTGAAGTACCATGTTAATTCTGCGAGCACGAAGAAGTTCGTAGTGACGAGGCTCATCGAATTCTAAATGGTGGACAGTCGTCCTATGATGCCCCAAGTACAAGAGTTCTAAACTTTTATTCACGATGTTCATTCCGAGGGAGTGCCTCTGCCCGAGGCGTATACTGTGGCGCTCTTGGTTGACAAGTTGCCGCCTAGTTGGAAGGAGTTCAAGGGATATCTTAAGCATAAGCGAAAGGAGATGACCCTTGAAACGTTGGTGGCTAAGCTTCAAACCGAAGCTCAAGTCCGTGATCAAGACATAAAGGCCAAGGCTCCAATGGAGGCTAAGACTAATTTGACCGATGGTAGGGGCAGACCTTCAAAGAAGCGTCCTTATCCTGCCAAAGGCAAAGGAAAGGAAGTGGCACCTCCAACCAAGTTCACTGGAACGTGCTACAATTGTGATAAGCCCGGACATATGGCGAACAACTGTCGTTTGTCGAAAAAGAAGGGAAAGGGCAAGGTCAACTATGTCCAAAAAGACTTCGACACCTGGGACAAAGACGACCTTGTTGCCATGATCATCGAAGTAAACCATGTTTCGGACCCTAATCCTATTACTTGGTTTCTTGACAGATGTGCGACTATTCATATCTGTATGAACCGGGACTTGTTCTATACCTACAAGGAAGTTCAAGACCGCTTTGTCACTGAGGCGAGTGACCGTACCTCACCTGTTCTTGGAGTTGGGACTGTTGTACTCCAACTCACCTCCGGTGTGGAAATAACTCTGAAGGATGTGCTGCATGCTCCGGCAATTCGCAAGAATTTGGTGTCTGGCGTCAAACTAGTTAGAGCTAAGTTTGATATAGATCTTCGTAGTGATTTTGTAATCATACGCACGTTTGATAAGACTCTTGGACAAGGTCATATTGTTGATGATATGTTCAAGTTGAGTGTTCGTACTTGTAAGCCTTTTAAGGCAGTTGCTAATGATAATAAAGCTACTACTTCTGCTTACTTGCTTGAGTGTTCTGATTTATGGCATTGTAGACTTGGTCACGTAAATCTAAATGCTATAAAAAGACTTGCTAACATGGACTTGTTAAATATTGATATATATAAAGACACAAGACAAGTGTGAAGTCTGTGTTGAAGCTAAAATGGCTAAGTTACCGTTTAAATCGGTTGAACGAAGCACCAAACCTCTAGAACTAAATTCATACCGATGTTTGTGATTTAAAGTTTGTGCAAACTAGAGGTGGTAAAAGGTATTTTATTACCTTTATTGATGACTGCACAAGGTATTGCTACCTTTACTTGTTAAGAAGTAAAGATGAGGCTATTGAAGCTTTTAGAAACTTCAAGAATGAAGCCGAAAATCAACTTGGTTGCCGAATTAAAATGGTTCGAAGTGATAGAGGTGGAGAGTATCACAACCCGATTTCTAATGTATTACAACGACTAGAAAACAAGGGGCAGTGAGGTGGAACAACGAACTTTTACTCAAAGATATATGCTCGATAATTGAAGAATAACATCAATAACCAAACATACTCACAAATAAAATGGATTATCAATTAATGATTCCTCAGGAAACGGACATTTGTCAAGATTTTGGATATCGTTCCAATCAAGGAATTAAGTTTGGTTATCAATAAATGTTGCATTCAAAAAGTAAGTGGGCCATTTTTTAACTTTTAATCGTCAAGTGGTGGTGAAATAGATTTGAAGAATCGTTAGATGATTCCAACAAACTTTAGGTGAAATTCAGAAAGGATTTAAGAAATTATTGAGCTCAAGGGCTCTTCCATCTTTAGGGATCGAGCATGCAAGACGAGGTTATTTTAAAATGATGAAGTTGCAGCGGACTATGATCATCGACTCAAAATTCCAAAGTTATATGTATGAAGACCCATAACCTCACGCTTAAACATTAATTTAGGGAGTAGTTAACAACAAATCACCCAAAGCACACCGCATCCTTCCTCATCAGAGCTAACATGCACGTTTTAGAAATAACATGCAGGACGTGAGTACATCGTACTCAGTGAACACATGCCAAAATATTTTGAAAAACTCGCTCGATAGAGCTATATAATTGAACTTGCCTCATTAGCTGCACCACAAGCGTTAGATATAATTATTTAAAATAATTTGCAACTTGTGGCAACTTAAAACATTTTCTTTTGTTTACTGAAATCGGCTAGCCATTTTCTCCGGTACGAATCCATCTACGTATCTCATCTTCTTGTGGTGTCGAGAAGTAGGCCTCCTACTCGAACACCGTGACTGTCCCAATCAAAACAAAGCTCACATTCTTTACATAACGGGCCAAACCGAAGCAAGGCTCACAGTTACTTTACGATCGGCTAGACTGTAACAAGGCTCACGGTCACCTAATCTAATGCATGCAATGTCTCGTCTTGTGCATGACTTAATCCCGTGCGTCAACAGGACATACTCAAATAATAAAAAGTAGAGGATTACATACCAAAACATAAACTTAGGCAAGTCAATTAACTTTAAATAAAAGCGCACATATAAAAATAAAATGCGTATTCATCATTGAATTTCGGTTCAGAAAGCCCACCTGTCATCCTGTGGTTTTGCTCGGAATACCTCGTTTCGTCTCGCTTCTTACTTCTGAGCTCCACTCGCTTCTTACTATCGAACTTCACTCGTTCCTTCAAGGTTAACATTCTTATAAGGACGAGTTCTATTTCTCGGAAACGATAAACGAATTCTAACGCTCGGCTGAAGGACTTCTACATGACTCGGGTTTCTCAACTTATCTCAACTGATCTAACTCGATCTTTTTCGGTTTCTCAATTCGATTCAAGTACTAAACCAACAGACTCTGAGACTCAAGTACTTGACTCAAAAGTATCTAATTATTTTATTAATAAAATAATCCACATAAGACAGAAAATTACTATTACATCACACGTCTCGTTTTTCTTAATTTCTTGAGTTAAACGAACTCAGAAAATTATGAAATTAATTCTCGGTTTCTAACATCTCAAATCATTCACAAACAAACTTTCAGATCAAGAATCGAACGTTCACAAACAAGTAAACGATCGACTTCGATAATTAGATGGAAAAAGAAAAATTTTCCAAATATAATAAAATATTCTAGAAAATTCTAAAAAATTAAATTAATTAATTAATCATAATTTTAAACTCGGGTATTCATTCATGACTCGGTTATTGAATTATGCTAACTCGACTCAACTCGGTTTCTAAAAAATATAAATTATTAAACTTTTATGAAATTAATTTCATTCTCTTTTAATAATTTATAACTTTAATCATTTAATAGGAAATTAAAATTCTAAACTAACTTTACTAAATAAAGTTTTCGTCTTTTTTTGTAAAACGTGCCATTGCTCGGAAACTTATTAACTCGATAAAAAGATTCTAATGACGTCTAATTACTTTTAATTAACTTGATTATTCTTCTCATTTTTTTTTCCATTTCCTTTACATTATTTCTCATTTCTTATTAATTAAACTCGATTTTCCATTAATGATCTCGATTTTCGACAACTTCTTCAGCTTAACTCGAATCCAAAATTTTTGAGAAGAAACTCTAATTGTTTTAACTTCATCTTCATCATCGATTCATCACATTCATCAAATTTAACATGAATCATCAAGAACTATCAACCTTGATCATCACTTTTAATTTAAATTTAATTAAAAAAAATTCCTAAAAATTCATTAAAAATTCATTCTTCTATTTCTTTTTATTTTAACACTTTTAATTCCATCAAATCATACCTCATCTATCCATTTATCATCAAAATATCATCTTTTCATCAAGAACATCATATTATTCTCAAGAACATCATACTTTCTTCAAGAACACCATATCTTCATATATATATATATTCGGTTCTTTTTTTTTTGAAAAAAAAATATAATTATTAATTTTTTCTTCATTTTCTTTATTTCTTATTATCATCTACTTCATTTTCCCTATTTTCCATCATCAAAACAACTAACAACATTAACACTCAAATTTCTAAATCTCCACCATCATTTTCGGTCCATACATATATACATATATAAGGAATTTTTTTCTCAAATTTCACACACATAAATACACAAGGATCCAGAACACCATAGTCAAAAATCAAAGTCAAAACCCCAACCCTATACCCTTCACTTTCGGTGGTTTTCAAGAGGGAGGGAGGAATCGATTTTTATTTTTCATTTTCAAGTACTAAGAACTCTCAAGAACTTCGAAATTCATACTAGAACAAGGGGTTTCAATTTCCTTGAAGAAATGATCATTATGATAGATCAAATGAGAGAAGGAAAAATGGGTTTCCTTGAACTTGAAACTTTGATCGATCGGAGACTTGAAATCCACACAACTCTAAGCTTTAAACAAGATAAAATCGAGCTCCATCATGCACTCCCATGGCTGCCGTTTTTTAGGGAAAGAGGAATGGTTAAATCCTAGTCTTAAATTGATCTCCATGACTAGAGGATTACAAATACCTTAACGAATTAACCGATGGATAAATGGAGGTGATCTTCTTGGAGCTCTTGAAGCTTGAAGCTTATGCTTCAATGGAAGAGAGAGAAATAGTGTGTGTGTGTGTTCATCCTAGAAGGAGAGATGAGAGAGAGATGGGTGAGAGAGAAATAATTATTCAAGAGAGAGAAAATGAGAGAGAGTGATGTCGGCAAAGAGAGATATATTAGAGAGAGTAATAATGAATCTTTGAAATTTTTATTGCACCCGGTGGTCAAATTCGCGATATAATTTTCTCCGGAAGAAAAAGTTATCCGGTGCAATTTAACCCTAATTTCTCATTAAACTCTCAAATGATTTAAAACTTACCACGACTCTTTATCGACATCGGAATTCTTTCTACTTCATCTCTAAATTCACCAAATAAATCAAGGATACTAGGAATCCAAGTTTCGGATCAAAATTCCGAATAACGAAGAAAACTTAAAAAGTTACTATTCATATTCGTTCTTTCAAAGAAATAAAATTCAAACTCGATTCAAACAAACTCAGAAAATTCTCAAACATGCACCAATAGTCTTAGAATAAATTCTAGATTCAAAATACACTAATTTGACGAAATTCGGAAACAATTGATGAATAGAGAATTCTCGTCGTCGGTTACTATTCATTGAAAAATAATTTTTCTCAGAATTTTCTGAAATTCGAATTCGAACTCAAACTCAAACTCACATTGTCATGCTCAATCAATTCTTCTCAAATTCAATTCGGATAACCGAAACAAGAGAAATCGCGTAACGACACTCAAGTGCATTTTGGTAATTTTGCAAGAAAATTTATTTTCTTGGAAATTTTATCACACAAGGGCACACAATTAAGCACATAAACTCAATTAAGATGAACTTAAAGACTTATGAAAGATCGGGGTATTACAGTTCGAGATGTCATCAGAATGGTCACTACATGAATACGTGCAAAACTGTTTTGGAAAGCACTGTAGAATAATAAGTAAATAGCAGCTAAGCAAGTGCGAAGAAACCTCGGAAAAAGAAAAAATACGGCATTTGTAGTGTAGCTGGCCACACTCGTGCATCATGCAAGGATCCAAATAGGTTTGAATGATCATGTTCGTACTTATTTTTTTAGTTTGGGATTTGCCACCTTTCTTTGCTACACTTTTATTTGGAACGAAATTTTGGAATTTGTAGTCAGAGCGCTACTATTTTATATGAATAGTTGTATGTAGTTTGTTACGATGTTCCTAAAATCGTACAAACAATTATATTTTGTATGTGCATAAGTTGTTACGATATTCATAACATCGTACTTGATGTGTTATAATTTTGATAAAATCGTACATGATTTCAGATTTAAAATTGTACTCATTTTGATTAAATTCTACATGTGTATCTTGTTACGATATTCCTAAAATCGTACAAGATTTGCTACGAGATTATCTAATTTTGATTAAATTCTACATGTGTATCTTGTTACGATATTCCTATAATCGTACAAGATTTTCTACGAGATTATCTAATTTTGATTAAATTCTACATGTGTATCTTGTTACGATATTCTTAAAATTGTACACGATTTGCTACGAGATTATCTAATATTGTACAAATGTATACGAGATTATGTAATATCGTACAAGTCGTAGCAAAATTAAGTGATATGATTTAAAGAAAAGTCGTAGCAATCATACTTACAAAATGCAGGATATATCATAGTACCAGATATTTTTTTTTACAAAATATATATATATATATATATATATATATATATAATACAGAATTCCTGGTTAAAATACTAGCAAAATATACAAAATAAAACAAATGTTCAATATAGCAATATAGACAAAATAACCCAACAAATGTTCACTCCGTATCCATCTCTATTGGGAGCGTGTCTTCGTCGGTGTTGTTTGCATAGATGCTCCTTGCTATGTGGTGGCGATATGATTTGAGCTCGGCTGGATTCTTCAGACTCTTTGGCAGCTTCTTCTTTGATATAAACCGCTCCACATACTTCAATGAGTATAGACCACAGCTGACACCATCCTCATGCTTGTAGATACCCTTATCGTTTGCTCTTAAAAAGCACAACGGCCATTGCATGTAGTTCGGATTAGCTATTCCATGTTATTCATAGTAGCCAATTTTTTTCATTATTTGGGGCAGCAATCTGGCCATGGGCAGGAAGTGTTGAAATCTATTGTCCTTGTGATGCTTCTCGAATTTCCACGACTTGGGGTCGTAAAGTCACAACTGTTGTGCTACGAGATCCATGACAATCATTACCCAGTAGTTGCTAAAGTATGCAACCATGACAACCTAGAAGTGGATTCAACATAGAGATATACAAATAACATTAGTATTCGAGAATATACAAGTACGATAATTGACAAATCGTACCACAAATATGTTACGTTTGTACGAGTTTAGGTAAATCGTAACAAGAGCATGGAGAATTAGTTTTTATTTCCTTTTCGCGGTTGATCCATGCTTTCAAGTTCAGGCCCCAACGTGGTATTCTGCACTCTGCAAAGTGGACCAACCTTTTGAGCTCCTCTTCTAGAACAATCTCTTCTCTATTAACATTAAATAAAGAAGCTCGTATGGTTCGAATCCTACCCTTTTGGCCTATGCATTGAATCAAATACATCTTCCAGAGCATCCTACGAATACAGATGAAAGAACATCATAGATGGACATAACAAAATAAAACGTCAAGATGATACGATATAGTAATAAAACGTTAACATGATACAATATAACAAAAGTCATAACAATCGATCACGATGACATTCGTTAGAGGATGTACGATATTTGAAATATCGTAATATCGTAATATCGTAATATCGTACAGTGATATCAGACAAGATGTTTCAAATTTCGTAGTTTGATGTTACGAGTTGATGGTCCCGATACGAGTTCTGATTGTATCTCCGATGTCTCTGGTTTCTCTTCTGAGTCCTAGAACATTCCCCCTTGGTTGTTATCCCAACCGATGGATTCTTCTATTCTCCAACCACAGCTCATTTTCCTTTCTCAGCTGCAGTTACCTTAGCAGGTTGTGCTGTAGGTACTTGCTGTGACGTGAAGGTTGGATTAAGTTGGGGAGTTGCAGACTCAACAGTATTTGGTTTGGCAACCGTGACATACACAGCCTTGATAAAGGTTGCGGGTGGAATTCCAATGTCCTTGACCATGTCGTAGCCGAGTCCAGACACATCATCCATTTGTCGTTGATAACTGATGAGATTCTCGATGATTTTGGATGATTGATATAGCTTTATCAGGTTGTCCTTCTCATTTTGTAAATCCTTGAGAAGAACAGCTATATGCTCGGTCTGTGCGTCTGACATCTTCATCAGCTGGTCGATTTGTGCCTCTTGCTTGTTCAACTGCTCATGCTGCTTCTTGATCTGCTCCTTCAAATCCTCATCGGTTGGAGCCTTAGTTTGGTTGGCCACATTCAGTTGACTTTTGAGATCATCAATCTCTTCGATTTGATTTTTGATCAGATCATCCTTTTCGGTTAAGGATTCTTCAAGTCTGACAAACTGTTCTTGAAGATTCTCAAACTCAACCGATTGCTGATGCAATTCGTCACTGAGTTCTAGGAAGTCACCCCAAGAGGGTTCCAACTCTTCATCGAATGTTTCCTGCATGTTAGTAGCATTGGAAGAATTTAAATTGACTGGACTAGAATGTACCTTAGCATCATCCTGGTCGGTTCCAAATGCCATGAGACATTGATCCTATCCGATAGTGTTGTTGGTGGAAGTCAGCTCGTCCTCATCTTCGGTGTCGGTGAAGATGTCCATGTCATCAGCTGCTTCTTCTGCAACCATGGCCTTGTTCTTTGCATTTTGCTTGGTTCTCAACGCTTCTTTATCTTTCTTCGAAAGATCTGGACAATCAGCTTTGAAGTGTCCCTCTTTGCCGCATTCAAAGCAACCGTTGTTCACAGGCTTTGAGTTATCTCGAGTTCGATTGGATTTATAGAACCGCTTGTATTTTCCGAACCGAGTATCCATGTCAGCCATCTTCTTTGACAAGGCGGTAATACTTTGTTGCAGCTCTTCTCTGCTCGGCTCCTTTGAAGCTGTGTCCGCAGATCTTATTGCCCTTGATGTTTGCGGCTTGGAATAGTCGGCTGGAAGTGCTACTGTCGTTGTTCCTGAACCAACATCCTCATGTCGACTCGTCTGCACCGAGGACTGAGTTGATCTTTGTCGGTTCACTTTGTACTCGTTTCCTTTCAGAATTGAGAACAGTCTGTCCGTTCCCATCTCTCCAAGATCAGCTCGACTTTCATGAATGTTGGTGAAGGTGTCCCACTCAGCTGGTAGGGCTTGTAATACTTTGAGATTGATCTCTCTCAAAGTATATTTTCCTAGTCGGATTGACTGAATCCTTCGGATGATATCCATGAACCGAAGCTCCAACTGATCAATGGTTTCATCGACTTTTTGACAGAAATTGTCAAAATCTTGACAAGCATGGGAGAACTTGTTCTCCTTGGTTTCATCACTCCCTTCACTAAGAGATGCCAAAATGTCCCACATTTCCTTAGCTGTGTTGCACTCTTTTATCCATGGAAGATAGTCTTGTCCAACTGTGGACATGATAGTGCTCTGAGCCCAGATATCCAGCTGGCTCACTTTTGCTTCATCAGGAGTAAAATCTTCTGGCTTCTTCTCAACTATCACCTCAGTTGCATCCCCATCATTGGGATTTGTAGGAGTGCGAATGACCTTTTCCATGATGGTGATCGGTCCGAATGTAATCACTTGTTGCATTCGATGATGCTTGGACAGTAGAATCTTCTTCATCCAAGTTTTCCAGGATGTATAGTTCACAACCGAGAACATGACAACAATCTTGTCTTTAACATCCATCTGCACACAACAAACAGACGATAAATGCAAGCAGAAATGCACTAGCGTGAAAAAGATCTATTCAGTTGACCACTGAAGAAAAACACCTCGATTCACACCTCGTGAAACAGAGACAGCGGTCTTGTGAACCACTTCTCTGATACCACTTGATGTTTCTCAATGCGTCATTGGCATCGGGAGGCAACATTTCTATCCAAGTTATTGGTAATCTTGGCAAGCTCTTCCTCGAACTTGTTAACTCTTGTTGCTTGGTTGGCCGCGAATCTCTTCACCCATTCCGGATTTATGTAATCCTTCTCCAGGACATCCATAGCTTTAGCAACAGCAATACACTCTTCGGTTGTAATACCGTCGAGTTCAGCATCGATCTCGGCTGCATTCTCGGCTATGGAGTTGTAGGAGACTTCATACTTCTTCGCATGCTCCATGTCCTTAGCCATTTCTTATCCTCCTACAACAATAGATTTCAGCTGTTCTTGTTTCTTATCGGTTGGCTTCTTCAGAGCGGACTTCTTCGGAGCTGTCTTCTTCAGCTCAGTCTTCTTCAGCTGAGATTCCTTTCCGGCTGGCATCCCTTCTTTAGCTTGCGTCTCATCTTCCCCCTTTTTGGCATCAGCAATAAGGCTTGCGACTGAGCCATCTAGAGAAGTGAGGTTTTGTTCAGCCTGCTGGATCCGGTTGAAAAGTTCATCTATCGCACATTCCATATCAATCTTCTTCGCGAGTTCCTTATTACGACGCTCTTGATCAGCTTTCTTCATCGCAGAGAAGGTTTCAGTGACTTCTGTTTGAAAAGCGACGAACTCAGCCCATTTTTGTTTGAACCGAGAATCCCATTCTTTGTCTTGCGTCTGTTGAGATTTTGCAAGATTGGATTCTGAGATGGATTTGAACACGTTCAGGTCTGATCTGATTCCAAGAATAGTTGTCTTCAGGTCATTGATGTCTTTGCTGGTGGATGTTGAGAAGTCATCCAATTTCATCTTTATCGCATCATGTTCTTCCAACAGCTTCCTATGTTTCTCATCCTAAGCTTCTATCATCTTCTGCTGTTCTTCGCGGTTGAGCTGGATGTTGGCTATTATCTCCTTCCTCAGCTGATTGACTCTCTCAGCGATTAGCTAGCATATTTCATCCAAGGAGGGTGTTGGCTGATCAGATAGTGCTGGCTGTTCAGCTGGTGCTGGCTGTTCAACAGTAACCATGACTTGGCGGTTGGCCAGGTACTGTTGAAGTTCTTCTTCCTCCTGCTTTGCTGCTGCTGCGGCTGCGTCAACATCATCTATGAATTCAGCAGACTTGACAACATATGTTGTTAAGGAAGGTGACAAGTTCTTGATCTGCTGTCAACTCCCTTGTGTCTCTTCCTTCTGCCTTGCTGATATCCAGTCGGCGAGTCAGTAGTGCGATCTTGTTGTTGTACGCAACCTCAAGGTTGGTATAATTGAAGTATTCCCTCAGACGCGACTCATCTGCCTTGAGCTGGTTCCAGCTGTGTATCCGGATGGTATTTTCCTTGACATACCAATGGCTGAAAATGATGTTGAATTGATACAACAACTCAGTTCCGAGCGTGGCAAAGGTGGGCATGTCCACTTGATGGTCCCAATACGAGTTTTGGTGTATGAGGGGGGGGGGGGAATACACCAGATAGAAATTTTAAAAACAACCCCCGAAAAATGCCACAATTGAGTAAGAAAACTCAGCTGGAAGAGTGGTGCTGTGCGGAATGTGGTGGAAACAAAAACAACTCGTATAAAACAACTCACGCTCAGATGCAAGGTCGGTCAACAGCCAAATCAGTTGAAATGTAAAGATGCAGTTTTGAGTGCTGGTTAGTTGGACAGTTAGATATGCAGAAGGTAAGTGAACAGAAAACACAAAAGCACAAAGGAATTACGTGGTTCGGAGAGAACTCCTACGTCCACGGGGAGTTGTGAGTCCACACAACTCAGTCCAAATTCTTTAGGACAGCTACCACAAAGCTTACGCGGGCTTTGCAACCGCACAGATAAGTTTGCGGGTACTTATCAACCTTTCTACTCAATTTCGGGAAGAGCAGGATCCTAACAACCTTTTTAGGGGATGTGTATAAGGGTGGGTTTTCCAACTACTAGCTCTAACAAAGAAGTGAGCTAGGATCTAAGCTTGAACAAAGGAAGACTCAAACTAAGATCGAAAACACCAAAACAGATTCTAACTCTCTATGAACTCTCAGCTGGTGATGTTCTTAGAAAGAGAATAATTGCAGTTTAGCTTGTGCGCAGTATATCGTCGTTCTTTTGCTCTTCTGTCTCTTCTATCTCTTGTGTCTCCTATCTTGATGAATGAATGAATGCCTCTATTTATAGGCGGTGAGGATCAACTAGCCGTTGGAAGAGCCGTTGATCTTTGTTCAGTGAAAGCGATGGCTTGTCTCTCATCTCTGCAGATTTTCCTGATTTAGCAACTGAGAACTTCTGCTTTCCTTCTGAGACAACCTTGTGTTGGGCTAAATGAGGTAATGACAGAACGTCAAACCTTCACGTGACTTCCTATTTGAAATTCAAATTTCAACCTTTGTCTTTCAACATTGGTTAGTCAGTTGAGACGTTTGATCTTCATCCGAGTGGTCTTCAGCTGATGTTCCATCTGATCGCTACCTTTATCTGACATTTTGTCTGAAGAGGAACAGTTGAACCCTTAGCTGCCTTGAACTTCATGTTGTCGATTTATCAGATTGAGTCTTGCAACTGATGTTCCATCTGATCAGGTGGATTGCCACATCTGATGAACAGTTGATTACTCAGATGTTTTCTTTCATCCGATGTTCTATATCCGAACGGTTGACTTGAACGCTCAGTTGTCTTTCTTACATCTGATGTTCCATCTGAATTTTCATCTGAAGTTCTATCCGAGTATAGCCATGTTGCTGTCTTCAGCTGGAGTCCTATAAAGATAAAATCTAAACATTGCTCAAACATCGAGCCTAAATACTAACATTAGGATATGGCAACATCTACTCGGTTGGGGTCAGTTGGTTTTGGAATCAATCAAAACTTTACTAATTTCCCAACACGAGTTATACAAATCTCGTAACATCATACCAACTCATAAAAGTTTAAAACATGTATGATATTGCTATAATCGTAACATACCATGAAATCAGTGGTCGTAATGGCAACGTTCTCATGAATATCTCCCAAGCCGGCGATGGTTGGATTCGCGACCATAACAGATGAGTAGCAGTTTATGTGATCGTTGTATAATATTTTTTCTGTGTTAATTAAACTCTCGAAGAATTCAGTGTCGACTGCCTATAGCAATCTGACATTCCTCTTATTTTTAGTTATATTTAGCAATGCATAATTTAAACTTTTAACATAAAACTTGTAAATTTAAACTTACTTTTCAGTCTTAGCTTTCAAGATTGCTTCGAACCCATCATGCCTTGGGCGTACATCATCGACTAGGAATGGACTCCGACAAGCTGCTGATGGGAATCTCTGCCTAATGGGTCTGGCATTCAAATTTGGTGCCTGCACTTGTGGAGCTTGAACCGAGGCTCCAGATGTGGTCGCCGACCCCCTTAGCGGAAGAATTCGAGCCTTTGTTGTTGTTGACGTCACAGTATGCAGCAAAGGTGCAGATGTGGTCGCTAACAAAGAGTCATATGCAACATTTATCTATGTGTCACTGACATCTTGTTGGCTACCATGCTGTGTAGGGTCCTGCTTATAAAACTTTATACTAATATTTTTATAATTTTATGTAACTCGTATGCTACGAATTTATGTAAGTCGTACCAGGTGTAGATCAAAGGTCGGACCATCGTCCGAAATATCAAGTGCTACAGCTTCTGATGTT
This sequence comes from Schizonepeta tenuifolia, assembly GCA_029490685.1. Lineage (NCBI taxonomy): Eukaryota > Viridiplantae > Streptophyta > Magnoliopsida > Lamiales > Lamiaceae > Schizonepeta > Schizonepeta tenuifolia. The sequence continues at coordinate 17,373,762 of CM055955.1, read as the reverse complement.
GCTGCTATGTGTAGTATTTTCTCATCTTCTGTCTGAGGAAGTTCATCTTGGCAGGTAGATCTCTGAAAAAGATGTAGCAATGCAAATCAATGGCACTACTAATTGTTTCATATGATACGATTTATGTGAATATCGTAATATGATACAACCAAAATTGTTACGATTTGTTTTGAAGTCGTAGCAAGATCGGTTGTCCGCCATGCCACGATGATTAATTTGTGCTACAATATTCATCGAAGTTGTAACAATATTAGAGGACTTTTATTATGAGATTCATGAAAATCGTAACAAAGTTTTTTCGATTATCGCTCTTCTTGTAACAAGTCGCCATTCATTATACGAGTTACATTAATCTCGTTGCACGAATGACAATAGATATCAATGATCATGTTACGAAATTCATGAAAGTTGTACTAAAAGTGGTACGAAGTAGCGTTATTCGTACCTCAAAATTTACAAATTTTAAACTAAATACCGATATCATTATCCATTGTTTAAGTGAGAAAAAAAAAACAGAAATTTGTTTTTCACCATTACACATGCAGAAAATACATGTTTATGCATTGTCTATTTCTTGATATGCATTTCCTTTACCTGTTTGTTGTTTGGCTAAGTGACGCGACCGTCGTTTAGTCACGTACAAAATACATTTATAATTCTCTTATTTCTCACTACCAGGATCAGCTAGCAGCAAGTATAGGGTCGATCCCACGAGGAGTTGGTGTAGCATTCTCTTTGGTCATGGGTCATCCAAAGGTTTAGGTTTCTGCACGGACACGTCTTGGCCAAAAATGAAAATAAATGTTAACTAAAACATAAATAAAAGATAAAAGACAAACCTGGATTTGGGTGTCGAGTCAATTGCACAAACAAGACATCTTCATCGATGCAAGGATATATGGTACGTATGCGTGTCAACGGTTATAGGCAAACCGCGTCATAGTCTTACTGTCAAGTTGTCACGCCTACAGCTACGACTTGCCCAGCTCGTCCTTACTTTGTGAATCCTGCGTGGCATTCCCACCCCAGTCTTCCTAACTTGCCCAACTCACCCCCGAGCATTCCTCAAGGGGCATAGATTAAAACAAACAGCTTTGAGCACTTGACCAACCCGTTCCGGCCCTATGAGATACGAGGATCCCGCTCCGACTTCTCACCAGCGTCAGCGTACTTCGTTCGACTCCGCCCTAGTTCAACCTGAGATTTGCCGCCCTCAAGGAGCGTGAGGCAAACCTCTCCCAGTCCCTGTTGGTCTAAGCTACCTTCCTTTTAAGGAATCTGCCGCCCTCCAATTGCCCACCGGCCGTATGAACTCTTGGCACAAACAGACTGCTTTGAAATCATTACCTAACGCCTCGGGAACACACATATATATAGCTTTCCCCTTGCCCAAATCAACATCACGATTTAATGCTTCTACAACGTCATCTTGCCCAAACGCAGATTTGTATAACTACCTAGGCATAAAGTAAATAGCAAGAAAATAAAGAACGAAATAGAAAAAGAACTATGATTAAAATAAATCCGGACGACACCAACATCGCCGGCAACAAAGTACAAAAAGTTAGTTTGCCCCCGAAGGGGCAAACTCTCGAACAAAAGAAAGAAAACCCTAGACTAAAGAAGATAAGAAACTAAAAGGATTCAAAGGTTAAGAGTTGATAAGAGATACATATGTTTTGCTATCTAGGAGTATTTATAGAGGTGAAATTCGTGGGTCTTGGAGGCTCAGCCCATTAAGTAAGTCGGCTGCAACTCAGATTGGGCGAGCTGTCTGCCAGCTGTCAGCTTCTGTTGACCAAGAGACTTTCCTTATTTAGCAGATTTTGATATGGACGAATCTTCATGGATAAAGAAGGAATTAATTCCTTCCTTGTTGGCTACTTGGATAAGGTTGATCTCTTACTTGGTCCGCACTCTTTCCTTGTAGATTAATCTCTTTCTTGTGCCGCACTCTTTTTTGATATGCTGAACTATTGCAGATCTCCATGCCCAAAACGTGTACTCCTTCCTCTCTTCTGTGCTCTGCCTTACGCCTTGGCCTTTTTACATCTTTTCTTGCCCAAATGACTTGATCCCGCTTGGTACTTGATTTGGTTAGGTTATGAAGTGAGCAGCCTTAGTTCTGAATATCTGCTTCCTTGGCCAGGCTGCGAGCATCATTTCCTTACCCAAAGTGCTTCGTATCTATGCCCAAAATGTTTGTTGCGGAATTTGGTCATATCTTGCCCATTTCTACCCAGTTTTATCACGGTTTGCTATGTACGTCCCTGCCTTCACAATGTATCCTCCCAGATACTAAAGACGAACAAAAAAAAACAAAACGACTCGAAAATCATACAAAATTTGGTCTTATCATGCCCACACACTTGAATCATGCTTGTCCTCAAGCATGTAAGTACAACTTGACCGAAAAGAAAGAAAGAAAAAAAAAAAGACTCAAACGACTAAGTAAAGGTTAGCAATGCCCAATACAATAGATGAACGTGAGCATAATAAAATTCACATATAATGTTGGGCAAATAAATCAGTTCACACAATCATCAAATAAGTCAAAAATAAACATTTGAGCATTTTCAAGGTTGTTCCTCACCAACACTCTCAGTCTTGTGTTTGGGCTAGTGTATACGCTCGGGACAAGTCATTCTTGGCCACACCATAGGCTTGTCTGCCTTCTAAACTCTTTAACTTGTAGACTAGGTTTAAAGCACTTATCTTTAGGTCTTTTTTGGGTTGTAACTTGGCTTTAGACATGGGTAGGAAATTATGGAACGAGGCTAAGGTCTTAAGGACTTGGTACTGGGCGGTACGTCGTTGCTTATTGGGCGATTCGTTGCCCATCTCTTTCTGAACTGGTAACTGGGCAGTACGTTGCCCCTGGTTGGGCGATTCGTTGCCCATCTTATCTAATCTCCTTGCCTTTTCTTACGAGTCTTAGCACAAATTCAACCTAGGACTTTTTCTCTTTTTTTTTTCTTTTTTTTTACTTTAATTTTATAAGTCCTTTATTTTTTTTTCTGACACTCCTTAGTTGGGCAGTTTCTGCCCTTAGTACAGGTGTCCTGCCTAATTCTTCTCTTTTTCAGACCCTTCTATTTTTCTCCTTCTCCTTTTTTTATATTTTATGCTCCTAAGTCCTTATTGACTGGGTAGGAAATAGTGTTTAGGCTGCATATATGATCAAAGAAATTTAAGGCTCAAAGGGTTTTGATAAGGGGAAATTTAGTCGGGTAAGCTATTTGGCTCAGTTTGGGCTATTGAAAGAAAAATGCCTAATTCATCTAAGTTCTTTTTAACCTAAGTCAAATAGATTTCAAGTAGTAAGCAGGCAAGTTCTAGGTGACTTTCAAATGAACACATCAAATAACTCACAAGAAAGAAGACTGCTTGGTCATGATATGCAGTATATGCTCAAAACCTCACAAGGACATGCTCAAATATTCATTCGTCTTCCTTATTCATATACGATCATTCTTAAACTGAAATACAAACATGCTTACATCATATAACTCAGAATTATATTATGCTCAACATCATCATATTATCCTAAGCATGCAAACCTATACACAAAAGAAGACGCTCCTCCCACACACTTTACATTCAGCAAAGTGGGCAAGAGGCACAGACTCAAAAACAAAACAGCGTCAACCCCCATACCCACATACTTTGCCTTGGGCAAAGTCAGTGAGGATAAGGGCAGACCAACAACAGACTCGAAGAAGAAAAGAAAAGACACAAAAGACAACGGTCCTCCCACCCACACACTTTACTTTCGGTAAAGTGGGTCGATCAAAGGACCAACTCAATAAAGACTTAAAACAAAAACCTAAAACTAACAAAAACTGGGAGGAAACAATTACGAAGGAGGTAATAGCATGGCACCTGACGTGGGAAATGTGGGCATTGTGAATGGCTTAGAGGGTCTTCTTTCATGCAGCAACAACTTCTTCATCCAGTCTGGTCAAGCTCCTAAGGATTTGCAACTCCTTGTTGTTTGGGCATAGCAGATGCACAGTCTGCCTTCTCCGGATGATGTGGAAAGAAAGTCTTTGCAGGCATGTCATGCCCTCACTGGCGGCTTGTAAAAGGGATTTCCTTCTTCATCATGGTAAACTCATCGAGCAACTTCATGTTTTTTGGCTCGGGCAAGGGACATCCTCAGCAACATCTCGTTGTGTGCGACAGCATCCTCCTCCAACTCGCCCAAGCTGGTAAACGTAAGTGCCTTTCAACTCAGGGATTTCAGACTCCTTTTGCCTCCGTAACAAAGTTTGGGGAAAGATGGTCTTAGTGGTGGTCATGCCATCGCTTCAGAATGCCTTTCCATTGTTGCTTCCGTGCTCTAGCTCCTGCACGTCATGAACAAACCATACCTCCTACAAAAATTCTACTTAGTCTAGGGTTTAAACAAAAATAAAAATAAAAAGAAAATAAAGAGGATAGGTACCAGGTTGCCTCCTGGCAAGCGCCTTAGTTTACGTCGTGGGCACGACGTGGCCTCCATCTTTTAGTCGTCGACTAGATATTGGAGTCTCGAAAACTCCACTTTTCATTCTGTGTCATGCCCAGAGTAGGCTAGACTTGTCCTTTGACAAGTAGATGGGCTCCTGTCCACTTGTCTTGCCCTTTCTACAGGTTCACCTTCGTCACTGTGCATTCTTCCTCCGATCCCAAAGTCACTCACGAAGTTTTCCTGCACGGTTAGCTCGAAACACACATATAAAGAACTAAACAAGCAAACAAAGAGAAAACTACTGGAAACACAACTCCCCGGCAATGACGCCAATTTTGACGCGACCGTCGTTTAGTCACGTACAAAATACATTTATAATTCTCCTATTTCCCACTACCAGGATCAGCTAGCAGCAAGTATAGGGTCGATCCCATGAGGAGTTGGTGTAGCCTTCTCTTTGGTCATGGGTCATCCAAAGGTTTTGGTTTCTGCACGGACACGTCTTGGCCAAACAGGAAAATAAATGTTAACTAAAACATAAATAAAAGATAAAAGACAAACCTGGATTTGGGTGTCGAGTTAATTGCACAAACAAGATGTCTTCATCAATGCAAGGATATATGGTACGTATGTGTGTCAATAGTTATAGGCAAACCGCGTCATAGTCCTACTGTCACGTTGTCACGCCTACAGCCACGACTTGCCCAGCTCGTCCTTACTTTCTGAATCCTGCGTGGCATTCCTACCCCAGTCTTCCTAACTTTCCCAACTCACCCCCAAGCATTCCTCAAGGGGCATAGATTGAAATAAACAGCTTTGGGCACTAGACGAAACTGTTCCGACCCTATGAGATACGAGGATCCCGCTCCGACTTTTCACCAGCGTCAGCGTACTTCGTTCGGCTCCGCCCAAGTTCAACCTGAGATTTGCCGCCCTCAAGGAGCGTGAGGCAAACCTCTCCCAGTCCATGTTGGTCTAAGCTACCTCTCTTTTAAGGAATCTGCCGCCCTCTAATTGCCCACTGGCCGTATGAACTCTTGGATAAACAGACTGCTTTGAAATCATTGCCTAACGCCTCGAGAACACACATATATATAGCTTTCCCCTTGTCCAAATCAACAACACGATTTAATGCTTCTGCAACGTCATCTTGCCCAAACGCATATTTGTATAACTACCTATGCATAAAGTAAATAACAAGAAAAGAAAGAACGAAATAGAAAAAGAACTATGATTAAAATAAATCCGGATGACACCAACATCGCCGGAAACAAAGTACAAAAAGTTAGTTTGCCCCCGAAGGGGCAAAATCTCGAACAAAAGAAAGAAAACCCTAGACTAAAGAAGATAAGAAACTAAAAGGATTCAAAGGTTAAGAGTTGATAAGAGATACATATGGTTTGCTATCTAGGAGTATTTATAGAGGAGAAATTCGTGGGTCTTGGAGGCTCAGCCCATTAATTAAGTCGGCTGCAACTCGGATTGGGCGAGCTGTCAGCTTCTGTTGACCAAGAGACTTTCCTTATTTAGCAAATTTTGATATGGACGAATCTTCATGGATAAAGAAGGAATTAATTCCTTCCTTGTTGGCTACTTGGATAAGGTTGATCTCTTACTTGGTCCGCACTCTTCCCTTGTAGGTTAATCTCTTTCTTGTGCCGCACTCTTTTTTGATATGCTGAACTGTCACAGATCTCCATGCCCAAGACGTTTACTCCTGCCTCTCTTCTGTGCTCTGCCTTACGCCTTGGCCTTTTTACATCTCTTCTTGCCCAAATGACTTGATCCCGCTTGGTACTTGATTTGGTAAGGTTATGAAGCGAGCAGCCTTAGTTCTGAATATCTGCTTCCTTTGCCAAGCTGCGAGCATCATTTCCTTACCCAAAGTGCTTCATATCTATGCCCAAAATGTCTGTTGCAGAATTTGGTCATATCTTGCCCATTTCTGCCCAGTTTTATCACGGTTTCCATGTACGTCCTTGCCTTCATAATGTGTCCTCGCAGACACTAAAGACGAACAAAAACACACAAAACGACTCGATCTAGACCTATAATAAGACTCGAAAATCATACAAAATTTGGTCTCATCACTCAGCTCCATTCTCGACATCCTGCGTCTACTAGATTTCTCCATCAGCAGCATTCTCGGCATCCTCCAGTGCTGCGTCTGCTGCTGGATCTGGCACTGGTGCATCATGCGCTGCATCCTTCGTTGCAGCAAGATCTGCTTCTGCATCCTCCATTGGTGCAGCATCCTGGGCTGGTGCTTCAAGCTACACTAGTGCTTCATGCTCCACTAGTGCTGCATGGACCGAGTGTGGGGATGGTTGCTATTGATGGTGCTCGTATGGTGGGGGCGTTCTGTGCTGGAATGGCTGGCTCATCCTCGCCGAGTAGTCTTGGTCCGGAGGAGGACCACATGCTTCAACCATCTTCTTAGAAACATACTCTCCAACTCCAATCACCAACTCGTCCTTTATGGCCTCCAAGAACTCCTCTGATTCTAGCCTAGCCCACTTTGATGCAACCTCACCCGCGTATTCACCGATCTCTTTTCAATGAAGCTCTGTGTGCATCGGTGAGTGGGCCTTGAATTCTAGGACTTGTTGCAGTGGAATGGGGGGGGGGAGCCGCATGCCGAGTAGCATCACTCGGACCTTCATCATCATCACCACCATCGTGAGGCCTCTTCTTCTTGTTGGTGTCATTGGCATAGTAAGTGAAGGCAAATGGCTTTCCTTCAAGATCTTGCTCAAGCGATTTCGAGTAGGGAGACTGCGACTCGGTCCTACTTGGTTCCAGCACGGCTTTAAGGTCCTACATGAGAATTGTATACACTTCCAGAACTAGAAAAACGGCTAACAATTATAATCTCGTAGCATGTATAACAAATTTGCTTTAAATAAAGTACGATATTGTGTATATCGTACACATGCAATAAAAAAAACTTATTAAACTCCTAGCATGAAATTAGAATCTCGTAGCAAATAAAGAACGATATTGTGAATATCGTACACACACAAGCTCAAATAAAGTACGATATTTCCAATATCGTAACATCGTATAGACTTTCTGAACTAAATAAGCGGCTAGCAATTTTAATCTCGTAGCATGCATAATAGATTCGCTTCAAATAAAGTACGATATTGTATATATCGTACACATGCAAGCAAAAAAACTTATTAAACTCTTAGCATGAATTAGAAAATTGAATCAAATAAAGTATGATATTGTGAATATCGTACACACACAAACTCAACACACTCAGTCAAAATTTAATATCGTACATATGCAAGCTCAATAATTCATTAAACTCGTAGCTTGGATATCAATTTTGAACCTAATGAGTACAATATTAAGAATATGGTACACGTGCAAGCTCAACAACTCAGTAAATTTTTACCTTGGCTTGAAGACCTTCTAGCATGTCGCTGTTCTTAATATAAGTGTACCTCAGGAATCGAAGTATCTTTTTCTTATTCTTTTCATTCTTCATCCCGATGTTTTTCCTGATAGTTGGTAGAGTGCAAAAAATCCATGCCAGTAATACCAAGAAATTTTTGTTCACATAAGTGTACAATTTTCATGTAAATCGTACTATGAATAGCAAAAAACTTGCCAAGAAGGTGAGTGTGTTGCCTTTCAGATGATATCCAGGTGATGTTCTGGGGGATCTCTTTGTTGTCACCTTGTTAATGTTGTCCATCAGAGCTTGATATGATATACTTTCCCAGGGAAATTCCTCCCAAGCTTGCTTGTCCTCCACCAGCACCCACATCCATAATGGGATTTTGTTCCGTGCTTGTTCAAACCCCATCACGTAGTGGGTGGCTAACAACAACTTTTCCATTTTGATAGCATCTTCAGCATCTCCATACTTTTTGTCAACAAAAATAGTATGGAGCTCGGCTCTAGTGAGTATCAGGTTGTTGTTGAATAGCCTCACGTAGATTGAATCATTGGGGAGAACAAGCCTGTCATAAGGATTAAAACAGCTGGTCCGAATTTGAGTCTGCTCACCAAAGCATACTCCACTCGGGAGAAGCGTAATATCTTGCCCTCCACCTTGAACCATAGGGCAGTGGTGTCAACATTTGTGGCCGATTTCTCACTTTGTTTCACCTGACGCGACAACATGTAGTTGAGCGCTAGGCCTGATCGTACATTGAAGTCATCTGGTCTCATAAAGGCTCCTAAAGCGGAATGCTTCACTTCAGCTTTTGTTTAATCTCCAAAGAACTCAAGCACCTTGCATACATCTCCAATCATATTCTCATATCCATAACATTGGACCCTGTGGTGAGGTGGTTTTATCAATGTCGGTCGGCCACGCAACCTAGAAAATATATAGATACAGAGTGGTCAAACACGATTTCATGTACGAGATTGGGCAATATCGTAACAAATTTGCCAGATTCAATCATTTTCTGATACGATTTTCCAAATCTCGTAACATATTACACACATGCATTCTTATTTTGTGCCATAAATCGGTTGCCCTTATGTACGAGATTATAAAATCGTAACATACTAAGTACGATATTAGCAATATCGTAACAATATACCCACATGCAATCACTTTCACGTACGATATATATGCAATTCGAAATAAACTACAGTCATGTGATGAACCCATATTTGTGTCAATCTTTTCCTGTGTTTTTCTTGTACTTTTTGGTCTTTATCGAGTCAAAGTGTGTCTGGGAGGACACAAAGTCGAGAGATGGTGTGCAGGGAAGAACATGTGGGATCTTGGGCAAATTCGGTGGAAAATCTGTTGTTGAGATGCTGAGATGGCGATACGATGCAAATGGGCATAGGGCTGGAGGCTTGTAGCTGGGTAACAACGTTCTACACACTCTACAAGTCAGGAAGTACCTTTCCATATCCTTGAAGCCAATAGATAGAGTACTCGGAGGAGCCAGGATCTTGGTCAACATAGGAAGCAATACAGGATGCAGACATAGAAGGCAAGATGTGAGTCGGAGCAGCAGCAGCAGCAGCAGCAGCGACGGATTTCTTTTCTTCCAAGGAAGAGGATAAGGATCGAAGATTTCTTTCCTTATCTTAGACGAACCTAATCAAAGAAGATATCTACCATGCAAGGGAAGTAAATCATGGCTGCATGGATAAGAGAGAAGGCGGATATGCATGGAATGAGTCATTTTCCAACAAGGAAACTTCCCTAACCCTAATTTCCATCGCCTATATATATGGCCGACTTCACATTGTATGAGGAGAGTTCGAATTTGATTTTTATTAATTAAGTTCTGTATTCTAAGTTTGAGAGAGCGAGAGGAAGAAACAAGTCCTACGGGCAATTTATTTTATGTTCGTTATTTTCTGCATTAGTTTAGTTGTTGGCTTAAAGCCAAGACCTTAGTTGCTAACGTACGATTTTTAGCAGCAACCCTTTCTAGTTTTATGTTAAGTATGATTTCTCTTATTTATTTTGTGTTCTTATTTAATATTATGTCTAGCTAAATTTATTGTTTGGGTTGGATGTAGATGATGTGATCGTAAATTACTCATTCTAAACTCGTGAGATCTAATTGTGTGAGTTCGTTATTTGATTTTATTCCCGAAACACTTAGGATTAATTCTAGACTTAATTGATATTGATACATGATTGATCACCATCTAGATATTGAGATTAAGTCATTAACAAGATTTGAGATCAAACTCGAGAGTGTCTCTCGTGCCCAAGAAGGTAAAGAGTGTTGGAGAGCAGTCGGTATTGAGCTACCCCTTGGCTGTCTTGGGTCTGTTTATTCTCAATGCCTTTTAGACAGAATCGTTACTGAAGTGTCTTCATAACTTTGTTGATCAAGAGAGGAGATCTTGCCTTCTGGTCAAGATCTGTAAAATTGGATAGATATAAGCTTGGTGTGTTTATATCGTGACTTCGTGACCTTTAGGGTATAAACTAATCTTTGTCTTAAACTAAGTAATGAGATCAAGTAATTGAATATCTTTGCACCAATGAACGAGTAACTAGTAATCGAGATCATTGATTCGAAATCCAAACCAAACTTATTTGTTATTTGATATTTGATATTTTACTTGTTGAGTTACAGGATATTGAGATACATCTAGACCAAAACATCTTTTGTTGAGCACTATTTGAAGAGCAGATCTACGCCAAGACCCTTGGGTTCGACCCCACTTGCCATTAACTACTACCTTGTTGGGCAAGAGGTGTTTATAAATTTATTTGTGCGAAGAGTGTAACGACAGCGCTTCGTCAAATTGGCGTCGTTGCCGAGGACTTGGTTTTAAGCTAGTTTGCTCTTCTAGCTTGAGTTGAGCACGGTTTATGCCCAAGCCACATCTACGGAGTGATGGAGATCCACAAGATCATGGTGATTACCCGGAGGTGATAGCTAGGAGAAATCGAGTAGAACAACGTAAGAAGAAGAAAGATCTGGAGGAAGGCGTCAACAAACCTCAGAGTCGCCGAGCTTGACAGAAGATCAGGATATTGAGCAAGAAGACGATTCTTGCTCAACAGCGAGTACAGACAGTGAGACATCAACAACCATGGCAGGACAACAAGAGAAAACCATCCGTCAGATTATGTTCCCTAACGACAAGGGAATCAGACGTTCAAGTATCCAGTTGCCCACCGTCAATGGCAACTGGGAGCTCAAACATTCGCTGATACAGATACTGCCCAAGTTCAGCGATCATCCTGGAGAAGACCCTCAGACCCATCTACAAGACTTTGAGATGGCGATCAGCACTGTAAGGAACAATACCCCTCCTGCCCGAGATGCTGTTAGAGAACGAGATGCTGCCCAAGATACGTTTCCAGACTACGTAAGGTTACTCACATTCCCATTTTTACTACTAGATGGAGCACGTGAGTGGCTTTACACCTTGCCAGAGAGAAGCATCGATACCTAGAAAAAGTTGCAGCAAGCTTTCCTTGACAAGTACATACCCATTGGCCGGATACAAAGTGGAAGGAATGTCATTTCCTCGATCAAAATGGGTGGAAGTGAGTCGTTGTATAAATATTATGAAAGGTTCAAGAAGTTAATAGCAAGATGTCCTCAATATCGGATCGAGGACATTGATTTGATTGAACATTTCTTATAAGGATTAAGGCATCTGAGAGGAATTGGATCATTGCAGCTTGTGGGGGAGCAATAGTTGATCAATCGCCAGTTGAAGTGTTCAAGAAAATAGCTGCTATGGCCGATCAATCATGAGATGAAGATGATATCCCAAGAGGGGGGTATGAAGGCAACAAGGGAAATTCCAATAACTTGGTCAACACCATGAAAGACTTCATGGCCAAGATGAGTGGTCAAATGGAGGACTTGAAAAGGAAGGTAGATGGCAAGGAAGTTCACAACGCTGTGAAGAAATACGAGGTGTGTCAGGCAACATCTCATATCACCTCGAAATGTCCCAGTTGGTTCGTTGAAGAAGGAGAGGAGGTGGTGGGCAACAAAGGTTCCAGTATGGCAATAACAACAACTATGGCAACAACTTCGGCTATAGGCAGAATCAGCACGAGAACCTGAGGTATGGCAACAACCACTATCAAATGCCTCCTGCCCACCAACAACCACAGTAGCCTGTTCAACATCAATATGTGCCTCCACCTCAACAACAACCTTAACAGCAACATAACTATGTTCCTCTACATCGAGAACCAGCAAAGACAGAGTTCATGAAGGAGACCATTGATAGGTTTTCCAATGAGAACCAAAGGCTTAGGAGGGATTTTGAGAACTTTGAATTAGAAAGTCGAGGTCAATCAAATAACCTTCAAGCTCAATTAACTCACATAAACCAAACACTGTCAAAGCTGGTAGATGACAAGAGTGGAAGGCTTCCTGCACAAGTGGAGGTTAACAAGGAGCAAGTCAATGATGTGACTTTGAAAAGTGGTAAGGATTTGTCAGAGGTGCTGTTCAAGACCCAACTCAAGGGACCTGCTCGAGTAGAAGAAACTAAGATGAGCTCAGGAGATATCAATGACCTATATGTAGAGTTGAAGGCAAAGCGTGAAGAAGGGATAAAGGCCAATAAGAACCCCGTCTTCGATAACAAGGAGGATGAAGCCTTGTTTGATTACGTGAAGATGGAGAGATCAAAGCTAGGGTTTGATAAAGATGATGTGTTGTTGGACTCTTTGAAGGCTGAAAAAGAAGCAGAGGCTTTGGCCAAGAGGACCGTTCCTCGCACTGCTAAGGCAAAGATCCCGTACCCAAGACGTTTTGCCCGCGATCGTGATCAGAAGGAGTTGGAGGACATGATGGAGGTGTTCAAAAAAGTGGAGATAAACCTGCCACTATTAATGGCATTACAATCCATGCCAAGTGTGCAAAATTTTTGCGAAAGATGTGCTTGAAGAAGACCAAGTACCCAGATAATGCCCGTTTCCATGTAGAAAATGTGTCAGTACTAATGAATTCCCACATCCCGATCAAGAAGAAGGATCCTGGCATGTTTGTCATCCCATGCACAATTGGTACTACGTCAATACCCAAGGCGATGCTCGATCTAGGAGCTTCGATAAATGTAATGCCAAGGGCCATGTTCGATGAGATGAGGTTTGGACCTCTTTCTCCTACCTGTGTAGCCATCCAATTGGCGGACTTATCCACAGTCTACCCTGATGGAGTTTTGGAGGACGTGTTGGTCAAGGTGGGGGATCTTCTGTTTCCAGCCGACTTCTATGTTCTTGACATGGGAAAGAAAGCAATCAAGAATCCAGTGATCTTGCTCGAGAGGCTATTCTTGAGGACAGCATGCACCAAGATCGATTGCGATACAAGGAGATTAACGATTCAAGTAGCTGAAGAAATAGTTGAGTTCGATGCTTATCGGCAAAATCAGGGTGATGCCTTAGAGCACCTCAACACCCTCAATGCATGTGATCAGCAAGTGGAGTCATTGAACAACTTAAGTTGCTTCTTTGAAGACAACGAGGATGCAACCCAGGTGGAACTCAATCTAATTCAGGGGCTTGACCTAGATCTTGACCAATATGAGGATAATGAGGAAGATGGTGCCTTGATGGAGTTCTATGAAGGCAATGAGTACGAAAGTGATAATGATTTCTGGGAGGAGTCAGTCCATGGATATAATTTCGACTCCACCGATGAAGACTACAGCACGGATGAGGAGTTAGAGGATAACAACACTCCTAAAAACTTCCATGAAGATGAAGACGAGTTTGATGAGGAACTCGAGGAACTACCCCATGATGAGACCGAGGAGTTGGTAGAGAAATTTTGGCAACAAATAGTTCTTGAGCAGGATGCCGGCTTGCAGACAGAAGAGGATCTTGCCCAGAACGATGAACCAGCAGATGTGGAAGAATGCAGCTATGCCAGGATTCCGGGCAACATGTAACCTCAGGGGTTTGAACCACTCAACATCCCTGAATTGAAGCCGGAGGACAGATTGGTGCCATCACTACAAAAGGCCCCTACATTGGAGCTGAAACCTTTGCCCAAGCACCTGAAATACATATATCTCAGCAAGAATGAGACTTTGCCTGTGATCATATCATTTGAGCTATCGAGCATGGAGGAGGTCCGAGTTGGTGAGGTGCTGAGCAAATACAAGGAGGCAATAGGATGGACCTTGGCCGACATCGAAGGTATTAACCTTGTGGACTGTGTTCATCACATTTTGCTTGAGGAGGATGCTGCCCTCGTAAGAGATCCACAAAGGAGATTGAATCCCTTCATGAAAGAAGTGGTAATGAAAGAGATACTTAAACTTCTTGACTTAGGGATCATCTATCCCTTGTCCGACAGCCGGTGGGTGAGCCCTGTGCACGTGGTGCCCAAGAAGTCAGGAATCCAAGTTGTTGAGAACGAGAAAAATGAGATGGTGGCCATGAGATTGCAAACCGGATGGCAAGTGTGCATAGATTACCAGAAGCTAAACCAAAAGACTAAGAAGGATCACTTTCCTTTGCCCTTTATCGACGAGATGCTTGAAAGGTTAGCTGGTAATGAGTATTATTACTTTCTTGACGGCTGTTCTGGTTACATGCAGATCTAGGTTGATGACGAGGATCAAGGCAAGACCACTTTCACGTGCCCGTTTGGCACATTTGCATATAGGAGGATGCCATTTGGGTTGTGTAATACACCAGGAACATTTCAAAGGTGAATGATACACATTGTTTCAGACCTTCTTGAAGAGTGCATCGAAGTCTTCATGGACGACTTTACCGTCTACGGCAAGACTTTCGAATCATGCCTCAACAACCTGGATCGAGTTTTGAAGAGATGTATTGAGAAAAGTCTCGTATTGAACTATGAGAAATGCCACTTCATGGTGACAGAATGAATTGTTTTAGGGCATGTCATTTCGGAGAAAGGTATTGAGGTGGACAAAGCCAAGATCGACATTATTGCCAAGTTACCACACCAAAGATCTGTGAAGGAATTGAGAGGATTTCTAGGGCATGCTGGATTCTATAGAAGATTTGTCAAGGACTTTGCCAAGATCGCCCAACCAATGACGAGACTACTTCAAAATGATGTACCATGGGAGTTTAATGAGGATTGCAAGAAGGCGTTCCACACCTTCAAGGAGAACTTGATCACAACCCCTATTATCCAACCTCCAGATTGGGGGATACCTTTTGAATTAATGTGTGATGCTAGTGGTTATGCCGTGGAAGCAGTTCTTGGGCAAAAATGAGGGAAGGACAGCTATGTCATCTATTATGCTTCCAAGACGTTGAACCCAGCCCAATGCAATTGTGCCACAATAGAGAAGGAGTTGTTGGCTATTGTCTTTGCTTTTGAAAAGTTTAGATCCTACTTACTTGGAGGCAAGACCATAGTGTACACGGATCACGCGGCGTTGAAGTACTTGTTGAGCAAAAAGGAGTCCAAGCCAAGATTGATTAGATGGATTCTTTTATTGCAGGAATTTGACATAGAGATCAAGGATAAGAGTGGTGCCCAGAACCAAGTTGCTGACCACCTAAGTCGAATTCTCTAGCCTGATGATGGGGTGCCGATCAAGGAGACCTTCCCCGACAAGCACCTGAGTCTTGCCCAAGATGAGCCATGGTACGCTGATATAGTGAACTACTTAGTGACTGGAGAAATACCCTCCGACCTTGGGCGTTATCAAAGGAACAAGCTTAAACACGAGAGCCGTTTCTATATTTGGGACGAGCCATATTTATGGAGGGAATGCGCGGACAAGATAATAAGGAGGTGTGTCGAAGATAAAGAGCAAAGGAGCATTCTTGAGCATTGCCACAACAAGGAATGCGGATGACATTTTGGGCATCAACGCACTGCAAGGAAGGTTTTGGAGTGTGAATTTTATTAGCCAACATTGTTCAGAGATTGTTATGAGTGGGCCAAAATGTGCGAGCAGTGCCAAACAGAAGACAACATTACAAGAAGAAACGAAATACCCATGATACCGATCTTGCCCGTGGAGGTGTTCGACATATAGGGCATGGATTTTATGGAACCGTTGCCGAGTTTGAAAGGCAACAAGTACATCATATTAGCAGTGGATTATGTCTCGAAGAAGGTAGAGGCTCGTGCTTCTAACAAGGATGATTCTAAGGTGGTTTCCAATTTTTTGAGAACTCAAATTTTCAATAGGTTTGGTGTACCTCGAGCTATAATTAGTGATCAAGGTTCTCATTTTTGGAACGCAACGGTGACTGCCTTATTCAAGAAGTATGGAGTTACTCATCGTGTGTCAACAGCCTACCACCCACAAGCCAATGGACAAGCGGAATTGTCCAATCGAATAATCAAGACGATCTTGAGGAAGACCGTGGGCACCACAAGGAAGGATTGGAGTATGCGCCTTGATGATGCCTTGTGAGCGTATAGGACTGCCTTTAAGACACCTTTTAGCATGTCTCCTTATCGCATGGTTTATGGCAAGAGGTGTCACTTGCTCATGGAGCTGGAACACCGAGCACATTGGGCTGTTGCCCAACTCAACTTTGATTGGAACGAGGCGGGTGAAGCAAGTAAGCTCTAGATCCAAGAACTCGACGAGATAAGACTCCAATCCTATGACAATGTCGGGTTATACAAGGAAAGGATGAAGAAGACCCACGATCTTTTGATTAAAGAGAAGGAGTTCCATTTTGGGCAACAAGTGTTGTTGTACCAAACTCGATTTAGGCTTTTCTCGGGGAAACTTTCGACCAAGTGGACAGGACCCTATGAAGTACAAGCTCAATTCCCAAATAGAGCTGTTGAGATCAAGGATCCTAAGAACGTGAAGGTTTTTAAAGTTAATGGCCAGCGCTTGAAGGCCTATCTTGGGCAAGAACAGTTTGTTGAGGGGGAACCATCTAGGTTACCTGTCGAGGAGGACCTCTGACTTCTAAGGAGGGGGGTGTCGTGCCCAAGACCTTAAACGGGGCACTGTCCAGGAAGCAACCTGGTTAGTATTTTCTTTTTAGTACTTTCTATTTATTATATTTTGTTTGTTTTTAATTCGTTTTTATTTTCTTAAAAATTATCGAAAATCCAAAAAAATTAGTTAGTTTTTATTCATAATATTTTATTTTGAAGCATTTTATTTTGAGTCTAACCATAGGAAAGAGTTGTTCGGAGTATATTTATGTTTTGAAGTGTGCAGGAAATGTTGAGCAAGATGCAGGATGTTGGACAGCAACCACGATGGAAAGTAAGTGGGGTGTCGAGCAGAGAATGTGGGCACGAACCAAGTTGTTGGTCAACGACTTTCTAAGGCGGTTACTGTAACCCTTAAAAACCGCGCCCTATATACCTATCGCAGCACGTCTCCACCATTCCACTACTCAATTTGAATTTACCTTTGCAACTTCTCATTTTTTCTCTATTTCTCTCTCCATCAAAACACCCAAATCCTCTACTATGGTGTCTACTCGCCCACGAAACAAAAAACTCAACAAAATCCCCACCGGAACTAACATCGATCTCACCAGCGACAACACCGCCACCACTACCACGAAACCCAAAACCACCACCAAAAGAAAACTTCCCATGGATCCCGCAAAACCTTCTGCTAACCAAAACCCCTCCGTCACCATTGGGTCGAGCGTGCCTAAGAGCCCGCCGGTTGACGTCGTACTCATGATGAGCGACGATAACCCAAGTTTGATGGACGAGACAGCGAAGCAGCTGGAGGAGAAGACTTAATCGAAGCCCGTGTTTGAGAGTGAAGAAATGGAAGAAAAAGTAGAGAAGGAAGAAGACGACAGGGAGGAAGGAGATGATAAAGATGGTGAAGGGGAAGACGACAATGATGAAGGCAATAATGGTGAGGAGGACATTGATGATGCAATTGAAGCAGTAGCGGTAAGGCTAGCGGCGGAGGCAAAGACAAAGGCCAAGGAAAGCCTAACGAAGAAGAGTGGTCTAATGGCCGTTAAGTGCCCCCACATTGGGAAAGACGCACTGGCAAAGAAGCATAAATCCATCGCTTCGGACGCCGGGTCTATCCAGCCATCGATCTCGAAGGGGACAGCCGTCGGAACTCTGTCGAGGGATAGTGAGGAAGAAGAAGGAGAGATGCTGAGGAAGAAGATGATGACAACCAATCGACACCGGCAAGCGACAAGATTAGGAGAAAGAAGAAGGGCGCCACAATGGCGACGTGTAGGAAACCCAGGGACTGGAAGGTTACTGCACCCAGGGTTCTCGACTTCAAACTATACGAGGACCTAGGTGTTGCCCAAGAAATTAGGAAGCTGTTTGAGGGGATTGGTTGGAGTTAGTTTTTGGAGTGGCCGGTGGAAGTTTATGAGGAGCAAGTCAAGGAGGTGTACAGCACAACAGCAGTGACAAGTGATCCCGAGTCTGGGGTGAGCACTATCTCCTTCTCACTTTTGGACGAGAAGTATGATTTTCAAGTTAGTGCCTTAAACCAGATCTTGGAGATGGTAAGTCTGAGGGACCTGGCCAAGAAGGAATTCATGGAGGCCAAAAAGGTGGTACCACCTCCTGGAGATGCAGCCTATCAGGAGCAGTGGAAGGAGATTGGAAATGGAGCACCGTATAATGAGGGAAACAACAAAGGAACGGAGTTGAAGACCCATGCTTTGAGACTTTGCCACCGCATCCTTGCTTACAACTTGTATGGCAAGAATGATAGCGGCAACACCTTGAGCAACAAGGAGAGGTACCTTCTGTGGTGTATGCACACCAAGACCAAGGTCAACTTTGAAACCTTCCTTGGGGAGCAGCTCAAGACGGTGCTGGCAAAGCAGGCTCTAGGATGTACGTGTGGACACTTCGTGATAGCTTTCGCGAAGGGAGTTGGTGTCTATGACGAAATGAAGGGGAAGCCGGTGATGGTGGTCAACAAGTTGGGAGAAGCTGCCTTGAAGAAGATGAATGATATTGAGTTGAGGAATGGCAAGTTCGTGTTCATCGGCTACAGCAGGTCAAAGTCCACCAGGCGACCACCCGTGGGCAAGAAGGAAGAGGCAAGCACCAGTGCAGCGGTGTTGCCCAACATTGAGGTCGAGACTAGACTAGCCAACCTCGAGAAGATGTTGACGAGATTAGGGATGCTCAACTGGCATTCTTTGCACACCAAGGATTCAGGTACCCGCCTGAATCTTCTCTTTGATTTTATGTTCCTCCCACTTTTATGTTAGTGTAGGTTTTTGTTTTTTGCTTTTGTGTAGAGTCTTTGATTTGTGTTTTATTTTCTGTTGTGTCTTGTTGATCGAGAAGATGTTCTTATTATCTTCACCCACAATTTGCCCAGCAAATTGTGTGGTGAAGATCTCAAAATTCCCTTCTCAGTTGTGTGTGTAAATATTTGTTGAGTCAGGTTTTGTTTTATGTTTATGGTTGTCCAACATTGTACCCACTTTGCCTAAGGCAAAGTGTGTGGGTGTTAGGGCGTTGGTCTGTTTTGTAGGTTTTTGAAAGTTTATTTTAGTGTTGATCAGCATGTTGGCATGATAGGTCAGAATAGGTATGTTGATATAGATGATGCCGTATGTAAATAGGTAGGACGGAATGAGATATTGGGCATGAACTGTGAGGTGTTGAGCTTTTGAATGCTATATACATATGCAGCATTTATTTCTTTCTTGTGTGATAATGACTAATTGAAACTTGTTGATTTAGAACTTGCCTGCATCTCTTATTTAAAACTTCATGTAACTTAGTCAAATTACTTAGATGAATTAGGCAATTTTGTTCAAATTAGCCCATAGCCAAAATTTTCTACCATAACATTTATCCTTTATTAGCCCCTTGAGCTTGAATCGAATTCTTTCTATTCACTTATAGTAGCCTGAATTTATTACCCTTCTCGGTCAAGAACTCAGGTCTAGAAGTAGAAGGGATGAAAGGAAAATGCTGGGTAGCACTTGCTGGGCGATATCACCTAATTAGAGGTGTTGGGTTGTGCTAAAGGCCAAAATGGTGTTTGGAGGGAATAAGGAGTCGAGGGCAACCATTTTCCCAAGAACTGAGTTCTTCTTGATATAGCCAGTTCCTATATTTTCCTACCTTTTGCTTTAAGCCACGTTACAACCCAATAAAGACTGAAGGATAAGTATTTTGATTTTGTTCAAAGAAGTGGAGATGTAGATGGCAGACAAGCCTATGGAAAAACATTGTTAATTTTGGTATAGAGCGTATACACTTGAGAGTTGAGTGCTGGTGAGGATACCCTTGTTGCCCAATAACTTTATCTTGACCTATTTGATGGCAATATCTGCTTACATATTCTGTTTGGACTAACATGTTGACGTGTTGATCTATGGAGTTTGTGTTTTTGTTTTGTCTTTTCTGTGTTTGAGTCTTGGGCAAAGTTGCAACTGTACACTTGAGGGCAAGTGTAATTCAAGTGTGTGGGTGTGATGAACCCATATTTGTGTCCATCTTTTCCTGTATTTTTCTTGTGCTTTTTGGTCTTTATCGAGTCAAAGTGTGTCTGGAAGGACACAAAGTCGAGAGATGGTGTGCAAGGAAGAACAGGTGGGATCTTGGGCAAATTCGATGGAAAATCTGTTGTTGAGATGCTGAGGTGGCGATACGATGTAAATGGGCATAGGGCTGGAGGCTTGTAGCTGGGCAACAACGTTCTACACACTCTACAAGTCAGGAAGTACCTCCCCATATCCTTGAAGCCAACAGATAGAGTACCAGGAGGAGCCAGGATCTTGGTCAACATAGGAAGCAATATAGGATGCAGACAGAGAAGGCAAGATGTGAGTCGGAGCAGCAGCAGCAGCAGCGGATTTCTTTTCTTCTAAGAAAGAGGATAAGGATCGAAGATTTCTTTCCTTATCCTAGACGAACCTAATCAAAGAAGATATCTACCATGCAAGGGAAGTAAATTACGGCTGCATGGATAAGAGAGGAGGTGGATATGCATGGAAGGAGTCCTTTTCTAACAAGGAAACTTCCCTAACCCTAATTTCCATCGCCTATATATATGGCCGACTTCACATTGTATGAGGAGAGTTCAAATTTGATTTTTATTAGCTTAAGTTCTGCATTCTAAGTTTGAGAGAGCGAGAGGAAGAAACAAGTCCTATGGGCAATTTATTTTATGTTCATTAGTTTAGTTGTTGGCTTGAAGTCAAGACCTTAGTTGCTGACGTACGTTTTTTAGTAGCAACCCTTTCCAGTTTTATGTTAAGTATGATTTCCCTTATTTGTTTTGTGTTCTTATTTAATATTACGTCTAGCTAAATTTATTTTTTGGGTTGGATGTAGATGATGTGATCGTAAATTACTCGTTCTAAACTCGTGAGGTCTAATTGTGTGAGTTCATTATTTGATTTTATTCCCGAAACACTTATGATTAATTCTAGACTTAATTGATATTAATATATGATTGATCACCATCTAGATATTGAGATTTAGTCATTAACAGAATTTGGGATCAAACTTGAGAGTGTCTCTCGTGCCCAAGGAGGTAAAGAGTGTTGGAGAGCAGTCGGTATTGAGCTACCCCTTGGCTATCTTGGGTCTGTTATTCTTAATGCCTTTTGGGCAGCATCGTTATTGAAGTGTCTTCGTGACTTTGTTGATCAAGAGAGGAGATCTTGCCTTCTGGTCAAGATCTATAAAATTGGATAGACATAGGCTTGATGTGTTTATATCGTGACTTCGTGACCTTTAGGGTATAAACTAATCTTTGTCTTAAACCAAGTAATGAGATCAAGTAATTGAATATCTTTGCACCAATGAACGAGTAACGAGTAATCGAGATCATTGATTCGAAATCCAAACCAAACTTCTTTGTTATTTGATATTTTACTTGTTGAGTTACAGGATATTGAGATACATCTAGACCAAAACATCTTTTTTTGAGCACTACCTGAAGAGCAGATCTCCGCCAAGTCTCTTGGGTTCGACCCCACTTGCCATTAACTACTACCTTGTTGGGCAAGAGGTATTCATAAATTTATTTGTGCGAAGAGTGTAACGACAGCGCTTCGTCATCATGCATCCATATTTTATGGCATCAATTATTCATCCTCACGTACGATATTAACAATATCGTATCTACAAAAACATTGTTTTTCACACATGGCAGCCCTCAAATGTCAAAGAAATCTCAACCAAATGATAACATTTAATTATCCTCAATGGTACAATAGACAAATATCAAACAATATCGTAATATTTTGGATACATATAGTCACAACTATATCAAATCGTACAATTATATGCAAATAAGTACGATATTCGCAATATCGTAACAATATTGATGAATATCGTACTATATCGATGAATATCGTAACAAAAACGAGTGAATATACAAAAAATCATTTCAAATTCTATAGATAACAAGCAACAAATTTCCAGATCAACCACAATACAAGCACTAAACGATATTTCATGTACGATTTTCATGATATTTATCGAGAAACAAATCGTACCAAGCCCGCGAAATTCAAATTCAAAACTTTTGAGCAAAAAACCATAAATCATTTCCAGATCTGGAAAATTTTGTGTTAATGGTTGTGAAATTACCAGCATTTTGCCGAAAGGATCGTCGCCCATCTCCTATCCCGGAACTTCGACCGCTTCTTCATCGGCGTCGGCGGCGGCGACGGCGGGTTGTTTATCTTTGTTGCCGCCGGCGGATTTACGACGCTTCGATGGAACCTTGTCGCCTGCCATTGTTTCCGGCATAATTTTTTCTTCTACTTCCGATTTGTTTTTGTTGATTGGTGGCGACGGATTCTTCTAGTGTGACGGTGGCAGCGGCTTAGGAAAAGACGGTGGGGTGGCGAAGACGGTGGGAAGGCGGAGAAGATGGTGGTTGATGGCGGCGGAGAAAACAGTGGGATGGAGAGGGAGAGAAGACGGTGAGATAGAGAGAGAGAGAAAGGTAGAGAGAGAAAGGTGAGGGAAAAAATGGTAAATATTGTATATATATGAAAAGTAAAAAACTAAAAATAACCACCCTTACCCTATTAAGGGTATTTTCGTCTTATCAAGTCAAATATGGCCTATTTTATTGTAAATTAAGTTAGGGTACAAAATTATACTACTTAACTCTAAAGTGACTTTTCTACTGCTCAACTTTAAGTATAAAATCAATGCGTAAGTTTATATATATTATAATGATACATAATGTAAAAATAAAAATCTATATTCAAGGTTGAGATTTTTTCTTGTCTGTGTGCACCGAATGCGCAAGGTAGATATTTTGTTAGGCTGTGAGCAGCAACGATCTCCATGATCGCGCTCACTCACAGGCCACGTCACAGCGAGCTCGCACGCTCGCTAGCTCGAATTTTTTCTTTTTTCTGTTCTGTTTTTGTTTTTGCATAATTAAAAGGCAAAATTGCATGTAAATTACTGACTTTATACCGAATTCGCATTTTAAGAATGACTTTTTAAAATTAGTCCTAAATTACTGGACTATTAATTGTATCTCGATTGAGTAACTCCGGCAGATTTCACCCAATTTCTTTGCTGACATGTAGCATTAAATGCTGACATGGCAAGTCGTTGGAGTATATCGAACGACGTCGCTTTGGAGGCGGCAAAACATCGTCGTTTCATAATTAAAACACTTATATACACAAATGCCCTAAAGATTTCCCCTCTTTTCATCGAATTCCAGAGAATGCAGATTTCCCCTCTTTTCCCTCTCCCTTTTGCCATCATTTCCTCTTCATCCCTCTGTAGATTTCGCGTGTAAGGCTCTAATTAGTTATTGATGGCTTCTTCCTCTTCGCACACAAGGTCAAGCAATATGTTGAATTCCGAGCATGAGAGGATTTGCAAATGTGGAAACCGTGCAATAATGAGGCCTTCGAATTCAGTGGAAAACCCGGAGAGGCGATATTTTATTTGTCGAAGCAGAGGACGGGTGAGTACAATATTGCCGCAAATGTTTGATTTTGAATAAATTTAGGATTCATTTTGATTTTGAATAAATTATGGATTTCATGTCTTGAAACCATTTTGATTAAATTCAGTGTTCATGTAGTGGGGGGGTTGTACGTACTGGGATTGGCTTGACCCGGAGCTAACTCCATACTACAAAAAATGTTTCCAAAAGATTAAGCTTGAGAGGGATCTTGCTCTAGAGAAACTGATGGAAGGAGCAGTTAAAGAGAAGAGAAATGAGCACATTTTTGGCGAAGAATTGAATGAAGAATTGAATGCAGAACGTGAAGCTGGTGTAGATGTTCAAGAGTTTAAGAAAATGGCCAAGAAGATGAAGAATATGGAACGTATGATGAGATGGTTCTTGGTTGCATTTGATGTTGTTATTTTGCTCTTTTTTAAGATGTTGTTTTAGGGTGGAAACTGACTTTGGTTGTGGATGTTGTTGTAGTCATTTTGAAGATGTATTTTGGGTGGAAAGTCATGTGTGAATTGATGTTGTATTTGATGTTGTTTTAGGGTGGAAACTGATGTAGAATTTGATGTTATTTGAATGATTTGAAGATATAATTTGTTCGAAATCTAGTGTCTTATTTTGTGCATCTTTTCATTACATTGAAGTGTCTACATCTTATTTCTTTACAGCAGTATATCGAATCAAAGTTATGAACAACATGAGCCTTTGCATTGATCAAGTAAATAGGATACTTAATATATTAAGTCAGGCAAAATGAGTCTTTGCATTGATCAAGTAAACAGGATACAAAGATGAAATAAGGCTAATTAATGAACAACTGCACAAAATGAGCCTTTGCATTGATCAAGACATCCACAAAATGAGCCTTAAGCATACAATTGATGGTCGCAGTTAGTGTATTTCAAGCAAAATATATTAAGTCACAAAACAAGTGTACTTAATTAACAAAATATACAAGTTCAACTTGTGCAAAAAAACAGTTTTTCATGCCTAATGCCAACACCCTGTCCTATGCATTCCTTGTTGCTGGAGTTGTGCTCTCTTGTGTTGAAGGGCCAGCTTTGCCTTTTGAAGAAGGGTGTCTGGTAAGTGTAGAAGCTGAGGAGGATGGCTCTTGATTTGCCACTCTTCTTCTCTTTGGCATCTACAACATAAGCAAACTTCAATCAAAATCAGAAACAGGATACAAAGTCAGAAAGTAAATGAAGTTATGAAAAAAGTTCCTAAGCATAGTTCCCTGAAAACTGAATCTTCACCTAACAACAACTGGTACTTTCCATCTGGATCAACCCTCATCAGTTCAGCAACATAGTTCCTAAGCATCCCATAATGCTCTTCAACTGAGCCTCTAATCTCTTCCTGAGCAAGGGATCTTGCTCTGTACATTCTGTCCCTTGGAACTACAACCCTAAACCTCTTCCTAATATCCCCTGCTAGCAGTGGAATAGGCATGTTAGGTTGAATTCTAAACACATTCATGTATTGTTTAGCTATCCAGTTGGTGCTAACAAGCTTGTTACTTTGCTTTCTTTTACATGTGTGCTTAGGAACATATGTTTTGATGCAAAATTTGTCTTCACCCTTCAAACTTGATGTGCCATCCATTAGCTATTGCATTTTCTCTTGGCACTTCTCTTAACGGGAATCCATCATCAAATCTCATTCCAAGCTGTAGCTTCAAAGTTTTAGGATCACCCCTTGGATCATAAATAGACCTAAACTTCATATTTCTGGGTCCTTCATTCTCCTCATCAGTTGAGTCAGAGCAAACATCACCATCAGAAGATTGGTAATCAGGTTCTTTTGTGGCCTCAGGAACTTGGCCTTGCTTCAAGCCTAATCCCTGACCTCTCTTTTCAGCTAATTCCACCAAGTCAAAGAGATTCCCTCCCTTCCTCACCTTCTGCCGAGCAGCTACATACTCTTCATCTTCAGAAGCTAATTCATCATCCCCTAGGCCATCACCATCAAAAGGTCTATAATCTAAATCCTCACTAAATTCATCACTAAACTCACCCTCATTGAAATCAGGTTCACCCTCAATCACCTCAACCTCCTTTTCACCATCTGGAGCTGGTTTCTTATTCACATTTGTACCCTCCAAATCAATGTCACCCCAATCTATATCTAAGTCATCATCTAAACCCTCACCCTTACTCTTTGCTGCACCTGAACCCTCACCCTCACCCTCACCCTTACTCTTTGAAGTTGCCTCACCCTCACCCCTTACTCTTTGAAGCACCACCTTCATTAACAGTCTGAAGTCTCCCACCCACAAGATATAAATGAAGAACCCTACGATACCACAATTTTTCCCAAGTACAATACCCTAGTTTTTCAACTAACTCTACTGCATCAAAATATCCAAAGCAGTCTGCATCAAGATCAAGAAAACCCTCGCATTCACCCCCTACATATACATCCACATTGTCTAACGTGACAAATTCACCACCATGATGAACATAAGCAGCAAAATCACTGAAACATAAAAAAAAACCCCATCAAACCCTACGAAAACTCATGAATAAGCACAAAATTCCAAAATTGCAAATGCAAGCCCTAACTGTAACTTTCAAAATATTGAAATCTATGTAAAAAATTGTGAAATTGCATCAATTATTGCATCAATTTGACATAAACAAAAGAGATTGGGGACCTACCTGTCTGCCATTACTCCTGCAACTTTTGGGACCACATCTCTTCAGCCTCGAACAACCTTCTAAACACGCGACGACAAAAATCAAGCATAAACTATTCTAATCAACAACTTCGAGTGATATTTTTGTGTGCAAATTGCATTTTTGTCAGAATAATGAAGAGGGGTTAAGGATTCGAAGGGTGTGGGTGTGGGGTTTTTGTGAGAGTGTAGTGGATATTGGCTGCTTTAGACGAATTAGGGCTTTCTAATTCCCAAAGGTAGAACGACGACGTTTTGTTGTGAGCCTTGATACCACGTCGTTTTGGAGGGATGAAGAAACGACGCTGTTTCATCTACTACACATAACGACGTCGTTTTACGACCACATCAGCATTAATTAATACAGATCAGCAATTAATGCTACATGTCAGCAAAGAAATTGGGTGAAACTCGCCGGAGTTACTCAATCGAGATACAATTAATAGTCCAGTAATTTAGGACTAATTTTA
Organism: Schizonepeta tenuifolia; assembly: GCA_029490685.1. NCBI lineage: Eukaryota > Viridiplantae > Streptophyta > Magnoliopsida > Lamiales > Lamiaceae > Schizonepeta > Schizonepeta tenuifolia. The sequence continues at coordinate 17,346,851 of CM055955.1, read as the reverse complement.
AAAAGTTATTCTTAAAATGCGAATTCGGTATAAAGTCAGTAATTTACATTGAATTTTACCTAATTAAAACTAAATTATATTAAATTGTATAAATAAATTAAATTACATAGTTAAAAGAAATACAATGACATAATTTAAAAAAAAAACTCTAAGAACTAAGAAAATCGGCACATCCTTCACGAGGTGCAAACCGGCAAAGGCTTGAACGACGCGTCGTGCATGGACGTCCATTTATTGAGCGTCGAGTTCACCAGCATCTCCGCAGTGACGCCGGCCGGAGCTTGATTTCGGGTAATCTGGTAAAGTGCGTTGAATAACCCGCAATTGCTTTTGACTCGGGACCAGTGGTGACGCAATTGCATCGAGTTGTTCTCCGACGAGTACTGTGGGCGATTCGCGATGTAGCGAGTCGCCAATTCCAAGGTTTGGCCATCGGTGTAGGGATGAGGAGCCATCGCCGGAAAGATCGCTGGTGATCATTAATTGAGAGAGATGTGGAGAGAGGAAAAGGAGAGGTGTGATGTTTGATGGAGGGAAAGAGGGTATTTATAGAGATAAAAATGAAGGATAAAAAAAAATTTGAATTTTAACTATTACGATCGCCAACGATCATCTAGTGATCGTTGTGCGATCGCCACATGTCTGAAAAGGTGCCAGCGCGCGCGACGAGCGGCGATCGCTCCAACAAGCGCCACGCTCGACAGTGGTGTACGTGCGGTGCACACTCGGTCACTAGGACAGCGAGCGCGCTTGCACGCGCGCTGCTGCCCTAAGCCTTATAGAACAAAAATATCTGCCATTCATTTCACTCTTATTAAAAATTAAAGTTCAGTTAAATGATTTACAATCTAATTATGTTGTTATGGAACTTCAAAAATATCTGATCTTCTAAATCTAAAGTAGTTCGAGCTGGTTGGAGTTGGGCTAAAAGCCGCAACCTTTTTTTTTAACCCAAAGTGGAGACTGGAGGCAGCTTACAAACTTATACTAGTAGTAATTACTATTCCCTCTGGCCACAAATCAAATACTCATTTGAATTTCGGCACGGAGATCAAGAAAATTGATAAAGTTATTTGAGTGGGGTAAAAGTTAGAATGTAGGGATATTAGGATAATGACAAAAAAACAGTGGTATTGACAAAAAAATGGTGGTATTGACCAAAAAGTATGAATAAAGTTGTTATGATGACAAAACAGTAAGAATAAAGTTGTTGGGAGGTGGGGCCATCAATGACAAAGGGTAGTAAATAAAGGAAAAATATGATAATATGATTGTACAAAAAGATAAGTAGGTATTTAATTTGTGGACAAAAAAATATGGATAAGTAGGTATTTGATTTGTGGTCGGAAGGAGTAATATTTTTAGACTAATATATATTATTAAAGTAGACCAATTACCAACTGGCCAAATATTTGTCTTATTTGTTCTAGAGCATTAATTAAGACGCTTTTATTATCATCTTGGTTCTTAAGTACCCCTCAGTACGAATTTCCACTGAAAAATTTTATATTATTTCAGCTATCAATGATTTAATCGGTTCCGCTCACCTACTTACCGTGGACATTGTTAATGTGCCCACGGATGATGTGGCAACGCCACGTAAGCTAGAGAGTCAAACCCTTAAATAATTAGCTCATAATTAATTTATTAAATAGTCCCACAATTTATGGAAACTAAATCTCCTAGTAAATCATAAAGTAATACTAATAAATTAATAATCATGCGATTATCAAATACTGCAAACCTTCATGACTCTTGGACAACTTTTATCGTCTTCATCAAGTTGCAGGCATCATACATCTTCTATTTATTTTCTAGTTTTTTAATTATACTTTAATTAATTAGATTTATAGAATATAAAAAAATGGAAAATGATACTTTATACTTTATCTCATGTTCATCGAGTTGCATACTTTACTTTCGTCTCCTATTCTTTTTTTCTTTTCTTTTTTTCCCGTTTACAATAACTATACTAAAGAAGACGAAAGTGTTTAACCTGAAAAAAAATGTAAAGAATCGAAATGTTTAAACCGAAGTTTTCCTCAGTAGGGGGGATATCAATGTCTTCGGTATTTAATTTCAAATCCAAGTAACGATAATCTTCAAACATTTAGCACAATGAAATTATTTACATCAATGAAGTCAACACAATAATATGATAAATTCAAGCACAATTACAATTTAAAGTGTAATAAAAAAAATCGAAAAAAAATGGAAGATGAACTTGCTGAAGTCGAACTATGAAGGTTAGCAGTAAGAATTGATAATTGCTTTATGATTTGTTAGAAGATTTGGTTCCCATAAATTGTGGGACTATTTAATAAATTAATTATGAGCTAATTATTTAAAGGTTTGAGTCTCTAGCTTACGTGGCATCGCCACATCATCCGTGGGCACATTAACGGTGCCCACGGTGGGTAGGTGAGCAGAACCGATGATTTAATATGCAAGGTTAAGTTTAGTATTTAATTTACGGCCGTGAGCAGTTTCATTAAGTACAATGTTATGCACTAATTGTGAAAAAAAAATGAAATATATTGCTAATTGACTACCTAATTAATTAATTGGCAATATTTGAAGACTTAATTAATTAATAATAATAATATTGAAAGTCAGTCCTTTTTGTCAACCTGAGGGCCCTTGGGGGTTTTGATTAGAGTGTATACCAAATTAAGATATGGCTAATCAGGTAATTGCAAAAACAAACTTCTTAATGGCTAAATTGCGTCATTAGTTAGGACCTAATTGGATATTTAATTATTTACATCCACATAGCTTTATTGTATGGTGGAATAGGGTTCCATATGTGACTTTGATTATTGTCGACTTTAAATTGGTGCCAAATAATTAAACTTACTCCTGTACCTTCATGATAAGATCGGAACAGGCGCACTATGGTCTTTGACTAATTAAAAAAATTAATCAAGAAAATATGCAATCATCTATAATCACGTCATCAATCATTGTAATTAAATTGAGTATTGAACAAACGTGTCGGAGTGCTATTTATCAGTCCGCTTCTCATACCAAGTAGAAATAAAAGATGAGATCGAAATTGTCTTCATCTTAAAACTATTTTTTTTAATATTACATTTTTAATTAGCTCTCAATTGTCTCCCTCAATAAATGAATACAAATCTCACAACGCCTAGCTAGCTATCACCACCGCAACTAATTTTATCACTTTAAATAATAATAATAATAATAATAATAATAATAATAATAATAACAATCTTTAAAAACAATCTTTAAACAATATTATGCGTGCATGTGATTTTCTTTTTCTACCATATAATATTGATTTGAAACATAGGAAGAAATAACTTAATATGAACTCGATCAATCGGATTTTTCAGCGGCGCTCTTAATTCAGTTCTCCAAAATAATGTGTTTCTTTCTTTCTATTCTTTCTACCGACATCATAATTCAGTAAAGAATTAAACAAGCGACATTAGGATAAATCGAAGTCTGTGATAGTAGTTATTTAGCAAGTGGAATGTAACATTATTAAAGATGTGAAAGCTGTAAAGAGTATTAAGACCATTTTAGTGGTTCACAAGTAACATAAATAAACTAAGATGTCAGAGAGCACCAGCGTTGACACATGGTGTACAAATGATGAAATAATATTTTCATATCGCAAAATCTCATATGCAACCGGTAGGGATGACAATAATACCCGCAGGCCCATATCTCTGTGAGTATCCGTCCCGAATGGAGCGGGTATGGGATCAATATTTTGGAAATGGGGCAGGGATGGGTATGAAATTTTATACCCGATAGTATTTGGGGCGGGTACGGGAATATAGATATCCGCCCCGAACCCGCCCTGACTAATTTTTGTAGTTTTAAGTTTTTTAAAGGATTCTAATATTAATAAATAACAAAATCTATTAATTAGTATGGAAATTCAAATTTAATGAGAATCGAAAAACCACATTAAGTAGACACGTTAACGTTACTTTCTCTCATTTTTTATAATTCAACTCTTTCTTTTTCTTCTATCCATTTCTAATGTGGGATAACTTATTTCTCTTAATTCCTCCTCGATCCCATTTCACTATTTTTAATCTCACATCAAAAATGAGAGAAGAAAGGAGTTGGTTTATAAATAAGATTGTCTCCATTTTTTTACTTAATTATTTTTTTTCTTGATTTTTAGGAAAGGATAACTTTTTATTTCTAATAAAAGTTTTACTTTAGATAATATATATACTTCTAAATAGGTACCCAGTGGATATCCTTCCCCGTCGGATAATTCCCGACTCGAACTCGTCCCGATTTAAACGGCGATGGAGACGGGTATGGGAATTAATTTTTTAGGCGGGTATGGGGATGGGAAAGCAATCCCCGACCCAAACCCGCCCCGTTTCCATCCCTAGCGACCGGTTGTATAGGATGCGACCGCGCGTGGCGCGTGTAATACACCCTTTTCAGTTTTCTGTAATTTTGTTTTTTGAATTTTAGCTTTTCTTTTTTTTTTCATTTTTTTTTCCTTTTTTTTTAAATTTCACTTATTTTTTCTACCATTTTTTTGTTTGCCTCTTCGTTTTTTTGTTTGCCGTTTCTTCTTTGATCAAGATTTGAGCGAGAGGAACCGAAGGCCTCGTAGCGAGTCGGAAAAATTCTAAATTGTTACCCAACGATTATCCTTATATTAGTAATCGGAGCGAAGGCAGAGTCCTAAAATCGGAGCCGAAAGCGGAGCCGAAAAAAAATGAAATTAAAAAAAATTTGAAAAAAATAATAATTTTGACAGGATCAACGGGTCAAACCCGGATTGACCGACCCGACCCGGTCACATATAAGGTGCAACAGGTCGCATGGGAGTGCTGCTCTTTTCATATATATATATATATATATATGATAATTTTTTTAGGAAAATATTATACATGGTCCCATTATTGACCTTATTGTAAATAATGTTACAACTCTTTATTTAGCAACTTTGAAACAATTCTTTGTTTTAGGAAATTACAATGAGGTATATATTTATACAATCAAATAAATCACTACACCATTATATAGGTGAGACTTCTACACCATAATGTAGAATCATTATACCACCATGCAGGATGGAACAACTATTTCACCATAAAGTGAGAAATAAACTACACGGCTTTAATAATTTTCAATAATGTCACGGAATGTGAACATTGACATGGGAAAATTCATATGGCATGCATACTGTTTTTGAGTTTCCACATAATGTTATGCAGTATAAAACAATTAATTATGGTTAAAGAAAACGCATGTATATGGTAATTTTTCTATTTTCATATCCTACCTACGTATCACTATATATTATATTCATTGTTTGAATAAAAGTTATTATAAAAATTTAAATTGCTAAAATATAAGTAATTAAAATACTTATTTAACATATATCACTAGAAGCTTACATAGCACCCTTATCCTAATAATTAGTAGCTTAAAATTAAAAAACTAAATGCTAAAATCAATAATAAATCCTATTTGAAAACAATATATCATAATTATTAATTGTCACTCCTTATACGATAGTATGGTAAGGCCTTGCGTACCCAATTCTTTGTGAAATACTTATATCATGTACGGATGAATTAATTAATTAGTCATGTACATGATACATGAAATAAGGAGATCAATTGGACATCATCTTAAACGGAATTAATTAATTTTTCTTGTAAACTTAAATGTTAATAAATTATCTATAAATTTTCGAGTTTTAACAGCCGCAACAATACACCTTGCGATGCATGAATGTGGTGAGAGAAGATCAAACTTGAAATTTTAATTTCTGAATACGTAATTCACCACAATATGAATCTAGCAAGTCATAGTTTTTTCTCTCCCTTTTTCTATGAACAGGCAAAATTACTAATTAGGGTACGTTTACTTTGATGGAAAATTGTGTAAAAGAAAAATTTTCATTCCTTTTTTATCTTTTTTAAATGTTTACTGTGATGAAAAATAATCTCCGGACAGATTAGAAATTTTTCTCGGCAGCAATTTTTCACTCTTTTTCTCTCAATGTTGGATAATATTATCCCTAACTTTTGATGTGAAATTTGTTTTCAATAGATAAAAGATATAAAAATGGAGGATGGGGTGGAGGAACCATGTGATGATTTTCTTTTTTATTTTAGTAAACATGTAATAAAAAAATGATAGTTATATTGACCTTATCTTTTTTTATCCATTATTTTTCAATTGAAATATTTCTATCAAAGTAAACGCATGCTTAGTGGAAACTAATCTCGAAATCTCTCTCTCTTATTATTTTTTGGCACGTAAGGTTCAGGACTTAGATATTCGATGTCTCGTTCAATTATATAATGACACATAATCACGTCTTATTGAATATATTTGACTTTGAGAACCAACAGTAAATTATTTTTTTGAAGGGACCAACAGTAAATTATTTGTAGGGCCTATTCCTAATTAAGCCCACTAAATGGATTGTCTTACTAATAATTTGAAGATGGGCCGAGTACATTTCAAGTGCTTATTATAGCCCTCTAATTTTAAACGTAGCCCCAAAGTACTTATTATAGCCCTCTAATTAAAAGAATAATAAAAAAAATTATAAATATATTATTTTACCCTTAATGTTCCTAACTCAAGATTCTAATTAAATAATTAACTATAGCAGTAAATCGTATGAAGAAAAACCGAAGGGACCCCAAAATACAACCGTGATTGGTTGGTAGAACTTGAGAAATCCAGAAATTGGCACAAAAAAAAAAGATCTTCATGAGAAATCGAATAATGCATATACAAATACATATGTATATATAGGAATTGTGCAATGAAAGGAAATGAAAGATAAATCAACTGACAAAGAATGCAAGGAGATTAAGAAAGATTGGGGTTTATTTTTTTTTTTTTTTGGGTTCATTCAAGATTATGTTTTTTTTTTATTTGTTCAACGGATTGCTAATTCCAAACTTAATTTAATAATATTTTGGATTGAATTGCAAGGAAAGGGAACACAATCTTTGTAATCTTGATAAATAAGATGGACATGAATTTTCGATAAGTACTGCATAGATCCAGATTTGAAGTTAGTGCAGTAAAAATTCATGTAGGAATGTGGACTTTCAATTTCTCGTTGGTGTAATCAAGGCGGGGGCTTGAGCGCAGGATTGGACAGCGAGAGAGTGGGTGCCGGTTGCCGGCAGAGCAAAGCTATGCAGTGCAGCGGCGAGCCTCTGTAATTTTGCAAATTTCTGGGTTTTGAGGTATAGAGACCATCGTAGTTATAAACTCAAGGTGATTGACAAAAAATGTTTGTGTTGAAGAGAGTATAGAAAATAAGAAGAGAGATCCATACCAAACTTTCAACTGGAAGAAATTTTTTTCGCCTTATAACTATTCTATGAAGATGGAGAGTGAGATTGGTGTTGGGGTTATTGGAATTAAATAATGAGAAAACTAACCAAAAAATACCAAAACATAAATCACACTTCTTTTATAGTCTCTCTTTAAAACACACTCTTTTGTATACCAAAATCCTGTAAAAGTACTAAAATACTCTTAGGTTTCAAAGTTAACAGTGTCAGATTTTTGACTCCGCACGTGGTAACGATGGGATGGGGTGGTCACGATGGACACTCCCATCGTGAGGTCACGATGGACTTTCCCATCGTGACCAAGACAGATGCATGCGAAGCCCATTAATTGCATCTGCACATTCGATTTGTTGAATATTTTCGGGTGTACTAGGTAATAAATGAAGCCACTTCCTTAAATTTTGTTAGTAAGAGGTTGGTGGTGGTAGTAATGGGGAAGAATAATAACATTCAAACTCATAACCTCACAATCAACAAACATACTCTTCACTTCAATATACACACACAAAAAAAACAAAAACGAATCATCATTCCAAACATCCAAAATCTCGCCCAAGAAGAACGAAAGCATCAAAGGGGGCTCCGTGGTGTTCCAAACTTCATACAAAGGTAAGCATAATATGTAAAATGTTTGTTCATTTGATATAGTTGTTGCTGAAATTAGGGTATTGTTAGGGTGAAATTAGGGTTTTCAAAGTATAATACAAGATATGCTTCATCTTATGTCATAAAATATGTTATTTTGTTCATATAAAGGTGTATTAAATTAAAAACTTCACGTTATCGGGGGGTTAAAAGAAGTTGAAATACCTGGTTCTAAGCTCAGCATGAATTCTGCCATGGACACAATGATGAAGTACACCGTGATCACAATGGTGATGACCATCGTGACTACCACGATGGGATCGTCATCGTGACCTCACGATGGTGATCACCATCGTGACTACCACAAATGTGTCCTAAATAAGCATTTTCATTGATTGTTTACACTTCATTTTTGTATCTTTTGTTAATTTCAGATGTCTTTACGTCGTATTATTATACATCACGGCGGTCATTGGAAGCGATCGATATATATGGATGGGGATTTATTTCTTGTCTACATCGATCCCGGCACGATTAATCGTGCTAACCTTGTGGAACTCATTAGAGAGGGTTTGAATGATGGGAAGGAGACCGAATATGTATTATGGTACATCACAAACATTAACGGCATGAAAGCAAAAGTGCTTTTGCGGGGCGATTTAGAATTACTTTGATGGTTAACGGACCCTAAAGAGGATCCGGAGGTTTATGTGATTGAAAACTGCGACAACTCCGCCACCGAAGTTAATGTGAGAGGTAGCACCTCGGGTGCACAAGATGATAGTGACGATGATGATGCTGATGATGATGATGATGAATATGATGAAGATTATGAGGAGGATGAAGCGGTGTCTACATCCGAAGACGAAGAGGAAGATCGTCGTAAAGATTTGCTTGAATCAATGAAAGAAGAGTTTTATACTTTGATTGGACAGTCGGCACAAATGGATAGGCTCATGGGGCAGCGACATTTTTCATCGGACCATCAATCAGAAAGCAAGGTTGAGCATGAGCGTACACAACGCAATTGGATCATTCCACATCTAGATCTTGAAAGCGCAATACCATTGGCGTGGGTTGAGCGGCCTATCGTCATCAATGGTAGTCTCGAGGTAGGGTCCATATTTCGATCAATGCAAGAGTTGAGGATAGCTGTAGGAATGTATCATTTGGAGCACTTTGTAGAGTGTAAGACCGATCGCTCCGCTTCGGACCGTGCAATGTACCTATGTAGGAGTGGTAGAAAGAATTGCACGTTTAGGTTGTGTGCTGTGAAATGTGCAACTCTTTTTCGGATTACTAAGTTGACATTGGATCATAGTTGCCGGTCAGATTTAAATTGTGCTGCACGTGCAAGGTCGGTGAGTGGCGAGGTGGCCGCATTTTATTTTTCTAAAGAATTGATAAAAGCGAAGGTCGTTCTGAGACCAAAGGAGATGATGGCAAAGATGCGCATGCGATACGGCATTCAAATGTTCTACAACTTCGTTGTCCGAATGAGGCAGTTAGCGATAGAGAGAATGTACGGTGACTTCCTCTCATCATATCAGAAGATTTCGTCGTATTTATATTTATTGAAACAACATAATCTTGGGACTGTATATGACTTGCAGACGACTAGTGAAGGAGTGTTTTGTCACATGTTCCTTACCCTTTGACAGTGTATTAGAGCATTTGAGCAGTGTCTTCGACCCGTGCTTATAGTAGATGGGACTCATCTTAAGGGTAGAAACAAAGGAACCTTATTTGTTGCCTGCACGAAGGATGGGAACGAGCAAGTGTTTCCGCTTGCAATTGGCCTTGGTCCGATAGAGAACGATGAATCGTGAACTTATTTTCTCTATAACCTACGCAAATGCTTCAATCCTCCCGAAGATTTGTTGATCGTGAGCGACCAACAAAAGAGCATTAGAAATGCAGTTCGAACCGTCTATCCAAATGCATTCCACGGATTGTGTTATCACCATCTGCAGAAAAATTTGACCTTATACGGCAAAACTGTGGCCACACTTTTATATGAAGCAGCATATAGTTATCGCCACGAAGTATTTAAAAACTTTTTCAAATTGTTATACACTGTAAGTCCTAATGGTACTCACAGATGACTTTCTCAAATTGGATCAGAGAGGTGGGCTAGGCTAAAGTATCCTGTGCGGCGCTATGGATTATTGACATTCAATGTTGTCGAAGCCGTGAACAACGTTTTGTAGTGGGGTAGGCGTTTACCAGTGTGCTCATTACTTGAAATATTTTCGCCACACATTGGAGGATTGGTTTGACGAGCGGTGTACCGACGCTAAATCGAGAGATCATGTGTTGACTGTCACTACATTCAACAAGCTTTCTCTATCAGTGCAAGCGAGTCTCGCTCTTCCTGTTCGAGCAATCACCGAGCATGTTTATAAAGTAGACGAAGATAATCAAAAATATCAAGTCGATCTTCAAAATTGGACGTGTGATTGTCGTGTCTTCGATGAGGATAGGATTCCATGTAGGCATGCCGCTGCCGCTATAAGGTAAAAATTATATTATTTGTTAGAATTTTCTACTATTTTTATATTCATTTTGTATGTAATTAATTCCATTCAATTTTTCCTATTTAAACAGGCGGGCCGGCATTGGTTTGAATGTGTACAATTTCGTACATAGATATTTCAAACAAGAGGGCATAAGACAGACTTATGCTGAGCAAGGTCGAGTTTGGCGTGGTCATCATGATCACGATGACTTGTTCACGACCATGTTCACGATGATATTTTTATCCCGTCGTGAACTAATTAATCGGATCGATTACGTCGAAAATAATGATTAATTAATCTTGTAATGTTATATTATGTCTTAAACAACATTTGCACATCATATTTTGCGCTCTTATATCAAAGAAATACTAAATGAGTTAATATTAGAGGTGTATTATTTATCAAATGTAAGAGTCATTGTATATATAACATATAGTAATGTATTCATTGTTGTGTCACAAATCACTCCAACATTATAATTGTGTGTTTAAATGTGTAATTTTTCATTTATTGATGTATTTCAATGTTAAGTAGAACATATTTAACACGTACCAAATTAATATAACCGGTTAAAATACCATAATTAGGCAAAAATTCTAAAGTCACGATGGGGTTCAGCGTGTTCACCGTGAGGTCACGATAAAGCCTACCGTGAGCTCACGATGGCATCCTCATCGTGAGCTCACGATAGGTTGTAACGTGACCTCACGACTGCCCCACCATCGTGAGCTCACGATGACATTCCATCGTGAGCTTACGATGGCACCCTCATCGTGAGCTCACGATGGTGGGGGCTGTCATAATCAGACCCATGTGTATGATAAAATACCTGCTCAAAACTATTTCATTCATGTAGTCGATAAACTAAAATAAGATCTAAATACATGTTTCAAAAACCATAAATTCGATAAACTAACAAAGTACCCCATAAAATAATATTGAAATACATAAACTAACAACTATACGAGGATATAAGATTCAAATACATGTTTCAAACACCATACATAAAACTAGATGTTGTCAAGTACTGCAAGCTTACTAGCCACCGATATTTTTGAATGTAGCGTTTGGTGATTTTCTCCCAGTGTCTCGGCTTACTACTAATCAAACGATCCAAATACATGCATGCAAAGGGGTCGCAACTATGACTGTCTGTCTGGGCAAACTGATCTTTGATCGGCATCTTCAAAAGCTTCATTTCACCATCTCGCTTCGTCATTGTTGAACTGTTCTTCCAATAGCCTGAGAGAGCTAGTAGACGAGGAACGAGACGAGTAATGGACTTAAGCTCGTAATCAATAGGTGCGACCCTTTGCTGATCATATCCGTGTGACATTGGGTCATACAACTCAACCGTCTAATCAGTAATACTTATCTGAATCGTGACCCAATGATTTTCAAAGACATTACATATAGCGCAGATCTGTTTGAATGCTAAAATAGAATAATTTAAATCAATGAATGGTTATAAACTTGAAATATATTTCATTAATAAACACTTACATGTTTGCAATTCGACAATGGAAAAGAATTTGGCGAATCTAGCCCTTTCACAATATTGTCTAATACTGGATGTATCTTCCAATTCTTATACAATGGCTTTCCCTATATGTGCATGAATTCCGGATCATCTTTATAGAGGCGTCACAGCTCGGCGCACAAAACTTGCTATCAAATTGACAACATACAAGATAAATACTCACTCCATTCCGTTCAAGTTGACCACTTTCTTTTCAGCACGGGGATTAAGAAGTATAGTGAGAAAAGTGATATAAATTATTTTTTAATTGATAAAGTGATATAAAGTGGTGCTGAAGTGACATAAAGTGATATAAAGTGGTGCTGAAGTGATATAAAGTGAATAAAGTGATTTCTTATTTTTTGCCAAAAAAGAAAAGTGGCCAACTTGAACGGGACACCCAAATAGGAAAGGTGGCCAACTTGAACGGGACGGAGGGAGTATCATTTTTCAATATTTATAAAAAAAATCAAGAAGATATATTAAAAACATACAAGTAACTGAGTGCCAACGATGATCGTGTTAGTTGGCCAATCGTTGGAGCAGTCCTATTATGCATTCGGATCCTCGTGCGAACCGAAAGCACGTAATTGTCTACTACCTGAGACAATATAAATTTCAAACCAATTTCAATATAAGTATAAACTTGCTATATAAAATTACTAACTTACTTCTTGAACGAAGTCCTCCCTCGGATTCTCCACCAGATCAAATAATTTGTTTGTTAGACGATGACCTGTCTCAATCACAGGCACATAACACTCATATCCCTGCCTTCTAAAGTCAGCATACATCATCCTCAATTTCTCCGTTCTACTTGGTATTGCACCCTGAAAAAGGGGTGCGGAGAGCAGCAGACGGTCTACATTGCTGAGGACCCAAGGCAACATCACCTACCTCCTCACCACCTCCCTCATCCGGCTTCTCATATTGAGCATCATCCTCTTCAATCGGATCATCTAAAACGTGCTGTTGGGGGTGTGTGAGCTAGAACCTTGGTGCTCACTCGGACCATAGATCAGTTGCAAAGGTGTATGGTAAGGGAGCTGCTGCGACGTCTGGTAAATGGGCTGCTGCGGTGCCTCTATAATGGGCTGCTGCGGTGTCTCTATAATGTCCTGTTGCAGTGTCTCGTAAGAGGCCGGCATCGGCATCGACTGAAAGAGCTGTACAAACAAGTCCTGACCAATCTGCTGTGAGGACTGCGCCTCCTGATCAGCTTGGAACGGCCCAAACTGCTGGAAAGGCTCATCATGAACTGTAACACCGATTTGAAGGTGCTGAGAAGGAGCCGCAAAGTCGTGAAGAGGGGCCGGCTCAGAGTGGTGGGAAGTCTGCCGGTGAGAGTGGTGGGAAGGCACCGACTCACAGTGGTGGGAAGTCTGCCGGTGAGAGTGGTGGGAAGGCACCGACTCAGAGTGATGAGAAGTCTGCCGGTGAGAGTGGCGAGAAGTCTGCCTCTCGTCATGGTGGAACCTAACTCCAGAATGGTGTGACCGAAGTGGAGAGTGGTGGGGCCGAACTAGAGAAGTCTGCATGTGATTAAAACCTTCAACATAAGAGTGACGGGCCGGATCCAAGTCCTGATCGACCCTACCAGCCCGCATCTGATCGTCGAATGCCAAGGTAAAGTGACGGTGAGCGTCCAATGCCGTCCTACGACTCCTATGTGACTGTTGTGGAGGACTGTCTCGGCACTTCATAACAAAAAACTGACTTATTCTTCGAGTCAGTTTAACAAGGAAGTCGTCAGATTCATCGTCCAAAACTCTCCTCAACCGGCGCTCAATCTCGTCCCCCCTGCTGCTCGTGCCCTCATTATGGTCTGGGCATGGTCATCCGTGCAAACAACAGACCCTGTCTGGCTCTCCCGAGGGCCCCCACTGTGATGTACGAGGTGGTGTATGAAGTGGTGAGGTACCCTCCAGATGACGCTTCGCCATCTGTCGTGTCGGCTCACCACGGACCACCCTTACTGCTAACTGCTTCACCTTTTCCATTGTCTTCTACTTTGCATTCTTTGTAGTCGGGTTATTCCTGGAAGCAATTTGTTTAGGAGGTATGTATTTAACATCAAAAGGATCTCCATTTTCGAAGCTCAGCATGTAATACTCTGAACGCTGTGCTTCCGTAGCTTCAAAACTTTCCAATACCTGAAGCTACAAAGGTAATGAAAATGTAATATTAGAATTTTAGAAACTAATATAGATAGCATCATTGAATGAATAAAAAACATTATAAGATCATAAATGTACCCGTGGATTGTCGAAGAATTGAGTGAAATCAACTTTCATCTGTCTTGTGGTCCACATCAAGCACCGAGGCACTCTCTCAATGCGATATTTGATTCCACAAAAATCTCCCAATGCCGGAATCATCTCATAAGTCCAAATCTGTTGAGCCCAAACCGGACCATCGAGGTGGTAGTCCTTGGGGACTGTCTGAGCATTATTTACATAGTGACACAATGCTCCCCATGTGTACGAGCCCCATGGGAAGGCATCCCAAGCCTCGAAGTCTTCAACTAACGTCCATGTCCAATCCTCTATAGTGGGTTTGTCCCGACATAGGAGGAAATAATAGTAAATGAGCAAATTGACCGCCTTCAAATAGTCTTCGATGTCTCTTCCAAGTCCTTTTTTGTTGAACACGTCGCGCAACTCATTGGTCTTTACCTCTCGGCCGTTGAAAAATCTGTAGTGAATGCCAATTCTAGGAGGTACATGAACTGCATGTGGATTAAATGTAGAGTTTCCAAAGTGAAGCCCGGTGATGAGAGCATATTCCACTGCCGTCATATGAATGGTCGTATGACCAAGATAAAACCAAAGCTCGTTCTCTGGTAGCGGATTAGCACCAATCCCTTGCAACTGGCGAGCTACTGTGAGATTTAGCGCATTACTTGCACTTTGATTTCTTCTCGCATCAATCAACCGCCCAACAACACTGGTTCTTAGGAATGCCTCGGCTTGATGATCACCAGAAATTTCAAATAAAACTCTCCTAATTTCATCAAACACGTCTACCCTCAAGTAAAGGTTCATTTTAGGAGACGAATAGAGCATGGCGGGTCTAACAAATTGATAATGTTCCTACAAAATCAATAAAACCAAGTATTAAGTGCGTGGTAACGTGTTATAATTCAATAAACCAATATAACACAAGAAGATGAAGGACGGGGGGACAGCCCGTAGCTATGGTCACGACGGGAGGAGGACCGGCGCGACGATGGCAAAGGGTTCTGTCGTGGTCACGACAACCCTCGCCATCGTGAGCACTGCAGAACCCTTCGCCGTCGTCTTCCCCACCTCCATCGACCCCATAAGAACACCAAACCAACACAACAAATGTCGAACTACCCAACACACCAACAAATTCAAAAATATCGAACTCTATATACCAAAACAATATCAAAATCTTCCACATAAAAATTCTAACTCTAACATATAACAATTTCTAACATGTAGAACTAAATAAACATGCATTCAATCGAAGATTTAAGCATGAATTTCGAAAAAAGAAAGGGCACTAACCGGTGAATTTGGAACTCGATTTCCTCCTCTTCGCCAGAGGACGTTGACGGCGACTCATTGCGGCAGCAGTTGCTCATGTTCTTCCGGTCACGACGAAGCTTCTATCGTGAAGGTTGGTGTCGTGAGAGAGGGAGGCAAAGGGGAAGGGGACGCGGCGACGGAGAGGAGAATTGGGGGAGAGAGAGAGAGTGTGGGTGGGGGAGGGACCGCTGACAAAGTTGTGGGGGGAGGGTTGGTAGGGTTTTCTTTTGTTTTTTTGTTGTTTTTTATTTAAATTTTATATTTTATTTTGTTTGGTATTTTGTAAGTTGAGGGTATATTAGTCTTTTAATAGATTTTGGTATATAAAAGAGTGTGTTTTAAAATGAGGGTATAGAAGAATAGTGTTTTATGTTGTGGTATTTAAAAAGATGGACCTCTTAAATAATTGTATATTTTATGTAAATTTAAAGTTGGAGGCTATAAGAGTATGATAATATATTTATTATTTATTTAATTATTATTTTAATTGGGAGCTTTAGTGAGTAATTTGAGGGTTATGTTTAAAATTACCTATAAGTAAGTACTCAAAATGATTATAATTATATAAATATTATAATTACCTCATGGATAAAATTCCTAAGAGAATAAATGTATAACTTTTTACAGCTGCTACTTATTAGTTATGGTTACACTCTCGTTAAATGAACTTAAAAGGATCTGTGTACTTTGAATATACTATAATCTTTCAGTTACAAATTACTCACTATGTAGAGTTTAATTTATTAAGATAAGACCAAAATACATTGACTTCACTAACCTTAGATTTTGTGATATCCCCACTATCCCAATTATGAAAACAAAATAATCATCCTTTTTCCGCAAATGCTAACGATTCAAGAAAAGGAGAAAAAATGAAGCCAAGATTACTAAAAAAAAAGAAAAAAAAAAGGTACAACTATATCTAGGAATATAGGAATCGAAGAAGCATTAAATTTAAAATGGGCTGGCCTCGTTTACAAGATAAAACATAATGATGGGCTGGAAATGAGAACGAATTGACGCCACAACAAACTTATATTCATTATTGCAATTAATTTTTCAACAAATTAAACAAATTACGGGGGGTCCTCATCTTTATCTCAAAATCAAGCAGATGCGCTTAATTCAATCTGCTTCAATATTTATCGTGCATATAAATGCTTCAAAGAATGACAATAATGAATATATATATATATATATATATATATATATATATATATAATGGATTAGTATAATTACATTTCTTGGCGTGAGAACATGAGGACATGCTTAAATTAATATGTAGTCATGCTTAAATTTATAGATTGTTATGCTTAATAAGATTCATGCTTTTTATATAAACGTTAGTGTTTGTATAAGATCATTCTTGAATCAATATATATTCATACTTCAAATAATCACAATCATAAATCATACAAAAATAATGTTTATATAAAAAGACATGAATATAATTAAGCATGATAATATATTAATTTAAGCACGATTACCAAGTAATTTAAGCTTGTACTCGCATTCTTACATTAGGATTTATTTTTATATGAACCAATCTATATATATATATATATAAATATATATAAAAGTGTTCTATTTGTAAATAAAACTTGTTCTCAAATATACCTTACATTTCAAAATTATACAGAAAATGATATCAAACTTTCCAATTTTTTCCCTCTTGTCTACAATGCAAATAGTTTAATTGTTCAAATTTTCCATGCCACAATTATGAATAATAAGTATACATTTATTTACTTTTTTAGTATACGAAATTTTACGGCAAAATCACTTACGTGAGGAGGATGGAAGGAGTAGCTTAGAAACTCACCGTAATATTTGCTTAGCTATGTAGTAGGGTGTCAAAGACTAAAAAATGAACCACTCCCAGCTCAATTTAACCCATCGTAAGACTCGCTGCAGTGGGGTGTCTCTTTGGGGTATTTCTATAGGGTATAATGGAGATAGAGATAGTGAGTTGCATTGGAGCTGTCTCTATGGGATGTCTCTATCTAATTTCTAAATTTATATTTTGCATTAATTTTAATAAGAAAATTCTAATTTCATTAATTTAAATAAATATAATACATTACTAGAAATAAAAAAATTACATTACTAGAAATAAAAAAAGAAAACATTACTAGAAATAAATAAAAAAACATAGCCGCTGGTAGGGGACAAAAAGAACTACACCCATCCTCGACGTCGCTTGATATCGGCAACCATCATCATATGCAGCTGGTACTGCTCCAACGTCATGTGCGACGTATCCACGTTGATGATCCTTGCATCGGTAGTGTCTTGTTTCGTCCGAGCACGCTCCCTCATTGCCTCGACGAGGTTGTTCTTTGCCTCGATCATGCCGCTTAGCAGGGCATTTGTTGAGTCGACCATCGACCCAAACTCCACCTCTTTGGTCGCCTTCTTTTTCCCCTTTCCTTTGGCCGCCCTTGCCGTCGCCTTTGCCGCGTCTCGTCCTTGGGGGGAGGGGGGGAGTTGTGCTTTCTCCTTTTGTTGCGTCGCTTGATCTATGGGGCGTTCTAGATGAGGAGTAGGCGTCTTCCTCCATATTCTTCGTCCACTTCATGGACGGAACGTCGGGAAATTCTTGGTGGTGGAATTTGGGATAGTACTGTAAGATTTCCGAGGCACCAAAGTGCTTGAAGCGGTTCCCTTGATGGGCCTCGTATATCTTCTGGGCATTCTCGAGCACCATGTCGTCGGAGGCGCCGATGGGCCTTTTCTTCGTCGCCTTCTCGTAAGCGATCATCCACTCCTTCACCCAAGCGGAGATTCGCCCAAAAAAACTCTTCACTGTCTTTGAGTTGAGGTCGTCGGCGAACAAGGCGTTGTACCTCTCCACCACTTTCCTCCAGTACTTGTCGCCATGTCGATCCCTGCCGAGAATGGAGTTGCACGTTTCCTCTTTCCAAATCTGGGTGACGGCGGTGCCTTGTTCAACCGTGTAATTGCGCCGCTTCGTCGTTGGTTTGGCTGCTTCGGCCGGTAAAGGAGGGACGTTTGCAAGGGTGAGATCGGCTCGTGCCTTGCCCTTTCCTTTGGCCACCCTCTTGCGACTCGCCGTGGCCTGTGCCGCTTCGAACGAGGGACTGTCCTCGTCGCCGTTGACAGTGTGGAAGGACTCGCCGACGGACGAGTTGAGGTTGATAGAATCAAGCTCCGCTGTCGTATATCCACCGTATGCCCCGTCGTCCGCCATTTCAGGGAGACACCACGATGACGACCATGGATAAATTGGATCCATTTATGAGAGGTGATTGTGTGAATATTTGTGGGAAAATAGAGAGAATTGTGTGAGAAAAATAGAGAGAAATGGTGTGAATATGGTGTGAATATGGTGTGAATTAGTATTTATAGGTAAAAAGAGGAATAAAAAATAAAATTAAAATCGGCTAAATAGTCGTTTTATACCCATTGGAGGTCAAATAGCTGTTGCCCAATTTTTCTTTTGTTTTTTTTTTTTCTTTTTCGGTCAGGCGCGTGACAGCACGCGCCGTATTTGAAAAGAAAAAGGTCCAGCGCGTGCAATGCACGCGCCGAATCGAGATGGTCTCAAGCTGGCGAGACGGGCTTAAGACATGGAGAGCTGCAGCGGGCCATTTTGTCGTCGGCGTGTCTCGAGCCGGCCGAAGAAGACGCCCACTGCGGAGAGTCTAAAATGTGAATAGGCGCGCAGATATTTTAGAAAGATAAATCACTAGCATATATACTTTTGATATTTATATCACAATTAAATTATGAAATAATATGATAATAATGATGACATAAATCAAGTCATAACAGGTACAAGACAATTGAAAATTAGAACAATATGTATTTTATTAATCATTTACAAAATTTTATTTTCTAAAAGAATACATTGAAATGGAAGAAAATGTAATTGTTGAATATTATTTCACTAGTACATATTTTTGGTCGTTATTGTATAATTTTATTATTTGTATTACTGAGCTTTGGAGTGTGTTTATTTGGGAGTATAAATTTATACCTGTAAATATTATGAGCTATAAATTTATACTTCATTATGGGATCCGCAAGTTTTATATCTTGTTTTGTTAGAGTGATAATATACTTATCTCTACTCTCAAGGGGACCACAATGCTTATATCTTGTTCACTTAGGATATGAAATTGATGGATAAATGAGAAAATATCTAAAACACATGAAATGTATAATATTAAACCTCTATTTTGAAGGTATAAATTTATACTTTGGGCAAGGGAAAAGAGCTTACCCGAAACTTTATACTTCTTACCCGAATTTTTCTTAAATCAAAACCAAACAAGATATAAAGAAGTCAAATAATATTATACCTTATTTCCCCTCTTTTTCACTCCAGGTAGACGCAGCCCATATAATATTACATATTTAAAAGAATAAATTCAGGGGCGGCCAAATATCAATTCGTGTCACCAAATATGTACAACCACCGGTTAGCGTTGGATAGATTTGTAAATGAATCGAATTGTGTTAAGAAAGAAGAATTAAATTAATGAATTATGAGTTTATCAGAACATATATCGGTAAGCCCTAACTACGATTAACATAATATGATAAGGTTAAAAGAAGATGGGAAAGGTGAAGGGAAAGTGCTGATGGCAAACAATTGGAAGTGGGAATTAACTTTTACAGAGTCAAACATAAAGGTGGAAAAGAGAATAATTATGGAGATTTCATTGGATTAACTGCAAAGTCAAAGAAAATTTGTCTTTAATCTTGACAAAATATAGTACTATTGTACTCCTATAAAAAAAAAGTCATTATTCTTAATTAGTAATGCTAGTATTAATTAAGATAATATGACACGACATTAAATTAGTCATTAGTAGTACAAGTCAAGAGCCCAAGGGCGAATGCTTCAATTACATCATTGAACTTTTCAATATGTTTGGTAATGTGAATTTTGAACTCTTATACATATATGTTTTTTTTTTCTTGGTAAATAAAAATTTTCAATTACGCGAGAAGGGTGCAACCCAAATAGAAATATAAAGTTCAACAATTAAAAAGAAAAAACAAACTCACAACTTAAGATGACAAGATGAATTACAAATCCAAGCACAAAAACTAAAACAAGCGAGAGGCTAGGACATAAGTTTGACATCCAAAATCAAAACTTTACTTTGATCATTATGGTGAGGTCCTTATATATGGTTAACTTATACGTACTATACATTAATGGAGAATTTACTAAGCGGGATAAGCCAGATAGATAAAAATAATATAAGCTAATCAAACGTTTACATTTAGGGGGAGTTTACTAAATATGATAGGATTGACTATTCTTATCCCATGATTCCTTTAATCCCACATGTGTAGTTCTAAATATGAATAATGATCATGTGTCATGAGATATCCTTAAATTTAATCCTTAGAGGTAAATGTTTGATTAGCCTATATTATTTTTATCCATCCGGCCTATCCCGCTTAGTAAACGCCCCCTTAAGGATTAAATTCAATGATATCTCATAGTACATATGATCATTGTTCATATTTGAAATTATACATGTGGAATTGAAGGAATCATGTGATAAAAATAGTCAATCTCATCCTATTTAGTAAATGCCCCTAAATGATTATATACTGCCAAAAAAATATTCAAATTAAATTATAGAAGGACTACTTATTTAGGACCCAATTGTACTGTATATTTTAACATATTAAAATTTGAGAAATGAGTTGGGGCGCCAAACGATAATTGAAGTTACTATGGATAGTGTTGTTTTAAAAAAATCATGTTTGCATACAGTCCAAGCCTTGATCATCTTCTTTGCATTTATATATATATATATATATATATATACAACAAATGAAATTTTAAATTACGTGTGTGCATGTATTATAATCAACATCATATCTTCTTCATTCATTAGTACAGTGATATTTCACGAAGGATGCATATTTGCGTGTGCGGGCAGATGCATATGCTAGTGCGCGTACACACATTAACCGACGCTAGCTATACGATTAAAACAAAATTATAGTAACAAAAGGTGATTAATTGCTATTTTATTTTATTTTTATTTTTTGAGCAGGTGATATATTGTTGTTTGAAGAAAAATAAAGACATATACACACAGCAATAGCGAAAGGTTAATTAGATAAAAGTAATTTACAGGTTAAGAGTGAGAGGAACACGTTCTATCTGGGGAAGCTAACTGCCAACACAATAATTTCGTGTTGATATATGATATCACTAATTAACCCAATAAATATTACTCTACTAGTATAAATTAATTTGAATTCATCTATCTATCTATCCTTTTTTTTTAAAGAAAAATTTGATCTATCTTAACAGTTGATTTTTGTAAAGTTCATTGTTATCGTAAATGGATGCATTATCACAATAAATAAAATGTATTATCATAATTTTTAGCAATGCATTATTGTTCTATATAGAATACGTTAATCAATCATAATCATCATTTACTCAAGATAATGTTCACCAGATTGGATTCTGTTTCCTACGTGTTAACAACGGTTCTTACAAGAATCCTACCCAATATATATGCGGTAGAACCTCCTTAAATTTAAAACTCGATTAATTAATAACCTCACTTAAGATAATAATTTTCTCCAGTTCCGAGTTGGGTCTTATGCGTAAATTAATAATTTTAATAAATTAATAAGATAATAATTTTTCGGAAGTCCCTTATATAAATATATGGTCCCAACAAAATCATAAAATATAATTTCTTAAAACTGCAAAGATAGGTAGGATAACTTAGGAAAATATGAATTAGTTATTGTTTGCTTTCTATATATTAAAAGTTATATCAAAACGAATTTCATCTCTAACTTTTCTCACGACATTCAAAAAGCTCTTTTGTGGCATTTTCGAACATCATTAAAAATTTATGAAGGGTTTTTGACACTATTATTGATTTCTTTCGTGTAACCAGTTCATAGTACTCTATCATCATAAGCTTTTATCTTCAATTGCATACTCAATTATGGTGTCGACAATTTCCACTAAACTTTGGATCTATAAGTATCCTTAATTTTCACATCGGATAATCTAATAGGTGATTAATATCTCTCTTATTGTGAAGTATATCTTCTTTAATTAATAAATATTAATTTATTGATTAATTAATATCTCTCTAAAATAATAAAATTTCATGGTCCCGAGTGTATTATTTATAAAGATTCTACTGTATATATTTTAACTTTGATTTTTTACGTAGAGTCATTTTTATTTATATAATATATAGATTTATTGTGAGTGATAAGGAATGATATATAATATTTTCCACCTTTTTTTCTATGTCGTGGGAACCCGCAACCGCTATTTTTGGTGCGCAATAGATAAACCTCCATCCCTTATACAGTAGCCTGCAAACCACACAGAGCAGGTAAACCACACTTTCCACCTTATACTTTGTTTTCATTGATATAATGAAAAATTCGGTCAGGAATGTATTAAATTTTGGACATCTCCTTATATCTTGCCCAATTTACTTATGCCTAATTAAGAAATGGAGCTACAATTCACATTTTAATTTACCACTTTTTTAAAGAGAACAAGATATAAAAATTGTGATCTTTTTTTTTTGTAACAACATTACAAGAAAATTTAAATAACGCGTGATGGTGGACTCGAACCCGCGACCTTTCGCCCAGGTATTAACCACATTACCACTAGACTAGCACACACGCCTCTATAAGTCGAGTCTGCCATATTTGTACTTTGAAAATAAGGATTCACCCAGTGTGCACCAAAGATAGCGGTTGCGGTTCCCACGAAAAAAAAAAAAAACACGCATACACACACAAAATTGTGGTCTATCTAATAGAAATAAATATATACAAAGCAAACACACACATTGTGAGTCTTATAGTTATAAATAAGCAGCAACAGCAGTAATAATGGAGTCTTCTAACCTCAGCATTTCATCATTAGTAGCTCACTTTCATCATCTCAACATGACCCTTTTTTTCCTTCTTTTCATCCAACCACCGATCTCTTCTTCAATCTCAAACATCAATCACCTTAAAAAAGATAAATCAACATATTGGAAAATGAAGCTAGCTTACATATAGCTTCCGATGGAATCAACAAGAGGCGAAGAAAGAAGAAGAAGAAGAAGAAGAAGAAGAAGAAGAAGAAGAAGAAACCCTAGTTTTTAATCTGAACAGGTCGGGAATGAAGGTTTTCTTTCTTCAGCTTTCTCTCTGGGGAATTGAAGCATATCGGTCCGATTGTTTACTTTCATCAAAATCTATCTATCTATCTATTGAGTTCGAAACAACAATTTGTTTATGCGTGTGTGTTTATTTCATTTACGTATGTTTTTGGTCTAGCTTGTAGCTAGATTTAGTTGGTTAAATTGCTAGACAGATTAGTACTCTTTTTTATTTTGAAATAAAAAGATTAATACTCTTATTGGTGGTTTCTATCTCTAGATCCCTTCTTTTCTATATCTATGTTCCATCGCAGCTACCTCTCACAAAAATCGAAATGATGAAATTAGTTAAGTTGATCTTCTGGAGCAGACAAGTTAGTCTTATGAAAACTTTATCTAGATATATTTGAATGTTTTGATCAATTAATTTGCGCATTTGAGTTTGTGTGTCTATTGAATTGTCGGAATATTCTAGGTAGAGTTTATTTAAATATGTGTTTTTTTAGGAAGGATTTAATTAAATATGTATATTAAAAATGTTGTTTGAGATATTCGACGTGCTTTCATATCCTCGGATTTAATGAGCTCGCAGATCATATATGATTTCATCTTGCTCCTATCATATGGAGTACTTGAGTGAGAGCGTCATAATCTTTAATCCCTACTTTTATTTTCTTAAATTGAATAATTTTTCTTGGTGGAGTTCTTCGTAAAATAAAAACATTTGCTTTTACTTTCATCAACAGAACTTTTTTTGAAAAACTTTCTAGAAACTTATATCAATAAAACTATTACTCTCTCCATCCACGAAAATGTGTCTGATTGTATATGTAGCACGGAATTTAAGAAAAACTGATAAACATGTTGTGAGTGGGGTAAAAGTACAGTTTGAGAGGTAATGAGATAAAGTTGTTGTGAGTGGGGTAAAGTACAGTTTGAGAGGTAATGAGATGAAGTTATTGTGAGTGAGATAAAATTGAAAACTTGGTAAATAATGAAAAGAATGGGGGGATATTATGATACATAAAGTAGAGTAAGACACATATTTCAGAGTTCAAATTTTTTTTGGGCCACTAGCTTAGGACGGTTTGCACTTTTGGGTCATTATCTTTTGGCCCGATAAAATTAGGCCATTAAAATTAAAAAATTGGCAGTTTTAGGCCAAATTTTGGCCCGAACGTGTTATTTAGTGCCACATAAAGCCCAGTTACTGACCTGGAGGTATATATATATATATATATATATATTTTTTTTTTTTTTTCAATTTTAGCAAACAAAAAAATTTCACCAAAAATAACAAATTTAGAATGGTGCATGTTTATAATTTATATATGTAGCATTAAAATTTGTAAATATATAAGAAAATTAATTTCATACAATAAATTTGTTTCTGATTTTGGGGGATTTGGAAATAAGAGAGAAACCATCTCGATAAACATCATCTCCTTATTTCATAAGGCAAAAAAAAGTAATAATAACAATAAATTAATAATAATAATAATAATAACTTATTGCCAGCACAACAATCGGGCTTTATGTGGCCCTAAATAGCCATCCGGGCCAAAATTTTGCCTAAAATTATCAATTTTTAATTTTAATGACTTAATTTTATCGGGCCAAAAAATAGTGGCCAAAAATACAAATCACTCTAAATTAGTGGTCCAAAAAAAAATTTTAACTCCATATTTCATGAACAAAAAATGGATAAGTAAGACACATTGTCTCCTCAACTTAGATTATTAGTATTATTTATTTTTTTGTTGAAGTGCAGGTGTTCATCATTTTGCATCCTGCTTTAATAAATTTTGGTCGATCCGTCATTTTTTATACGGTCTTCCAGAAGTAAATATCATCATTTCCCCAACCAGTTCAAAAAATATTAATAATAGTGTCGTAGCTTTTGGACATCAATAATATTCAATATTAGGGGTCATTAATAATAATGCCAAAAATGGTGGGGATTAATTGCTGGCAAGAAATTAATGATTATTGTTTCGCTGCATGATTTCTATAAGTAGATTATATCGTAAGCTGGTACTAATTTAACACTACTCTATTTTCTTTTTATTTTTGAGATAACATTACTCACTATTATCAGGACATGTCTCAATCGATACTAATCTCACTGCTTCAATTCAACAATTTTTCAGTGTAGAGTTGGAATTAACGAGACAAAAAGCCGCACCTCTGTCATCAAATTTGAAAAAAAAAAGAAGATAAACGCACATATTTATATATATATATTGGTGTCAACCTGAAATGTCAATCTTTTTAATCTACTGTCCAAATTTAATTATTATATTAGTAACTTCTGCATTAAAGTAATGCATAATTGTGCATTATTCGATATGATAAAAATTTATAGTTTTTACGACTTACATAGCTAATAATTCCTACTAGATCTCATGCCAAAAGAATTGCGAATGCGAAAAAGTTACGCAAAGAGACGAGTTAAAAGTTTGGAATCAACCAATATAGTGAATGACATGTAATTTACAATTACAAATACAGTAGAACCTTCTTAAATTAATACTCAATAAATTAATAATCTCCTTAAAATAATAATTTTCTCCGGTTCCGGGTTGGGGCCGACTTGGACGTAAATTAATAATTTTGATAAATTGATAAGATAATAATTTTTCGTAAGACCCTTATATAAATATAGCCCCAACAAAATCATAAATTAATAATTTTCTAAAATTTCATAGATAACTAGGACAATTTAGTAAAATATGAAGTAATTGTTGTTTGGTTTCTATTGAAATTTATATCAAAATGAATTTTATCTTTAACTCTTTTTCATCTTGCCAAAGCTCCAACTCTTTTTGGACGTGTGTTGGTTATGTCTTTTGTATTCGCATAGTGCCTTATGTATTTGGTCTGTATGGTTGTTTTTTCAACTCTTTATAGATGAGAAGTTATTGTATGTTTTGGAATGATTTTAAAAACCTTCTATTTTGTTTATATAGTAATTCTTTCATTAATACGGAACATCGAACATCGCTATGTATATAGTTCTAATGTTCTTTGAATTAATTTAAATGCATACATTCGTTGAATTAGTTTAAATTGTACTAATGCAATACATACCACTAGTTTTCTAATATATTACACTTACCATTCGTTGAATTCATGTATTGTAATTCATCTCAATTCAATAAATATGAAGTACCTCCTTTAATTAATAAATTATTAATTTATTGATTAATTAATACTTCTTTAAAATAATAAAATTTCACGTCCTGAGGGTATTAATTTATAGAGGTTCTCATGTATCGTGAATTCATTAAAATAAACGCATCATCTCATAGAATAAATTACACTATTTGAATCTCAACTAAAATGATTTGTGAAGTTCATGTAGAATAAACGTGACATGCATTACACTCACTATATATTTTAAATCTCAACTACTAATGTAATTTGTGAAGTTCCAATATACAAGGAGAGAACTAAATAGGAATTTCTATTTAAATGAGAATTAGGAACTATTCTAAGTTATCCATCTTATAAGATCTATGCATATGATTTAGGAGGGTGTATTGGATTGAGAGTCTAGTGGATTTTAATGGAGTTGAACTTCACGGAATTGAATTCTATAGGATTTGGGTGGAGTTGGGGGAAGTTCGGGATGGATTTTTAAGGAGTTCGAGCGACTTCAAATCCACATCCCCGAAATCGCATGTCTTTCTCAGTTGCTGATGGCCTCCCCGCGATTGCGAGCCCATCGCTGGCCTCAATTTGGGGATCGTGAGTTAAAATCAACACCCCAACCCTAATTGCACACACCCATCCCACATTCACATCCGAACCTCTCCTCTACCGCCGTCCCTCCACCTCTGCCTCCTCCATCGCCGCCACAGCTCTACTGTTGTCCCTCCTCCACAACTGTGGGATCCCCGCACTTGCACTCAGGTGGTCTTCTTTCATTTCCGTCCAATTTTCCTCAACCCCGAACTCAACCCCAAACTCCCCAAAACCCAGTTCCACCACTGCCGCCTTCCCTGCCCCTATTTCACAAGTGTTCTGCCGTCAACCACGTAGCATTCTGCTGCTCCCGCTACAGTTCGACGCCGCTCTCCTTCCCAGCGGTCGTGACATCCCAGCGCTCGCTGGTCTCCTCCAGTTCACACGGTTGCGTGTTCACTTTGCTCGCTGACAAATGGTTCGTACAAAGAATGTTGACAGTGATGCTGCTGCAGACCCCCTATATAGACTTCACATAGATGTATGACTGTCCATTTGAATTGAAATCTGATTGGGAGGGTCAAGTTTATGTTAAGTTTATTGAGCATGATGTGTCGCGTCCGAGATATATTGATTGGGCTTTGATTAGAGATCTTCGGATTGAAGCAAAAATGGTTAAATATTTGAAGGTTTAGGGTTTAGAAACTTTTGCTAGAGATAGAGATAATGCTTCTACTTATGATAACTTGTGCATTGAGTTTTTAACTTCACTGAAGATGACCCCTGATAAAAGCAAGATTTATGTTAGAATGAAAATAAGAAGTATACAATTAGTTTACAGAGAATTAAAGTTGCTTTTGGTTTTTCAACCAGTGGGAACCTAAGAAACCAAGAGGTTTTAATCCTAATTTATAATGGAAAGCTTTGACTGGATATGATAATTGGAATGCCGCCGGTATGTGCAATGGGTATCTTGAAGACCCGGCTATGATAATTGTGCACAAGTTTATTGTCTATAACATTTTTGGGAAGGTGGAGGCAAACAAGGTGAATGCAACTGAACTATTTCTGTTGTCTTGTGCCAAGAAGAGCATTAGTGTTTGTATTTCAAGCTTCATTTTTCATGCTATGCATCAGACACAGTCGCGCACTGGTACTCATACTTCATTCGGTGCAATTATTACGGGGTTAGCTCATTTCAATGGAGTTCTCTCTTTCAAAACAGGCTCCTATGAAGGTTATGAAAAACTTGAGCCTTACTTGATTGATTTTAGTGAGCTGACTCGGTCTAACATTATTAAAGATCGACACATTTTTGTACCTCCGGCAAAAAGACAATGTGTTAGAAATTTAGTTGCCAAAACGATGAAGCTTCAACATCCAATGTTGATAATGAAGATGAAGCTAGAGAGGAAGAGAGAGAGGAAGAGCAAGAAAAGAAGGACGAGGAAGAGGAACCGGGACAGGATATGCCACTGGCCCCACCTGAGTCGTATGGTAGGGTTGCAAACGAATCGAATCAAATCGAATAGCAGTGTATTCGATTCGGATTCGTGAAAATATTCGATGATTCGAATTCGGATTCGATTCGATTCCGAATATTAAATACGATTCGAATTCGATTCGATGTTGAAATTCGAACTGATTCGATTCTATTCAAAATTCGGTAAGATTTTTTTTTAATATATTATAAGGAGTATTTTTTTTTAGATTTGATTCGAATTTCCAACATATTTATAAAATAATAAAATTCATTTAACAAACAATACCTAATAACACTCAAAAGTCAAGTAATCCAAACCACAAACTAAATTGTCTAGCAAAAACAATATTTATCAAATACATGAATAACAAAACATTCATCGTCAAATGCGTTTACATTCATTGAACACTACTAAAAACAAGTTAACAAAAGTCCAATACTTCACCAAATTTGCAAATCAAGTTGTCTGCAGTGTTCAGATAAGCATCAAACATAGATAAACCAGAAGGCACCAATTTCCCTTTAGATGTGGAGTTTGCACATGTCGAAGAACATGCTTCTGAAGAGCTACTATTTCGAGACTTCTCATGATTAACTTCAAAATACTCAAAAAATAAACTATATAATTCATCCCTAACCTTCATCACATTTGTACGAGCATCGGTCTCATTATATATTGGTTGAAAGCAAAGTCAACCAATCTCATCTTGAACCTAGGGTCAAGTATTGCTCCAATAGCCATCAAAAGATTGCAATTGCCCCAATATTTGTCAAACTTTTCCTTCATCTTTTTAATCATCACTCTAATGAACTCATTAGTATGATTTTCTTTTTCATTTAGCACATGTTTGACTCTCCAAATAACCGCAAGGTAAACATTAGAAGTGGGATAATCAGTTCCAGAAATCACATGAGTAGCTTCATAAAAAATCCCTAGAATATCAATAACATCCTTCACTTTGTCCCAATCATCAGAGCTAGGACAACAATAATATGAAGGCTCTCTCTGTGCAAATATAGGGAATGCATCCTTAAGTCTATATGCATCAACCAACATCTCATACGTAGAATTCCAGCGAGTTGCACAATCAATGATTAACTTTTTCACCGAGATTCCTAAATGATGCACAACATCAGAGAATTTTCGCAACCTAGACTCATGTTGGTTTATAAATCACACACTATTTTTGACACCTTCAATGATGTTTTTAATCTCAGACAAGCCATCTTGAACAACTAGATTCAAGATATGCGCAGTGCATCAAACATGAAACAACTTACCTTCCAAAGGCAGTTTACGACCTTTAGAGAATGTCTCCTTAGCAATTCGAATGGCTACATCATTGTTTGAGGCATTATCGACAGAGATCGAAAAGACTTTATGCTCTATCCCCCAATCTTTTGTACACTTCATAAGACCATAAAATATATCAACACCTGCAATGTCAATAAATTTATAAAGTAAATAACAATAAATGTGATGCAATACAATTCTAAATTATTAACTTAATAATATTACCCATATGTGGAGGAGGGAGAGGTATGAAACTAAGGAGTCGCTTGTGAAGTTGCCACTGCGAATCAACATAGTGACCGGTGACACACATATAAGATATCTTCTGCACCTTTGACTTCCAAATGTCAGTGGTCAATGATATCTTATTAATCTCTTTCAACTCCAAGTACAACCTTTTCTTTTCCATCTCATACACATTTTTGACATCATTCTTGGCCGTGGTATGAGAAATCTTCTCAAATTGTGGTTGATTAATACTCATCATCAATGTAAATCCATAATTTTCCACAGCAGCAAACGGTTGCTCATTCATCAAAATCCAATGAGCAATAGCCTCTCTTTGCTTCATATGATCGTATTTACCATCTGACAAAGGATTCAACTCGAACTTTAATTTCTTAGGCTGAAATTGCAACTTCTTTTGTTTCTCGATGTGGAGTTTCTTTTGCAAACACCTCTTCAAGTGATTTTTAAGATGAGTGGTTGTACCACTCTTTGTCTTAGAAAAATAACCCTTGCAATGAATGCATTGAAACTTTTCAACTCCATTTACCTTCACTGGGATAAAATCATCATGAACAGGTGAAGTCTTCTTTCTCTTTTTTTCAGCAAAAGGAACCTGTTCTTCTTCATGTATATCTTCTTCATTATCCCTCTCCTCATCAATAATCACCTCATCAATTGGTAGGTCACCACCATCTCCATCTTTATTTACCCCATCTTCTTCGACTCTAATCTCATTTTCTTGAGATATTTGCTCAATTGGCCATGAAGCATCCATATTATTCTAGTTAAAATTTCAATAAAATCACAAAAAATTAAATATATGAAATAGAAGAAAAGTAGTATATATATGCAATAAATAGAAGAAAATTTCAATAAAACCACAAACTTAATAAAGCTATTATATGAATATGGTCAGAGCAGAAAGACGAAGAAGACAAAATGCAGATGAAGGAAACAAGAAAGTTCTTCCAAACTTAATTTGAAAGCACATACATAATCTCACATAACCTCAAAACGTAATCAAATGAAGGGTTCACAATCAATCTAGAATTTTGCATAAGCCAAACACAAAACAGTACTCTCACCTCAACAAGAGCCTCCAGACGAATTAAGACTCTGTCCGCTTGTGGCACAACCTACGCACAGATACAATCACAATTTCTGAGCTCTAGCTTCAAGTCTTAACCTTCAAAAATCACACACGCACACATACACACACACACAAAAAGTAAAAGAAGCTGTGCACGAGTAGAGAAGAGGAGCAAAAACCTTCGAAGGTTCGTATTTCTTGGAAATCGCATTCACTTTCAAAGAGCTCCTCTTAACGCCTACTGAAAACCCTCCAACTGCAAGCGAATTAACGATTGAATCACTACACCAGAAAATTAGGTGAAACTAAAATTCCAGAATTAAAAAGATATTTACCGGTTGGAACGGTTGAGAGAGAGGGGAAATTCGTTCTGAGTCACTGCCGAAGTGCCGATAGAAGAGAATCGAGAGAGAGAGAGAGAGAGATAGAGAGGGAAATAGAAGAAATGAAAGTAGGAGAAATGAAAGCAGGAGAAATGAAGCGGGCTGCCATAATATCAATAAACCCTAGACATTTGAATATTATAGATATGTTAATATATTATGAAAAATATATAATAGGTTGTTTTAAAATTAAAAGTAATACTATTACATCTATAATTTATTATAAATATATATTATTTTATATATTTATTAAAATATCGAATCGAATCTATACGAATATCGAATCGAATATCATAAGTACTAATAATGATTTGAAAATTAATCGAATCAAAAAAAATATTTGAATTCGAATACGAATCGTAAAATTTCGAATACGAATATTAAAAATCGAATACGAATCACGAATCGAGTCAAAATATTTGATTTGATTTTCATCCCTATCGTATGGTTATGGGAGTTTTCAGACTGATTTTCAGTCTTTCCGAGATCATTTTTACTCCACTTTTGGGGCATTCAGGTAAGATGTGAATCATCAATTTGCATCGTATAGGTAGGATGTGAATCAAAGATTCGATGCTCAGGATCAACAATTTGGGGTATTTTGTGATGATGTCTACTCCATATTTGACGCTCAGCATGAAGAGATGGCAGCTTTACAGGCGCAATGGAATGCTTGCAGCGCTTTCTATCCGCCATAACAACCGCCACATCAACCCGATGAGTACTGAGTTTTTCTTGTATTTTGTGTTTGACTCATGCAATGTGTTTAATTCCTTTATTTTGTGCTTGTGCAGAAGGGAAGCAGAAGGCAAGCATAAGGGAATCAAGTTGGAGCCAGAGATTAAGGGCAGGCCAGCGACCGCGGGACTTGGCAATTCCTAGCGATTGCGGATCACCAGCGGTCGCTGGGAATTACGATGATTTTATTCACTGTTGAACAATTTATTTATTTTTCGTTGGATTTTTTATCTGTTGGTTGAACTACCCTTTAAATTTCTTTGGACAAGTTATTTTATTGACGTTGAAGTATTTATGTTATTGCCGTCGGACAATTTATCTTATTGGCATTGAACTATGTATTTTATTATCGTTGAATTATTTATTTTATTATTGTTGAATATATTAATGATTCACATGCATTCAAGCATTTTTCTAGAATATAAAGCATACATGGAGTTTAACTGTAACAGATGTTCAAGAAACACACACGTAATATGAACGATACATTAGTCCAAACAAACAAATATCCAAACAAACAAATAAATCACTACTCAGCATTCTCATCATCTTCATCTCCACCATTGTTGTACATTGGCCTGTTTTCCCACATAGCATTAGCTATACTCATTCTCCAAGCATTCGCTTCAGTTCTTTGTTGGAATTTGCTTTGAGAAAGCCATTTTTCATCTTCCACATTATCATGTCGTGGTTCTTCATCCTCCTCATACTCTACTGGAAACTCATCATAGTGACATTCTTTTCGAAGGTCGTGGTTCTCTTAATAATGCATCTTGTAAGAGTTTTGAGTCGTGTGTCGATCCTTCCCAACCACTAAATACGTACATGAATTGCAAATCAAACTTTCTAGCCGCCAAAACATTTTGTGATTAAGTACCATGACGGTTATGGTAGTTGCTTACGTCTCGGCCTGTTACCGTCGCTGAGATATGAGTTCCATCTATAGCTTCGATACAATATTAAAATAACAAGAAAATACATGTCAAACAAAAAACTATAACATATGTAATATGACCAAAAGGATTCATACCTTGAAGAAAGTGTTAAATCTTATACTTTATACAACTGTCGAAAACTATGTGGATCCCCTTCCATCATATTAGGTAAAAACATTCTCCAATCTTACAAATTGGTCGTCGCTTCAAATATGCTTCAATACGAAGAGGCCTCGTAGCAATCTTTTCTAATAAAACTATGAGGACCTTAATTACCAACAACAACATCCGAAGGTCTTCTTCATCGGTTTCCTCGTCTGCATCTTCTTTCATTTCTTCATCTTCTATTTCTTCTGCTTTCATTTCTTCATATATATCATCATGATTTTCCATCTACATAAGCACAAAAAAAATATTGTTGATGAAATCAGAGGAACAAATGCATCACCACCCGCACCCGTGGACATCCGCGATCGTTGGCTTACCCAAAAGTAAGTAACCTAGCAATCGTGAATGACCAGGGATCGCTGGGAATTGCATATAGTAGTCAAATCAATAGCAACCAGTACCAAATATCAATAGCCAACAGTACCAAATATCAATAGCATTATAAAAAATATCAAAAATATCCAAAAAACTACAATTGCAACCAGTAGCAAATCATCAATATGCAAAATACAAAATAACTAAAGCAACAAAAAGAGCTCGAACAATACATAGGAAACACAAAAATAAAGAGCATCAATAACATAATATGTAGTACATGGTTCAAATAACGACTATCCTCTAAACTTGTAAGCAATCCAAGATGCTCGCTCCTCAATAGTCATCTTGAAGAAATCATCTTTTTTGGACTTGGTGTTAAGCAAGTCAAATACTTTAAGCCGGGATTCTTCATCCAAATTTGGGACCTCTTTGATAGCATCCCAAGTAGTGTATGATCGTTCTCTTTCTCTCTTCTGTAATATTTGATGAACTTCATCAAATGTGGTTGTTAGTTTGGTGATGGAGTCAGTGAGAGTGCTTTGAGAGATATTCTCAGTAGAGGTAGAAGTTGCCTCGTACTAAGCTCTCCTCCTTTTGGATTGAGATTTTCTTTGACTAGAGACCACGGGCACGTCATGAGTCATAGAAGGTGGTGTGGAAGAAATGGCCAGATCATTTTAAGGTTGGGATAGTCTTACAAACATCTCAGATTCGGCATCATAACTTAAATCTTCTGTGCGTACATCTCTACTTTCATTTTCTTCTACTGTGAATGTCCTTGCATTAGTAGTACTACCCAACCCAATCAAATTTTTCCTCATAACAACACCATTTCCTATAGCAATTTCCAATAGCTCATAATCAGGACAGTCAGCATCGCGCAAGTTAACGTCTTTGGGGTGAGCCTAACATAAATAAATAAAAAATAAAATTATTACCTAGATTCTCAAAATGAATTAGATGCTATTATGGCAATATTTTAAGAAGCTTACCGCTAAGTACGATTCCCATACTTCATCAGGAGCTGTGAACTTCTTAGTAGTGGGGTCATATCCAAAACCCAAGCTAAACCGCATAAGGTTTGAATAGGATGCCCAACGTGATTTAAACCATCTAACACAGCTTTGGTAATTAGTATAGGTCCTATTACACTTCAGCTTTTCATTAAGTATTGGAAGTATTCTCTGTTCCACTGTTGATTTGCTAAAAATACGACTATTATCACGCCATCCCCGACGCGCACCATCAACCACTAACTCTAACAATAAATCGGTTTGTTGCTTAGTCCATGCATCATAAGATGATGTCTTTCTCTTCGTATCTTCTTGTGAATCTCCCATATCAATAATACTAATAAAACACAAACAATTCAGAAACAAGTAATACTGTAAAAAAAAAAAAAAAAACTATCCACGCGACCACTGCACCCTAGCGACATCATTCCAGTGGTCGCTGGAGCCCAACGATCGCTGGCTGGGCAAATGAACAATGAACAGGAAGTATGCAATGCCATGGTCAAAATCCATCAACTTTTTGTCAGTATCACACAAATATTTCATATGTACTTAATACTTCATGCTCAACATAACAAATCAATATATTTCTCATATGTATTTCAATACATACTTCATGCTCAAACCAAAGAAGCATGAGAGCTCGCAGAAAAGAATCAAGACAAAACTCTATGCTATTTCAATCAAAACATTGTAAAGAAGAAATAATGTAAATAAGAGTACCTTTGTAAGAAGAACAACCCAATCAGACAATGGAGCTTGGACCAAAATGGGAGCTGCAATTGTAATATGGTGGAAGCTTGGACAGAATGGGATACTACGTGAATATGTGAAGTTTTGTTAAAGCAATTGAGACCTTTCACATTCTACGACCGCGGGACATGCACGGCCGCTGATTGATTTTAGAACCAGCGACCGCGGCACGCTGGTGATCGCTGGCGTTACACATCGCCAACGATCGCGTGTCATCAGCGCTCGAAGATATCAACTCCATCGAATTCCGATGTCCAGAGCTCGAATTTCATCCTTTGTATTTTTGGGATGAA
Organism: Schizonepeta tenuifolia; assembly: GCA_029490685.1. NCBI lineage: Eukaryota > Viridiplantae > Streptophyta > Magnoliopsida > Lamiales > Lamiaceae > Schizonepeta > Schizonepeta tenuifolia. Next base: position 17,310,819 of record CM055955.1, on the reverse strand, counting down.
ATACGTCGAAATCCATCAAAATCGAGTTAAGGTTGAATACCGGAAGAATTTGATGAAGTTTGAAATCCATCAATCCAATACCTCATGAATTTAAAGGAGTTTAAAATCCTTCAAACCCATACCCCAGGATTTTAATGGAGTTTAAAATCCATCAATCCAATACACCTGGATTTCAAACTCCATTAAAATCCTCCAAACTCCACAATCCAATACACCCCCCTTAATCTCATAGTTAGTTTGTCAATCCCACTTCTTTTCACTTAAGTAAGGTTAGTATGATAATTTTCACTGTTTAGTTCTATGCAAAACGAGATGCATAAATTAGTGTAAATAGATGCCTTAATTAGTGTATAGTGATGCATAAATATTTTATATTAATCTAGAACAAATAATATTTTTTACACCCCATACATGGTTTAATAAAGAACAAACAAAATTTACAAAGTATTACGTCTATAGTTGATGATATCATAGTGTAATACCCTGTTTTCCCAAAAATTGAATAATAGATAATTTTAGTTACTCATGAGTGAGAATAATTAATTTTACCTTCATGTAAAATAATTATTTGCAAAAGAATTTAATATTTTCGACGCAAAGGAAATATGAAAATTATGTGCAATTTAAATTGATTTCATGCATTGATTTAAGTACTTTGCCTATGTGATCTAATTAAACCCAATTATATAAATTTTGTGGTTTTATATTTATTTATACATAAGAAATATAGTAAAATGCAAAAGAAATGTGGATAGATAAAAAAAGAAAAGAAAAGGCAAATATATATAGATATACAGTATTTACACGTGTAGGTGTCGGGTGAAAGTTGGAGTAAATAATTAGTAGAACATTTTATTATTGACATTAACATTTACGGACAACAAATGCACTTCTAAATCATCCACCTCCTTCTTTTTCATCACTAGTCAGCATAACATGAGAACTGACTTTCTTTTTCTTTTCACCATACTAAGAAATTGAATTAAGATAGAGAATGGGACTGTGCAGTGAGAGTTACAATAGAAAGAGAAGAGGAAAAATTTATTGTTTGCTAGAAGAATCCATTGTGAAAAGGTATAATTCGCTTACTCTATAGCTAAGATTTCTGAATTTGGGGCTTCCAAAAATAGATTGAGCTCGAAAATAAGTGTGTTGGTGGAGTGTTCTCGATGAACTTTATCATCTAGTATGTTTGTGATTGATCTGCAAATTTAGGACTTAAGATTGGTATTTCAAAATTGTGTAGTATGTGTCTACGTGATTTTTGTGACTTGATGATAGATCTTCTAAATCTGAGTTGAGCAATTATGGGATTATATAGTTGTATATGTCTAGATATCTATACTATGTGCTTGCCAACAAGTTATATAAGGAAGAGAAAAAACTAACTCTGTGGAACCTTGTCTGCCAATTGTCTGAGAAAACAGGCAAAATAAAATAAAGAGTTTTTGTTAGAAATGTGTGCAACAATTTATACATGTATATATGTTTATAGATTAATGATGCACATATAAGTGTTTTTGTGGTGTATGTTAGAGTTGAAAGCATGAGAATGTTAGAAATAATTGGTAAAGCCATAGAAAAGAATCATTCTACCCAACCTGGACAGCTGGTCTTCAAACTGCAATAACATTTGACTTGCTTAATATTTTTGAGTGCTGTAAATTTTGCTAGAAAGTAGACTTCCATGGCTTTCTAGAGACATAAGGCAAGACCCCTGATTCTTTTTGTACCGAAACTGGTAATTATGTGAAATTAAGGTTCTACAGGTAGACTTTTACAGAAATGCATATGTTTTTCTTTCGTAAAGTGCATGAGTTTATATGTATATTTGTTTAATTCAATAGCTGTATGAAATTCATCATGGAGTTATGTTATATGTATATATACATGGTGAAGAAAATGGTTAGTATTTGGAAGCCAGATCAGTGAATCTAAGTCGTATGATCTTATTGTCATTAATGAGTTTAGTAAGAAATATATATTAAGACTAGAACTCCTCTTGTAGGACCAGCCTACCCAGGAGGATAAGTTCTCGTCGTGACACGAGTTTACTACACTCCTTATTTCAGATTTTTTTCTCTTATCAGGTGGACTTTTCTTCCCAAAGTTTGTATTTGAGTTATTAAGCTTTGATATTTTTGAAATGAAAATGCTATCCATGAACGAAATATTTTATTTGCGCTCAATGTGTTTAAAGCTTTTATATTATCGATCAAGGCACTCTAATAATCTAAAACATTTGACGAGTGTTGTGTACACCCCAGAGTCATGATATGCAATGGTTGATCCCCATTGTGTGCTTGACATAGTTTAGTGATTTCTCTGAGCTTAGGCTCGAGATTCACCCAGAGAACTCTTGGTGCTACGGCTCGAGGCTCACCTAGAGAACTCTTGGAGCTACGGCTCGAGGTTCACCAATGAATTCTCTAAGTTTCGACTTGAGATTCATTAGCTTATAAGAGTAACACAAGAACATCACAAGCAGTAGCGTGCTAAGTGATGAGAAATATATTTTTAGTGGACTTAGAAGCTTTTCGTTTTAAAGCCTTCTAAGTATCACTGTACGTTATGGATATGCTAAACTTACATTTTTATGAAATATTTATGAAATGCATAACCCACTGAGTACATTAATGCTCAGCCCAAATGTTTTCTAAATATTTTCAGGTCTTGGAGCACGTGCGAGCAAGTGAAATTGAGGCTAGGATTCAACATTTAAAATTTGCTTTCGCTATATTAAGTTTAAGCCTTTTGAGCTTATTCGACTATGTCGACTTGTGATTCTTCAATCTTTTGAATCGTAGTTTTGATGCATATAACATTGTTAGTGATTCTATTTTCGGATACAACTAGATCTTTGATCTTGTACATGTTTATGTAAAGATTTTGAGCAAATATTAATATAACAATCATCGTTGAATGTGATAGTTTGTTTTTTTTGAATGAAGTCTCAAGTTAAATCTTGATAGAAGTTTAGAACATTCTATTTCTATTATTATCTGCATTAATTAGTCACTCTCCAATATATAACTTCTTTTAAAAGTGGGGTATAACAGAATGGTATCACGCGGAGTTCTTTTCCGTTTCTGAAGATAAATGTTATTGATGTTGAGTCAACTATAATAACAACTCTAGACTCCTAAGTACTTTAGCAATCCTCAGTTCACTGCCACACTGCCCTCGACAAAGTTTTGTAAGGTATTTTATGAGTTTTATTCAAGGGATTATTCAGGTGATTTTAAAGTTATTGCTTATGCTTTATTGCTAAAGAACTTATGAGAATGCATATTGGTCAGTGTATGAGCTTTGTAATTGAGATACAATTTACTTGAGATTTGAGACTCTTGTAACTCAATTCGTCGTATTGGGATCAGTCAACTCTTATGACCTAGTTTTATAAATGAAGTTATATCGAGTTTGACTCGTATATCAGAGTCAATCTTAATATGTTTTGGACTTGTGAGCCCACATGATACGAAATAAAATTTCAAAATATGTTGTCATTTTGGGTTTCCTAAACCTATGACTTGGTCTCAGTCAAGAAAACCAATTGAGCTCCCTAACTCTTTGGTAAAATAGTTGCACTAAGTTAACAAACTAGTACACCCAGTGATTGTCAAGTAACCAATAGCAGAGGCCAACCAGTTTGTTGCCTAAGTTGTGAGTTCACTAGAGGATGATAATATAGATGGGAACTCTAAGAACACTTAGAGCTTAAACTAAGATGTTGTCACGTTTGAGAAGAACTAAACCTTTATGAGTGAAAATTCATCTTAAATAATATGTTGTGTTGGAGCAATTTGAAGCATTTTGATAAGTGTTTCAAGCTAAGCGATGTGGTCATATTAGGCTATTGACATTTATGACATTTAAAGAATTAAAGTTTCCTCTAGTATTTGAGGATAAGTAAAGGTTATGATATGCAATCAATATTATTTCCTATATGATTCTGTACTTATATGATGGAAACGAATGGCAATGTCTCTCTAAGGGTAGAGAAGAAACATTTATGTGTGTGTAAAAGCTAGCGGTGGTAATCGATTTTATGACTAGATGATCTAGGTATGACCTCAGTAAGTTACAAAATGATGTGTCGAAGAGCGTGATTCTCTCGCAAGGCTTGAGAGAACACATGAGTGGATATTATTCAAGGTCTTGATGACTCGATCTAAGTTCAGAAATCATTTGAATTTTCCGAACTTTTGATAAGATAATGATGTTAAGTTTATGGACATATGTGTTAATTAACTATCATATTTGTTTATGTTTTCAGTTATCAATAGAATGTCCTCGTTTATTGCCCAAGTTATCAGCTCAACAACGTGTGATTTTCTCGTAGTTAGTGGGATACACAAGTTAATGTTATTGAGACTTCAAATAATAAGACAATAATGTTTTAAGTAAGAAATTCGCTTAGAGTTCTACAAGAATTTAAAAGTTTTCATGTTCGGGACCGTGTTCCCATATGACTGAGAAATAGTTATGTTCGAGCCTGGCCAACCCAATATAACCAGAATCTCAGTGGTTGTCATTTTTAGTTTCACAACTGTCTTTTGTTTAGTTTCTAATAGAATCTTAACTCTTTGGTTAGTTTATTCTGTAAAGGTTGATACCCCCGCATCCACTAAGTTGTCATAATAAGTTTCTCTCCATCATTACGATCATCTTGTAGACGGATCACTTGTGTTCCCCAACCTAGTGATAACATGTTATGGTTGATAAGCTTGTACAAGTTGTTATAATAAGATCGTCCAGTAGGTTGACTCTACTTGTCACCTAAATTTCAGAACACGTAAGTGTCTTCTCATAGTTAGAGATATAAATGCTAAATTTCAGGGAAAAAAAAAGATGAGAAGAACATAGAATAGAGATCGTAGGATCGAAAATTTGTCTTTTAAGACGGATTTATATGTATAGAGCTAATGGATCCTAGGACATTCTGAGGTTGTGTATCGACTACAAATTTCTGAATAGGTTCATGATTAAAAGTATGTACTACATGAAGCCCTGTATGGCAAGAAGTATAGAAGACCATTCCACTAGATTGAAGTTGTTAGTCTTGGAATCGAGACTGATTCAGAAAAAAGTCGAGAAAGTCTACCAAATTAAGAAAGAACAAAATTAAGATAACTTATCCTAGACGTGGATCATGCCTAAAGTTTAATGTTAGAAAATTTGCTTTTTTTCAAAATGATGATTATGTCTTATCAAGTATGTTAAGTACCCTCAGTGAAACTTCGTTCCTTAAGCTCCTAAATGGAGCAAGTCCAATATCCTATACGTTGGCCTTAAACTGTTTAACCTCCAACATGTAAGCAAATATGACTAAGTAATCCTAGTACAAGACCTAAGTTATGATGAGAACCACTACACTTCGTGACCAAAAGTTCAAGTTTGTAGGAACAAGCATAGTGCCCCTGTTGAGGCCTTAAAGAATCACCACAAACAAGAAGAAGCGATGTAGAAAAAAAAAAGTATTCCAAGTTCCAATTTCAAGGTATGTCAAATTCGAGGACAAAATTATTATAAGAGGGGAGAGATGTAATACCCAGTTTTTTTCCCAAAAGTGAATAATAGCTAATTTTAGTTTCTCATGAGTGAGAATAATTAATTATTTGCAAAAGAATTTAATATTTTCGACACAAAGAAAATATGGAAATTATGTGCAATTTAAATTGATTTTATGTGTTGATTTAAGTACTTTGCCTATGTGATCTAATTAAACCCAATTATATGAATTTTGTGGTTTTATATTTATTTATACATAAGAAATATAGTAAAATGCAAAATAAATGTGGATAGATAAAAAAGAAAAGAAAAAAAAGGCAAATATATATAGATATACAGTATTTACACGTGTAGGTATGGGGTGATAGTTGGAGTAAATAATTGGTAGAACACTTTATTATTGACTTTAACATTTACGGACAACAAAGGCACTTCTAAATCATCCACCTCCTTCTTTTTCATCACTAGTCAGCATAACATGAGAACCGACTTTCTTTTTCTTTTCACCATACTAAGAAATTGAATTAAGATAGAGGATGGAACTGTGGAGCGAGAGTTGCAACAAAAAGAGAAGAGAAAGAATTTATACTTGTCTGCTAGAAGAATCCATTGTCAAAAGGTACAATTCGCTTACTCTGTAGCTAGGATTTCTGAATTTAGGGCTTCCAGAAATGGGTTGAGCTCGAAAATAAGTGTGTTGGTGGATTGTTCTCGATGAACTTTATCATCTAATATGTTTTTGGTTGATATGCAAATATAGGACTTAAGATTGGTATTTCAAAATTGTGTAGTATATGCCTACGTGATTTTTGTGACTTGATGATAGATCTTCTAAATCTAAGTTGAGCAATTATGGAATTATGTAGTTGTATATGTCTAGATATCTATACTATGTGCTTACCAACATGTTATATAAGGAAGAGGAAAAGCTGACTTTGTGAAACCTTGTCAGCCAATTGTCTGAGAAAACGGGCAAAATTAAAGAAAGAGTTTTTGTTAGAAATGTGTGCAGCGATTTATACATGTATATATGATTATAGATTAATGATGTGCATATAAGTGTTTTTGTGTTGTATGTTAGAGTTGAAAGCATGAGAATGTTAGAAATAATTGGTAAAGCCATAGAAAAGAAGCATTCTACCCAACCTGGACAACTGGTCTTCAAACTGCAATAACATTTGACTTGCTTAATATTTTTGAGTGCTGTAAATTTTGCTAGAAAGTAGACTTCCATGGCTTTCTAAAGACATAAGGAAAGACCCCTGATTCTTTTTGTACCGAAACTGGTAATTATGTGAAATTAAGGTTCTGCAGCGAGATTTTTACATAAATGCATATGTTTTTCTTTCCTAAAGTGCATGAGTTTATATGTATATATGTTTAATTCCAAAGCTATACGAAATTCATCATGGAGTTATGTTATATATATAAATGGTGAAGATAGATAGTCAGTTTTAAGAAGACTTAATTGGAAAGAAAGAAAATGGTTAGTATTTGGAAGCCAGATCAGTGAATCTATTTTGTATGATCTTATTGTCATTAATGAGTTTAGTAAGAAATATATATTAAGACTATAACTCCTCTTGTAGGACCAGCCTACCTAGGAGGATAAGTTCTCGTCGTGACACGAGTTTACTACACTCCTTATTTCAGATTTTTTCTCTTATCGGGTGGGCTTTTCTTCCCAAGGTTTATGTTTGAGTTATTAAGCTCTGATATTTATGAAATGAAAATGCTATCCATGAACGAAATATTTTATGTGCGCTCAATGTGTTTAAAGCTCTTATATTATCGATCGAGACACTCTGATAATCTAACACAATCGATGAGTGTTGTGTACACCCCAGAGTCATGATATGCAATGGTTGATCCCCATTGTGTGCTTGACATAGTTTAGTGATTTTTCTGAGCTTAGGCTCGAGATTTACCCAGAGAACTCTTGGTGCTACGGCTCGAGGCTCACACAGAGAACTCTTGGAGCTACAACTCGAGGTTTGACGGCACCCGGATCTGTCGTCGGTAACCCGGACGCGTCAAAATAACAGTTTTGTATTATTCCTTATGTCCTTCACTAAGTACAATTAGGGTAAGTATTCAGGGTCGAACCCAAGGGAGATAGGCTGTGATGACTTCGATGTCACTGGACAAGAGTTGGGTTTTGGTTTTGGTCACTCTCAACATAAATTAGAAGCAAGACTGAAAATAAAACACTAAATAAATCAAATATGGAGGGCATGCTTGAGTAGGGGTGAGCAAAACCAAACCAAAACAAAAATTCGAACCGCAGAAAACCGTAATTTGCAGTTTGGTTTAGTTTTTTAATTTAACGGTCCGGTTCGGTTTAAGAAATTGAAACCCGAAAATATTTCGGTTATGTTCAGGTTGGGCCAAAAAAATTGACTTCTACCCGAATACCGAAATATTTTTATATGCTAGTATTTTTTAATTAAATCTATATATTTATGTTTGAAAGTAATTTAAAATTTATGATTGAAATTGTAATAATCTAATCATCAATTTTACGTACCCATGTGTTAAATCATATACACATCTTGATAACTCTACCATAAACGACAAATTATATCCCACTTTCAATTGCAATGTTGCGACACATGTCATCAATGATGCTACTTGGCTTTGGTTGAATCAATAGAATTGCTATATTTGTCTGCCACCTCGCCCTCGACTCCTAGCCTTAAAAAATATTAAATAGTAGGGTGTGAGTATGCAAGCACACTCAGTGGGGTATACGCTGCAAGCAGTTATAACCAATTGTGTAATGAATCATAACATAATGAACCCCTTTTTTACTTAGCTGACATTCTTTGTAAGACTAGTCTCGGTCCCTCGTGATCCTGACCCCTCGCTGGCCATCAGCTCTTTTGATCCCTTATGGATCAGACCCCTCATGGGCCACATTAGCTCATATTAATGACGCACGACACAACAATGATTATAACCATGTAACACGCTTACAGATAAAAGTAAACCCCACCTCGATATGCAGTTTGAAAGAACCTCTTTTGAAAGAACATTTTTCAAGCTTGCTTCGGTTGTCCTTTCTTGAGCTTTGGATGCGCTGCTCTTAGCACTTGAAACACTTTTAAACTTAGTTTTACTTCAAGCACTCCTTGAATATGAACTTATTTGCCTTTAAAGAATAATTTAAGTTATTAAGCTTATTCTCGAGTTAAAATCTGCAATATACTTGAAAAATAGACAATTTTAAGCTTTACAAGCTTAAGATCTTCTTATTCTCAATTTAAGATATCATGTAAAACATAAGAATTCAGTTACTAGCTTTATTTATACTAAACTAAATTCATTATAAACATTTATTTCACATTATTCCAAGTCTTAGACAATAATTCTACAAGCTTAGCAATTATCTATTTATACAATTTAAACTAATACTTCACAACTAATCTGATTTTAGCTCAATTTTAACCAGATATTAACAATTATCATATTTATGAGTAATCAGTCGTTCATTATGGTCACAATTCCTAGAATTAAGATCAAATAAGCACAAGATATAAATCTCAAATTTGAAACATAACAGCCACTTTCTGACACCTATTCCGACCAAATCGACCTTCGATTTTCGGAAATAAACCTATGCTTGGACTATCTACGACATGAGCTACAAAACCCCTAATGTTATTCCCTGATACAACGTCAATTTGACGCCGAAAACTTTGACTCAAAACTCACGTAGAACAACAACGCACAGACCCGACACCCTGACTCGATCGGCTCATAACTCCATCGTCTGGTGTCGGATTGACAATCTGAAGGTACCATTGGAAAGCCAACACCGATAGCTTTCTAATGGTATCTAATTTGGTGGGTTTTGATAAAGTAAAACAGTTGAAAAACATTCTGCAAAACTCACACTGTAGCTGTCGAAAACAGGGATAGAACAACAAAACTATGACCATGGCGGCAGCCACCTCGCTGCCGCCGCTGCCACCTCTACTGTTCTGATGACCCCATCCTCATCAATCACACAAACAGACCTCAGCTCACCAACATCTACTCAAGACCTCTACCCATCGAACATAGAGAATAAGAAAGGAAGAGAAGTGCCGAACTCTATGAAATTAGACAATCAGATTCAAAGAAATCAAGAAAAGGAATTAAAGGAATATTACCTTAATTGTTGTCGGATAATCGAAGAGAGTGTGGAGAGAGTGAGAGAGAAGTGAAGAACGCAGAGAAGGGGAAGGAGAACGAGAGTTTCTTGTTTCTTCTAGTTTGTTTAGGAAAAGTTAAACTCTATTTATAAATGTATACGTATTCTCTCAAACACACACCCTATATATTATATATATTTCTTTAATACTTTAAAATAATAAATATCTTAGATAATTTATTTATTTATTATTTTGTCAACAAAAATCTTAGATATTTAGAATTCTTTATTACTATTTAATAGTAGAGATCTTAGATATTTTTACTTTTTAATTATATTATTTCACTTAATCAAATTTTTTTAATTCATTCTAGAATATTCTAGTTTTTTTATTTATTTATTTACTACTTGTATATTATAATAATACATTTTAGAATTTTTAAGATTTTCATTTCATTAATCTTATTGCTCTAAGACTTATTTATCCGTAACTTTAAATTATACTAGGGGTGTATCCTTGTTCTAAGTCGAACAACCTGTAAAATATTTGAAAATCAAACTCATGAATTCAAGATCCCTAAAAAAATAATTAATGTAATAATTCAACACATTATAGAAAATATATAAATTATAAAATAAATTCAAAATGTGCCGGGTATTACAGGTTCAATATCTTCTGGCCCATTGCAGCAGTCATCAGGGCAAGTAAACTTGTACACCCCTCCTCTCCAATCTCAATGTCTTACATACTTTGCAAGCATCCTAAATCCAACAGCTCCTCCGGGGCAGCCTCCATCTTCTCCTCATTCACCAGCCGCATGCTCTTGGCCAATTCAGTGATGAATTGGCCGAACATTATCTTGCTTCGGGTGAACTTGTTGATCTCCTGCAGCTGTGTGATCACCAAGGATCCAAAGTTGACCCTTCGCTTGGTCTCCATGCACCACAGCAGATACAACTTCTTTTGAGTGATGGAGTTGCTAGCATTATCCTTTCCATAGAAGTTGTAGGCAATCACTCTATGGCAAAGGCGGAGGGCATCACTCTTCAACTCGTGCCCCTTTGAGTACCTACTCTTGAACTCAGGGGTCTTCCCCAATATCCTTCATTTTTCCTGCACCTCATGCATCGTCTGGTCAGGTATCTTCCTCACAGCGTTCTTATACTTCTCTTGTTGCAAATCCCACACATCCGCCATCTTCACAGCCTGGTTAATCTCATTCACCGACAAACTCATTTTCTGCCCCTTGATCTCGAAGTATAAACAAGCAGTCGCTAACCCCACTAACGTTGGAGTTTTCATTGCTATGGTCCTTATGAACTCTCTTGCTAGATCCCCAAACACCTTCCCCTTCCAAGTCAGAAAGGGGCTCCACCCAACGAAGTAGCGCTCCATATCTTTTCACACCCCTAATTCCTCCATTGATTTGACATCCACAGTCTTGGGCACTAGGACTCACTTGAAGGGTGGAGGTGCTGGTCCCACATCCCTCTATGGGAGTTTGGAGGAGGAAGGGGTTGTCAGAATGCTCTGAGTCTTTTTCTTCTTGGTCGTCGTCTTCGCCTTAAAGGCCTTCGGTGACTTCATCAAATCTGCAGAGGCCATGGAAGCCTCTTCTTCGTGGACCTTCTTCTTATTCTTTTTCTTCCCTTCCGGTGCGAACTCATCGATAATGTCATCGATGGTTTTAGTCGTCGACTCATCCTCGTCATCTTCGTTCTCCTCCGACCTCTTCTCCTCTGCGTTTTCTTCTTGCGATGAAATGGACTCCTTAGCATCGTGCTTTCTCTTCGTCCTCTTTTTCTTGGATGGATACTCAGTTGATTTCTCCACCTCTTCGGTTTGAGGGTTTCCTCTCCTCATTTCCAGCATTTGAGAGGCAGCAGCCTCCGCGTCATGGTCGAGAGAGAATAAGTTCTGTTGCTCGGCATCAATGGTTAAGGGATCTGCTTCCATCTTCTTCAGTTTTTTTTTGTTTTCTTGGCTGGGGGGTCTTTTAGGACAGTGGATTCAGGCTTTTCTCTGGTTCTTGCCATTTGGTGAAACTTTGAGGACAGGAGTTCTGTGGTGGTTATGGAGAGTAAGGGAGAGGTTAAGGGCGGAAGTTGTGGTGGTTACAAGAGAGTGGGGTTGTGGGTTGCCGAAAAATAGGGTATTGGGGTTTTGAAATTTGAAATGGGGGAGACGAAGGGTCGCGACAAATATTTAGGATATATTGTTATATTTTTTTTATTGTTGATAAAATCCACATCAGCAGACACTTCCAGAATCCCCTCGATCCCCCGACCACATCTTCATGCCCTTCTAAATGATAGCAGTGTCCTCCTACCTACACACAAAGACCACCCATCTCCAACACGAAACAACACTCTCTACAACCTAGGTTAGCACAACAAACTCATTCAAAAAGGAAAATAAACAAGAAGACAAAATTCGTACCAGGTTACCTCTTGGTGAGCGCCTTTGGTTATAGTCGTAAGCTCGACTCCCCCCTACTTCATATAAGGTGGCGAGGCTGAGTAGTGGTGAGGGCACCATCTACTCCGTTGGATCTTCATGGTAGGTCTGGAGCCTTTGGCTGGTTGTCATAAACAGTTTCCCTGACTTTAAATCCCTGATCTCAACATCATTACTCTGATAGTGAACCACAACCTCATATGGTCCTTTCATCTTGGTAGTCACTCTGCACTTCCACATGTTGAATTTATGTTGATGAAGTAGCACCCGTTGCCCTCGTTCAAATCTCTTAACTTGCATCATTTGATTGAACTCCTTTCTCAGCCAATTCAGAAATTTCTCAATGAGATTCATCGAAATGCGTGGCCTACTAGTCTTTTCTTTTTCTCTTTTGTAATTCACACATACGAGGCATCCATTTGTGAGAATTTTGTGAACCAACAGATATCTTTCATTCTTCATGACCTGGTCATCGGAAGTAGTGGGCACCATGAGCACTGTACCGAGCCATTCCCCTTCTGGAACAAGTTTTATGATGCCCAATTTTGTCAATCTCGTGATCTCCGGCTTCAAAACCTCTTCCACAATTGGTACAGATCCTTCTGATTGATCATGAAGTTGCTCTGCATGCTCATTCGTGCCATAGTGGAGCTCTTGGGATACTGCTGTGTGCTCTATGTAGTCCATCGCTTCTATGTCTTCAGTCTCGGCTGCATCTTTTGTGCCCTTGTAGACATCAAACTCCACCTTCTCACCATCAAATTCACAAGTTAATTTCCCTGAGTGGCAATCAATGTTGGTCCTTGTTGTCCTCATAAAGGGTATTCCTAGCAGTTATCCCCCATATTTGATCTCATTGTTTCTCATATTTAAGACATAAAAATCAGCAGGGAAGATGGGATCCCCTACTCTGATCAATTCATCTTCCATAGTGCACTCTGGGTATACCACTGATGTGTCAGCCAGCTGAATCACTACCCTCGTGGCCTTCATTGCTCCAATATTCATCTCATTGTACATTGTCAAGGGCTTGACATTGATAGAAGCACCCAGATCCAACATCGCCCTATCTATCCGTGTGTTGCCAATTATACAAGGGCGAACATCCTTGGATCTCCGCATTTCTATGGCATTTTCCTTTGAATCATTGCAGACACATTCTCCCCCTCTATAATCCTTGAATCGTCTTGAATCCTCACTTTCTTCATGCACAGATCCTTCAGGAACTTGGCACAACGAGGCATTGTCTTGAGTGCAATGAGGAGGGGTAGGTTAATTTCCACCTTCTTAAATATATTGAACATTTCCATCAATTCATTCACCTTCTTTCCTTTATCCATCAATATGGGAAATGGGCCTGTATGATAGGTGTCAGAGGTCTGACATATGGCTTCTCGACCTCGACTTCCTTCTCCACCAGATTTTCTTCGATTAGTTCCTTCCTTTTTTTGCCTTTTGTTGTTGTGCCCTTGTCAGCTTTCATCGTGGGCTCTGTTCCTGGCTTGAAGACCTTCTCAGGAAGTGGCTTTCCACTTCAGAAAGCAATTGTATTGAGTTGAGCCTTCTGATGTATCTCTACTTGAAGGGGGAGCTCACCCTGTCTCTTCTCCATTCTAGCCATGGCATTCAACATTTGTCCCACTTGATTTTGTAGGTTTTGGAGGGTGTTCTTTGTCTCTTATTTGAATTTGGCTCAGTTTGGGCTTATGAAAGAAAAATACCTAATTCATCTAAGTTCTTTTTAACCTAAATAAATTATATTTCAAGTAGTAAGCAGACAAGTTCTAGGTGACTTCCAAATGAACACATCAAATAACTCACAAGAAAGAAAACTGTTTGGTCAAGATATGCAGTATAGGCTCAAATCTCACAAGGACATGCTCAAATATTCATTCATCATCCCTATTCACGTACGCTCATGCTTAATTGAAATACAAACATGTTTACATCATATAACTCAAAATTAGATTATGCTCAACATCATCATATTATCCTAAGTATTCAAACCTATACTCACACACTTTACTTTCGGCAAAGTGGGCGAGAGGTACTGACTCAAGAACAAAACAACGTCAACCCTCATGCCCACATACTTTGCCTTGGGCAAAGACAGTGAAGATAAGGGCAGACCAACAACAGACTCAAAGAAGAAAAGAAAAGACACACAAACAACAATGGTCCTCCCACCCACACACTTTACTTTCGGTAAAGTGGGTCGATCAAAGGACCAACTCAACAAAGACTCAAAACAAGAAACCTAAAACTAACAAAGACTGGGAAGAAACAATTATGAAGGAGGTCTAATAGCATGGCACCTGACGTTGTCAATTTGGGCATTGTGAATGGATTAGAGGGTCTTCTTTCATGCAGCAACAACTTCTTCGTCTAGTCTGGTCAAGCTCCCAAGGATTTGCAACTCCTTGCTGTTTGGGCATGGCAACATCTTGCCCGCCACTGATTATTCTGGAGAGGAAGTCTTTGCAGGCATGTTGTTCACTCGCTGGTAGCTAGTTGAAGGAATTTCTTTCATCATGGTAAACTCGTCGAGCAACTTCATGTTCTTTGGCTTGGGCAAAGGACACCCTCAGCAACATCTCGTTGTCTGCGATAGCATCCTCCTCCAACTCGCCCAAGCTGGTAAATGTAATTGCCTTTCAGCTCAGGGATTTCAGACTCCTCTTGCCCCGTAACAAAGTTTGGGGAAAGATGGTCTTAGTGGTAGTCATGCCCTAGCTTTGGAATGCCTTTCCATTGTTGCTTCCTTGCCCTAGCTCCTGCACGTCATGAACAAACCATACCTCCTAAAAAAAATACTACCTAGTCTAGGGTTTTAACAAAAAATAAAAAGAAAAATAAAATAAAAAGGATAGGTACCAGGTTGCCTCCTGGCAAGTGCCTTAGTTTACATCGTGGGCACGACGTGGCCTCCATATTTTAGTCGTCGACAGGATATTGGAGCTCGAGAAACTCTGCTCATTCATTCCGTGTCATGCCCAGAGTAGGCTAGACTTATCCTTTTGACTTTCAGATGGGCTCCTGTCCACCTGTCTTGCCCTCTTTACAAGTGCACCTTGGTCACTATGCATTCATCCTTCGATCCCAAAGTCACTCACGAAGTTTTCCTGCACGGTTAGTTCGGAAGACACACAAAAAAGACTATACAAGCAAACAAAAGAGAAAACTATAGGAAATACAACTCCCCGACAACGACGCCAATTTTGGCGCGACCGTCATTTAGTCACGTACACAATACATTTATAATTCTTCTATTTCCCACTACCAGGATCAGCTAGCAGCAAGTACAGGGTCGATCCCACGAGGAGTTGGTGTAGTTTTCTCTTTGGTCACATGTCATCTAAAGGTTTAGGGGGTTTGCATGGACTCGTCTTGGCCAAATAGGAAAATAAATCTAAATTAAAACATAAATAAAAGATAAAGACAAACCTGGATTTAGGTGTTGAATCAATTGCACAAACAAGACGTCTTCATCGATGCAAGGATATATGGTACGTATGTATGTCAATGGTTATAGGCAAACCGCGTCGTGGTCCTACTGTCACGTTGTCACGCCCACAACCACGATCCACCCAGCTCGTCCTTACTTGTGAATCCTGTGTGGCATTCTCACCCAGACTTCCTAACTTGACCAACTCACCCCCGAGCATTCCTCAAGGGGCAAAGATTGAAACAAGCAGCTTTGGGTACTAGACGAACTCGTTCCAGCCCTAGGAGATACGAGAATCCCGCTTCGACTTTTCACCAGCGCCAGCATACTTCGATCGGCTCTTCCCAAGTTCAACCTGAGAGTTACCGCCCTCAAGGAGTGTAGGGAAACTCTCTCCCGGTCCCTGTTGGTCTAAGATACCTCACTTTTAAGGGATCTGCCTGCATCCAATTGCCCGCCGGTCGGACGAACTCTTGGGACAAACAAAACACTTTGGAATCATTGCCTAATGCCTCGAGAACACACATATATATAGCTTTCCCCTTGCTTAAATCAACATCGCGATTTAATGCTTCTGCAGCATCATCTTGCCAAAACGCAGATTTGTATAACTACCTAGGCATAAAATAAATAACAAGAAAAGAAAGAATGAAATAGGAAAACTTTAATTAAAATAAACTCGGACGACTCCAACATCGCCGGCAACAAAGTAAAAACTCTCGAATAAAATAAAGAAAACCCTAGACTAAGTATTGAAAGAAGTTTACCAACTAAGGAAATAAAAGATTATCTATAATGCTTGCTATTTAGCAGTATTTATAGATGTGAAATTCGTGGATCTTGGAGGCTCAGCCTATTAGGTAAGTCGGTAGCAGCTATGTTTGGGCATGCTGTCTGACAGCTGTCAATCCTTCCAGTAGCTTCTGTTAACCAAGAGACTTTCCTTATTTAGAAGATTTGATATGGGCGAATCTTCATGGATAAAGAAGGAAATAATTCCTTCCTTGTTGGCTACTTGGATAAGGTTGATCTCTTACTTGGTCCGAACTCTTCCGTTGTAAGTTAATCTCTTTCTTGTTCCGCACTCTTTTCTTATAGGTTAGACTGTCGTAGATCTCCATGCCCAAGATGTGTACTCCTGCCTCTCTTCTGTGATCTGCCTTACGCCTTGGTCTTTTTGCATCTTTTCTTGCCCAAATGACTTGATCTCACACGGTACTTGATTTGGTCAGGTTGTGAAGCGAGCAGCTTTAGTTCTGAATGTCTGCTTCCTTGGCCAAGCTGTGAGCATCATTTCCTTGCCCAAAGTGCTTCATATCTGTGTCCAAAATGTCTTTTGCAGAATTTGGTCATTTCTTGCCCTTTTCTGCCTAGTTTTGTCGTGGTTTGCCTTGTACGTCCCTGCCTTCACAATGTGTCCTTCCAGACACTAAAGACAAACAAAAATACACAAAACGACTCGATCTAGACCTAAAACAAGACTAAAAAATCATACAAAATTTGGTCTCATCAATCCCCATACACCTTCCCCCTCCAAGTCAGAAACGGACTCCATATATTTTTCATCCACAGTTTTGGGCACCAAAACCCTCTTGAAGGACGGAGGGCCCGTCCTTATATCTCTCAGTTGGGGTTTGAAAGATGAAGAGGTTGCCAGTATGTTCCTCATCTTTCTCTTCTTGGCTACTGTCTTCATTTTGGAGGGCTCTGACGACTTCACCAGTTCCGCAGATGCCATGGAAGCTTCTTTTTCGTGGACCAACTCCTCTCCCTTCTTGTCCTCGGTCACGAATTCATTGATGATGTCGTCTACAGTTTTCGCTGTAGACTCATCTCCATCTTCCTCCTCTTCAAACCCATCCTCTTCTCCCTTTTACTCTTGAGACGGAGTGGGCTCCTTATCGACAAGCTTTCTCTTCACTCCCCTTATTTTTGGTGAGGGTTCCGATGATCTCTCCGCCTCCTCATTTTGAGGGTTTCTTCCACCTAGTTTGAGCACTTAGGTGGCAGCATTCTCCTCGTCGTGGTCAAGAGATGAGGATTTCTACTGTTTGGTATCTTTGACAGGGGTTTCTTTGGCCATTTCTTGAGTTTCCTTATTTTCTTTGGTGGGGGATCTTTTGGAACGGTGGCTTCTGATTTTCCTCGAGTTTTAGCCACTTGCTGAAACTTGAAGATGGGAGTTGTAAGACGATTGTGAAGGGTAAGGAAGAGGGTTAAGGGCAAAGGTTGTGGTGATTGCAAGAGAGTGAGGGTAATGGATGTTGAAAACTCAATGATGGAGGGTTTTGAATTTTGAAAATGGGGAAGACGAAGGGTTGTGTCTGATATTTATGGAATATTGTTTTTTAATGCTAGTAATATCCACTCAGCAAATGATTCTAGAATCCCTTTGATCTCTCGACCACATCTTCGTGCCCTCCGAAACGATAGTGGTGCCCTTCTACCTACAGACAGAGACCAGACAACTCCAAGAACAAAACAACAACCTTCTGCAACCTAGGTTAGTAAAACTAACTCACACCAAAACGAAAGTAAACAAGAAGTCAAAATTCTTACCAGGTTGCCTCCGGTGAGCGCCCTTGGTTATAATCATGAGCTCGACTCCTATCTTCTTCAAACAAGGTTGCAGAACTGAGTAGTGGTGAAGGCACCAACTACTCCGTCTTGATCTTTGTGATAGGTATGGAGCCTTTGACTATTTGTCATAAACAGCTTCCCTGTCTTTAAATCCCTGATCTCGATAGCACCACTTTGATAATGGACCACAACCTCGTATGGGCCCTTCTTCTTGGTTGTCACTCTACACCTGCACATATTGAATTTAGGTTGATGAAGAAGCACTCGTTGACCTTGTTAAAACCTCTTTACTTGCATCATTTGATCAAATTCTTTTCTCAACTAATTCAGAAATTTCTCAATAAAGTTCATCGAGATATATCGTCTGCTAGTCTTTTCTCTTTCCCTTTGGTAATCCGCACATAAGCGTCATCCATTTGTGAGATTCTTGTGTACCAACAGATCTTTTTCATCCTTTATGGCCTGTTTTTCAGAGGTGGTGGGCACCATGAGCACTGAATTGAGCCATTCTCTTTCTGGAATAGGTTTTATGATGCCCAATTCTGTCAATCTTGTGATCTCCAGCCTCAGAACCTCCTCCACCAATGGAATAGTCCCCCTTGTTGATCTTTGAGTTGCTCTCCATGCCCATCAGTGTCACTGTAGAACTCCTGGGAAACCACTGTGTGCTCCATATAATCCACTACCTTCAGGTCTTCAATCTCTTCGGCACTCTTTGTGCCCTTGTAGACATCAAACTGCACCTTCTTTCCATCAAATTCACAAGTTAAATTCCCCGAGTGGCAGTCGATGTTTGTCCTTGTTGTCCTCATAAACAGTCTTTCTAGCAGTAATCCACCGGATTTGGTTTCATTGTTCCCCATATCTAAGACATAAAAATCAGCAGGGAAAATGAGATCCCCTACTCTGATCAAAACTGATGGTCCCGATACGAGTTACTGGTGTATGGGGGGGGGGAATACACCAGTAAGGATTTTTCAACTTTCGAAAAACTTAATACTTGAAAACAACTTCAACTGAGTGAGAGACTCAGTTGGGATCTCACAGCTGAGTAAGCAACCTCAGCTGGAAAATTGGTGTTGTGCGGAATGTGGTGGAAAATAAACTCGTAAAATCAAACTCACGCTTTTATGCACGGTTGGTCAAAACCAAAACTGTTGATGTGAAAGAATGCAGATTGTATGCGGTTAGATTGTCAGATGAGATATGCAAAATAATGACTTAACACAAAACAACACGACACACAAGATTTACGTGGTTCGGAGAGAACTCCTACGTCCACGGGGAGATGTGAGTCCACACACCTCAGTCCAAGTTCTTCTGGACAGTTCCACTCAACTTACGCGGGCCGAGCAACCGTTACAGTTTAGTTTGCGGGCACTAAACAGCCTAAGTCAAGTTTGAGGGTACTTGACGACCTAACTACTCAATTACAGGAAGAGTAAGGTCCTAGCACACTTTTTAGGGTGTGAGAAAGGGTAGGATTTCCAACTACAGCTCGATCAATAATGAGAGCTGGATCTAAGGCTTGAACGAATAAACACTCAACCTAAGATCAAAAAACGGTTTCGAATTCTAGGAACCCTCAGCTACTAATGTTCTCTCAAATTGGAACTCTCAGCTGCTGATGCTCTTAGATGATGATGTTGCAGATTTGCTTTGATTACTCTCGAGAAAGCTCTTGAATTTTTTTTTTCGTCGTCTATGTGTCTATCTGCATCTGTCTTTCTCGAATGAGAGGATGCCTCTATTTATAGGCGGAGAGAATCAACTAGCCGTTGGAGGAGCAGTTGATCTCTGATCGGTTGAAAGCGATGGCTTGTCTCTCATCTCTGCAGACTTTCCCGATATGGCATCTGTGCTCTTCTGCTTTCCATCTGAGACAGCCTTGTGTTGGGCCAGATGGGGTAATGACTGAACGGTCAAACCCTCATGTGACTTCCTTTTGAAATTCAAATCTTTGACAGTCAACTTCGGTTTATCGGTTGAACGTCTTGACCTTCATCTGAGTGATTTTCAGCTGATGTTCCGATCTGTCGAGTTCTCAGCTAACTTTGAACTTCAAAATAGTTGAACTCCTTGTTCAGATTCTATAACTGAGGTTCTGAAACTGAACCCTCAGTTGTCTTCCACTTCTTTACTCAGTTGGGTTTGAACCCTCAGATGATTTCCTTTTCATCTGATGTTCTCTTCCTCTCAACTGTTTCTCATCTGATGAACGCTCAGTTGGTTTCCTTCAACTGATGTTCTGAAGACTTCCCCTTGTTTGCATCTGAACAAATGAACTCTCAGTTGTCTTTCTTCACAACTGATGTTCTGTCTGAGTGACGCCTTGTTGCCATCTTCAGCTGGAGACCTGTAAAGATAGAATCTTAACTTTGCTCAAACAGCGAGCCTAAATTCTAACATTAGGTTCTGGCAACATCTACTCAGTTGGGGTCAGCCGGTTTTGGAATTCATCAAAACTTATACTAATAAATTTCCCAACAATTTCCCCCTTTTTGATGATGTCAAAACCACTTACAACTTGAAACCACTACTGATCTAAACCTCACTAACTTATCTAAAATCTCAGCTGAAATTCTAGACAGTCTATAAGATAAAACATCAAAGGGTTAGCACAGTTATAACATGAAATTGAAAGACTTTGTGATTCAGAGCTTGGACAATGAGGAATTGTTCATCAAGATGAATCGTATTATATACTTTGAAGTTTTTGTTACAACTGAAGGTTACAAAGTTAGGCGCAAAACATAGAAAGATACAACAGTTGCTTCAAAAACTACAACATCCAAAAACATTATCAGCTCAAAAACTTTGACAACTCAGAAATACTGTTGACCGTACTTGTTGAAGATACAGTTGAAGATCTCCTTCTTCGCTTCCGACTCAATCCCAGTGTTGACGCCGTGTTCCTTGCATACTTGCCTCGCCTCAGCCAAGATCGTATTTCTATTTGGCGTGCTTGTGTCTTTGATCATCGGAGGGCGGTATATGCACTTCTTTGGAACTGGAACAGTGTTGTGATCAAGCTGAGCATTCAGCATAGCTCGCTTGAACTGACTAAACATTCCAGGGTCTCCAGATCTGAGTTCCCACAGGGCTTCCTTGAAGGCTAGCCTTGGGTCTTCAGTCGAGTAGACTTTCCTGTAATAGAAGTCATTGACGAACTCATGCTTGAACTGTTCCCAGTCATCGTTCCACTCCGCATTCATCTACTTGTCAACATGTGGGTATCGAGACGGGAGCGGAGCGTTCTTCTACAGCTGATACGTCGACTTTCTAGCCTCAGCCTTCATCCAGTGTTGACGCCGTGTTCCTTGCATACTTGCCTCGCCTCAGCCAAGATCGTATTTCTATTTGGCGTGCTTGTGTCTTTGATCATCGGAGGGCGGTATATGCACTTCTTTGGAACTGGAACAGTGTTGTGATCAAGCTGAGCATTCAGCATAGCTCGCTTGAACTGACTAAACATTCCAGGGTCTCCAGATCTGAGTTCCCACAGGGCTTCCTTGAAGGCTAGCCTTGGGTCTTCAGTCGAGTAGACTTTCCTGTAATAGAAGTCATTGACGAACTCATGCTTGAACTGTTCCCAGTCATCGTTCCACTCCGCATTCATCTACTTGTCAACATGTGGGTATCGAGACGGGAGCGGAGCGTTCTTCTACAGCTGATACGTCGACTTTCTAGCCTCAGCCTTCATCTGGTGCTTGTTGATTCTTCGCACACTCCGGCTGGCTTTGTTTCTGTCGATGTTCTTCTCCATCTTGGCGAGCTCCTTCTCGAACTTGGCCACCTTCTTGGCCTGATCGGCAGCGAACTTCTTGATCCAAGAGGGATTCAAGTACTTCTCCTTAGGCACCTCCATAGCTTTGGCAGCTTCGATACAGTCTTCAACGGATATCCCGTCAAGTTCTGCATCGAGCTCGACTGTGAGCTCGGCTACGAGGTCGTGGGAGACTTCCAGTTCGGGCTGCGACCCTTCAGCTTCAGCTTCAGCTGGCACTCCTTCTCCTTGCTGGAGAACAGCTTTCCCTTGTCCATCCCCAGCTGCCGGCTCCTTGTCTTCCCCAGCTGCTGGCTCCTTGTCTTCCCCCTTTTTGGCATCATCCAAAAGGGTGGCAACAGTGCCATCCAGAGAGGTCAACTTGGCTTCAGCTTGTTGAATGCGGGAAAACAGCTCATCAACAGCGTCCTTCTCTTCCACCTTCTTCGCCAACTCCAAGTCTTGGCGCTCCTGCTCAGCTCGCTGCACAGCTGCAAAGGTCGCAGAGACCTCTTTGTGGAGGGAGACGAACTCAGCTCGGAAAGAGGCGAACTCAGCTCGGAAAGAGGCGAACTGAGCCATCCACTCCTGGTCCTGAGTCTGCTGGGACTTTGCGAGGTCAGATTCAACAACGGTCTTGAACACGTTGAAATCCGAGCTGAGGCTCTGAACGGCCTTCATTAGAGCCGAGACCTCCGAGCTGGAAGAAGTGGAGAGATCTTCGAGCTTGTGCTGCAGAGAAGAGGAGAGGTGATCTAGTTGATTCTTCAGGCTGGCATTTTCTGCCATCAGCTGCTGCATCCTGTCAGCTTCTTCCTCCTTGCCCAGCTGGATCTTGGACAGCATCTCCGTCCTCAGCTGGTTGACCCTCTCCGAGATCAGCTCGCAGATGACGTCGGTTGAGAGAGCTGGCTGATCGGAGGGTCCGGGTAGGAGCGGTGGTTGTGGCTGGGCAGCAGACTCCAGGACAACCATGGCAGATCGGCTGGCGAGGTAGGCCTTGAGCTTGTCTTCTTCTCTCTTGGCCGCCTCATCAGCTGCGTCGACGTCGTCCATGCAGGAGGCATTTTTGGCGAGCATGTCATCAAGAAAGTGAACAGCTTCAGGGTTGTTGCACAGCTCCCTGGTGTCTGTCCCTTCTTGGATGCTTTTGTCCAGACGTCGTCGGAGCATAGCCACCTTTTGGTTGTAAGCCACCTCCAGGCTTTGGTAGTCGAAGTACTCCCTCAGGTTGGACTCTTCGACCTTTAACTTGTCCCAGCCATGGATCCTGAGGGTCTCCTCCTTCACGTACCAGTAGCTGAATATGACACTGAATTGGTATAGAAGCTCCGTCCCGAGTACAGAGAAAATGGGCATCGATGTTGCCTCGGGGAACATACCAATCAGCTTGTGGAAGCAGTAGCTGAGTCTTCCTTCATATTCAGCCAGGATCGCCTGACGGTTGGCTTCTTCATCGATCTGAGGGGGGTCGATATCGAAGGTTAAGGGTTCGATGGTTTCATCAACGTTGGCCGAAGAAGTGGTCACAACGTTGGCATCGAGCGAGAGGCTCGGAATATCTGACTGAGGACCAGTTGAGAGAACCGGATCCTCTTTGGATGGAGAGTTGGCTGGCTGGAGGATTTCTTCAGTCACAGGTGGGTTAACCTGGCTGGCATCAGCTCTAGACCGACTGTCGTGGGACTCCTCAGATGAAGAAGAGTCATCTGAGGAGGAGCTGGCATCCACCACTTGGATCTCCACGTCTCCACCTACCTCCTCAGCCACGTCCTCCTGGCGAGGTTGAAGAATAAACCCAGCTGGGTCAACCGATTGACTGGATTCGGTTGACTCCTTCTCCTCAGCCGGCTTGACCACCACTGGACTTGTTGTGGATGGTTTAGCTGCTGGCTGGATGATTCTTATCCTTGGCCTCTTCTGCAGAGGTTCCTCCTCTTCCTCCTCTTCGTCTTCTTCCTCCTCAGCTACCTCTTCCAGCTGGCGTTTCGCGGACTTAATCCTCGAAGGGCGACGAGCAGCTGCCTCCACAGCTGGCTTGGGGACACCCTTGGGGGTGTAGACAGCTTCTACAACATCCCTGGCCTTCTTGGCTGAGGGAACAGTGACAGCTTGCTGACTGGAGTGTCCTCACTCCCTTCCTATGTCAGCGGCAGACCCTTTATGGCTTGGAGGATGAGGGCTGATATCTTTGTCCCGAAGTTGAGAGTCCCCTTGACACTCAACAGAACATCCCCGGACTCAGCTGTCGTCTCGGATATCTTCTGCTTCTCCGACACCAGCTGGCTCTCTATATATCCCAACCAGTCGACCTGGTGCATCTCTTCCAGGGCCTTCTGCTGCTTGAGCTTAGAACGGCTGATGTCCCCAAAGGCTCCACCATATACGAAGATGCATTTGGAGATTACATCGAAAAGAAGTCGGTGCTCCGGCTTCAGCTTTGTCCTTTGCATGCTCCCCTTCAATGGTTCGGGAACAAGAAGAATGGTTTGAAGGAAGGCATCAGCTTCCTTGTCAGAAAAGTTCCCCACCACGTCTGTGGCTTCACGGTTTCTGGGGATGAGCTTCTCCAGCTCCTTCGACACCTTTATCTCCACAACGGAGTCTTCTACTGTTCGGGAGGTTCTGTGGCGTTGCTTGCACGGGATGATCGTGACAAGCCCGTCATTTGTGACTCGTTGCAGATTCCGGTAGAAATGTACGATCTGCTTCCTGAGCAACAGGGCTGGAGAGAGGGTGGCCCAATCAAGCAGATGGTGGTCGGAGAGGATGGTGGCGATTGGAGCGAGCTCAGGTGATGAGAGAGCCGCTTTGGATAAAATTTGTTCGAAATGAATCTTCGACATGACCATGTCGAACGATTCCTGGAACGTTGCAGGCTCTGAGGAAACCATCTTTTTAGAAGCTTTTGACTTGGGCGCCATCTCAAGGAGATATATATGCAAAGAAAGAGTGAAAGACTTTACTGGAAATGGCGAAACAAGATTTGAGAAGATGATGAATAGTGAGTAAAGATATGCACGAAAAGAGAAGGTAAGGATCACTTCCTGATTTGCCGTATTATATAATCTTTGACTCGGATAGAATCAACGGCTGGGGTTAAATCACGCGAATCGATTAACGGCTGAGATTTCACGACTGTTGAGTAATTTTGACTGATATACCACGCGTGCGAGTGAGAAGGTGAATAGTTTGAGGTGTCAGTCCAGTCGCACTATAAAGTAAGGCTATAGGTGTTCAGCCAGACTTTACATTAAATGCGATATGATGGCTTGTTTAGTCTAGCTGACATGTTCAGGAATGTTTGAATTTATTTCAAACATTCTCATTTAATATCATAACACCTTCAGTCATATATGATACCTGCCAGCTGATGTCTGAATCAGCTGTGTTCATTTGTTGAATTCCTCAGTTGCCGCATACCATCAGCTGACTCGAGTTCGTCTGTTCAGCTGACGTCTGTTCCATTGTTGCAGCATACCATCAGCTGACTCAAGTTCATCTCCTCAGCTGACGTTTGATGTCCTCAGTTGGCAATTCGTATCTGATATTCCCCTTTCAGCTGAGCTTCCCCCTTCATCTGAGCTTCCCCCTTAAGTCGATATCCGATTCTTCAGTTCGGATGAATCCTTATCAGCTCGGATGACTCTTCTGCTCGGATGACTCTTCAGCTCGGATGAGTTTTTAGCTCGGATCCAAAAGTCCTAGAAGATCACACAGCATCTTGAACCGGGCTTCAGGAAGAGATTTGGTGAGGATGTCAGCTCTCTGAATCTCAGTCCATGGACACATCCTTCTTCTCAATATGATCTCGGATGAAGTGATGACGAATATCGATATGCTTAGTCCGAGAGTGATGAACAGGGTTTAGAGAGATAGCTATGGCACTCGAGCTATCACAATGTATGGGAACCTGTCCAGTTGAGACTTCATAATCTATCAGCTGCTGCTTCAGCCACAATACTTGCATGCAACAGCTTCCGGCAGCCATGTACTCTGACTCGGTTGTCGAAGTAGCAACACACGCTTGTTTCTTGGAGAACCATGAAACCAGCTTGCTTCCCATGAACTGGCAGTGTCCAGAAGTAGACTTTCTGTCCAACCGATCTCCTGCTAGGTCGGCATCTGAGTATCCAGTCAGCTGGATATTGTCATCAGTTGGGTACCACAATCCAACATTGACAGTTCCCTTCAGATACTTAATGATGTTCTTTGCTGCCAACATGTGTGCTTCTCTTGGTTGGACTTGAAAACGAGCACACACTCCAACTGCGTATGAAATGTCTGGTCGGCTGGTAGTTAGGTAGAGCAGCGAACCGATGATCCCTCTATACTGGCTGGCATCAATGAGCTTTCCCTCAGCTCCTGGTTCGATCTTCCAGTTCGTGTTCATAGGGATCTTGGTTGTCTTACTTGTCTGCAATCCGAACTTGGTGATGAGCTCCCTTGTATATTTGGACTGGTTGATGAAAATCCCTTCAGGTGACTGCTTCACTTGTAATCTAAGGAAATAATTCATCTCGCCCATCATTGACATCTCGAACTTTTCCTTCATAAGATCGGAGAATTTCTTGCACAGCTCCTCCGACTTGGACCCGAAAATGATGTCATCGACATAAATTTGCACGACAAGTATATCTTCTCCAACTTTGATGGTGAACAGAGTTTTATCAACTGAACCTCGTTTGAACCCCGAGTCCAGAAGAAATCCACAAAGAGTGTCATACCATGCTCTTGGTGCTTGCTTTAGACCATAGATAGCTTTCTTCAGTTTGTACACTCTTCCATCTCCAGTCTCAAAACCAGGAGGTTGTTCAACATATACATCTTCTTTTATATCTCCATTGAGGAATGCACACTTCACATCCATCTGATATACTTTGAACTTGTGATGTGCGGCATAAGCTAGAAAGATCCGGATGGCTTCAAGCCTTGCAACTGGTGCAAAGGAATCTTCAAAGTCAATTCCTTCTTGTTGGCAGTATCCTTGAGCTACCAACCTTGCTTTATTCCTCACAATGAATCCAATGGCGTCTCTCTTGTTTTTGAAGATCCACTTTAGTCCAATCACCTTGACACCATTTGGTCTTTCTACCAACTCCCATACACAGTTGTGTAGAAACTCATTCAATTCTTCTTGCATGGCTATTGTCCAGTGGACACAATTGAGAGCTTCCCCAACATTCTTCGGTTCTGGAACATCAGCTACATAGCAAGAAATCATGGCAACATCTCCAGCTTGCTCGAACTCCTCTAGAACTGCCAATTCCTCAGCATATTGGGCATAAGTGTTGGATTCCTCCTCGGTTGATTCTGGATTTGCAACTCTGCTCCGTGTGCGCACACCCTCGGTTGGATCTCCGATGATGTTGTTGGTGGAATGAACTTCATACCATCTTCGGTTGCGTCTTCCTTCTTCTTCCAACAGTGGCTGTTCAGACATCTGAGTTGGAGTCTTCAGAGCTGGTGATTGATCAGCTGTTGAGTCTGGATCCTCAACATTTACAATAGATTGAACTGAGTTCGGTTGGGCATCGGATGCTGATGCAGTTGGAGGGACATCAGCTGAAGTTCCCCCTAGGGACGAGCTGAGGTCTTCGCATTCATCTTCAGAGGAGTATGGGTCCTCATCCTCAGTTGCCCATACCAGTGGTTCAGCTCGGTTCTTTTCCCGAAGAGCTTGCGATCTGGTGAGAACTGGTAGAACAGCTGGATCCGCGTGTTGTTCCTTTACCTGTTCCCTGCACTCGAAGGTAGATTCATCAAAACTAACATGAGGTGTTATTTCCACAATACGAGAGCTGTTGTTGAAAACTCTATATGCCTTGATCCGAGCTGCATATCCAAGAAATATGCCCTTCGAAGCTTTGGCATCAAAAGTTTTCAACTGAGTCTTCCCATTGTTGTGAATATAACACTTAGATCCAAAAACATGAAAATAAGAAATATCTGGCTTTCTGCGTCTCCACAGCTCGTAGGGCGTCTTTTCCAACCGCTTGGTGAGAAGAGATCGATTCTGTGTGTAGCATGCTGTGTTGATCGCTTCAGCCCAAAATCTCTTAGGCAGTGCTGAGCTTGCTAACATGGATGTGGCTGCATCCTTCAGAGTTCTATTTCTTCGCTCAGCTATGCCATTCTGTTGTGGAGTACGCGCGGCTGATGTCTGATGGGTTATGCCATTCTTTTCGCAATACTTGATGATGGTTTCATTTAGAAACTCTGTTCCACGATCTGATCTGATAGATATGATCTTCATCTCTTGTTGGTTCGATATCCGATCCATCAGCTTGGGCAGCTCATCAGTTACAACCAATGTATATTCGTTTCCATTAATGCTTTTTGGTGTAACTGGCCCGAAGAGATCCATGTGGATCAGCTGTAACACTCGGTCAGTTGAAGGAGTTGACTTCAACCGGAAGGAGGTTCTAGCGAGCTTTCCCAGCTGGCATGCACTGCAGATGTGTGTTGTTGAAAACACTCGGTTAGGTATGCCTCTTGCATGTTCTTGTCTGGCAAGTCGGTTCATCGTCTTGAAGTTCAGATGGTTGAGCCTTTTGTGCCACAGCCAGCTCACATCCGAACTGCTTTTTGACAACAGGCAAGTGTCAGGGAGGCTGCTGTTCCAGTCAGCGTAGTATACATTCCCTGTTGCAGATCGATTTCCCAACAATATCACCTGCTTTGATCCGACATCTTTAACTCTGCAACCCTGTGCATCAAACTTGACAGAGAACCCATTATCACAGAATTGGCTGATGGAGAGCAGGTTATGCTTCAATCCATCAACAAAAGAGACATTACAAATTGAAACATGATTGGTTTCAAGGGTACCGTAACCTCTGGTATAACCTTTTGAGTTATCACCAAAAGTAACTGATGGACCTTCTTTCTCCACGAAACTTCCAAGCAAATCCTTCAGATTTGTCATGTATTTCGAGCATCCACTATCCATCACCCACATTGTTGTAGACGCCTTCTTCTTCCTCAGCTGTTTCTCCTGTACCTGCAAGGAGAAACTCGCTTAGGTCCCCAATTTCAGTTGGGTCCTGGAGGGTTAGAACCAGTTCCCGTTGGAACCGTGCGTCGCTTTTCTCTGTACACTCGAATAGCCTTGTCATTCCAAATGATCTGCCCATTTTCATCAATTATAACAACACCCCGGTTATCCTTAGGCTTGTTGTTTGAAAAGATGCTCTGTTTCTTGGGAGGAGTTGGATTTCTCCCATGTTGGGATTTAGGAGGTGAGGCTTTCCCCCTGTTTTGATGGTGATTCTTATCCTGTTGAGTTTGTCTGTGACGTCGGACGCCATTGTGGAATCTTCTTGGCTGATTCTGATTCCATTGCCTTGGCTGTTGACGATAGTTGTTCATGCCCGGATGTTGATTCATGTTGTGGCATGAGTAACCATAGCTGTCGTAACTTTTCCACATAGGTTGACTCTGTTGGAACCTCTGATTGTTGTGGTGATGGAACCGTTGTTGATTATGTCGGTTCTGAGCTTGGATATGTTGTCGATTTTGAGCTTGATTGCGACTCCGACGTCTCCGGTTCCTCCGTTGAGTCTTGGAAAATTCCCCCTCGGTTGTAGACTCTAGGGACTGTTTCGTTGGTGCTCCATCTGCAGCTCCTTTGCCTTTCTCAGCCGTAGTTACCTTTATCAGTTGTGAGGGTGTTTGTTCAGTTGCATACTCAACTGTGTTAGGTTTGGCAGCCATGACTTCCTCAGCCCTGGTGAAGGTAGCTGGTGGAATTCCAGTGTCCTTTGCCACGTCGTATCCGAGTCCAGACACATCATCCGTTTGCCGTCTGTATTTGATGAGATTCTCGATGATCTCGGATGACTGATATAGCTTTGTCAGGTTGTCCTTCTCAGTTTGAAGATCCTTGAGAAGAACAGCTATATGCTCGGTCTGGGCATCTGATGTCTTCATCAGCTGGTCGATCTGAGCCTCTTGCTTGTTCAACTGTTCGTTCTGTGCCTTGATCTGTTCCTTCAACTGTTCATCGGTTGAAGCCTCAGTTTGGTTGGCTGTACTCAGTTGACTTTTCAGCTGGTCAATTTCTTCAGCTTGTCTCTTGATCAGATCGTCCTTTTCGGTTAAGGAATCTTCAAGCTTGGCGAACTGGGCTTGAAGACTCTTAAACTCAACCGACTGCTGATGCAGTTCCTCACTGAGTTCTTGATAATCATTCCAGGAGGGTTCCAACTCATCGTTCATAGATTACTGCATGTTAGAAGTATTGGAAGAATTTAAGCGAGCAGGATTAGATTGTACCTCAATATCATCTTGGTCGGTTCCAAGTGCCATGAGGCATTGATCCGGACTGATGACTTTGTTGGTAGAGGTTAGGTCATCCTCATCTTCAGTGTCTGTGAAGATGTCCATATCGTCAGCTGCCTCTTCAGCTACCATGGCCTTATTCTTTGCAGTTTGCTTTGCCCTCAGTGCTTCTCTTTCCTTCTTTGAGAGGTCTGGGCAATCGGCTTTGAAGTGTCCTTCCTTGCCGCATTCGAAGCAACCATTGGTGACTGGCTTCGAACTGTCTCGAGTTCGGTTTGATTTATAGAAACGTTTATATTTGCCGAACCGAGTATCCATATCGGCTAACTTCTTTGACAATGCTGCAATGTTCTGTTGCAGTTCTTCTCTGCTCGGCTCCTTTGCAGTCGTGTCAGCCGACCTGGTCGGCCTTGACGATCTCGACTTTGAGTAGTCAGCTCGGAGGGCAACTAACTTTGATGCTGAGCCGACGTCCTCAATTCTATTTGTCTGACTTGAGGGCTGCGACCTCCTTCTGTTGACCTTATACTCATTTCCTTTCAAGATTGAGAACAATCTTTCAGTTCCCATTTCACCTAGGTCAGCTCGGCTCTCGTGGATATTTGTGAAAGTATCCCACTCAGCCGGTAGAGCTTGCAACACTTTGAGGTTTATTTCTCTTAGAGTGTATTTTCCTTTCCGGATGGATTGGATTCTTCTGATGATGTCCATAAACCGGAGCTCTAGCTGATCTATAGTCTCATCTGGTCGCAGACTGAAATTGTCAAAATCTTGACATGCATGCGAGAACTTGTTTTCCTTTGTCTCGTCACTTCCTTCACTTAGCGAGGCCAGGATGTCCCACATCTCTTTTGCGGTCTCACACTCCTCTATCCAGGGCAGATAATCTTGTCTAACCGTGGACATTATTGTGCTCTGAGCCCAGATATCCAGCTGGCTCACCTTGGCCTCCTCCGGAGTGTAGTCCTCTGGCTGTTTCTCCACATACTCCACCACTGCATCTCCATCGTTGGGATTTGTGGGAGTGCGAAGTATTCTGTCTTGTATGACGATTGGTCCAGATGTGAGAACTTGTTGCATCCTATGATGCTTGGACAAAAGGATCTTCTTCATTCGAGTTCTCCATGATGTATAGTTGACAACGGAGAACATGACTGTGATCTTGTCCTTGACGTCCATCTACACAAACAAAAACAGGACAACAAAAATGCGAGCAAGAATGCACTAGCGTGAAAAGATCTGTTCAGTTGACCACTGAAGAAAATTCTCGAATTCACACCTCGTGAAACAGAGTCAGCAGTCTTTTGAACCACTGCTCTGATACCACTTGATGGTCCCGATACGAGTTACTGGTGTATGGGGGGGGGGGAATACACCAGTAAGGATTTTTCAACTTTCGAAAAACTTAATACTTGAAAACAACTTCAACTGAGTGAGAGGACTCAGTTGGGATCTCACAGCTGAGTAAGCAACCTCAGCTGGAAAATTGGTGTTGTGCGGAATGTGGTGGAAAATAAACTCGTAAAATCAAACTCACGCTTTTATGCACGGTTGGTCAAAACCAAAACTGTTGATGTGAAAGAATGCAGATTGTATGCGGTTAGATTGTCAGATGAGATATGCAAAATAATGACTTAACACAAAACAACACGACACACAAGATTTACGTGGTTCGGAGAGAACTCCTACGTCCACGGGGAGATGTGAGTCCACACACCTCAGTCCAAGTTCTTCTGGACAGTTCCACTCAACTTACGCGGGCCGAGCAACCGTTACAGTTTAGTTTGCGGGCACTAAACAGCCTAAGTCAAGTTTGCGGGTACTTGACGACCTAACTACTCAATTACAGGAAGAGTAAGGTCCTAGCACACTTTTTAGGGTGTGAGAAAGGGTAAGATTTCCAACTACAGCTCGATCAATAATGAGAGCTGGATCTAAGGCTTGAACGAATAAACATTCAACCTAAGATCAAAAAACGGTTTCGAATTCTAGGAACCCTCAGCTACTAATGTTCTCTCAAATTGGAACTCTCAGCTGCTGATGCTCTTAGATGATGATGTTGCAGATTTGCTTTGATTACTCTCGAGAAAGCTCTTGAATTTTTTTTTTCGTCGTCTATGTGTCTATCTGCATCTGTCTTTCTCGAATGAGAGGATGCCTCTATTTATAGGCGGAGAGAATCAACTAGCCGTTGGAGGAGCAGTTGATCTCTGATCGGTTGAAAGCGATGGCTTGTCTCTCATCTCTACAGACTTTCCCGATATGGCATCTGTGCTCTTCTGCTTTCCATCTGAGACAGCCTTGTGTTGGGCCAGATGGGGTAATGACTGAACGGTCAAACCCTCATGTGACTTCCTTTTGAAATTTAAATCTTTGACAGTCAACTTCGGTTTATCGGTTGAACGTCTTGACCTTCATCTGAGTGATTTTCAGCTGATGTTCCGATCTGTCGAGTTCTCAGCTAACTTTGAACTTCAAAATAGTTGAACTCTTTGTTCAGATTCTATAACTGAGGTTCTGAAACTGAACCCTCAGTTGTCTTCCACTTCTTTACTCAGTTGGGTTTGAACCCTCAGATGATTTCCTTTTCATCTGATGTTCTCTTCCTCTCAACTGTTTCTCATCTGATGAACGCTCAGTTGGTTTCCTTCAACTGATGTTCTGAAGACTTCCCCTTGTTTGCATCTGAACAAATGAACTCTCAGTTGTCTTTCTTCACAACTGATGTTCTGTCTGAGTGACGCCTTGTTGCCATCTTCAGCTGGAGACCTGTAAAGATAGAATCTTAACTTTGCTCAAACAGCGAGCCTAAATTCTATTATTAGGTTCTGGCAACATCTACTCGGTTGGGGTCAGCCGGTTTTGGAATTCATCAAAACTTATACTAATAAATTTCCCAACAAAAACATCTTCCATAATGCCCTCCAGGTACATCACTGATCTGTCAGCCAACTGAATCACTACCCTTGTGGCCTTTATTGCCCCAATATTCATCTCGTTGTACATCGACAAGGGTATTACATTGATTGAAGCACCCAGATCCAACATCGCCCCATCTATCCGTATGTTTCCAATTACACATGGGATTACAAACATCCCCGGATCTCCACATTTCTGTGGCATCTTCCTTTGAATCATTGCGGACATATTCTCTCTCACTATGATCCTTACATCATCTTGAATTCTCTTTTTCTTCATGCATGAATCTTTCAGGAACTTAGCACAATGAGGCATGGTTTTAAGTCCAGTGAGGAGGGGTAGGTTAATTTCCACCTTCTTGAATATATTAAACATTTCCATCAATTCCTCCTCCTTCTTTCCTTTAGCCAATCAATGTGGGAAAGGAGCCTGTATGATAGGCTTCGAGGGTCTGACATATAGCTTCTCAACCTCGACTTCCTTCTCCACCAGATTTTCTTCGACTGGTTCTTTCCCTTTTTTGCCTTTTGTTGTTATGCCCTTGTCAGCGTCCATTATGGGCTCTATTCTTACCATGAAGACCTTTTCAGGAAGTGGCTTTCCAAATTGCGAAGCAATTGCATTGAGTTGAGCCTTCTGAGGTATCTCTACTTGAGGGGGGAGTTCACCCAATCTCTTCTCCATCCTAGCCATGGCATTCAACATTTGACCCATTTGATTTTGTAGGTTCTGGAGGGTATTCTTTGTTTCTTGCTTAAACTTAGCATTCTCCTCCTGTTCCTTGGTGAAGTTAGCTGCCAATGTGTTTACCACATCGGTCAAAGAAGGCCCTATGTTCTGGTTTTGAGGCTGCTGTACTGTTGCTGATGCCCTTGCTGGTTACTTTGATGCCCAGGGTTGGGTCCCCATCTCAGATTCTCATGATTTTTCCAAGCAGGATTGTAGTACTGATTGTTTGGCTCAAATCTTCTCTGCTAGTTGTTGTTGTTTTTTACTTGCATCAGTGCATTAACATCCTCCACAAAGAGTGTGGGGCAAGCATCCATCTCATAGTGTGTAGCTTGGCAAAATCCGCAGGGTTTGACCACCTTCTTCTTTTGCGAGCCTAAGTTGTTGACCAGCATCTTCACAGCTAAACACAGATCATCGATTTTGGCCTCTACTGTCGCGGGCTCCGTGGTAGGCTACTTGAATGTTTCTCCCCCATCGTCGCGAGAGTCTTCTGCCATATCACCTAACCACTTGAAGGCTTCACTTGGAGCTTTGTTCGTGATATTTTCTCCACAACAGGCATTGATAAAGGACTTCTCAGTGGCCCTCAAACCTCCTACGAAATTCTGCACCAAATCATGAGTGGAAATGTTGTGCAGTGGGCACTTTGCTATCAGCTTTTTGTATCTTTCCCAGTAGTCATAGAAGGACTCCCCAGTGCCCATTTTGATACTAGTGATAGCCTTTCCCATAGCCAAGATGTGTGCATATGGGAAGTATCTTTCCAGAAATTTTTGTTGAAGTTGTACCCACATCGTCACACTCTCTTGCTCCAAAGAATAAAGCCAGACTCTCGCGTTGTCAATTATCATGGAGTGTGAAGGGGAAAGATACTAGCCGAATAAATTCTCCCATGTTTCCCTCCGTACGGACCGTCGAGACTGCCATCTCGAAGTCTTGAAGATGTCTCTGAGGATCTTCACCAGGCATTGCGCTGAACTTTTGGAGTATTTGTATGAACGTGTACTTCAGCTCCCAGTTCCTGGTGGACTCGGGCAACCTTATGCCCATGGGTCGCAAGTTAATGTTGGTGGGGAACACTATTTTCCTCATTTTGCGCTCACGCTCCTCTTGATGGTTGTCTTCCATCTCGTTGTCAGTTCGGTTCTTTGCTTCTAGATCTAGATCTCCTCCTTCGAGATCTCAATGTTTCTCGTCTATATCGGTAGCTTTAGCTTGCAGATCTCGTATTCTTTTTCTCTCTTTTCCTCCTTTTCTGTGCTCGTAGTTGCCTTTCTAGTTTCTCGATCTCAGGATAATATCAAAGATGCCATCGAGGTGTACCTACAAGACCACGACCAAGCATACACATAGGAAACAAAAGAGGTTAGCTTAAACAAAATGAGATTATCACTGACAAACGTACCTCCCTAACAACGGCACCAATTTTGACGGCGCTGAGTTTGTCGTTGGAAACCCAGACACGTCAAAATACAATTTATAATTCCTGATCCCACTAGCTACAGCTAGGGTAAGTATTCAGGGTCAAACCCAAGGGAGGTAGGCTGTGATGACCTCGGTGTCACTGAACAAGATTTTGATTTTGGTTTGGAACACTCTCAACATCAACTAGAAACAAAGACCGAGATAAAATATGAAGTAAATCAAATAGAGAAGGAATGCTTGAGTCGGTCTTGACTTGGTTCAGTGTGTGTGTGTATGTGGTAGGATCCCAGGCCCTCGAATAGTCACTGTATGGGCACATCTCTTGGTTATAGGGTCTCGACAATCACGCCCCTTTACTCTCACCATGTCACGCACGTGAGCATCCAAACCCCAGCTCTTCCTTTCAGTATCGAGCCCTCCAAGTTACCTCCGGAGCCCACCTTACTGTCCACAGAATTAGCTCGCATTTGGAAAAGTCACCAATTGAACCCTCTGCATCAGTAGCCTTTAGATCTAAAAGGCCCAAGATGGCTAGAAGCATGCCTTTGTCATACACCACTCTCCAGCGCTCGTAACACGATTGGAGGTGAGGGGAACCCCTACGTCTTTGCCCAGTATTGCGAGGGATTTTGCCTTCACCGCTCCTTCGTTGGCCACCGCAGGAGTTGTGGAGACTCCACCGCTTTGGAATCAAGCCCAGCGCATCGGGAACGGACCCAACAACTCTCCAGCGAGCTTCCATCCTTACCTTTCTCACACACAACACTCACACCTCACCTCAACCAACCCAAGCAGAAGTAACTTAGTTAGATATGGAAATGAAAGAACAAACTACACAAAAGATAAACAAAACCATAACTAACATTAAAACTGAAAATGATTGTTTGACTCACAGAGGTCTTGACAAAAACCGTAAAGAGTAAGTTGCAGAGAAATTTTGAAAATGAGGAGGTGTTCTTCGATGATAATAGTGTTAGAGAGGGGATGGCTTATATATGGCGGCTTGTCTAAGTGGTAGTTGCACTCATGCCTTTCAAATCCGCCCTTTAGTCCAGTTTGAAGTCAGACATCCCCCTTGGTAGGTCCACCTTCACTTTCAGTCCTTCGTCATTGCTATCATATCATTAGTCGTTCCTGCTACTGCTGTTGGAGGTTATCGTTGAAGATGTTGTGGTCCTTGTTAGAGCTGTTCTTTCCATTTCCGTCAAAGTTTTAACTTTTAGTGCATGGAGTTTTCGTGACTTTTCCGTCTTGCTTTGTCATCACCATCCAGCTCCTTGAGACCTCTAGTGCCCTGCTGCATTCCATCCTCTTTAATGCCCTTAAATCCACTCCATGTGCCCATTTGCAGGAATGCGGTGCCCTGCATGCTAGTGTCTCCTCTCAGACACAAAAGACCCAAAATAAAGGAAAAAATGACTCGATCTAGACCTCTACAGACACTAAAAGGAGCATAGAAATAGGGCTCGCCAGGCACTCAATGAGATCATCGAGGAAGCTAAGAGGAAGAATTCCAGAAGACTACTTTTCAAAGTGGATTTCGCGAAGGCTTTCGACTCAATTGACTGGACTTTTCTGGATGAAATGTTAAGGCGTCAAAATTTTCCAACAAAATGGAGAAGCTGGATTGGTGAATGTCTCTCCACAGCTGCAGGAAACGTGCTGGTCAACGGAAGCCCCCTCAGGCGAATTCAAATTGGAGAGGGAGATTAGACAAGGGGATCCGTTATCTCCCTTTCTTTTTCTCATAGTGGTTGAAGGGCTCAATCTCCTAACTAATCAGCAGTTTCAGCTGGATAACTAGAGGCTGCGGAGATTGGGAGGGACAAAATTAAAGTTTATCATATTCAATATGTCGACGACATAATCTTTACGGTCGACGTGGGTGAAGGGAATGCGGTGGCTATTAGATGGATCTTCAAAATCTACAATCTAATTTCGGGGCTCTTGGTGAATTTTGAGAAATGCACTGTTTATAGGGTGAACCTGGAAGTGGACGAGATGGAAAGAGTTGCGGATCTTTTCGGATGTCAAGTAGGAACCTTACCAATTCGGTATTTAGGCATGAAGATGGGCGGAATCTTAAGGGGGTGGCTGACTGGATGGATGTAGTAGATAAAGTGAAAAAAGGCTAAGCAGCTAGGATGCTAAGAATATTTCTATGGGAGGGAGAACTATTCTAATCAAGTCGGTGCTATCGGCAATTCTGCTCTATCGCATTTCTTTTGCTCCAATGCCAGCAACTATTGCTAAGTTACTAAAATCCTTGCAATGCAGATTCTTTTGGGGTGGGGATGAAGGTATAAGGAAGATAGCCTAGATTAATAGGGAGTTAATTTGCAAAACAAAGAAAGAAAGGTGGACTTGGGATCAAAAATCTGTCATGGTTTAATATAGCTCTGTTATGCAAATGGCTATGGAGATTTCTTAAGGAGAAAGATCATCTCTAAGTTCGTATCATTAAGTCGAGTCACGGGGACTTAATCTAAGACCAAGAAGAGATTAGGGCCGAAAGGAGTGGTACGGGCAGTTCGGGGTGGTGGAGAAAATTATTATCTTTTGTTGAAGGGGAAAATGACAAATGGTTTTGGGGGAATCTGACTTTGGTGCTAGGGGATGGGGGTTTAACGAGCTACTAGAAAGAGAGGTGGGCGGAAGATCTATCCTTGCAAAATTAGTTTCTGAGACTCTTCAATCTGAATGCAGATAAAAATGGCTCAGTGGCAAACATGAGAAAAAGGTCCAAAGACGTCTGGGCATGGAAGTTCTGATGAAGAAGGAACCTACTTCAACGAGAGGAGGTTATGGTCGACGAGTTGCTGATTTTCCTTCGAAATTTTTCGAAAAAGAAGGAATTTGCAGATCTATGGAATTGGGGGAGCAAGCCGACAAGTGTATACATGGTAAAGGAAGCTTATAAGGAGATAATGAAGAAGAATAGCTCGGCAATCCCAACGACGAATCTTGGCGTCGGCTGCAACATGGTTTGGAAAACGATAGCGCCCCTAAAAACCCAAATTACTGCGTGGAGAATTTTATGGAACCGCCTACCAACCTACAACAATCTGATCCCATGGTTACAGTTGGCGGTGGAAGAAGGTATGTGTTGGGAAAATTAGTAAAAGGTTTCGATTGATACCAAAACCCAACTGACCCCGACCGAATAGATGAAAGCCTTCAGTCTGAACTTAGCTAGAGCTCACTGTTTGAGCGTAGAGATTTTATCTTTACAGGTTTCAAGCAGAAGAAGTCAGCCTAACTGAAGAAGACACTTCGTGAAGAACTCAGTTGAGATCCAAACTCAGCTGAACATGAACTCAGTTGAATCTCAACATCAGTTGAACCACAGACTCAGTTGGACAGCAACTCAGTTGACTCCTCAACTGACCCATGCAGCTGAAGGCATACAGCTCAAGTATGAAGAAAAGTTGTGTCGAAGTCAGACATCGTTAAGCGGAGAAGAGAAGACTTTGAAGACGTTGAAGGTAGAAGAGTTGAAGTCCAGATTCTAATCTACTCAGAAGCACAAGTCAGCTAGAGAACTTACCATAAATGGACCGACAACAGCGACGTGCATAAAGCAAAGCTCGCAGTTTCCATTTTAAGAAAGTTTCCAGAAAAGCAGGTGGAGTGTCATGCTTTTGGCAGAGATCAAACGACTCTTTCCAATGGCTAGTTAGATCTTTCTCTATAAATATAGGTCTCTACAATTGAAGAAATAGAGTTTTGGGAGTGCGCAGAAAGATAGAAGAGAAAAAATTATCAAAGCCAAAGAAGCAGCTGAAACTTTCACTCTCTAGCAAGAAGACCTCAGCTGAAGTTCAGAAGAAGTCGAGTTTCCACACCTTCTCATGTTCTTTCATCTAACTTCTCAAAAAGCCCCTTCTTTGATCGAGTCTTGAGTATAGGTTCTTGCATATATCATGTCCAAGCAAACTCTCTCTCAAAAGATCAAGTCTCTAAGCCTTAGGACGAAGCCTCCACTTCTCTTTGTGTAGAAGGCTCTAAGTTGGAAAAACTCCCAACCCCCAAACCTCAGGTCCGACTTTGAACCCGCAATCAAAGTCACTAGGTCCCTTTGAACCCGTAATCAAAGGTTAGGTCCCTTAGAACCCGTAATCTAAAACCAGGTCCTTTAGAACCAGTAATCTAAGCCCAGACTGTACACTTGCCCGTAAAAGTGTTGTAAGGTCTTGTTCAAACCCGTAATCAAACTAGTTAGGTTGATTGGTACCCAGAAACCAAGTGGTACGTTTGGTAAGCACGTTTAAGCTTATCTAGTGAATTACTTCCCCGAAGCGAAAGTCGTGGATGTAGGAGATCAATCTCTAAACCACGTTAAAATACTTTGTCCTTTACTTTGTATTTACATTCAGTATTTCATATTCAGTTTCCTAACCAACTGACCCAGCATACAATTTGCATACAAACTGCACTTGCACATAAACTGCACTAACTCTGGAAACTTGACCTTCCCGATTTTCACAAAGGTTTCAGTTTAAGTAATGAGTTTAAATTCCACCAACTTCCGCATATGTTAAACTGTTTAAAACCTCAGTTGGTCTACACAGCTGATCCTCAGTCAAAGAAGTCAGCTACGCTCCTAATTGTGAGAACTGCTCCAACTGACCGTCTCAGTTGTTGAGCAACTCCAACTGACTTTCTCAGTTGTTGAGCAAACTGACCTGAGCAGTTAACTCAGTGAAAAGATTTTAAAAGCAAAACGAGAATTGCTACTGGTGTATTCCCCCATCCCCCCCCATACACCAGATACTCGTTACCGGGACCATCAATATGTGTCGTTGCTACACATCTGAGCCGGAAACATCAGAACACCTCTTTCTGCGATGCAAAGATTCGGTCATACTTTGGGAAAAGATTCTGGACTGGATTGGGGTGGAGTGGGTGGCGCCTACGAGGGTCGGGGATCACTTTGTATCCTTTTCGTAGATTCTTGGTGGGGGAGAATGGAAGAGGAGGCTTGGTGGGTTATGGATTTGTGTTATCTGGATCATTTGGAGATGGAGAAACTCGTTTATTTTCGAACGAAAGGATTGGGATTTTAGAAGAATAGAGGAGGAAATCAAATGTAGATTCTGGAGCTCGTGTGAGGTCAAAGGGATTTCGAATTGCGATGGAAATTATGTAGAATATGGTCGAATAATACTCTTATACTCTTAACATTACGTGGAAAAACCTGTAATTGTGATGGGTTGGTACCCCTTGTACAATCTGCTCTTTTTAATAAAAAAAAATTGCCTAATAAAAAAAAAAATTGCCAACTTAAAAATTTCATCTAAAATAAAATTATTTATTTGATTAATTAAGTAAATTAAAATAAATTCATAAAGTTGTTTAACAATTGGCCAGCTTAAAATTTTCAACTAAATCTAAAATAAAATTATTTATTTGGCCAACTAATTAATTATGCCAAATTAAATTAAACAATAAAATTATTTTGATCAATTGATTAATTGACCAAATTATCTTTTAATAATAATAATACCATTTTTTAGCCAATGAATTAATTGGTCAAATTAAATTGGTAGTGTAAAATACACATTATTCTTGAATATTTATATAGGTTTTCCAAATATTGAATCTTATTAAAAACGATGTGGGATGAAATTTTTTAGATAAATAAAAAAAATAGAAAATTATTTTTAATAAATACATATCTATGTGCATATAGATTAATTAAATAAAATATTCAAAATGCAAGTATCTAATATATCGATCTTATATATCAATTGTTTCCATCTTATACTTATACTTGTGCATAGAATAATTTAAATAGAATATTCTTAAGCCACTTTAACATATTGGATCTTATAATAATAGAATTTTTGAATTAAAATGCATAAAATGAAAATTTAAGATAAGTAGGAATACTCAATGAATGTTACACCACATAGAATCTAAAATTAAATGGTATCCTGAATCCTCAAATAATTGTTTGTCTAATAATTGGTCAACTTTAAAATTTTAATTAAAATAAAATTATTTATTTAATCAATTAATTAATTAAATTAAATTAAATCAAAATGAATTAATAATGACTATATAACAATTGGCCAACTTAAAATTTTCAGCTAAATTAAACTTTTTATTTGGCCAACTAATTAATTGTGTCAAATTAAATCAAAATAATAAAATTATTTTGATCAAATGATTAATTGACCAAATTATTATCTTTTAATAAAAATAACATTATTTTTTAGCCAATGGATTAATAAGCCAAATTAAACTGGTAGTGCAAAATACCCATTATTTTCACATATTTATATAAATTCTTTTAGAGTTGAATCTTATTAAAAAGCGATGTGAGATGAAATATTTTAGATGAATAAAAACATAGAAAATTATATTTAATAAATGTATATCTATTACACACGACATACGTGCATATAGATTACTTAAATAAAATATTCAAAATGCAAATATCTAATATATTGGATCTTATAATTGTTTCCATCTTTATTATATTTATACCTCCACAAAGAATAATTTAAATAGAATATTCTTAAGCCACTTAATATTGGATCTTATAATAATAAAATTTATGAATTAAAATACATAAAATGAAGATTTAAGATAAATAAGAATATTCAATGTAAGTTGCGCCACGTAGGACCTCAAATTAAAGGGAGACATTGAATCCGCAAT
This sequence comes from Schizonepeta tenuifolia, assembly GCA_029490685.1. Classification (NCBI taxonomy): domain Eukaryota; kingdom Viridiplantae; phylum Streptophyta; class Magnoliopsida; order Lamiales; family Lamiaceae; genus Schizonepeta; species Schizonepeta tenuifolia. The sequence continues at coordinate 17,268,899 of CM055955.1, read as the reverse complement.
GGTATTAATAATATACTACCTCCGGTCCCCAAGTCTTTTCCTAGGAGGAAGTGACACAGGTATTAAGGAAAAAGTTGTTAAGTTAGGTATGAGTAGATAAAAAGTGATTAAATTTGTTGTGAGTGGAGAAAGGGTCCCACATTGAGGGTAGTGATATATTAATTAATTGAGATAGTGGTGGGCCATATATGGTATTTTAGGTAAATAAGTTGATAAATTAAGAGTAAGAGATAATAATTTGTTGTGGGATAGTGTCCAAAAGTAGGTAGGAAGAAACTTGGGGACCGTCCCAAAAAGCAAAGACAGGAAGAAACTTAGGGACTGGAGGTAGTATAGATTATTTCCATATATAAGAATTCCCTGTATGAATTGACAGGACAAACTTTTCAAATATTAAATTAAATTAGCTGTTCAGAATAGTTGTGGATGAGAAAATACATATTATTTTTTAGTATAATGTTATAAATTGTCAAATTAAATAAATTAATATTGACAGCTTAATAGATTATCAAAGCATGCTTTTAATAAAATAAACTTGTTTATTTCGCCAACTAATGAGTTGACTAAATTAAAATGTTTGTACTAAACAATTGCAGTATAAAGAAATATCAATGACCTTGAGTATTTATATAAGTTTTCAAGAGATTGAGTCTTATCGAAAAGCGATATGGGATAGAACTTTTATACTTCAATCAAAGCAATTTTTTTTTTAATTTAATAAAATAATATATGTTGATGCTTTTTTGTGTCTCCTATTTTCATAGGAAATTATTTTATATATTTGTGTTTTATCTTTCTTCTATTTTATTGGAAATAGTTACAAATTGTGATAGATATGGAAGAGAGATATAGAGAAAACGTGGTGATGACCAAGTCCAAGTGATGAATCAGTAAGGTTGTTATTGGTGGGAGCAGCAGCTATTTTCTTGGGAGAAAAAGGTGGAGTCTGTTGAGAAAAATCAGGGAAGTGGTTCATGAAGTCGTGGGGACTGCTGATGGAAATCATAGGTTGTGATCGTGGATCATGCTACTTACAAGGAGTGCAACCCAAGTTTGTGATCCTCTATAAATAGAAATCAAATGTAACAAGAAATGTGAGGCCTCCAAGATGTAGATTACCTGTATTAATTAGAAATATTTTTGTAGTATTTTTATAGAGTTTTATTCGAGTGATAGTTGAGGCAACTTCAGTCATAACCTTCTGTGAAGGGAGTGTTGAATTGTCTTTCTTTTAGTGACCATTGTTTACTCGAAGCATTTTCGGTTCATATATTTATAGTGAATATTTTGCCCTGTGGCACTTCACAAGATTATTAATTGATAATCTTGTAAAAATTTATCAATTGTGTTCTTTTAATTTCCACTGCCTTCTGTTCGAAGTTGTGAGCACTTCAGTCATAACTTTGGTCACCACTTTGGGTGTGTATTTGGTACCTTCAATATATACTTGATTTAGCTCAAATTAATATTTTGTCACTTTATAGTTTCTTATCGCGATAAACTAATTAACATAGTGAATTTTTGCATTGATATTTTTTTTTTTGTTAAAAGATTGTGCCTATAAGAATATGATTTGAATAGTATTTTTTCTACATAAAAACATAACAAAATTATTAAATTAAAGTATAAATATATAAATTAAAAATACATAAAATGAGGATTTAAGATAAATAGGAATATCGAATTGTAGTTGCGTCACGTAGAATCTAAAATTCTCGAATCCGCATCGATATTAATAATATATGGAATTATGGATGACAACATATATGTATCCAAATTCATATTCTATTATATTAATAAATTTTTTAAAACTTGTGAAACCACCTTATATGTTAAAATCTGGATCCAAACCATAACCATTATTAAAAAAAATTGAAATTTAATCTGCAACGACTCTCACTCTCTCTCTCGCCGGTGCCGCCGCCAACGACTACTCTGACAGCAACAACGGTTCATCGGTGCCGGCAACGGCTAACTTTATTTTTTTTAATCTTCAAATCTCCTATAAATACACCTCATTTCTACACCATTTCTACACAATTTCTCTCTTCCGACCTCTTGCAGTTTATGGAAGAAAGGCAAGCAGGTTTCACCAAAATCGCCGAGGCCCAAAAATAGAAACTCTAATGGACATGAAAATTAATAACTCCGGAGCAGCTCCAAATCCATTTGCAGAACATCGAAGAAATTCTCAACCGTAGAGGAGGAGCAATATTATTTATTTTCATTATGTAATTTTATTTTATGAATGAAATTAAGCATTGTACTTAGGGATGACAATCGAGTACGGCGGGCACGGATAGTGGATATCCATGCTTGTACCCGCGAGCGCCGCTCGTACCCGCCACCTGTGATGGATTCCTTTCTCCACCCGTACCCGCCACCCGTCAAGTATCCGCCAACCCGCCACATGAATGTAGATAGATACAACCAGTAAATGTAGCATCAACTTTAAACTCCATAACCCAAAATTGTCTTCTGTAAAAACATAAATGTATTTTTAAGGTGAATAAATAATAAACCAACAAAATGAACAACAAAATTACAGAAATGATCTAACATCTATTTACGATAACAAAATTACTGCGACATTTAGCCGTCAAAGCTATTGAGCATTGAGCAACTGCTCCAAGTCAAACAAAGAACTTTGCCTCAGATATTTAAGCTTTTATAGATCGAATTTGATAAGGTTCTGTGCTACTGGTAAACCTGAGGAGGAAGACGGTAGTGATTGTAGCAGAGGACCAGATGAAATAATTTGTATCTTGAATGCTCCAAGGTAAATTTTGCTTGAATGCTACAATATTATACCTAAACAGAGTTAACCAGGCACCAAAGATAATAACTAATCCAAAAAGGGCTAAAAACTTTAATCAAGATTAAGAATTACCTTGATTAAGAATCCTGAGAACTCGTAACGAAGTTTGGATAGTCAGATTTGATGGACTGCTCGCGATGCTGCAGCGAAAACGGCGGAGGTTGAGCGGGTGGATAGTGGCGTAAGTTGGTAAAGTGAGAAAGTAAAGTGGACTGAAAAGTTAGAGGCCTTTTGTCACATCCCGTTTTCAGGATGTGTGAAAACAACGAACATCCATTGGGCAGTGAGGTGAAACCTCGAATATGAAACATAACTCGACTAGGGAACATGCTCGGGAACAAGGAAATATAGATTGAAAGCGATAACAAATAGAACATGCTTTCAATTCTAATCTCAAATAAACGAGCATTAATAAATAATTCAAGTGTCGAAAAGCAAATGAAGCATCACAAGCCAAGTCAAGTAGAATAAAAGGAAATACGGGAAATAGTTTCGAGCATCAAGCTCATTGTATCGACACAACATCAAGTATTATAAATTAAACAAGTAAACAAGTTTGTTTATCATGCTGCGGAATAACGTATCAAGTCCCACAATTACATATATGAAGATATGCAATTGCAGGCTTAAACTAAAAGAAGACTCGACTCCAAACACTACACACCGCCGAGCATCTTCCGTCACCATCATCCATGCTAACCTGCACGTTTAGAAATACATACAGGGCTGAGTACGTCGTACTCAGTGAACACATGTCAAAATAATTTAAACTTTGCTCGATAGAGCTATATAATTGAATTTGCATTGCCAGTGCATCACAAGTGTTAGTACAGTTTAAAACATTTATGCAAAAATCATTTTCTTTTCTTGAAACGACTGTGCAGTCAACATATATAATTTGAATAGCAGGTATGAATCAATCTACCACATAGTTTTCGTGTGTCGAGAAGTAGGCCTCCTTCTCAAACACTGTGAGCGGCCTAACCGATGCAAGGCTCACAATCACGTCAAACAATTAATAACAACACGTGTGTCCCTGTCTCACACAGGATAATAATAACTCAAGTAGATGATCAAGCATACCAAAACTCAGATAAAATGGCAAGTCAATTAATTTCAAAACTCACATAATATGATAATAATAATCGCATTCATCGCTTTATTTTTGGTTAAAAAGCCCACCTGCCTATTGAAGGGTTTGTCGGGTTAGCTGCTTTCTTTTCTTGCTCCTACTTCTGGGTCCCGCTCGTTCCTTCAAGAACAACATCTTATAAGGGCGATACTACTTACTCGAAACGTAACGAACTAAACGCTCGGCTGAAGGACTTCTACTTGACTCGGGTTTCTTAACTTATCTCGACTTATCTAACTCAATCTTTCTCGGTTTCTCGGTTCTATCGAATTACTAAACCAACGAACTCTCATACATCATATACTTGACTCAATAATATCCAAACATTTTAATAATTAAATAATTCATAAATATCATAAAATACTATTCACATCATATGTCTCGTTTTTCTCGATTTCTCGAGTTAAACGAACTCAGAGAATTACGAGATTAATTCTCGGGTTCTAACATCACAAATCATTCACAAATAAACTTTCAGATTAAGAATCGAACATTCACAAACAGGTAAACGATCGACTTTGATAAATAGATGGAAAAAGAAAAATTTTGCAAATATAATTAAATATTCCAGAAAAAATAAAAAAACTCATATTAATTTACTTAATCTTAAATGTTTACTCGGAAATTTCATTCAAGACTCGATTTTAACTCATGCTGACTCGACTCAGCTCGGTTTATAACTTTATAAATAAGATTATTAGATTTAAATGAAATTAATTTCATTTCTCTTAATAATAAATTAAAGACTTCGAATATGAGATTAGATTTAAAATCCGAACTCTTAATAAAAAAAATTTACGGAATAAAGTTTACGTTATTTTCTCGTAAAACGTGTCATTACTCGGAAAATTACCAAACTCGGTAAAATAATTCTACTTACTTCTAATTACTTATTAACTCGATTAATTCTTCTTATTTTCCATTTTTCTTACAAAATTTCTCGTTTCTTATATTAACTCGATTTTTTCATTAATCAAAATTCATTACTCGATAACTTTTACGTATTAACTCAAATTCAAGAATTTCAAAAAGTCACTCTAGTTATTTTAACTTTATCTTCATCATCAAATCATCCTATTAATCAAAACTAACATGCAACATCAAGAATAATCAACTTCATACTCATATTTGGTTCGAATTTTTCAAGAAAAATTACAAAAATTTATTCTTCTCGTTTCTCTTATTCCATCTTCCTTAAATCATCAAATTAACTCATCATCTATGCTTATATCATAAAAAACATCACAAAATCAATTTCCTTCACAAATATATATTTCGGCATTTAAAAAAAACAACAATTAATTTCTTTCTTCCATTTCTTTATTTCTTATGCATCATTTATCTCATCTTCCATTATCAAATCAAACTAAGAACATCAACATACAAACCTCTAAATTTTTACCAAAATTTCGGCACACACATACTTACATACTTCATCATTTTCTCATTCAATCAAACACATAAAGACTCTTAGATCATAATCTAGAACACAAATCTATCATCCAAATCATACTTGAATCTTCAACACAAAAATACCTAAATATGCTCAAAAATTTCGGTTATCATACATACATGTATATCACAATTTTTCTTTTCAAATCTTCACATATATACACACAAGGATCATGAATTTTATACTTAAAATCAAAAATCAAAAATCCACCCCTAAGCTTCATTTTCGGCAGATTTTTAGAGGGGGAAGAAATCAATTTCTAACTCATATTTCCTTGCATAAAAATCACCCAAAAGATCAAAGATCAAAGCTAAGAAGAGAGGCTTCGATTTTTTTACTCAATAGTTCATTTTGATCGAACAAAAGAGGGAAGACAAAAGGGATTTTCTTGAGTCCTAATTACTAGAATTAAACAAGGATCAAAGAACTTACTAACTCTTGAAAGATTGATCGATCAAATGGGCTTCAATCCACGCAACTCTACGTTCCAAACAAGCAAAAATTTAGTTCATCCATGCTCCTAAAGCTGCCGAATTTTAAGAGAAAAAGAAACATATGAATCCTAGTCTTGAATTGATCATCACGACGAGAGGATCTCAAATACCTTAATAGATTAGTCGATGGATGATCGGGGCTAGGCTATTGTTATTCTTGGAGCTTGAAGGATGCTCAACAATGAAGGATTAGTGTGTGTGTGTGTGTGTTTTGCCGAGAGGGAGAGAGAAGAGAGAGAGTTCGGTGGGAGAGAGAGAGAGAGAGAGTGTTGGAGAGAATGATTTAAGAGAGATAGAGAGAATGGAGAGAAATGAGAGTAGATTAGGATTTTAATTTAGTTTTAGTTGCACCCGATAGTAAAAAATGCGATATAAATTTTGCCGGAAGAAAAAGTTATGTGGTGCAATTTAATCATAATTTCTTATTAAACTCTCAAACGATTTAAAACTCACCACGACTCTTTCTCGACGTCGGAAAACTCTCTACTTCAACTCAGACTTCACCAAATAAATGAAGAAATCCAGAAATCAAACTTTCAGAATGAAATTCCAAGAAACGAAGAAAAAGTCGGAATTTACTATTCAAAATAGGGTTTTCTGGACCTTCAACTGAATTTTCTCTCGGACGACTTCTGACGACTCTCAAACCTATCCAGAAGCTTCTAGAATCATTTCTAGACTTAAAAGACACTAATTAGATGAAATTTGGAAAAGTTCGATAAATAGCGAAAACTCGAAAAAAGTTACTATTCATCCAAAAACGAAACTTCTCAGAATTTTCCGAAATTCACACTCAAACTCAAACTCAAACTCATATAATCATGTTCAATCAATTCATCACACAATCAATTCGGATAACCGAAATGATAAAACTCACGTAAAGTCATTCAAGGGCATTTTAGTAATTTCACGAGAAAATTTCTTTTCTTGGAAATTTTTATCACACAAGGGCACATAATTAAGGCACATAAGTTCAATTAAGACGAACTTAAAGACTTATAAAAGATCGGGGTATTACACCTTTAAAGGCAGAGGAAACAAAGATGAAAGCGGAGAGGCGGCGGCGGATCCGTCGGAGGAAGCAAAGATGAGATGCGCCGGAGGATGGCGAAGAGGCGGCGGCGGCGGCGGCGACGACGGATTCGTCGATTGTGGCGTTGATTGCGGCCGAGGAGAAGATTGAGAAAGATTGTGGATGAGAATTGAGAATGAGAAGCTAGCGCAATGTAATACCCCGAACTTTTCTACGTTATTAAGTGCATATTAAATAAGATTATATGCCTATATGATGAGTTTTGAGTGCTAAAAATTTTCAAGAAAATAAATTTCCTTGTGAAATGATGAAAATGCTCTTACGTGTTTTGATGTGATTTTTCTCGTTTCGATTATTCGAATCGAGTATGTGATACATTGCTTGAGCATTATTATATGAGTTTGAGCTTGAGTATAAATTTCAAAATTTTCTGAAAATTTTTACTTTTGCTGAATAGGAACGTTAACCGAGAAATCACTATTCATCAACTAACTCTGAATTTAGTCTAATTAGTTTCATTTGAATCTAGAATTTATTTTAAGACCTTTGAGATAAGTTGGAGAATTTTCTGAGAACGTTGAATGAAGTTTTAAAAATAAATTGCTTAACGGCATAATTGGAAGCGTAGTTTTTATGTTTTCTTCATTAGACGGAATCTTGATCTAAAAATTGGATAATTATAATCCTTAATTTATTTTGGGAGATATAAGACAATGTAGAGAGAACCTTGATGTCGGGAAAGAGTCGAGGAGAGTTATTAGACGTTTGAGGGATATTTTCTACCGGAAAACTTTTATTTTGGGCGTTTTTAACAGATAAAAGTTTGCATCCTATCCAAAATAGTAGCCCTAAATCCTATTTCACTCTCACTTGAGAGAGTGGAGGCTACTCTCTCCCTCCATAAGCCACATAACCCCCCTCCCCCCTCCCCCCCCCCCCCCCCCCCCCTCTCTCTCTCTTCCCTAGCTCTCGATCTCATCTCTCTCTCTCTAATCTTTCCATATCTTCTCACATGTAAAATTCATCTCTCTGTTCCACAAGTCATCAACCTTTCATCTTTCATCTCACCTATCTCTCTCTCTACCGAAAAGAAGCAACCATAGCACCTCTCTCTCTTGCTCTCCATTTCTGCCGAGAAACAGCAAATTTCAGCTCTCTCTCTTTCGTCTCCATCTCAGCCGTGAGGACACCAAGGAGCAGCAGCAGCTCCTTCTTCTTCTCCCTCTTACTGCCGAGCAGCAGCAAGTAGCAGCTCTTCACCTTTTTCCTTGCATTTCCATCGGCAAACCTACACATATATACATATAAAATCTTCCATGGATCCATGTATGTAGCTTGAGGATTTCTTGATATAGATCATCACCTCCACCTTCAAGATCATCTAAAGAGTAAGCTTTCATCCCTATCATCATTTCTTTTTCAAGCTTGAAACAAGCTTAAAAACTTCCCTATATCCATCGATTTTCTTGGATATTAAGTAAGGGTTTGATCCTTATTTTTCCAAGCTATGATCTTGATGCCTTGTATATCTTTTCATGCAAGGAAAGGAGTGAAAAATCCATCATCTTCCCCTCCTCCAAGCTGCCGAAATCATCAACCAAGAAAGGAGTTTAAGTTTTATATTTTTAAGTATGATTTCATTCATTTAATTGTATATATGTATATGTAAGTGAAGAAAATAAGGAAAAGCATGCATGATTTACTCTATGCTTAGGCAAACCTTAGGTTTATGATGATGAGATGATGATCAAAATGAAGTTTGAAGGATGATTTAGGGTATAAAAAGATAAAGGAAATAAGTTAGCCAAAAAGTCCTAAAAATCGATTAAAAAGAAAAATAGGAGAAAATAATTTCTTGATGAGTTTTGGTAATTATTTATGTGATTTATATGCATATATGTGAATATGAGAATTTTTAGTGAATTAATTGCATTTTTATCGATTTTTTTGCTATAAAAATGAAGAAAATATGATTAAATGTCGCTTTATGAATTTTATGATGTTTATGATGAATATGAGCATGATGATATATGAAAATATGATTAAGATGTGATTTTTATACAATATATGAATTTTGTGAAGTTTTTTATAAAAAATAATCGAAATATATGTTATTATGAGGAAAATGAGATTTTGATAATTTTGATGAAGCATGATGATATTGATGATGATGATGATGATGATGATGATGATGATGATGATGATGATGATGATGATGTTAATATGTTATAGATGAATGTTTGAGTAGGTTTATAAGTATAAAAATTGAGAAAATTAAGAGAATATAATTTTTCTAAATTTTATTGAGTTTTTGGAATAAAATCGATTAAATGAGGAAAAAAATACTTATATAAATATTTTTGATGTTCTTGAGTTTAATAAGAAGATATGAAGATGTGTTCTTCATGTTCTTGAAGAAATTATGAAGATTTGAAGATGATATAAAATAATTAGAAGTTAATTATTTTTATTATTAAAATCAAAAAATATATTTATATATATTAAAATGATGAATTTCATTAAATAAAAATGAAATTAAGAATTACATGAGATATTGAGCATGTTTTGAGTAAATTGAGAAGAAAATAAAATTTCATGAATTTTATTAATGAAGAAATTGAGATATATATATATATAATAAATAAAAGAAAATTAAGAAAAAGAAATAATTATAAAAGAAGTCATGAGTTAAAACAAAGAAAGACATTTCTTTATTAAGGATAAAAAGATTTTGATGACAAGTGAAAATAAGATATGAGTATGATGATAATGTTTAAAAGAAAATAGAATATTAATATTATTATTAGTATTTTAAAGAATAAAAAGAAAATTGAAATAAAAGAAAATAAAATAAATTTTTCTATAAGATAATGTGTTAGAAGTCGAGTACATGAGTTAAGAGATAAGTTACTCGTATTTGAGTTCATTAAAGATAAATAAGAAATTGAATAAGAAAAGTTATTGAAGAAATAATAATAATAAAACTAGAATATTCAATTAATGGAATATTTCTTGAAAATTTAAAAGAGTTGAATGATATGAGTTATAAATTGATGTTTATGTCTTTGAGTATGCTTGGATGTATGATTGATATTATGAAGTATTAATTGTGTGAAGAAAGATTATAAGTTTGAAAAACGAACAAGTAAATAAATAAGTTATATGAGAAAAACGAGTTAATAAGTTATAAATACTTGAATGTTAAGTTCATGATGATATATGAGTTATTAAGTGATTTGATGATGATATTTGAGTGGAAATAAGCAAGTTTGCTTTTTGAATTGCTTTAAAAGAAGTTAAAACGAAGAAGTTATCGCGTAATGAAGTTTTGAGATAAAAGACGAGTTTTTGTTTAATAAAAACAAAAATTAAGTTTTTAAATAAAGAAAAGATTAAAATAATGATTATTTAATATTAAGTATTAAGTTGAGATTATATACGAGTATAAGTACGTATTTTGAAGAAGATGATGACGTATTTTAGAGTCGAGAAATGTGAATAGAAGTTTGAATATTAAATTTAAAATAATTATTATTTAAGTTATTAAAGGGCTTAACAAAATTGTTGTCGTTAGAAGTTCAAGGTTAAAACTCTTTTTAAAAATTACGAGTCGAGCAGTAACAAGTTAACTTTATTTGAGATATGAATTATTTATGAGATTTCAAAACTTGATTGAGATTATGTGACTAAGTAGGATTCTATTAATCCACTTACTTGAGAAGCTAATCATCTATTTAATATAAATGTTTGATTGTTATTATAGATGCTCGATTAGAATGAAAATGCTTGAGTACTGATGTGAATGCCTGATTATTGATGTGACTGCTCGATTATGATGTGAATATTAAAGTGAATATTTGATTTCTGATGTGAGTGCTCGATGATAACATGAATAATTTGTGATAATAGTCGAGAATTGAAGCTATGATTTTCTGAACTTATATGACTCGAGTTTATGGAAAGTATAAGACGAGTTAAATAGTAACTTTTCGTTTTGTATAATTATTAATTTTCTAGAATGAGAATTCGAGTTTGAGAAATTATTAGAAACCGAGTAAGGACTATAATCCGAGAACGAGAAATCGAGAAAGATGACGATGTAGAAAAGCTAAAATAAGATAAGAAAGACTTGAGTCAAGTAGAAGTCCTTCAGTCAAACCCTAAGTCTATTCTACGTTTTACGAGTCGATAAACTCGTCCTCATTCGATGCTATTTTGAAGGACCGAGTGGGACTGAAAAGTAGTCGGGAAGCGTAAAGTAAGCAACCTCGACTCAGTATACCAGAATTCAGATGGGCTTTTCTAAAACCAAAACCCTGATGAATGCTATTACATATTGATTTTTATTATGTGAGCTTTTAAAATTGATTGACTTGCCATTTATCTGAGTTTGATATGTTTGATCATCTACATGAGTTATTATATCCTGTGTGAGGCAGGAATCCACGTGTGGTAATTGATTGATGAGGTGACTGTGAGCTTTACTTCGATTTAGTCGGTCACAGTGTTTGAGAAGGAGGCCTACTTCTCGACACAATGTTGATGTGGTAGATGATTCATACCTTTATTATGTATGTTTTGACTGCGCAATCGATTTCAGAAAAATAAAATAATTTATGCATTCACAAGTAAAACGCTTTTCAAATATACTAACACTTGTGATGCAGTGGCAAGACAAGTTCAATTATATAGCTCTAAGAGCAAGCTTTTAAAATTATTTTTGGCAATGTGTTCACTAATTACGAAGTACTCAACCCTGCATGTATTTCTAAACGTGCAGGTTAGCGATGGATGAGGATGGCGAGGATGATACTTGGTGGTGTGTCCTTGTTAAATTGAAAGTTTGAATCGGCAATTACACGTCTTCATACATGTAGTTGTTGGAAGTGAGTGATGTCTCCGCTGCATGATAATCTTTTGATTATATATATATTTATATATATATATATATATATATATATATATATATTTGGTAAACTCTGATATAATGATGATACAATGAGCTTCGTGTTCAAAACAATTCCCTAAATTCTGTTTGCTCTATCTATTTCTGCACGACGTGAAGTCGATATACTTACTACTCCCTCCGTTCGAGCACAAGTGTCCACTTTGCTACAGTACAAGTGTTCGAGCACAAGTGTCCACTTTGCCTTTTTATACAACTATACTCTCATACTTTTCCTTTATTTACTACCATTTGCCATTGATGACCCCACCTCACTACAACTTTATTCCTACTTTTTGGCCATCACATCAACTTTATTCCTACTTTTTGGTTAATACTACCACCTTTTTATCAATACCACTGTTTTTTTTGTCATTATCCCACTACCCCTATATTTTAACTTTTACCCTACTAAAAACAACTTTATCAGCTTTCTTAATCTCCGTGCCCAGCACAAACTGGACACTTGTGCTTGAACGGAGGGAGTATTATTTTTGGAAAACAGATGTAAATTAACTATGCCATTTCTTGTTGAGTTTGATTGAAAGTATGTTCATATTTGTTATCGCTTTCAAACCTTAATCCCTTATTTCTGAGTATGATATCTTGTCGAGTCAAGTTTAATTGATGGCTTCACATTCATAATTCAATAGAGTTTAGTTAATGCCACATCTCGAGTTAAGTTGTGACATAAGTGGTATGTTTATTTGATGGTTTCACCTTCACACTCCAATGGAGTCTGGTCGTTCCTATACACCGGATTTCGGGCTGTGACACACAACGACTAAGCAGACATAGGGTTAGGTGATAGTAGGAAGGGGTATTGGGTTGGGCTTTTCAGTAATAAGTTTTTAGGGGTATTGGGTTTGGCTTGGAGTTGGGCCAAATATATATTACATACACTAAATAATATTTGGGCTTAGAGAGAAAAATAAAATAGTTGGGTAGTAATTGGTTATTTTGCGGGTATTTCACGGGTATATTAGCGGGTAAAAGGGTTTCGCAGGTACGGATAGTAGCTATCCATACCCATACCGGCGAACTAAATGGATAGTGAATTATAACCACGAAACTATCCATAGATATCAAATGCCCCTCAAACCCGCATCTATTAGGGTTGGGTACCCGCGGGTAAATTGTCATCCCTATGGTGAGCGTCGTATACTCCCAAATAATTCCTGCAAATCCTACTCAGAATTAAAATGAGTATAGTAATAAGCAGGGTCTAACCACAGAGAACGGGAAATAATTTATTCTTCCTATAAATCAGTTTTTGGTGTAGCCACTACGCCTTAAATTTGGATTTTTAATTACTAACTAATAAAACAAAGAATTTAACTAAATTGCAAACGAGATATTAATCAAAAGAAGGTAATTCGGCTTCGAATAAATCCACACTAGTCTAGGCTCTAATCATCGACGCAAAGATTAATTAATTATCTAAGACCAACTAGTTATAGGGTACCGTGAATGCAGCGGACGTACCCCAATTCCTACGTACTTTATCGATAGTTAGCTATAGACGCCAGTCCTAACTATTTCTCTTATTAAAACATAACCTAGTTGGAAACACCAGTCCTAGATTTAATGCTCTAATAGCCTTTAGCTTTGAAGGAACCCGGTTTAAACAAATTACCCAAGAACGCAAGTAATAACCCGTTTACCAATTTATTCCTACTACGAACATGGTAGTTTTATCACTAATTAGCCATATTCCAACAATTACGGATTGGGGGAACTAATTGACTGTAATCCAATTCAATCTAAGTTGATCAGGCTTAAATAAAATCAGAATTAACTCTAAACATAAAGAATAAATTGAAATCCTAGCAAATTAATTATACGAACAATTAGGTCTCACAGATTAGTAAACTAGTGTTTCAATATTCTCGCCAAATCAAAGAATTATTTACTAATATTATTGATTAAACTAAATATACTCGAACAATTAGAAGAAAACATAAAATAACTTACGAATTGAATAAACTAAAAGTAGTCACCAGGAAATTGCTCTTTCTACAAAAGTATACTCCTTGCTATTAAATATGATTTCCACTAAAAACTTGGCGAACATGAACGGAGGAAAAGTCTGTACGTCTTATGCGAAAAATAAAGTCTCCCCCCTTCAAAACCTACTCCTAATATATATATATATTCTTATCCCCTATGGCGGCTGGAAAGCAATGCAAAATAAGGGAGTCAAATCCCTTAACAAGATTCTGCCGAGAAAACTAAAAAATAATTGGGCTCAATTACTGAATTGGCCCAATAACAATAAAGACTAAATAAAATTAATAGAGAATTTATCTAAAAACAAATTCAGCCCAACGTGCATCTTCAATTCCATAGCAAAATCGTCTTTTCTCGACTTCTCGCATCCATGTCTCTGCACTCTCGGATTCTACAATTCCTGCACAAAATAACACCTAGACGTGCATTATATCCATATAAAACGACTTAAAACCTCGAATTCTAAACAACCAAAAACACACACATCAAATCTCCTCACACTTGAATCATACTTGCCCTCAAGTATGAAGTGAAGATAAGACTAAATCAAAGCAGCTGGCTGTTCAGAAACGACAAACTCCATAGACACAAAACAACAGAGTCAAACACAAAATAGAAAAGCAAGATGGAGAGTGAAGATATGAGACACGAACTCACTCGACCCAAAACAGCCAAGTAAAACTAATATGTCAGAGTGCAAACTTATTCTGCCCATATGAATCAAGCAACTCACAAGCGATTCTCAACCATCAAATGAGAAAGATGAAATCTCAAGAATCCATCATTATCATCAACTTAGTCAAAATCGGGCAAGAATCGAGCATAGCTCACAAATAGCACTCATTCACTCAGTATAATGTCAGGGACAACCACACAAAAAAAAAAGATTCACGCAGTCGCGATATATAGCAGTCAACTTGTAACTCAAAAAGGTCTTTGTTCATTTGGTGTAACGGGGCTAAGGACAATTCGAAACGTTGGTAGGATCTAATAGGTTCCTAAGCTTCAAAATAAGAACAGAATATCGTGCATGTCCAAACCAAATCATCATTCATGAATAATAGGCCTCTCAAGAAAACAAAACTAATTATCATCTATCAAACTGTACGCTCAACTCGACATAGGTGCAATTTTCTTCTCTTTTTCTTTTTTTTTCTCTTTCCTTTTTTTTCTTTTCTTTTTTCACTTTTTTTCAGCACCTTTCTTTTTAATTTTGAACAATGCATACACTTTACAACTTCATCATACAACCCAACGATATTCATCACAAAATTTGAGTAACAAAAACTGCCGTTTGGTCAAACAAAACCAAATTTCAACTTCTACTTCTTATTCAGCACATAGACTTCAACTCATCACTCGTCTGGGCAAACTGACCCATATAAGCAATTCATGGACGAATTTTTGAATTTTTGAATTTGAAACATGCACAATAGGGCCAAAAGAAAGTCAAAACAGGCCTTGGCTAAATATGTAGTGACTTAAATGAAAGAACATGGTCAAGGCTTCAAAATGGTTAATGTACGGATTAGGCAATGAGCAATGAAAAACAGTCCAAAATTGGCTCATCCTAGTGCCTTTTATCATTTATTACACATGACACACATGATATCGCAACCTTGTGAACAAAAATTCTCTCTCAAAGAAATAATGTAGAGAGTGCTCTACTATTAAGGCTCAAATCTCATATATAAGTGTGGGTAAAGAAACTCAACTACTGCCCTTTTTCATCGTCCCAAGTATCATCGATAAATACTCAAACTTAAAATCACACCTCACCATTCGACAGCATATTGAACAATCAAGTTAATCACAAGACTCAAACAAGCAAAAGTCGTCTACAAATACCAACAAAATCAGTTATACTTGGCTCACTTGACACAACTGACAGAAACAAACAACTCAAAACCTAAACGACCTCCTCACACTTAAACATTGCTTGCCCTCAAGCAAACAAAGAAAAAGCACAAGGAAAAAAAGACAAGCACACAAAGAAAAACAGACAAAATAAAGAAAAGAAAAAGATAGAAAGATATCACCGGAGCTTGCGTGGTCTGCTTCCTCATTGCTATGGCGATTGTTCTTAGCTTGGTGGGATCCATGGTGAACGCTCGCCTGCAAGAAAAAAAAAATATCAGTAGTATTAACAGAGTGACCAGTGTTTTTTTTTTTTTTTTTAATGAAGAAAAAACTAATGAAAAGAAAACAAGTGGGTTGCCTCCCACGAGCGCCTTTATTTTAAGTCGTCGGCTCGACTCTCCAATGCAATCAATAACTCAATGAAGGTAACAGCGAAATCGCTTCCACTGTCGTCATATGAGATGCATCATAATACGGCTTCAATCGGTGACCGTTTACAGTAAACGTCTTTGCCGTGTCCAAACTTCTGATTTCAATTGCTCCGTTTGTGCAAACAAACTGTATTTCGAAAGGGCCAATCCACTTCGTCTTTAACTTTCCGGGCATCAAACGCAGCTTTGATTGATACAAGAGCACCTTTTGGCCGACCTCGAATGTCTTTCCTCTCAGATTTTTGTCATGCCACATTTTTGTTCGCTCCTTGTACCACATGGCAGCATCATAAGCTTCAAGACGAAGCTCTTCCAACTCTTGAAGTTGAAACTTTCTCTCCTCCTCACACTTGAGCGATTGCATGTTCATTTGCTTGACCGCCCAATACGCCTTGTGCTCTAATTCGACCGGCAAGTGGCACATTTTCCCGAAAACCAATCTATAAGGTGACATGCCAATAGGAGTTTTATAGGTTGTTCGGTACGCCCACAATGCATCATCCAACCTCAAGCTCCAATCTTTCCTCGAGGTGTTTACAGTTTTCTCCAAAATCTGTTTAATCTCTCGGTTCGAAACCTCGGTTTGTCCATTGGTTTGCGGATGATAAGGAGTCGCCAACCTATGATGAACACCATATTTTCTCATTAAAGCCTCAATGGTTCGGTTGCAAAAATGTGTTCCTTGATCGCTTATAAGTGCTCTCGGCACGCCAAACCTCGTGAAGATGGTGGACTTCAAAAATGCAGCAACCACCTTAGAATCATTCGTCCTTGTGGCCTTTGCTTCCACCCACTTCGATACATAGTCAACAGCAAGCAAGATGTATAGATTACCAAACGAACTAGGAAATGGCCCCATGAAATCCATCCCCCACACATCGAATATTTCACATAAAATCATCGGCACTTGGGGCATCTCATCTCGTTTGGAAATATTCCCAGTCAATTGACATCGCTCGCAACTCTTACAAAAAATATATGCATCTCTATTCAATGTAATCCAGAAAAAACCAGCATCTAATACCTTCCGAGCAGTACGTTTTGGGCCAAAATGCCCTCCACAAGCAAAAGAATGGCAATGCAAAAGAATCTCACCTTGTTCCTCTTCCGGGATGCATCGTCGAATGATTTGATCCTCTCCAACTTTCCACAAATAAGGTTCATCCCAGAAATAATACTTGCAGTCACTCTTAAGCTTTGACCTTTGCGCTTTTGTGAACGAAGAAGGTAGCTGCCCAGTTGTCAAATAATTAATGTCAGCGAACCAAGGGTCTGTGGGAGGCTTATTTGTTGCTGCACAACATTCTGAATCTGGGAAGAAGCTCTATTTGGGCAAACAAAGCATATTTCCAGAACCTGTAACTTCCGGTTGAGCATAAAAAGACATAATAGTCTCTTTGATCTCTTCATCACTCATCCCTTGAACATCAAAATCAGTCCAGCTCTTTGTCAAGGTGAGCTCCAACTTATCCTGCATAAATTCAGTCTCAAGATATTCTTGGACAAGAGGGTCAATCACATCAATAGCATAAACATTTTCAGCATCAAGAGGACTTTTCATGGCATCATCGATACTAAAAGTGAATTTTTCTCCATGATAATCCAAACAAATAGTGCCATTGCAAACATCAATGATCGACTTTGCAGTTCGTAAGAAAGGACGACCTAAAAGAACACCAGACGAATCCTTTGACTGCATATCATTCATTCTCACCACATAAAAATCAGCTGGATAAACAAAATCATGCACCTTCACAAGAACATTTTCCAACAAACCCTCCGGATAAACACATGACCTATCGGCTAATTGAATCATAACCCTAGTATCTACTAACTCCACACCAGACAGACTATTATAAATAGCTAAAGGCATGACATTAATAGAAGCTCCTAGATCACACATAGCATGCTCAATTTTCGTATCACCAATGTAGCAAGGCAAAGAAAACATACCTGGGTCCTTGCATTTGGGCGGCAATTTCTTTTGTATCACGGCTGACACGTTCTCGCCCATTACAATTTTTCCAGAATCCTTAGACTTTCCAGCAATGAAGTCCTTCACAAATTTGCTCAACGGCGGAAGCTTGATAGCTTGAAGTAATGGAAGATTAATCTCCAACTTCCCGAATATCGACATGAAGTCCATTTGATCTTCCTCCGCCTTCTTCTTTGCTAATCTGCGAGGGAAAGGAGCAAGTATCACAATATTAGGATCATATAAACTCAAGGGCTTATGTACCTTAGTTGGCTCCTCCGATGCAATTTCCTCTCCGGCCTCCTTCTCTTTCAGCACAACTGCCGCATCACTGTCCTGTTTGGCCAAACATGACTGTTTTTCAGCCTTTTCAGTAGAAATTGATGTTCCTTCGGAATTCTCGAATTTGTGCAGAGTTGATCCTTTCCCAGACTCATCACTCGAGAAATTTCCTGACTTCTGGACAGTAGGCTCACTCAACTCCTTTCCACTTCTCAAAGTGATCTTGTTCACATTCTCTTTGGGATTAACTTGAACTTGAGACGGCAAACGGCCTTGATTGCCCCTCATCTCATTCATGGAAGTCGAAAGTTGAGACATCTGACGAGCTAACCCCTCAATGCATACTTTCTGCTCAGCTTGAGATTGGTGTAGTTGCTGCACATTATTCTGCAAAAATTGTTGTGAGCCGATCAAGTCTGTCATCATCTCCTCAAGAGATTTGCCTTGCTTTTCTTGTGGAGGTGGAGGAGGTGACGTCTGCTGAAATCCTCTTTGATGAGGAGGTCGGTAGTTTTGCTGCTGTTGCTGCACTTGTTGGGGCTGCTTCTGTGTCGAATCTCTCCAACGGAAATTCGGATGATCTCTCCAACCGGAATTATAGGTGTTCGAGTATGGATCTCTCTTCGGTGGTGGATCGGGGCAGCTATAAAAATTATGAGACGCGTTCACTTGAGCGTGAAGCTCTTCGTCACTCCCATTACATTGCAAGCTCGTGTGGCCAAAATTACCACATGCTCCACACGGTTTCTCCATCTCTCCAACACTTCCAACCTTCTCAGCCACAGTGTGCAGTATCCTTTCCATTCTTCCCATCCTTTCTTCGATCTTCTCTTCAAAATTGGAGGAACTTGTTTGTGCAGCTTTCTTGAGCAAACTAACTCTAGGCTCCTCATACTCCCTTGTTGCTTCCTCCAAGTATTGAATGAGGTTCTTTGCTTCACTCACCTTACAACGAGAAAATCCTCCTGTGCATGATGATGAGTTAACAAAATCCTTTGTTTTGCTATTCATGCCTTGGTAGATATTCTGCAGCAAATCACCATCAGAAAATTTGTGATTCGGGTAACTATCCAACAATCTTCTGAACCTTGACCAGTAAGCACTCAAGGTTTCATCATATTCTTGCTTAATTCCGCTGATCTCCTTCTTCAATGCATGAGTCTTAGTAGGCGGAAAGAAGTGATCCAGAAACAATTTCTTCATTTCAGACCATGTTGATATGGAGTTCGCGGGGAGACTACTGAACCATGCATTCGCCTCTCCCACTTGAGTGAAAGGAAATGCTGCTAGTTTGAACTGTTCCTCAGAAATTCCAGTTGGCCGTTTCTGCACCTTGCATATCTTAATGAACTCACTCAGAAAATTGTAAGGATCCTCTCCTCTCTTACCATAAAACTTCGGTAAGACATTCAACAACCCCAACTTAATCTCGATTGGTGCCTCCAAATTTGCTAGATTTATCGGAGTGGGAGGATCATCTTCCAGATGGCTGGAAAGTTCATTCAACATCGGATCTGCCTCTGTCATGTCGCCTTCAGTAATCGCGACAAAAGTAGACTCAACTCCTTCTTCGGAGTCTGCTTCTGCTTCAGAAAAGGGGTCTGTTTGGGCAAACGAGAAACCTTCAGTATCTGAGGCACCACTGTCAGAATTGTGTTTTGTTTGGCCAAACTGAGCACTTTCCGATTTCAGTAGTTCTCTTCGCTTTCTCTCCCGAGTATCTTTCAGCAATCCTCTCGCGAACTTATTGACTTCAGGATGATATAGAAGTTCCGAGTCAGAGGACCTGGTCATAAACTGCAAAAAAGTAACAAAAGATCAATAGGAAAAATAAAATAATAAACATCGTTCCCCGGCAACGGCGCCAATTTGGTGAGCGTCGTATACTCCCAAATAATTCCTGCAAATCCTGCTCAGAATTAAAATGAGTATAGTAATAAGCAGGGTCGAACCACAGAGAACGGGATATAATTTATTCTTTCTATAAATCAGTTTTTGGTGTAGCCACCACGCCTTAAATTTGGATTTTTAATTACTAACTAATAAAACAAAGAATTTAACTAAATTGCAAACGAGATATTAATCAAAAGAAGGTAATTCGGCTTCGAATAAATCCACACTAGTCTAGGCTCTGATCATCAACGCAAAGATTAATTAATTATCTAAGACCAACTAGTTATAGGGTACCGTGAATGCAGCGGACGTACCCCAATTCCTACGTACTTTATCGATAGTTAGCTGTAGACGCCAGTCCTAACTATTTCTCTTATTAAAATATAACCTAGCTGGAAACGTCAGTCCTAGATTTAATGCTCTAATAGCCTTTAGCTTTGAAGGAACCCGGTTTAAACAAATTACCCAAGAACGCAAGTAATAACCCGTTTACCAATTTATTCCTACTACGAACATGGCAGTTTTATCACTAATTAGCCATATTCCAACAATTACGGATTGGGGGAACTAATTGACTGTAATCCAATTCAATCTAAGTTGATCAGGCTTAAATAAAATCAGAATTAACTCTAAACATAAAGAATAAATTGAAATCCTAGCAAATTAATTATACGAACAATTAGGTCTCACAGATTAGTAAACTAGTGTTTCAATATTCTCGCCGAATCAAAGAATTAGCTACTCATATTATTGATTAAACTAAATATACTCGAACAATTAGAAGAAAACATAAAATAAATTACGAATTGAATAAACTAAAAGTAGTCACCAGGAAATTGCTCTTTCCACAAAAGTATACTCCTTGCTATTAAATATGATTTCCACTAAAAACTTGGCGAACATGAACGGAGGAAAAGTCTGTACGTCTTATGCGAAAAATAAAGTCTCCCCCCTTCAAAACCTACTCTTAATATATGTATATATATTCTCATCCCCTATGGCGGCTGGAAAGCAATGCAAAATAAGGGAGTCAAATCCCTTAACAAGATTCTGCCGAGAAAACTAAAAAATAATTGGGCTCAATTACTGAATTGGCCCAATAACAATAAAGACTAAATATAATTAATAGAGAATTTATCTAAAAACAAATTCAGCCCAACGTGCATCTTCAATTCCATAGCAAAATCGTCTTTTCTCGACTTCTCGCATCCATGTCTCTGCACTCTCGGACTCTACAATTCCTGCACAAAATAACACCTAGACGTGCATTATATCCATATAAAATGACTTAAAACCTCGAATTCTAAACAACCAAAAACACACACATCACCCTAATTGTACTTCCCTATTTTATTCTATTTATTATGAATAAAATTAAATCAAAATTAAAAAATTCTAAAAATTCAAAACTAATGTGGCTGAGTTGACTGGATGAGACTCACTAACATTACAACAGGCTCATCCGTGGACCCTCAACATCGTTGAGCTCCTCAACTGACGTGAATGCTCTTGTACTTGTAATTTTGCGAGTGTCACACAATTTAAGGTAATTATTTAAAGTAGCCTCCATTTTACTCTCTATAGCCGCCCAACTTACCTAAAAATAAAAATATTATTAAATTTACTCATTTATCCTTATAGCCCCAATCTAAATATTACTATAACAAAAAACAATAATCCAATCATGGGTATAGCCTCCGCAAATCTAAAGAATGAGTTAAAATACGCCGGCTACGCACTGGAGGGAGAGAGTTTCGCCATTGATATTCAAATTTCAGTTCATGTATGCTAATTGAGCGAGATTCCACCGATTCAAGCTATGCTTTTTTCCCCCCGAAAGATTGAGTTCAAGTTCGTGTATCCCCTATATTATTTTACTAATTTTTGGGTTAATCGAAGTTTCTCACATAAAGCTTTGATTTGAATATTGTATGAATCTTTTATAGGAATTGGGTAGAATTAATCTCTTATTTGTTAATCCTTAAAATAGAAAGCCAAATTTTTAAGCAATTGAATCGAAATTTAGATTTGGAATATGCATAATCAAATCATGAGTAATGGAGTTCGTCCTTCCGTCACCTCTAGCTTCTTCCCTCCTTGCAGGAGGTCTTCGTCAACATCGAGATCTTGCAACTGTCCTCTATTCTGATTTTCCTTTACTTTTTCTTTCATCGCACAAACTGAGCAACGTCAAAATGTTTATCACTAATACAAAGTAAAATTCCAGTTTTATTATTTCATTATTTGCTGCTAACATGAGGAACCCTAACATCTACGAAAATTGATTCCTAATTTACAAATAGTAGTGATAAAGTTATTTATAAGAAATTAATTGGGGACTATAATTGTGTAGAAATAGAAAAGGAAAATTATTAATATTTTTATTTTTAAATAAATAAAAGGCTATGAAGAATAAATTAGGGGCTACGGAAATGCGTGATCTCAGTTATCAATTATCCAGTTTGTAGGCCCGAGGCTTGGGCTGTCTAATTGGTTCTAGTTAATTGGTTTTTAACCGAAATACGCAATAACCGATTGGTTATTGGTAACCGAAAACCGATTTTATTGGTTATTGGTGCAGTTATCGGTTCGAATTTTTTAAGTCAATCGGTTATTGGTTATAACCAAAACCAAACCATTATAACCGATTAACCGAATTTATTATTATTATTATTATTATTATTATTATTATTATTATTATTATAATTAGTCGTATATTATAATTACAAATTAAATTCCTAAAAGGTTTAAACCTATCCTACGTTTGTGTAATTCTTATTTATTTTCCTTTATGTTACCTTCTCTCTAACTATATAGTATTTTTTCTATCCGACTCTCTTAACATGAGCAATCAACATTGTGCAGAAATGTTGCCCAATATTTGAATAATTTTTTGTTATTTGGATTAACCGATAACCAGACTCATTAGCAAAATCGGTTATCGGTTGATCGAAATTGTTAATTGGTATGGTATATGATAGCAATATTTACCCTTCGTCGGTTATTGGTTAATTGGTTATCGGTGCGGTTATTCCATAACCGAACCGATTACCACCCCTAACCCATGGAATAACCGAACCGATTACCACCCCTAACCCAAGCCAAGAGCTATTTCGGGTCAACCGACCCGTTGACCAGTTCTCGATTATCTGCACGTTAAAGTCGCTGGTCTTAAACCGCGATTTATGCAATCGTGCTTACCACACGCGCCGCATCTCTCACGCGCTCTACATAAACCCTTGCGTATTCTACTTGCAATCTCTCTAGCCAAGCAAATATCTCTCTCACGCACAGCGTAGAACCCTAAATATTGAGTGATCAGCACCTATTTGATTGGGGTTCTGTATTTTGTTTTGAAGTGCAGATTTTTCAGTTTCCGATTCCATTTCTGGTTATCTTCGGTTAATTTCGTAGATTCTGGAGGGTTAAATGTCGGAGGCTTCTAGGTCTCGAGTAACCATCACCCTCGGACGCAGCGGGCAGGTATATTTTTTGTTTAAAGGTTTTTAATTTCATGATTTTACTAATTTGTTTTGGAGTTTGTGGTAGTTTGTCGATTGGTAATCTGTTAACTTTTGTGATTTGTAAAATTTGTGATTTACGAGACGGTATTAATCTTGTGACTCAGTGTGTGTTTTTTATGAGCTTTGAACAATTTGGTTGTGCAAAAATGAGTGGTGTAATGCAGTTTGCATTTTGGAGTAAAGAGAGAAGAAAGTAAAAAGGCTTATATGCATGTGCTTTTGCCAAGTTATTGCATTATGTAGTGTAATTATGTTGCTTACTTCATTGCAGGTTGTCAAAAGAGCTGGAAATTCATTGGCTGGTTCTTTCACCGACGAGCATCAAGTTGTAGGAGGCAAACGGCCCGTTCGAGAGAGGCTTGGGAGTAATGCTGATTCATCTGCCGATTTCTCTAATAAGAGGTTTGTTTATGATGTTTCTTCAATCATTCATGATTAATTGATTATGATCCAGTTTTTCAAATTTAAAATTTGCTCTTTTATAGTTAACAAGTTTACATTGCTGAAGTGTGTGGGTGCTGTGCACCCTGGTGATGTTGTAATAATGATTGGATACTTAAAAGGGACCACATAAATTTTTAGCATAAACACGAGGCCTTAATTTATGAAAGCTAGAACTGGAAGCTAGCATAACAGTAAAATTATGTTAGCTAGCATTACCTATAAGTTTGTAATTATGTTTTGCAGATTGCGGAGGGATGGTAGGCCTGCGAATTCTTTTGACGGTAACTAGCTTCTCTTTAAGTTTTAAAATTCTTTAAAATGTTCATTTGGTTTGGTTGGTGAATAATTTTTAAACTTTGGTGATCTCAATTGTATCAAAGACATGCATCTTAGTAAAGATGATCTTCGGTACAAAATCATGCAAAAAAATAAACTGAAGCAGAGCCAAAACGGCAAGCAGAATGGTGGTGATCTCCGCAACATTCTATCAAGGCCTGCTCAATCTTCTACAAATAGTATAGCCACAAGGGAAAGGTGGCCTGAGTCAAAAGATGGTAGAATTGGTTATATGCATTTGGAGCCACCAGATGGCAGGCAGCACTTTACAGAGAGCATGGATGGTAGAAATTTAACGCCTGTGACGAGAAATGCTAGCATGCACAATACGGAGTTCAGGGTTGGGCATGCTCATGATCCAAGGAAACAACACATTCTGGAAGAGAGGGATGGTGGAAGAAGCATTTTCGAGGCACAGAATGCCAGACGCCCTTTGCCAGAACCTAGACCTTTAAATGCTGTGACCAGAATGGATTCCGGGATAACTTCTTATTCTCCCTGGACGTTGGACCGTTTAAGGCGAAGATCACCTGATGAATTTTTAGCAGCTTCTCGAGTTGTCACTGCACCAAAGAAAGATGAAATGGTCCAGAGAAGATTTGCAGCTACAGCATATGATGATGCTAGAACAAGCACATATATGAGTAAAGATGCTTTCGATATTTCAAGGCCAATGACTTCATCTCACTTGACTAAAATGGCTCCACCTGTTGGGCAGATGGTACCTGTGGCCTCCTCACTTCCTCGATCTGGGAGTTTCATGCAAAAAAGTTCGTATGTGGTCAGTCTACTTAATATTATGTTTTTCATGTTAGTTCTTCTTGCCATTGCTGCACAATTACCATGATAGTTTATTTATGTGAATAGTCTATTTTACACTAGAAGGCTATAATGACTATAATGTAATCAGACTAGGCACCGAGAAAGTAGATGGGACAATTGATAATGAATGCCTGGGATAGTTTCTAATCTAGAACTGGTTATCAAGTATTGGATGTCAATGTCTAATAGAATATATAATTCCTTATGATGTACCTGGTCATCTACCCGTCTGAATATTGTGCCCTTGTGGATACATAAACACATTGCTTATGTGACTCAATATATATATATATATATATATATATATATATATATATATATGTGGGGGGGTGAGTTCATGTGTAAAGCCTTTTTAGTGTAAGAAATAAGAAGCATTCCGAACCATTGATTACTTATAATCTAACCGTCTAGATTTAATGTTTAAATATGTATTCTATTAAACTTTAATGAAACTGCCGACTGTTTGTATTGATAACGGGTAATATAGTAAGAAAAAGATTAAATAACTACTTCCTAATTTAAGAAGGTGCGGAACTATAGGAATTTAGGAAACAAAATTCACAAAAATTGTACGTACCACTCCCCTCACATATATAGATATACGTTTTTCACAGTCATATTAATTACAGATCTTTTGCTTTACATTAAACTAGCAGAAATAATTTCTTATTTGTAGTCGTTGTCATAATGCACCCTGTTTAAATTTATAACCGCATACGACATTATATATAATGCACTTATCAATGCTAAGTATATACAAATATTCTATGCATGTGAGGAAGACAAGATATATAATGCATCGACTGTTTATTGAATGCATTGGTCACATTATTATAATACACGAAGCTCTAAATAAGAAAAAAGGACATAAACTTCCTCAAAATGAATATGCACTACATAAAAAAACCATTGTGCATTACTATAAATTACTGCATTTTTTTTTGTTTAGTTAGTGCATTATATTGAAGTTATTAAATTCATACATTTATTAAATTTTTGTTTTATCAATATTCGAGTTATAAATGAGGGTTTGGAATTTTTATTATTTAATTAGAATTTTCAATTTAGTTATTTGAACTTATTTTGTAGCAAAATGATACATATGCAATTCTAGAGTTTCTGCATACGGGAATTGGAATATGCAATTTTAGAATTTTGTAAATTCGGGAATTGGAAGTGCATTATTTATTTATCAATGCATTATAACCAAAACAAATGCATTGTTTTTTTTCTTTCTCTGATTAAATTGTAATTCTTTTTTGAAGATCTGATTTAAGAAATTTGGACTATAGAAGGAAAAGAAACCACGTTCCATAATTTAAGGAAGAGGGTGGGTAGTTACAAAACATTTACTTTTCTATCCCTAATCAAATGAAAACGGAAGTTATGTAATTAAAAATTAGTAGTGAATATTAACCATAGATCTTGTTAAATGAATGGTGTAGATTTCTTCTTATTTCTTATGGGAAGAAGACTTTGTATATGATTTCTCCCCTATGTGTATATATATATATATATATACACACACATAAACATACCTTTTGAAATGTATTGAGGAACACCTCTATACTTCTTTTGCATGGAATGTGATTGCTTAGGGGACCTAATTTATTACGGTGCTTTGTATTGTTGTTACTTTCAAGTGGAGCTAAGAAACATCTTATTTAATTTGTGACATTATTCTATCTTCAATTGCTATGAAATTTCTTTCCCTCAAAGAATCAGAGGTTTAGCAATCCCTCATTCCTTTTTGAAATGAGTGAATCTATTGAATGTTTACAATTTTTGGAAAATACAAGCTTTTGCGTTTAAACTTGCAAGGTCTTTCATATTTCTCCTCTCATTGGATATTGTGCTTACAGGTGGATGATGAAGTTACAGTTGACAGCTTTTTGCGCACATTGGGTCTTGAAAAGTTTTCTGTTATCTTCAAGGCTGAGGAAGTATGTAATCTTTTGTAATCTCCTTGACTTCTCTGCCCTTTCAATTCGTCATGCTTGCTGTCTTTTGTTGCGTAATCCTCATTTCACAGCAGATTCGTTTTGGTGGTGTAACATTTCATCTTTCATGTTTGTGAGTGTATGTGTGAGGGTTGTGTGTTTGTGTGCAGCTATAGTTGTTTAGGAACATTTTGTTTACCAAATCAGGGAGTGTGATGTTCTAAAAAGTTAATTAAGCTTTTATACTTTTCTGCAGGTGGACATGTATTCTTTGAAGCGTATGACTGAGAGAGACCTTAAAGAGATGGGACTACCTATGGTAACTTCCTAACCAAAAGTACTTTGTATGTACAACAGATCATTGATAGCGAAAGTTAGAAGTGAGTTGTTCAGAAAGTGTTTCTAATGATGTTATTTTTTACTCAACTAATGAATTTTTTTTAACATAAGATAGTAGCAGACTAACGGCTTTTTCTGGAATGACTTGCATATCTTATAATCTCTTGGAGAACATATAATCCAAAACAAGCAAAAAACATGTTTTGAACATGAAATCTAACATCTTAGAATTTCCAAATATGTCTGTTATGAAATCAAGTCAACCTTCTGTATGTAGTTCTGTGTTTGGGGTCTGCTTGACATGTTCATTGTTCTACAGCCTCTAAATAATTCTTAACTATCGTCTAATGGCTTAGTTAACCAATGTTGCCCTTGTGGGGCTGTTACCATCAAGGCAAATATGAACATTAAACTCACCATGGTGGCATCCCGGGTTTCAGGATGACATCTTGATTCTTTATTCGGAGTTAAAAACAATTAACACCTCTTACATGTCCCTCTGAATAAGCTCTGTCTCATAAGTCATACAGTTAACCATCCTTGCATTTCTCATTTATGTTTTCAGTTTAACCTATATGAGTCTTACTAATTCCAGGGGCCAAGGAAGAAAATCTTACTCGAATTGCAACCTCGTTTGAAACAACCAGTTTGACTCTATCATTTGAAGAGTGTGGGATTACTTGGATCGTTTGTCGGAGAATTTAGCTAGAAAATCCCATGTTTACTGTATTCGGCTTCCAAGATGCTCGCTTTGGTGAGAATTGTTCATACATTGAGATACATTTTACATCCCTTTTCCATGTAACAGATTCATTTGGTGAATTTTGTATTATGATACTTGGTCTGGACTCTCCTCAGATGCATATTCCCAACACCATATGTGAAAATGTGCATAGCATAGGCCCTGCCTGGTTCAGTTGTCACCAGTCAACGGAGAACTAATGCTCGGATTCTGCATTATTACTACTTATTTTACCAAATTACAGTAAAAGTAATTCCACTGAACTAGTTGTAGTCCTTTTTCTGCAAGTAGTGGGAACATGATTTTACTTTGTTACCCCAGCAAGAAAAATGGTTGTGCTCATATATGCATGTATAACTTTCTTCTTTAGAGTATAATTCCCTTTATTACACATGGATTAACTTTATGGTAGCACAGCTGTGTAATGTGGGACATATGATGTGGGAGAAGTGAAAGTAGTTGCTTTTTTTTAATGCTACTTTAAGCTGTTAAATGAGATTTTTACTGTTGTAAAATATTCTTTGTAATGGAGTTGACATCTTTTTCATATTTTATCTCAACAAAGAAAGACTAGGAGTCGCCACTGTTCTTCAATCTTCATCTCAACGTTCTTTTTTCCAGCACTTATCCACTCTTTTTGTACAGAATCCGAGCATTGATTTCACATTTGTTTTCAACTGTTTTTGCCAAGTCAGAGGAGGAAAAAAGACTTGTTATTTATTTTTATTTTTTTTCAAATTTCATTTAACTCGCTTGAAAGTTTGTGGGACTAGTCAACGCAACTATGATGTGAATCATATAGTATAATTTAACATTTCATTCTTGTATATTTGGACGTTACCCAAATTAGAGTTAGCAGGCCATGGGAAGTATCGTGGAACGTCAGTAAAAGGCAAAACAGAAACGGAAAACGGTGTTAGTTTTCTATTCAAATTCCACTTTCTTGATATACTCTTTATTTGTCTCTGAATAAGTGTTTTCTATCGTTAAAAATTTATACTAAATATTTATTTCTTATGGAGTATATATATAAATAAATCTGATGATAAGGTTATCTGTATCCCTTATAGACTATTAGGGTGTTCTAAGGGGTGTTCCAGCACTAGAGCACCCTTAGAGACTTTTATCCTTGCATCCCAAGGGTGCTCCAAGAGTGCTCCATCACAATATTAAACAATTCTCCATTTTTATTTATTAAATTAATTCATCTATTTATAAATAAATTAAAATACACTAATTAATAAATAATACGAATTTTCCATTAATATTTGAAAATTGGAAAATTACATGCCGCACACAATAAAAAAAACACTACATAATTAAAAAAAAATTACATAAAACTAAAAATAACGGAAAAAACTACGCCGATCCCCGACGTTGCTTCACCTCCTCCACCATCATCTTGTGAACATGGAGCTGCTTTGGCGTCATATATCTCGTATTCCTGGAGACAACTTTCAAGTCCGTGGCATATTGTCTCTGCCGAACAACATTTTGTCTCTTCCGAGCATTTTCCAGCTTCGCTTGAGCTGATTCCCGCAACGCCAACGCGATCTCATGCTTGGCCTCGGCGAACTGGGTAATTCGGGAGGTATATCGATTCATAACGTATTCGAACTGGGACGATCCCTCGACCGACTTCTTTCCTTTGGACCTTGCCCTGGCCCTTGCCGCATCTCGATCCTCCGGCCGGGGAGGCGCGCTTTCTCCTTCGGTGGACTGGGCCTCCTCCGCTGACGGCTGGGATTGAGAAGAAGTGTAATTGCCCTCCGTCGTAGTCTTCGTCCTCTTCATGGACGGTACGTCTGGGAAATTGGCGAGGAGGAACTTGGGGTTGTCTTTGAGAATGTCCCAAGCTGTGAAATAGTGGAAAGAAGGTGCCTGGGTATTAGCCTTGTAAATGGCTTGGGCCTGGGCAATCACATACCCGTCATCGGCGCCGCTTGGCCGGCGAGATTGGACTTTCTGGAAAGCGCTAATCCAGGTTTTAACGGCGGTTTGGATGCGGCCGAAGAGGCTCCTCACGGCTTTCTTGTTGAGACCCAAGTTGAACTTCTTGTTGAAGCGCTCTTGGATAGCGCCCCAATATCTCTCGTCGGACTGGTCGCATCCGACGATGGAGTTGCAGGTCTCCTTCACCCAAATCTGTGCCATGTAGCTGGTTTGTTCGTCGGTGTAGTTGTGCCGCTTGGCCCGGACGGGTTCCGAGTCATCTTCCTCGGCAGCGGCGGCAGAGGTGGCGATGGCTTTGCCTTTGCCCTTCTTTTTTCTTCCTCCGTCAGCGGGCTGGGACGGCGGCGGTGCCAAAATGAGGCGATCCTCGGTGTTTGTCGCCGGACTGTCGGTGTCGGGGGAGAATGACGGGTAGGATTCGGCGGAGGCCGGAGTGTTGAGTTGATTGAATCAAGCCCCGTCCCCATGAAACCGAACGGGTCGTCGGACATGTCGCCAAACCAGGTGTATGGATTGTTAGGATTGTTGGGATCCATAATTTTTTTTGGATGAATTTGTTGGAGAAATGAAGGAGATAAAAAAAATTTGAGGGATGAAAGGGATGAGAGGTGTGAAAATGAGGGAGATGAAAATGGATATTTATAGGTAAAATAAATAAAATAAAATAAAAAAGAAAAATTGCATTCTACCGTTGTTGCTGCCAAAAATAAGCCGTTGCCATTTAATTTTTTATACCGTTGGCGCGTGGCGCCATGCGCCCGCATTTTTTTTTTCTGGCCCGCGCGTGTCGAGCACGCGCTGCTCGAGCCATGATTGAGCTCTCGAACCGTGCTCGAGTGCCTGGCCCCCGCCACGCGACGAGCTCGAGCCCCCCTGCTCGATTCTTGCTCGAGCACCCCTCTTCGAGACGGGGTGCAGATAGTCTAAGTATTGTGCCTCGGTAGAGAATTAGGGATGAAATTTATGATTCGTCGAGTAATTAGTGTGATTTATATGTTGCACATGGGAACATGCATATTGACTAATTCAAGTGGAGAGTTGATAGATTTGCACTTGTCAATGCCTTACAACAAATACTGTTATCTGCGCATTCGCATAATCCAATCACCACGATACACACACACATGAGAGAGAGAGAGAGAGAGAGAGAGAGAGAGAGAGAGTTCTTGATGATGGTTTTTTAATTTCCGGATCATAATATAACAAGGATTGGATGTATTTTATATCACATTAATACGTACCCTCTGTCATCATTGATTAGCGACTCTTGTATCATACATCGAACTAGAGTTTATGTTTGGTTGATTAATACAGGTACTCCCTCTGTCCCGTTCAATAAGTATTATTTTGCCATTTTGCGTGTTCCATTTAATAAGTCTCGTTTTCATATTTGGCAAAGATTAACACACTAAAATCCACTTTATATCACACTCAAACGTGGACAATGTTGTTTACTTTATTGTACAGTATTTTTCCACTCAGCACACTTTAACATTAACAATAAAATACTACCTTAATCACACTCTAACTCTCTTTTTTTTAATCTACGTGCACATCCCAAATGAGACTTGTTAAGTGGGACGGAGGGAGTATATGATTACAAATTATTTAGAGAATAAATTCCAATAAGAATCCAAGGCGTACTACGCTAATCACTGATGAAAATTAAAAAGTGATTAATCGTAAATATCTAATTAACATTCAGCATTTAGAGTTGAAAAAAGTAGTAACAGAATTTATGCACAACCCCTATTCTTGATGAAATCATACTAAAACCTAATCCTAACTTTAGTTAATGATTTCGATATTTGATTTGTAATTTATGAAATATGACATTTAAACTATTCACATCAAGTTGCGACAAAATTAAAATCTTCATAGAAATAATTAAAAATGAAAAATTTAACATACAGTAGTCATAATTATTTTCTCAATGGACGTCCAGAGCTGCTATTCAATCTAATTTTTCCCTAACTTGGAGAGAACATTATTTTTTAAGTTTGAACTTGACAGTAAGAGGCCTATTGATAATCCTTCCGTCCGAATTAATGTGGACAAAATTTAATTATTTGTAAAGTACTATAAAATATTACAAAACTATGCATTAATCTGGACTCTGGAGGGAGTAATAATCTTTACTTTAAAGGATTTAATCCAACAGAGAGAGAGAGGGGCGTGTTAATGAAAAAAGGGCAGCAAAATCCAAAGCTTGACAAAAAAGCCTCAAGTTTTGGCAGGCAAATGGGGAAGGAATTTTAAAATGTGTCTCGCATTTTTTAATATCATCTGTACACAAGACAAAACCTTAACAGTTGATTAGCCACTAAATTTGTAGATTATTCCTGTAAATCTGCCACTCTAATCTAAAATACTCTTTTTTTTTTTTCACAAAAGATTCTCCCCTATCAACTTTATATCGTTTGTTGTATTTAGTGTAATGTTGTCTTTCTTAATTTCTAAAATTTATCCTTCATTATGCTAGCTAACTTTAATGTACGTAATGAAATAAAATTGATCGTGTAAAATTTTACTAAAATATAATATACTTGTATTGACTTGAATATCAACTGTATAATTAAATTAACCAATAACTTGGCTTGATTG
The DNA here is from genome assembly GCA_029490685.1 of Schizonepeta tenuifolia. Taxonomy (NCBI): domain Eukaryota; kingdom Viridiplantae; phylum Streptophyta; class Magnoliopsida; order Lamiales; family Lamiaceae; genus Schizonepeta; species Schizonepeta tenuifolia. Next base: position 17,235,869 of record CM055955.1, on the reverse strand, counting down.
ACTAGTGGATGACTGGATTCATTGAAACAAAGTGTTCAGTTTTCTAAACAGATAATCATCAATTAACATCACTCAAACAGATTAAAATTATATCATGTCAAATCAGGATATTTCAAAACGAACTCTTCTTAATCTTTCTATTAATTTATTCACGTTTATTTGATTTTGCCCAAAACGTCTAGTCTCTACACGATACAATGAATATGAGAAATTAGCTTATGTGGGAAGTGGCCCACCTTTCCTTTTCACCCTCTTATGAAAGACTAGATGAAAAGAAAATGATAGTAGTAAGAAATAAATCAATCAAGAAAAAAATTACCCACCCACCCCACCCTACCTTAGACACCCACAGAACACCAATCCCACAGAAAAAAAAAAGAAAAAAAAAAAATTGTGATATGGCTATTGCCACTAAAATTTGTATACTAAGAACGTGAACAAATTTATTATTTTTTATTTTTAATTATTGCACGAAACTTTTGAAATAAGAATTTACACTGATGACAAAAAAAAAAAATGAGAAGTTTAATATATTTTCTATAATTCTGAAGATAGACGTTGTAGGGACAAGTTTATTAAGTAATATGACATTTATTCAGAGAAGGATATAATTACATTTAATCAAATTTGTAATTTTCACGTTGATTTAAAAATATTTCAAATACAACAACATTTTTCGTGTTTTGCAATTACAAATTTGCAAACAGAATATACCAAAATTTGTCTGATATGTGCCACTACGTAGAACGACGTCCCTATTATGACTCTAACAATAGGACAATTAAATGTGGTGTTAATTTCAACGTGTTAAATTTTTTTGTATGAAAATTGAAAATTTGGGTAAATATTGTGGTATTACAAACAATTGACATTTTCTTGATTGGATTTACGAGTGAGTATTTAGTTTTCTAATCTTATAAAATTTGCTTCTCACTAATTTGTTGATATACCTCTATTTATGAAATAATTTATGTACAAAAAGGGTAACTAGTTAAGTAGGTAGTAAAAATTGAAGATTATATAGAGTAAAATACAGTATGAATACAATGTATTCCAATCATATCATATACATATGGAAGCACATTTTTAGACATGTAATTATTTAAATACTATATCCATTATAGTATATCTTAAAATGATTGAGAATAGCATGCCTATTTAGAATTCTTCTCCAAAGCCGGAAAAAGCAAGCAATTGGGAACAAACTAGAAAGAAGATTAATAATAAACACTTAAAAGGGGATAAAATAAAAGAGTGGGAATTGAATTTAATTATGAGAATGAGAAAATTTGATGGTTAGAGATATAGTTCCACCAATTGAAGATATAGTAAAGAGACAATGGAATGACAACACAATCTAAAATTATATTTAGGTTTTTCTTACATGCCCCCAAAGCCAAACCTATGTGGGCCCAAATCTCAACAACTGTCCAACCCAAATTCATTTGATTAATATTAGATGATGACTGGATTCACCTTAAACATATGCTTTTGCGGCAAAAAATATAGGGTTTTGCTTGCTCTAAGAAGATTTGCCCAGATTTGGTTGAAGACCTTAATCATTATTAATTACTATATCTTTCTTACATCATTGCCCACTTCTTAATATTCCTTTGTTTAGCAAACTACTCTTTCTCTCTCTCTCTCTCTAACCAGCCCTTTTTTTAATGCATCCCAAAAAACATGGTCAAGATTAAAACATGTATTATATTGCCATTTTCTTTATTTAATCGCGCAATTGAGTGAGGATAATCACAACGAACCTTCGGTTAAGTGCTGAATAATCAAAAAGCTACAGTACTAAATTACTAATCAATCAATATTATTGTAATGTATGCAACTGTAGGAGATGGGACTAGACACCTGAACAATATATTTAGTTTAATTAATCAAGATTTTTGTAGTTAATTATTTATTACTATTAGTTTTGGTTAGAGAATAATGAATGATCCATGAATCCACTAATTAGTTGGTCAATCAAAGTATTATTTTCTTTATTATTATATAAGTAGAGTGTGGTAGATTTGTAGCAAAGCTAGATCGCCATCCTTCCAGGTGATTGCATCCCCATCTTTCTTTTGACTTTTTTCCCATTAAATAATACTGCTATTAAATTTAATATTAGAAAAAGTTAACCCATTTTCCACCTCTCCAAGCGTGGTATAATATTTGTGTGTGTTTTGAATTTATCAAGTGGTGCTATATTCTTTAGTTACACGTTAATTTAATAATGATTTTAAAGTGGTTACAGAACATGGATTTCTTTCTTAAATTAGACACACTGAATCCTCTTTGGTGGGAAGAAAAAGTTTTAAGTACATCTACCACATCATTAGTATAATCAAATTAATTATATAAACTATTAGTATAAACGATATCTTTGCATCAGACAAACTTCCCTTATCTGACTATTCCTTTTTAATTATCCTTTTTTTCTTTTTTTTTGTTGACCTTTCCTACGTTTTATTTGTTGTTTACAATTATTAAAACTATTCCTATTTTGGAGATACAATGCATAGTCAATAACCAATAGCATTTCTCATTGCTATATAAGAAGGAACACAGCATTATTATTTGTGCACAACTTTACCAAAGCTAGCAAAATGACTCCCCTTCTTCAATTCAATACTATTTCAAATTCAAGAGTGATGGGAAAAAATAGTGTCTCTTGCTATGAAGAGAAATCAAGTTGCAATAAAAAGCTCAAGCTATTCGGAGTTGAGCTCGAGCAATCCGATCAAGATAACACGGGATGGTTGGACGGGGACGAGAGCGTGAACTCGTCGGCCTCCTCCACGGTGACCGAGAAACCGGGCTCGACCGGCAGCGAGGCGGAGGATAAGAAGAAGTTCGAGTGCCAATACTGCTTAAAGTTGTTTGCAAACTCGCAGGCTTTAGGAGGGCACCAAAATGCACACAAGAAGGAGAGATTGAGGAAAAAAAGGCTGCAGCTTCAAGCAAGAAAGGCTAGCATCAATTGTTACATTCAGCCCTTTTGCTACAACAATGATAATCAGCATAGCAATAAAAATCCTTTCAATTATAATTATGGATCTAATAATCCTGCATGGTTCTACGATCCGTCACGGCACACTCCGGAATATTCGGCTTTCGAGGAAGCTCAGCCGCAGATCAGTTTTGGACCGTCGGATGTGACCAGCCCCGAAGTCTCGAGATGGGTCGGGGCTGGTCCCGAGGACCATGTTTCACTTCATCAAGACACGCGCGCGTTTAGTCTCACACGCACACACACACACACATTGACTGATCATCACAAGCCGAGGCTCGTCTTCAACAAGGGTAATTCCTCCTTGCCTAATTCCAACAAAACTTGTACTAGGAAAAATTTGGATCTTCAGTTAGGGTTGACCTTACATTCCACAATCTGATCATTTATATTTATACATCATTATATGTTACCAGATCTATATTAATAGGGATAGGGCCTTATTTTTCTTTTAAAACTATAGGTTTATGAGAGCCCAATTTTCTGTTTCCAGTTAGGGTTTGGAATCCTAGCTATGTACTGTAGTTCTTTATTTTGACGAGAATGATTCTTGTAATTTGATGAACAATATTCACTGTTGTTGATGATTAATTACTTAATTTGGAGCATTTAATTTAAATGAAAGGAAGTTCTTAAGAAAGGAAAGACACGAGAAATGTGAATTTGTTTTTTCAAATAATTAAGCCTGTTGATTATGTAAAATACTAGTAGTAATAATCTTGTGATAATATATATATATATATATATATATATATATATATATACACAGCTGATAATCTTGATCCTGTCAGAGAAGACATATAAAATAAAAACAATAATAATAATAATAATAATAATAATAATAATAATAATAATAATAATAATAATAATATGATGCTTAGAAAGAAAGCTTGCTGGTAGTTAAACTACGCCCATCAGAATATATATTATGCGTCCACACTACATATATAATTCCGTACCTTTTCAAATTCATTTTGGCGATTTTATTCACGGGATAAAGTTCAGAGTATGACAAAAGTAGTAGTAGTAATAATAATAATAATAATAATAATAATAATAATAATAATAATAATCACTTTTGTTACTTAAGTTTGTCCACGAACTGGTCGCCACTTTTGCTACTTCACTCACATTTATTGTGGAACCTTTACTCCATTCACAACAATACTCACTATAATTTACTACTACTATATACCATTTTCTTAAAACCCGTGTCGTCTACAATGTGGCAACCATTTCATGGACCGAGGAAATACATTCTTGTGTAATAATTAAAAAATCATTTAAGAGATGTAAACTACATCAGCTAAATGCGACGAGAGTCATAAGACATGTTTGATTAATAAGATGTTAGTTGGATTTGAACATGAAATCAACCTCAAGATACCCACACCATCAAATTGGCTATCCTAATTAAGGGGATAACAAAGGTGTAATTTTCTTTATTAATTATTTGTGTAGTTCGTACCAAAATATCAAACCACATTAGAATGTTCTACGTGGAGTCACCTGTTCAACTACAACAATGTACCTCTCCAATCCGGAGATAAATGACCTCACGCTAATGAAATATTGTCAAAAATAGACTTCTATCAATTCTATGCGACTTCAACAAGAGACTTCTAAATATATAAAAACTGCAGTTTTTTTTTTTTTTAAATATTTTCCTATTTACTGGTTTCTTATTTATTTATTTATTTATGTGGTAAAAGGATTTTATTACCAACTGGCAAGAAGGATAAGAAACATACAAAACAAAACTAAGGATTCCGAAGCTCTACCACTGGAAACAAGATAGAAATCTCTTGAGCTTGGGATCCTTAGCACAACAAATACAAACTTGAAATCTACATAATTTCACTGGTATACTAGTATTAGTATCGCACCCGTGCGTTGCACGGTTTAATACATTATAAAGATATGTATTCTTTCCGATCCATTGAAATTATCATGTTATTATCAGTACAAAGATTAAGAATAAGGATAAAAAGATAGAAAGTGGTAGATTCATCACCTTTAAAAGATTTTCAAGGATTAAAATATTTTTTATTTGGAAGATGACAATATGGGTAAGACAACTAAATAAGGAAAAAATAATAATTTCAATGGGTTGGAGAAAGTAATATACACCATATTACAAAAAAAAGGGAAAAATATACTTCATCCGTCCACAAAAAGTATTGTTTTATTTTCTCTTTGGGTTGTCCATAATAGGTGTGGTGTTTCCACTTTGAAAATGACCCCGTTAACTTTCTAGCATTTAAAACCTAACAACAAATTAAAATAAATGGGCCCCTTTCTCTAGAGGTGGTCATAGTTCAGTTTCGGTACTGAACCGGAGCCGAAACCAACAGCCTCTTCAGTTTCGATTCCAATTCGGAACTCTCAGTTCCGATTCCGATTTGATTCGTCGATTTCAGCGGTTCCAAATCGGAACAGGGGTTCCAATTATGTTTTTTCCCTTATTTTTTTCTTTTTTACTTGTGAATTTTATGTATTTTAATGTAATATTGAGGTGAAATAAATACGAATTATGACATAAATATAAAAACAATGCAAAAAAAAAAAAAAAAACAAAGGAACCGGCTACTCCCAATCGGAACCGAGAACCATCGAATTCGGTCCGATTCCTATTCTTTTGGCTACCTCTACCTTTCTCGATTCAAAACATACTAACAACATATTCAGTTGGCTATATATCATCACCACATCAACTTTTAGAATCCACCATATTTTCCTCCAAACCCCAACAAATTTCGATTTCTAACTTACAAAATGGTGCTATTGCAATACCCATTACTTTTATATTTTAAACATATGTTATTCAATTAAATTTATTTACAAAACTATTCATATGTTATTTCTATAATAATCATACAAACTTTACGATTTTTTATGTCAAATGAAAAGATCTCATTGGGATATTTTTAATATATTTTTATAATTTATTTTGCCCATAATTTTTAAAAACCAAAATTTGGGCGAAAATGAAAAAAAGAAAAATACTAATCCTCATCTATTATAATACAAATGCTTACATAAAAATGCGTAAAATAAAACAAATATTCATTATAAGTATAAAAAAAATTGAAGGAAAATAAAACAAAAATGAAAAATCGAATATTTGTAAAAATAGAGTGAGAAAGAGAATATATATATATATATATATATATATATATATAGGGAAGAGATCATATGTAAAACATCTTTCACGTAAGAAATGAGAAGCAATCTGGAACGTCCATATCTTATAATCAATGGTCATCGTTTTTAATATTTTAAAATTTCTTTATTATGTTGTATAATTATACGTGGGGTTAATTAAGCAATTTTATACACATAATAGAACCGTTTCTAATTTTGTATGATGCGGTTTCATCCTAAAATGTAGGGCTTTTTGTATTTTAATGTGGTCATTATATTTTACACGTTTTTTTTTTCCTTTTTTCTCTCCATCATTTACATTTTCACATTATTTTTGTTTATTTTTCTTCTTCATCGTTTTTCTTTTTCTAGCTTTGGTTAATTATTAGTCACTGTTTCAAACTTTCTCAGTTTATATACTAAAATAATGTATTATGTATTATTATAATACATCATCATAATAATGCATTCTAGGATTACTATAATGCATTGTAAATTTGTAATGTATTTCATATACAATTATAATGCATCGATCAATAATGCATTGTTATGATAATGCATTTCATATACAATTATAATGCATCGATCAATCAAAAATCGTAGATTTTCAAAAATCAGTGATTCAAATCGCTTCTCATTTCTTACGGAAAAATGAATTTACATATGATTCTTCCCTATATAACTTGTATGTTTGAAATCAAAATTTTGTAATTTTTATGTCAAATTAAAGATCTCATCAAGATCTTTAATTTAAGATGTAATTTTAATATATTTAGATCAATCATATTAGACGAAGATGTGAAGGAAGAATAATAAATAAAAGAGAAAAGAATTGAAAAAATATAAGAAAATAAATTTGGACCCACCATTGCGTTGAACCTGGCTTTTGTTGCCAAAAATCGTTTTTTTTTTAAGTTTCGAAATTTCCTGCGGCCTCCAACGTTTGGAATCCAGTTTCTGGTTAGAATCTGTGGCACCCTTAGACTGTTTGCAGTGGTAGTATTTTTAAGGGTATCTTTAAAGATTTTTTAAAAATAGAAACAGTGAGCTGCAGTAGGGCTGTCTCTAAAGGGTATATCTAAAAAATTTCTGAATTTGTATTTTGCATTAATTTTAATAAGAAAATTCTAATTTCATTAATTTAAATAAAAATAAATTACTACAAATAAAAAATTACATTACTAGAAATAAAAAACAAACATTACTAGAAATATAAAAAAAACATAGCCGTTGTAGGGAAAAAAAATAACTACGCCCATCCTCGACGTCGGTTGACGTCGGCAACCATCATCATATGGAGCTGGTACTGCTCCAGCGTCATGTGCGACATATCCATGCTGATGATCCTTGCAATGGTGGCGTCTTGTTTCTCCTGAGCACGCTCTCTCATTGCCTCGGCGAGGTTGTTCTTCGCCGCGATGATGCGCCGCTTAGCCTTTCATTTGTTGAGTCGACCATCGACCCGAACTCCGCGTCCTCGCTCACCTTCTTTTTCCCCTTTCCTCTGGCCGCCCTCGCCTTTGCCTTTGCCGCGTCTCGTCCCTGTGGGCGGGGGGAGTCGTGCTTTCCTCTTCTGTTGCCTCTTGGTGGAGGAATTTGGGGTAGTCCTGCAAAATTTCCCAGGCACCAAAATGCTTGAAGCAGCTCCCTTCAGAGGCTTTGTATATCTGCTGGGCTTGCTTGATGACCATGTCGTCGGAGGCGCCGCTGACTTTTCTTCGTTGCCTTGTCGTAGGCGATCATCCACTCCTTCACCCAGTGGGAGATCCACCCGAAGAAACTCTTCACTGTCTTTGTGTTGAGGTCGTCGTCGAACATGACGTTGTACCTCTCCGCCACACGCCCCTAGTACTTGTCGCCATTTTGATCTCTGCCGAGGATGGAGTTGCACGTCTCCTCTTTTCGGGTTCAGGGTTCGGTAACTGCGCCTCTTTTGTTTGGCACGGTGGCCGGAGGAGGAGATGGAAGAACATTTGCGACGGTGAGATCGGTCCGTGCCTTTGGCCCGTGCCTTCCCCTTTCCTTTGGCTTGTGCCGCCTCAGACAAGGTGTCTTCGTCGCCGAACACAGTGTGGAATGACTCGCCGACGAACGAGTTGAGGTTGATAGAATCAAGCCCCATCGGCGTATATCCTCCGTATGCACCGTCGTCCGCCATTTTAGGGGGACACCACGACGATGACCATAGATTATTTTGATCCATTTGAGAGATGATTGTGTGAAATAGATATGAAAAAAAAGATGGAATTGTATGAGAAAAATAGAGATAAATGGTGTGAATGTGGTGTGAAATATGGTATTTATAGGTAAAAATGTGGTGTAAAAAAATGAAAAAATAAAATAAAATCGGCTAAATGTAGCCATTTTCTGCCGTTGGAAACCATTTAGCCGTTGATTTTTTAATTTTTTTTCTGTACACGCACCGAATTAAAAAAAAAATTCAGCGCGTGTAATACACGCGCCAACTCGAGACAGTCTCGTCACCAAAGGACAGGCTCGAGACACCAGAAGTTGCAGCGGCGTATCTCGTCGCCGTGAATATCTCGAAACACCCTACAGACACCCACCACGATGAGCCTTATTATCCAAGAAATAACTTAAAGCCATCTCCATTACACATTTAGATTGATTTTGGCGGCAAAATGGCATAATCGGTAAATATAGCTACAACTCGTTCTTTTAGTACAAGTATAGATATAGATTGTTGTGTTCGTCTTTATTTCTTTGTCCGAACTCATAATATTGTGAACCCATATTATAGACCGAACTAACAAGCACAATATTAATTGGACCAACATTTAGTTATGAACTTATGATTGATTGCTTGGGCCTAACTGTTATAATTCATTGGGCCCATCGTATACAATCCAGCTAGCCTTCCTACATTCACTCATAGTGGCCCCAACCTCAAACCATACCTACACTTGCTTATTTCTAGTTATCGGGGGACGGAGGGAGAGAGGGAGAGAGGGAGAGAGAGAGAGAGAGAGAGAGAGATTGAATGATTATTGATTTTAAGGGAAAATAATAACAAAGGTAAAAAACGAGTTTTTAAGTTTTAACTATAAGTGGAGGCTCACGGTATACATAAATAGAAAAGGGCATAATATAGTTTTATTAGCTTTTAAATAAGACGAGTTATTAATTACATTTTCCATGTACCAAATTTGATTTGATCTTATGAGATTCGCACCATGTGTTTATTGAATTTCACTATTTCAGCGTCCTAATCTACAGCTTTATATTCTAAAAAAAATAAAAAAATCTAAAGCTTAATATGTCATGGAATTTCAAACAAGAAATAAAATAAAATATATGATACATAGCATAATTATGAGGCAATTAGTGATCATCATAATTATCCGAGTAATTAAGAGGTCAAGTTTCAGTCGCTCTCGCCACCTCTCACCCATTAATTACGATTTGAATGTCTTACCTTTCTAGCATCAATTATGCCTACGAATCTGATACTAGTACTTCACTTATTTGTATATATGTCACCTAATAATTAATTAATCCATAAATTACTTTAAAAAACAGCAAAGATTTTTCTTGTTTTTTGAGATAAAAAAAGAAAGGTTGATAGAAAGGCGAGTCCGGGCAGCGGCTCAGGCTCAGGCTCAGGCTCAGGCTGAGGCTCACGCACGCGCCCTGCACGTGTTTCAGCTTCCCCCTCGCATCGACGGCGCATGGTAGCAAGAGCTAGCAATTAATTTGAATTTTTAAACAGCAACCACAAAATATATCGAAACAAAACGAGAACTAAAAAACAGAAAACGCCACCTAATTTCCCCTCCATTTTCTCCAGCTATTCAACTCTGTAGCTTAGGGTTTTCCAAAAAAATTATCTCCTCCGAATCAATTCATGCATTTCGTCCCGATATCTCCGGAAATAGGTCGTCAATTTGAATTTTTTTGAAGTCAATTTCATTGATTAGGGGCTTTCAGACATTTGTGTCCCAGTTCAATATTTTTATTTCAAGTTTTGAAAATTGTCTCACATTTCTGAGTAGAATGAGGGAATCCGTGTAATGGATTCAAGATTCGGCCTTTGGTTGAGTTTTGTCCCTCTTATTTGATTCATTATTTTTCTGGGGGCTGAAGATTGTGAATAGAGAAAATGCCGGGGCAAAAATCTAAATCTGAGAAAGGCGACGAGGAGAAGCAGCTGCGGAGAGACCCCTATGAAGTTTTGGGAGTGAGCAGAAATTCTTCCGATCAGGAAGTTAAGAGTGCCTACCGGAAGTTGGCTCTTAAGTATGTTAATTTACTTATTTATTCGTTTCAATGTTGAAGTCCCACTGTAAATTCTTGAGTTAGTTAGAAATGTTATACGACATTGAATTGTTATGCTTTTCCATTGCCTAACATCCAACTGTAACATAGTGATTGAGGAATAAAATTTATTTTTGTTAGAAAAAAATATTTATTTATTATTTTGGTTAAGTTTGTATTGCCATTTGCCAATATGATTACTCAACCAGCATGCTGTTATAGTAGGCCTAATCTGATAGTCCCCCTCTCTTTTTTTTCTCGAAATGTACCAATCATAACTTATTTGTTTGCTGCTTTGATTGTAGAAGTAATAATAAGTTGTTCTCTTTTTACTGGTTTTGGCTTGATGTATGATATTCCATTAACTTTCTAAAAGAGGTGAATATATTAGTTGTTTTGTTTGTATTGCAAAATGTAGGTACCATCCGGACAAAAATTCAAATGACGTTGCAGCCGCGGATATGTTCAAAGAGGTCACATTCTCCTATAGCATTTTGTCTGATCCGGATAAAAGGCGGCAGTATGACACATCAGGTTTTGAGGTTAGTTTTTCTGAACTCAGCCCGATTTAAGGATTTAACTGAATTTGCTTTAGTACATGTTTTTGATGTCTCCAACTTGAATGTTTACCTTTTTAAGGCCGTTGAATCTGAAAGCCAAGAACTGGAACTGGACCTTTCAAGTTTAGGAACTGTTAATACTATGTTCGCTGCAATTTTTAGGTTGGTTGGTATTTGTGATTAGTTCCTTCATTTCACCTTACTTATGTAAGGTAGGGTTATATATCTGATTTACCTAAACAAACTTGACTTCATTTTGTCAATTAGTAAGCTCGGAGTTCCTATCAAGACTACCGTATCAGCCACTGTTTTGGAGGAAGCACTAAACGGTGTTGTAACAATTCGTCCACTCCCACTGGGGCAATCTTTGTGCAAGAAGGTACAATCACCTGCCTATATTTTTGTAAGCTAAACTGTTGTACATTTGTCTGTTTAAACTAATTTATTATATTCTTTCCCAACAGGTTGAGAAGCAATGTGCTCACTTTTACTCTGTAACCATAACAGAAAAGGAAGCACAGGCTGGACTTGTTTGCAGAGTTTATTCATCAGATAAGAGCAAGTTCAAGGTATATATATATTCTAATTGGTTATACAAGTTTGTCCACAAAATAAAAAGGTTATTCCAGTTTTCTTTATTATTATTATATTATTATTAAGAGATGAAATATGTGATTAGTCTTTTAGTGGCCATTCTTTCATGACTATATATGATTTGACATATCCTATTATCTCAATAATGTTTTATGGTTTTTGTCTAATTTTCTTGAATTAAGCTATTGATATGAAGAAATTGTGTCTTCTCATTGGTTATACCGTGTGAAAATCTTAAAAAGGAGTTGCTATAAGCTAACAAGTAATGCAATGACCAAGTCAAAAAATTATCCCAGATTCTGCTCCTTATTGCTTCCTATTATGTAATTTATGTTGAGCATGGCATCATTAAGGAATGAGGAAATATAAGATCAAACGTAATCCTTGTCAGAGTTTTGGATGAAAACTTGATCTGAGACTCTTCTATGATCGTTGTGCAAATCTTCAAAGTTGGGTGTTAAGTTTACAACCACATTGTCATCTGAACAGGCGATGTATTTTTATCCTTCTCTTTGGTGATAGAATTACTACTCAACTTGAAGCTCATAATTTCTTTATTCTTTTGTTGATGTAAACAGAATTTATTTAGTATCAGCTTTTTTTATCTAGCTTCGAGGTGATATTCAACTAAACATTAGATGCTAACTTTATACTGCCTTAGCTTGGGGTTTCTCAGGCATTACGCAGCATATTGCTCATTAATGTTTGTGCTGGAAAAAGCATACATTGTATTCCATAGATTCGCTGGTTTTAAACTCATTTTGCTCTATGAAATATTAAGGATAATTCATGGATAGTTTTGTACTTTTTATTTGTTAGAAGACGTGTTGTGCGTTATAGTGTGTCAATGTATTTTGACATCTTTTCATCCTATGTTACATAAAGATCAAACCGGTGTATGTTGGAAAATCTTTTGAGAGAAACTTTTGATAACAAAAATAAGTTTTATAGCCGGAGAGACAAAAATACACTTACTAAAGGGTCTGCTTTTCCATTTGAATAACCCATTGAAAGGGTTACCCAGTCATGCAATTGGGTAACCCCTATTCTTCCCAATTACCCTAGCCAATTGTCAATATTGCTCCACCTCTGAAAATTTTTATTTTATTTTTGCATAATGATATGCATTCTACTGCCTTCATTAACTTACTTTGCTTTTTGCAGCTATTGTACTTCGATCAGGAAGAGAATGGTGGACTGAACCTTGCTTTACAGGTTTATTTCTGTTGTTTCTTTATAGGCCTTTTCTTACATCAGGAGTATAAAACAGTAGAAACTTGAACCTTAGAATTCCATATTAAATTACATTATTAAATAAATAAAATCATAATCCACTACATAACTCTGGTAAACCTGCTTCTTTGCCCCTGATAAAAGACTGCCATATCGTGTATTACTAAAATGAAATAGTTTTTAGAAGAAATAATCAGCAATAAATTCTTATGGTTACTTTTTCCCCCCTGGATAGTCTTTTTCCTATCCCTTTCCTGGAAATTATGCTCAGAATAATACCTCTCCTTTCAGACTATTTTGTGACACAATCAGTCATTGGTTTATTACCACGCTAGGCTTGCAATCTTTTCTTTTCATCGTTACAAGCCTTGTGAATTTTGTCACTGATGTTATGATGCATTTTCCTTCATAGGAGGATAGTTCAAAAGCGGGAAAGGTTACATCTGCTGGGATGTACTTCCTTGGGTTCCCTGTTTATAGGATGGACCCAGCCCATAACTCTGTAAGTAAATCCGGTATGCCCAACTGCATGCATGACCCCTTCCCTTGACTTCCTGTTCTGAATTCCTTCGTTTCATTCATGCAATTTCCTTACTACCTACTTCAGACGGGTGCTGTAAAAGATCCAGATGCTGCTTTCTTCAGAAAGCTGGATGGATTTCAGCCATTTGAAATAACTGAACTCAAAGCTGGCAACCATTATTTTGCAGTTTATGGTAGGACACTTCCTCTAAATTTGTTTGCGTACATCTTTAACCGAAACAGGCTAACTCATGGCTGCCTTTTCTGTTGGGCCGTTCATAATATTTGCAGGTGATAATTTTTTCAAAAGTGTAAGTTACACTATAGAAGTTCTTTCTGCCGAAATTTTTTCAGAAGAAAAGGAGGATCTTAGATCTGTTGAAGCTCAAATTTTATCAAAAAGAGTTGAGCTTTCTAAATTTGAAACTGAATATAGAGAGGTTCGTAACATAGCATAAATCATTGTCGCCTTTCATGCTGAGGTATGCAGAAACTTACTTCCATGTACGATTGTTGACAGGTTCTCGCACAATTCACTGAGATGACAAGTAGATATGCACAAGAAATGCAAGCTGTAAGTAATACCTAATAGTTCTTGTATGGAGCATGCATCTTTGAATTATCTGAAAGTTGTGGTGTGCAGATCGACGAGCTTCTCAATCAAAGGAATGAAATACATGCTTCTTACACGACAGCTCCACAAATAAAGCGTAGCAGTAGTAGTCGAAGCAAGAACAAAGCCACAGTCAAGGAAGGTGAAGATTGCCAAGGGAAGGACAAAAAGCAGTCTAGAGAGAGAGCAAAGAAGAAAAGATGGTACAATCTTCACCTAAAGGGAGACAAAAAGAAGCCTTGTGGAATGGATTGAGTAACATTGCTTCTCACTCATCCATCTCTTCTTGTATGGTCTTTCCGGCTGAAGATTCTCTTGTATTATAAATTGAATGTCTCATTCATCGGAATCATTACCTCGACCCGACTCGACTCGACTCAAGCTGCAACGGAGGTCTGGTCAGTGTTTCTTGTACGCCTTTGATGTACTTTTATCTTCTTCCTGTTGAAGGCTGCTACTTAGCAACCCAGATGTAAAGAGTGTCTATTTGTCAGTTAACATAGAATTGGAAAGTTTTGCCACGGTGCAATATAAAAACTCTATGATGTGCTTTAGATATTTTGTTACTCTCGACGTCCCTCTGAACTTATAAATATAGATGTTTACTACATTTCTTGAAGTCGAGCGGATTATCGGAATTTCTTAATCAAGTGCTCGTTCTGGACACAAGAATACATTTGATTTGAAGTCAATTCAATTCCAACCAAAATTCCTTCCAGCAAGATCCTCAAGAGTGAGATTTATAGTATCAGCTGATCCCCCTTGTCCACTTCCTCCCCTGGAGCCGCCAAAAGCTCCTCCACGCTGCCTGGTTCTCCAAACCAACCCAACCCAACCGATCAGCAATCAGATGCAGATTACTGCAGCCACTGCATCTAGCAACTACCACACCTTTGTCGTATGATTGAGGTTTCTGGTGTCGCATAATCGAATGCTCCCGCTGCAACTTACATTTTTGGTTGGATTTTGCACAGATTGAATGCTGGTCTCTCTGACAGACTGGAATTGGAATCCTCTTGTATACTGTTCGTAGTTGCGAGAGAATGATCTTGGAGAAGGATGGAACTTTCTGGAGAGTTGTGCAGGATGGGAAAAGGAAGCAGAATAACTAACTGATTATATACCCCTTAAATTGAGGAATTTTTTTCAGAGGGAAAGTAAAAAATAGACCAAGGAAATGTCGTACTAATTAGGGCCCGGGCCGAATAGTAGTGACTCGGATCGGCACAGCCCAATCTGGATGAAATTAATATTTGGCCATCTAATTAATGTTTTACAAATTCTGGAGTGATTTTGGCTCAAGAGTAATTCGGAGGGAGGAGGGGAAAACACAAAAATAAAAAGAAAACACAAGATGCATGCTGAAAGTTTACCGTCGATCGCAAACACATGTACGCGTTTCCTCTCTTATATATCGTAACAATAAGAAACAACAATAATGTAACCAATGGAAAATTAATTCACACATGAATTAATAATTTCTTGTATATATCATGTATTTGTGCGTGTATAAGCACCTAGCTAATAAACGTCCCACCACGTTACACATCTCAAAAACCAAATCACAACTAACAGAATAAGCCCCAAACCAAATGATGACAACAATAAACCAAATAATTAAAATTATTGTGATTTACATCACGCAATCATGTGCCTTGTTTTTGTTCCATGTATATTCACTGAATCAAAGAAATGAATGTATGTATATGGAGAAGCCTAGTGTTTGAATTAATTAGCAGCGATTGTATTTGGAGTGTCGCACCTCTTCCTCACCTCCCCCTTATCCCTAGTCTTGATTCCGATCACACTCACTTTCTCCATCGCCCGCGCAAACGCCTCGAAAAATTTGCTCTGATCCGCCGCGTACAGATCCACCAACTCTTTCGTTCTCGGATCCGACGCCATGATCTGATCGCTCGCCAGCAACCCTAATCCGTTCTTGAGTTTTGAATAGTAGGAGTTGTCGAATTTCCCCGGCGACATGGGATCGTTGAAGGCGGCCATGGTCGAATCTTTCTGGTAGTTGGCGCAGAGCTTCCTGAGGCCGGCGACGTATTCGGGGTTCATGGTGGGGTCGTGGTCCTCGGTTTGGCTGAAGTTGAAGATTCTGTAGGCGAACTCGGAGCAGTGGGAGAATCCGACGGTGTGGGCGCCGGTGAGGGCGACCATCTCCTGCACGCTGAAGCCCTTCCCGGCGAAGATGTCGATGATCTGGGTGAGGGTCATGTTGGGGAGGGCGATGTGGCCGTCGACGTCGCCGGCGTTGGAGCTCAGGCTGTCCTTGCGCCCGAGGACCACGCTGTAGAAGGGGCCGCCGACCATGGTCACCAGGTCGCGGGTCGCCTCGGCGAGGATGTCGGAGCACGACACCACGCCGGGGCACTCCAGCTCCAGCCGGGTCTTGGCGCGGATCACCACGTCGAAGGCGTCGCCGGGGAGGGAGTGGTTGATGTCGTGGTCGCGCTCCGACGAGGACACGCTCTGGCTGCTGGAGATGAGGAGGGACGCGTCGCACCCGCCGACCACGCAGTCGTGGAAGAAGAGGCGGAGGGCGCCGGCGGCGGTCGTGGGCACGGCGAGCTGCTTGTCGGTCACTACTTCTTGGATGATCTTGGCGAAGTTGGGGCAGCTCTGGGCGTAGTAGTTGGTGTTGAGGGTGGGATCGGCCGCCGTGGAGAGGAGCGGGAGGAGGAAGAGGAGGAGGAGCAGGAGGAGAGGGGAGGACGAGGACGACATTTTGGTGTGGAGTTGCGCGGCGGAGATTGTGGTGGTGGTGGTGGACGAGGCAAGGGAGAATATGGTTGATTTTAAGGGTGTGTTTGTTTAGTTAATTTGTGTGGGAGAATATTGAGAGGAGAAAAAAACAATGGAAGTGAGGGATTAAAGGGGAAAGTGAGCTATAATCCGTTTGCATGCAGATTAATTGCATATCAACAGCCATGGGATTATTGGCCTTCCGATTTTCTCTCCCTTTCATCTCTATTTTAATCGTGGCATTTTTATTATAAAAATACAAAGGTTTTAATCAACCACTAGTTCCTTCACAATTTAAATACTACTACTACTATTGATTTCTCTTTCTTTTAATTATTAAGTGATCTAGATGCAACTGCTATTTG
This sequence comes from Schizonepeta tenuifolia, assembly GCA_029490685.1. Classification (NCBI taxonomy): domain Eukaryota; kingdom Viridiplantae; phylum Streptophyta; class Magnoliopsida; order Lamiales; family Lamiaceae; genus Schizonepeta; species Schizonepeta tenuifolia. The sequence continues at coordinate 17,218,802 of CM055955.1, read as the reverse complement.
ATTTATTAGTCGCATTGAAGTTTTGTTTAATTTACATTGGTTATATTTTTATTACTTTTATTTGATTTAGTAGTATTATTTTTTTACTACGTTTACGTCTTTAATTTTGGTAGGATTCCTTTGGTAGTATAAATACCACTTTTTCATATGTTATTAGGTGGAAGATATAAGAAAATAAAATAATAGCGTTAGATTTTTTCTCTACATTTGGTTATTCATACACGCTCGTTGCATTATTAAAGCTTATAAGTATGACACAGACTTGAGAGAGATTGGAAAAGAAAAATAATATTCTCACTACTCTTTTATGATGTCGATGTATAATCCAATCGAGTGATAATTTATCAAGAATTTTATCATTCTAAATTTGAATAAATTATTAATTACTTAAATAATTCTATCAATCATTTCAATTAATTATATTTATTATACCCCACAAATCAAAAACACCACCTTACTTAATATAATTTGCAGCACCTCCGACCAGCCAGCTCCTTGTCATTTTGTTTCCTTCCATTTGGAAAACGTGAATCATGAATAACATATATATGATATGATACAGTAGCACAAATTTAAAAATATGTATAACAGTGAAATCATGATACGTGCACAAAACATGATTGACAACACAATATTCATAAATACGGTGATATAACGACACAATAACACGAATTCAGGATATTTTGCCTACAAGAATTAAAGTTTTTTTTTGACAAAAACTTGGGTGCATATTCTCTACCGTGCAACACCCGACCCATTTGACCCGACCCGTCCCATTTGACCCGGTCAAACCCCCATTTGACCAGTTTTTTTTTTTATTTTTTTTTGTTTGCCGTAAAAGTCTAAAATGTTGCCCGCCGATTATTCTTATTTTAGTAATCGGAGCGAAGGTGGAGCCGTAAAATTGGAGCCGAAGGCTCCGTCAAAAAAAAAAAAAAAAAAAAAAAAAACTGGAAAATTACTGTAGCGCGTGAGACCCACGCGCCGGGTCAGGCGGGGCGGGCGGGTCGGGCGGGTTGTTGCATGGTACAAGTCTCCACAGGAGACTTACTCATTTTTTTTTTCATTATAGTCCAAAAATGTATAATTATTTCTCTCGTTCTATATCCTAGTATAATTTCTACAATTGCCAACTAACAATAACTAACTACTAAAGATTGAAGATTATTTTTTCAAGATTAAAGATTTGTGAGAATATCAGTCCCAACCCTTTTGGTCAGTTGTTATTTCTAGATAATATCTCTTGTAAGTTGTAAAACTTACTCCCTCACTCCCACAATAGTATGACTATTTGAATGCAACACGAATTGTAATAAAAGTTAGATAGTTATGAATCAGGCGAAGCTAAACCCCCAATGATAGGAGGGGCAAATTTCTTTGCCCTACGTTTTAAAAATTTTAGTGGAGCAAAATATAAATTATTTAATAAATTTGTACATAATTTTAATATTTTTATAGTTAATTAGGAGTAATTGTAAATATATGAGGTGGGGAAATTGCCCCACCAATATTGTACGTGGTTCCGCCACATATTATGATTATAAAAGAGATAAAAGAAAAATTGTAATTATTAAATTAGTAGAGAAAAATATATTCGTAAATGACAAAAGGAGTTAAAAAATAAAATAATAGTACGTAGGATCATGTTTCAAAGTAGAATAGTCATACTAAGGGATGAATAAAAAAAAAAAAAAAAAAAAAAAAAAAAAAAAAAAAAAAAAAGAGAAAGAAAGGGAAAAAAAAGAAGCTAGTCCTAATATTGACGAATGGAGAGGAGTAATTCATGAATGCTAAAGTTCTTTCATAGTCGGTGGCCTGCACATGAAGGATGATTAAAAAAAAAAAAAAATCTAGCCCCAATATTGACGAAGGGAGGGAGTAATTCATGAATGTTAAATTTCTTTCCTAGTCGGTGGCCTGCACATAAAGGTTAAAATTAAATTACCACTATCACAACAATTTATTGGCCACGTGTCGCAACAGCATTACGTGAAATTAACACCCGTATGACTTATGACTTATGAGTACATATAGAGTTTTAGAAATATTAAAGCATAAGTGCATGGGCCACATTAAGCTTTGTATTCACAAGATTTCTACACGTTTTTACTCTGAATTTTGTTCCTTTTTCGTTCTCTTATGTACCCATCCCATAATTATTAAAAAAAAAAAAAAGTTTGAATAAAAATAAAGTGAAATAAAATAAAAACATCGCAGCTATTTACCTTGCTGTCTCACTTTCGTCCATATGTTTGATGTTTCAGTTGTCCAGAAAGCCAAGAAAATTGCTAGCAATCATGGTCCACCACCATTTTATTGATTTTGTATTAAATTCCACACCATCAGAAAAGAAAAAAATAATAAACAACCTTCAGAAATCCCAACTGGTCTAAAAATCAATTCCTTTAATTTGTTTGCAATTAAGTTATGAAGCAAATGGAAGTAGTTCCGAATCTGAAACTGTTGATTAATTTGGTGGTTGTATTACTACTCTATTCATGTATAGAGGTTTGTAGGTGCAGTGATGTTTGCAGGAACCCTTTTCTGCAGAAACATAATTCCTCTTTGAGAGAAGAAGTAAAAGCTTTGGCTAATATGGGGGAGACGAAGAGGTGGATGGTGAAGATAAGAAGAGAAATCCACAAGAATCCAGAACTTGCCTTTGAAGAGTTTAACACAAGCTCGCTGATTAGGGCTGAGCTGGACAAAATGGGGATTCGATATCGTTGGCCGGTGGCGCGTACGGGTATAGTCGCCGCCGTGGGTTCTGGTTCTCCTCCATTTCTCGCTCTTAGAGCAGACATGGATGCTCTGCCAATTCAGGTATATATACTACTACTATATACTCCTATTATTTTCACCTTTTTCTTCTCTTTATTAATTTCTACAAACGGGAATTAATTAAATCTTTACTTCAACGTTTATTTTAAGTAATACAGCCAGAAGTAAATACGACGAAATTAGTCCCATCATTGTACATTTGTACTCTACAAAATAATAATGCAGGCCGGCATTTGGACATGCAATGCAAATATGCAATCCAATAAATCTATATAGACAGATAGAATTCTTCTAGCTAGCTTAATTATATTTTTCAAAGTATAATTGCTGATTCAAGTATATTCTCAGTATATATGTTCTAGCAGTATTTCAATATTTCATAATTTGAAATAGGAATTGAGAGAATGGGAACACAAGAGCCAAGTGGAGGGCAAAATGCACGCATGCGGACATGATGCACACGTGGCAATGCTTCTTGGTGCGGCGAAAATACTGCAACAACTCCGCAACTATTTGATGGTAAAAATTAGTGCCTCATCTAATCTAATCTAATCTAATTATGCTAAATTAATTAAGATCGATCGAGTTGGGGTTTTATTTAAGAATGTCATGCAAAGTTAAAGACGAATTACTAAATTTATGTTAATTTAAATAATTATTTATATATATAATTAGAAGTACGTACGTACGGAATGCGAGTAGTTTAATTTTGCGCATGATCGATGTAATTGTAGGGAACGGTGGTTCTAATATTCCAACCAGCAGAGGAGAACGGGGAAGGGGCGAAGGAGATGATAAAAGAGGGCGTAGTAGAGAACGTGAGCGCCATAATAGGACTTCACACAGTCCACAGCTATCCACGTGGCACGGTGGCATCGCGGCCGGGGAAGTTTCTGGCCGGCTGTGGGAGCTTCAAGGCTGTCATTTCAACCCATGCAGCTGCTCCACACTACCATTCTTCCTTTCATCCCATTTTAGCTGCTTCAACTTCCATTATCAGTTTGCAGAATATTGTGTCTAGGGAGACTGACCCCTTGGATTCTCAAGTACTTATTCTACCTACAAACTTCATTCTCTTCTTCTTTGTGTTTGTGTGACGACAATTAATTTTTCGTTTTTCTTCCTTTTTTTAGGTGGTTTCCGTGACTATAATCAATGCGGGAAATGCATTAAATGTAAGTCTGGAATCAGCCACAATTGCGGGGACGTTCAGGGCATTTGGCAGAGAGAGCATTTACGCACTTAGGAATAGAATTCAAGAGGTAAACTATACTATTTAATTCAACAATCTATCCACTATAGTAAAATTGTAGTATTCTTCTCTTTTTACATGAAGCACCATTATGAACGGTATGCAAAAAAAAAAAAAAAAAAAAAAATCTCGTCAGAGTTATGTTTTTCAATTTTTAAGTGATTCGATTCAGTAATCGGAACTTTTGGACGACAGTTTGCAAAAAAATCCGATAATTTGAGTCTGCCATTGCCAATGGCCACCACTTGAGTCCTGCATATACATAGTAGTAACATAGTATATATACGTAGCTACTAAGTTCTTGTTTGTGCCAATTGGTGGAGTGGCCCAATTTTGAAAATATAGTACGATCTAATTATGTCGAAGAAGTAGGGCTGTCTAAATGGTTCCGGTTAGTCGGTATTTAACCGAAATACGCAATAATCGATTGTTTATTGGTAACCAAAAATCGATTTTATTGGTTATTGGTACGGTATCAGTTAGAATTTTTTAAGTCAATTGGTTATTGATTATAACCAAAACCAAACCATAATAACCAATTAACCAAATTTATTTATTAATTAATAATATATATATAATATAAAAATATATTTATAACCCTAAATAATTTAAAAGCCTAACCTTTCTTCCACGTTACCTTCTCTAACTAATGAAGTGTGTGACAATACCGAAAACATAGTGTCAAATTATGTTCGAATTGGTTATTATGATTGAACTTTTATTTTATGTTTTAGTTTTGAGCTTGGATATTATTTATGATTTTTAGGATTGAACTTTTATTATGTTATAGTTTGGAGTTTGAATATTATTTATCATTTTATTATTTATGATTTTGTGGTTATGAGAACGAACATGAACAATTAACATTGTGCAGAAATATTGTCCAATTTCTTTTAATAACTTTTGGTTATTTGGGTTAACCGATAACCGTACCAATTAAAAATTTGGTTATCGGATAACTCAAATATTTAATTGGTTTGGTGTATGGTAGCAATATTTAGCCTTAGTCGGTTATTGGTTAATTGGTTATCGGTGCGGTTATTCCATAACCGCACCAATTACCACCCCTACGAAGAAGACATATGAAGAAAAAGAAAAAGGGAATCATGGTTTGAGAAAAAAAAATATAGAAACATCATAAACTTAAAGGTATACGTTTAAATACATTAAATCAATTAAATTAATTAAAAATTTAAAATAAATAATTATGTAGTATGTTATAAATTTATAATTGAATTTTTAAGAATACATATATTTAGAATAATAATAATAATAATAATAATAATAATAATAATAATAATAATAATAATAATAATAATAATAATACAAGAAATTTTAAATACTGTGTGATGGTGGACTCGAACCTGTGACCTTTGGTCCGGGCAAAAACCACACTACCGGTAGGTTAATACATGCAAACAATAATAATATATTTTGTTGTGTGGTTCCCTCCCAGGTTATAAAAGGCCAAGCTGCGGTTTACCAGTGCTCGGCCATCATCGAATTCGACGGAAAAGAGCATCCAACGCTTCCACCCACCATAAACGACGACAACATTTACGAACATGTAAAGCAAGTTTCATGGATGGTTGTTGGGAAAGAGAGCACAATTTTAGCTCCAACATTTATGGGGAGTGAAGATTTTGCAGTTTATTTAGAAAAAATTAGTGGTTCGTTCTTGCTTCTGGGGGTAGGAAATGAAAAGGCTGGATCTACTTACCCTCCTCACAGTCCTTACTACACAATTGATGAAGATGTTCTTCCCATTGGAGCATCAATCCATGCACTTTTTGCAATTTCTTATTTGCTCAATCTTAGCGGCAGTTGCCACTTATTATTGTGAGAGAGAAGATCATTGCAGATATTCTATGTCTCTCGTTAATTTTAGGTTATACGTAGCACTATCTCCATTCGATATTTCTGATTATCTTAAATCATTATTTAAAATATTTTTATTTATATATTTTATTATTATACTATTTTCAAGACTTCCATAATAAAATAAATACGCAAAAAGTTAAAATAGCTATTTTTAAAATAGAGAGATAAATTCTAACCATTAATTTTTAAAAGATAAATAATAATTAGTTTTACCAAAATACCCTTCATTACCTTGTTTATATCTATACATAAATCCATACATAACATATATGGATACAAATACGAATACATGAGCACATGAATTCATACATGAATACATGAAATCATACATGAAACACATAGATATATAACATACACGAATACATACTCGACATATATAAACGAAGTACAAGAATACATACACGAATACATTCATGAATACATATATGAAAAACATGAATTCATACACGAATACATACATGAATAAATAACTAACATACACGAATACATACACAATATATATAAATGACGTTCACAAATACATACACCATTACATACATAAATACATACATGTACCAATAAGCATACATAATAAGGTTCAGTTTTTTATTACTGATAATCCATTAATTATTCAAATTTGAAAATACAAAGCTTATGATAGGCACATTGATGAATTTCATTCACAGATCGCAAAATCGATTATGTGAGAGAGAGAGAGAGAAAAGGAGGGGGGGGGGGGGGGGGGGGGAGGAGAGAGAGTTCAGATTTGTTGTTTGTTTAGGAAGTTCTTCAATCTTGCAAAATATGATCTTCCTCCATCGGACAAAAGGGACTGAAATTAGGAGGATCGATTGACAGTGGCAATAGCGGTGGTTTTGAACTCGCCCATCGTCTAGCTAAAACATATATCCTCATCGATGGCAGGTAATGGTGGCGTGTAGCGGAGAACGGTGTGCATTCAAAATACAAGGGCGAACATTTCTTTGGCCGCTGCTTTACCGATTGGAGACACTACAAAAAAACTAGAAATTAGAGACAGAAAAATCCGTTGGTAAATCGCCGATTCTGTTGGTAAATATTTTACCAACGGATTTACCAACGGATTTGAGGCGTCTTTAAAATGCTCGTCGGTAAAAATTTAACGAGGAACATAATTCCGTTGAAAATTTACCGACATAAATTACGTCACTACACGTCCGTCGGAGATATAACGACGGATTAGTGACGGACAATCCGTAGCTGATTTTCTATAGAAATATTCTACGTTTTTGCCAACGGAATAGTGAGGAAAATTCCATTGCTATATACCAACGGAAATATTTCCGTTGGTAAATTCTTTGAACCTTAGAATATACCCACAGATTAGTGATGGAATATCCGTGGATATATGGCGACAGATGCTTTTCCGTTGGTAATTTTCCATGGGTTTTTTTTAGCAACGGATTTTACGTCTTTATATAGAGACGGATTCTTATCTGTTGATATTTTTCTGAATTAAAAAAAAATTCTGTATTTTTTTGGACCTAAAATGAATACAAAAATACAAAAATATTTTGTTTGGACCTGAAATGAAAAAAAAAATACTAGTACCAATTCAATAAGATTCCAATTCAACAAAAAACAAGCTAGCACCAAGTCAACAAAATTACAACCCTTCTCCAATAAACTAACACCGTTCAATTCAACAAAATAACAAGGTGTGCACGTGCTAGTCGGTCTGCCTCACGTGCCGCTCTTTCCTCCTCTGCTCTAGCCTAAAGGCGTGCACGTGCCTCGCGTTCAACTTGTAGTTGCTCCTCTAACATGCCGATGTGTGTCTGAAACATCTCCTGTGTCAGAGCAGTGGTGGAGCCGGTGCTACGAGTAGAGGTCCTACTGAGCTGGCTGGCCCCGAAGCTTCCATTACCATATTGCCTTGACTTAAAAGGTTGTGTGATCTCCAGAAATATCTCATTTTATTTAGTGCATCCTTGTGCAGCTGCAATCTGAGCAACTTTGGCCTAATTCAATGTAAAAGTTGACATATGTTAGAAAACATATATACTTTATATGTATATATTTAAAACAAGTAACAACATGACTTACAGCTATGTTAACCATAATGGTTCTAAACGTCTACATCTACCCTGAAGTGAAGTGAATGTCCTGGTGAAAGATGTAAGCCATTTCTATCCCAAAGGGAGTAGATCCTTATGAAATAAATTACATCTTTCACCACTAAAGTTCTACGTTCAACCTCAACAAATTAATAAACATACATATATTGCAATAAACTTTTATAACGAACATCACATTGATGGGAGAAGATCCTTAAGATGTAACTAATTTATCTCCCAAAGGAAGAGGATTAATTACATCTATCCCATTTACAACCTACAAATAATCATCATTCTTACAAATAAAAGTCACATTCAAATTATATTGATTGCTCAAATTTTTTTTTTTTATGTCGTGGGAACCCGCAGCCGCTATCTTTGGTGTGCACTGGGTAAAAATCTCCGTTCCTTATGCAGTAGCCTGCAAACCACATAGGACAGGTAAACCACACTTTCCAAGTACAAGTGTGACAGGCTCGACCTATAGAGGCGTGTCATGGAGTTCGAACCTGAGACTTTTCAGTCTCAGACTCCCACTTTTACCACTAGGCCATCCCCAAGGGGACACTTCTCAATTATTTCTCATTTTTCATAACATAGTATAAACATACTAACATTTATAAATTGCAACAAACTAACAAAAAATATTAACTAATTTCAACAAGCTAATGAGCATATATATGATTCATACTAGCATACCTACATTTTATTTCTAAACTAATACTTACATAGAAACATATCAATTCACTTATACATTTATTCATCTTTTATATATATATATATATGTACAGTTTCATGGTCAAAATTCAAATGTGGAAATATAACAATTTCAGTCATAAGAAAATGAACTGCATCTTTACTCAAAAGAATCAAAGCCTCAATCACAAGTATAGCTCACAAGTACATCTACCAATATTGCGGGAAAAGAAAAGAAAAGAAAAATGTGGCTGTGGCTGCATTTCCCTCATCAACACAAAAAAGATTACATATAATATAAAGAAAAACTAATCTTTAATCTGTTAATAACAATTTACCTGCTTAATAGGTCAAAAGCAATCGAAATTGTAGATTAATTTTTCATTAGACCTTAAGAGGAGAGACAATCCATTCCAGTCCATTTAGTTTAATCAGTCATTAAATTATCGTGAACATCAATTGCTAACTAACTGTCCCAACTAATCAAAATTATAAATTGATGGAAAATACACTAGTTTAGTCTTATAATATGATTTGGTGGGAGTTTTAGTCCAAACTTCTCTAAAAATAATAGTACTGATTCAAGTTTCATAAATTGATTTAGTAATAGATAGATAGAGAAGAGAGACAGAGGAGGAAAGAAACTTACTGGCGGCGGCGGATAGAGCAAGACGACGGCGGAGGAGCGGCGGCGCTGCAATTTCAGATAGGAGGGGGACGACTTAGAGAAGAGAAAGAGAGATAGAAAGAGAAGAAAGATAGAGGAGGAGAGAAACTTACCGGCGGCGGCGGATGGAGCAAGATGACGGCGGAGGGGCGGCGGTGCTGCAATTTCAGACTGAAGGGAGCGGCTTAGACTAGAGAGAGAGAGAGAGAGAGAGAGAGAGAGAGAGAGAGAGAAACTTACGGCAGCGGCGGATGGAGCAAGACGACGGCGGAGGGGCGGTGGCGCTGCAATTTCAAAGAGGAGGGGGCGGGTTAGACTTAGAGGAGAAGGATGCACGGAAGAGAGAAGAAGTTGACGATGACGGAAGGCCGGAATATGAAATTAGGGCGCGCAGATGAAGTGAGGGGAGGCGGCTCGAATAACATATATATAGGGTTTTCAAAGACGGACGATTCCGTAGGTAATCTGTCGCTATATATAACAATAAAGACGGACACGATTCATTGGTAAATACCGAGGGAAATTCCATCATTAAATCCGTCACTATATCTAAAAGTCAAAATTCAAAATTCAGTCAACATAAATCGAATGGTATGATTAGAGTATGTGTTTAGAGCGAGGGTTTCGAGGGTAAGGGTTTAGGGGCAAGGGTTTCGAGGGCAAGGTTTTCGGGTAAGCTGGTTTCAAATGACGATAATATTAAATATGTAATTATATTAATTGAATTGTTGTCCCACATCGATCTATTCTCACATATCGAATTGTAAATAATTATACATTGTTATAACTAGGATCGAGCTAGCTAGCATGCATCCATCCTCAGATTAATATTTGTCAACAATGTCAATACTTGTTTATATGACGACGGACATGCATACTGATCTTGTTATAATTCCAGAAATAAGAATATTAATTTAGGTCTAGTTTGACTGATCGAGAAGTAAATGATCTTACTAATACTGATCTTATCGATGGATATATACATATATATCAAGTCAATTGTTAGCAACACTTATAACTCGATCTCTTCATCGTCCCCTTATGCTATATATAGCTTTAGTAATGTAACATGTATAACTTAATCAATTAATGTATTCATTGATCTGATCTAATTAATTGATTTAGTTTGTTCACCTCGATCGATCCTAACACTTAACGACATTGTTATAATTATATCAACGTCTACTGATCATTCATACAAAAAACGTATCTTGTTATAATTCCAGAAACAAGTATTTATGTATATAGTTCGACAGATCGAGAAGTAAAGTTATTACATACTATTAATTATAAATTACTCGATAGTGCTATATAGTTGTTAATTATCGATCGATCGTATACATATCGAGTCAGTCACCAAAACTTATAGAAGTAACTCGATTATATCACTTATCGTTTCCCTATACTATACTATATGGCTTAAGTAACGTAACATGTACTCCCTCCATCCCGCCAAATACGGCCTAGTTCATATGGGCACGAAGACTAAGAAAAAAGGTATTGGGTATAAAGAGAGTATTTAGTGTAGTGTGAATGCAATAATATAATGCTAATAAAGTTATAGATGAGATGGTGGATAGTGTGTTGTGGGACTAGGTTAGTAGAGTTTAGATGAGATGGTGGGCCACATATAGTGTGAATGCAATATTTTATAATGCTAAATATATACTAATTGTTTCCTTTAAAGGAAACAGACCAAATATAGTGGGACGTCCCAAAATGGAAAACAGGCCGTATTCGGTGGGACGGAAGGAGTACTAATAATTAATGTATTCATCGATCATTTGGTAATCTCATACGATTTTAAGTAAAATACTCAAAACAATTAGTGACGGAAATTTCGTCTTTATATACCAAAGGAAAGAAATCCCTCACTAAATACCAACGGAATGCTATCCTTTGCTATATACCAACTGATTGATTTCCGTAGGTATATAGCGACGGAAATATACCTACGAAAATCAATCCGTTGGTATATAACGAGGGATAGCATTCCGTTGGTATTTAAAGACAGACTTTCCTCGGTAAATTTTTTAACTTTTTTTATTTTAAATTCAACAATAACGACAGACACGTCCGTAGTTAAATTTACTGACAGAATTTCCGTCTTTATATCCATCGGTAAATCGGGCAGGAATAATCCCGCTAAATGTCCGTCATTAATCCGTTGGTAATTTTTTGGAAGCTGACCCGCCTTTTTTCCGTCGTTAATTTGTTGGTATTTAAAGATGGATATGATTCCGTCGGTAAATTGGTAGCTAATTGACAGTTTTTTTGTAGTGAGAGGATGAGCGAAAACGGTGGCAGGAACACCTCAACAGCTACTGTTTGTTGCTGCTATAGATACGAGCCTTTGGGGGATCTTTGTACTTTATTTCGACGATGTTGGTTTCGTTTGGATTTATTTTAATTCAAGTACTTTTTTCATTTCGTTCTTTCTTTTCTTGTTCTTACTAGGGGTGAGCCAAAAAACCGAAATCCGAAAATCTAAACCGAACCAAACCGAAATATGAAATTTAGTTTGGATTTTTTCGGATTTCGGATCGGATCGGATTCAATTTTTAGGGAAATTTGGATTTCGGATTCGGATCGGATCGGTGCTTTAAAAAACCGAACAAATCCGAAATCCAAATTATATATATAATATATTATTATTTTCTATTATTAATAATTAATAATTTAATATATCTATTATAAATTTTTTATTATGAATTATTAATAATTTAATATGTTTGTTCAATTTTTTATTAATTATTTTAAATTTAATATATTTTGAATTATTGAATTGTTTAATTTTTTTTTCTTTAGAATTTTGGATTTTCGGATCGGATCGGATTTGGTGTTCGGATTTCAGATTTTTTCGGTTCGAATTTGTTCGGATTTCGGATTGGATCGGATCCATTTTTTTCAAAAATTTGAATTTCGGATTCGGATCAGATTGAACAAAAATCTGATCCATAATCCGAATGCTCACCCTTAATTCCTACTTTATGCCTAGTTAGTTATACAAATTTGTGCTTGGGCAAGACGACGCTGCATGAGCATTAAATCTGGATGTTAATTCGGGCAAAAGGGAAAGTTGTTTATATGTGTGTTCCTGAGGCGTTGGGCAATGATTTCGAAGAAGTTCGGTGGTCACGGGTAACTCGAAAGGCCAACGAGCCCTCGGCACATACAGATTCCTACATCGTACGGAGGGTTATCAAGTGCTAGCCAGAATTACCTTACGTTCCTTGAGAGTGGCAAACATGGGTAGTATGTCTTGGCCTAGACCTACAAAGATGTGTCAATGCTGGTGAATGTCGGACATAAGTTCTATCTCACTTGCACCGGAGTGGGCTCATCTAGAACCAAATGCTGATTGACCAACATGCGTTCTATCAGGTGTTATGCCGGAGACTTTTGGGCAAGCAAGTGAATTGGCTAGTGTGTCCCTGTCAAGACCTAAACTTAAGGATGTAGCTGGGCAGGCTATGTAGTGTACATGGCGATGTGGCAGTGGGGACCCTGCATAGCTTTAGCCTATAACCATTGACACGCATATGCACCATATATCATTGCATCGATGAAGACGTCTTGTTTGTGTAGATTGACTCGAAACCTAAATTCAGGGTTGTCTTTATCTTTTATTTATCTTTTAGTTTAACATTTATTTTCTTGTTTTGTGAAGACGTGTCTGTGTAGAGCCCAAACCCTTTAGTGACACCCTGAACAAGAGAAAGTTACACCAACTCCTCGTGGGATTGACCCTATACCGCTACATGTTCTTAGCTGTGGGCATAGGAAAATTATAAATGTATTTTGTACGTGACTCAAACAACGGTCATGTCACTATGCAGGAAGGGTGTCATAATATTAAGCAGATTCTTTGCAGCTATGAGAGAGCGTCGGGGTAGCAAATTAACTTGGAAAACTCAACAGTTGCGCTTAGTCCTAACTGTGATCAAAGGACGATGACAAAAATCATTGAAATTTTGGGCCGCACAATGGTTCAGGGACACTATTTTTATCTCGGCCTGCCTAGTTTCACTGTGAAACATAAACATATATAGTTTGGTTATTTGGCGGAGAGAGTGCAGAATAAGTTAATAGCTTGGAAGGACAAGACGTTCTTGGTAGAAGGAAAAGAAGTGCTAATAGAGTCGGTTATTCAAGCAATCCCTACTTATACAATGTCGTGTTTTAAATTTTCGGAATCTATTTGTTCAGACATTAATCAGTTTGTGTTGGGTTATGGTGGGGAGATGACGACAAGAAACGACAAATGCATTTGTCCAAGTGGAGTGATTTGTGTCGGCTAAAAGAAAGAAGTGGGTTGGGGTTTCATGACTTGATGAGATTTACCTTTAATAAAGCTCTCTTAACAAAACAGGTTTGGAGAATGATTAGTGATCGTAGTTCTCTAGTTGCAAAAGTGTTCAAAGCACGATACTTCAGGAATTGTGATATATTGATGGGAGGGTTACATCGGCCTCATCTTATGTGTGGAGATCGTTGGCTTGGAGCCGAACTTTGCTCCAAAAAGGACTTGTGTGGAAAGTTGGAAACGGAAGATGTATTTGAATTTTTCGTGATAATTGGCTTGCTGAAAGCTCTAAAGGATGTTTAACAAGATATGGAGATGATATGTCGAAGGATATGAGAGCAGTAAACCTTATTGGTGAGGATAATACTTGGCAGATGGATAAGGTGGTAAAATGTTGTTTATCGTTTGAAAATGAGTATGTTCTTAATACTCCGATTGGTGAGCACAAAAGTCAGGATGATAGGTGCTAGAAATTTGACGAAAAAGGTAAGTATTTAGTGAAATGGGGTTATCTTACTGAGGTTGACTACTGTGGTTCTCATTCTTATTTGAGCAACGAGGATAGGGAATGTTGGGGTAGACTTGTTTGGTCCATCTCGATGACACCGAAAGTGAAAAAATTCTTGTGGAGGGAGCTGAACAATATTGTGCCAACGGAACTCAACCTCCACAACCATCATGTGCCAACTTCACGTCTATTTTTTTTTTTTGTAAACATTGCTGGGATTCGACAGAGCATAGCCTAATTTTTTGTGATCAAATTAGGCATTTTTGGAAAGATAGCAATGTGTGGAGGATGTTGCGAAGATGTCGGGAGTTAAGTTTGCTGGAAATTTGCAATAAACTACATCATGAACTGAATAAGGAACAATATGAGGTATGAGTTATCTCGATCTGGATGGTGTGGGGATTTCTTTGTCGTCTTAAGCATGATGTTAGAGAAGGAGCAGATGATATTTCACTAGAATTATGTTCTCAGTTTTGGACGGCGTACCACTAAGCTAAGCCAACTATGTCTGTTTCAGACGGCGTAAAAAATAAAAATAAAGCTTTTTATGTGTTATTATAATGCGTCGTCATAATAATGCATTTTTTGGTTACTATAGTGCATTGTAATGGTGCATTTCATGTTCAATTATAATGCATCGTTCAATGACAACAATAAATTAAAAAAAAATTAATGGTCCATATTGCTTTTTTTTTTATTACGGAAAAAAGGTTTTACATATGATGTCTTCGCTCAGCATTGGTTCATATGCAAAATATTTTTCCCATAAAAATAAAAATAATGCATTTTTTGTACTAAAAAAATGCATCGCAAGTATCATTACAATGCATCGTCATCATAATGGATTTTTGGATAACTACAATACATTGTTATGGTAATGCATTTCATTTTCAATTATAGTGCATCAGTTAAATCACAACTGTAAATCTACAAAGATCAGTGGTATAAATCCTTTCTCATCTATATATATAAAAACAAAAGTAAGGAGAGAAAATTCAATTGTAAAATCAATTTTGACTCAATTTTGACCAATTCCATTCTTTTCAAAACAATTTCTACGGAAATTCCAATTTTTAAATTAGTTTTCATATTTCTTTTTCTTTTATCTCTCTTTTATTTTATCTTCTTTCCAATATTCGTGTAATGTGGTCAATTTAAAAATAGCGAAAATGCATCTTAAATTAAACATCTCATCGAGATCTATAATTTGATATAAAAATTGTAATTTATGGATATTGAACAAATAAGTTATGATACTTTAAATATAAAAAAATATATAATTTTCTCTCTCCTCTTTATCTGCAACCAATTTTACACGATTTATTTTCAATTTTTTTTATCCATTTCATTTTTTTTTGTAAATTATAGTTGTTTCATTTATGTATTTAATGTATTTAATTTATTTTTTTTGTATAATAATATGAATATTTCTTATTTGCCTCTGCCATTTTATGAGTCTCTTCCTTTTTGCGTATGGCATCGCCATTCCCTTTGGCAGCATCCACTAATTCAAAACTTATTGAAAGCCATATTTCGACCCGGACGTTTTTGGGATGCCGCTAATAACCAACGAATGGCAAGTGCTTTTCCTTGTGTGGATCCTATTTCAATGGGAACTTGATGAGTGGACCCACCTACACGTCTTGCTTTTACTGCTATATCGGGAGTTACTCCACGTATTGCTTTACGTAAAACAGATAGTGGATTTGTTTCTGTCCTTTGTTGAATTTTTTTCATGGCTCGATAGATAATTTGATAAGCCAATGATTTTTTTTCCGTGTTTCAGAATACGGTTAACCAACATGTTAACTAATCGATTACGATAAATTGGATCGGATTTTGCTGTTTTTTTCTTCTGCAGTACCTCGACGTGACATGAGCGTGAAAGGGGTTTAAGAATCCGTTTTCTTTTTATAAGGGCTAAAATCACTTATTTTGGCTTTTTTACCCCATATTGTAGGGTGGATCTCAAAAGATATGAAAGATCTCCCTGCAAGCCGTACATACGACTTTCATCGAATACGGTTTTCCACAGAATTCTATATGTATCTATGAGATCAAGTATGGAATTCTGTTTACTCACTTTAAATTGAGTATCCCTTTCCTGCTAGGATTGGAAATTCTGTATTTTACATATCCATATGATTGAGTCCTTGGGTTTCCGAAATAGTGTAAAAAGAAGTGCTTCAAATCATTGTTATTTGACTCGGACCTGTTCTAAAAAAGTCGAGGTATTTCGAATTGTTTGTTGACACGGACAAAGTCAGGG
Organism: Schizonepeta tenuifolia; assembly: GCA_029490685.1. Classification (NCBI taxonomy): domain Eukaryota; kingdom Viridiplantae; phylum Streptophyta; class Magnoliopsida; order Lamiales; family Lamiaceae; genus Schizonepeta; species Schizonepeta tenuifolia. The sequence continues at coordinate 17,202,367 of CM055955.1, read as the reverse complement.
AAAACCTCTGAATTTTTTTCAATATTGAACCTTGGACATATAAGAGTTCAAAATCGAATCTCTTTAGAAAGAAGATCTTTTGTCTCATGGTAGTCTGCTCCAGTCCCCTTACGAAACTTTCGTTATTGGGTTAGCCATACACTTCACATTTAGGCTAAATTGCACAAAAATACCTCACCTTTAGTTCTATTTTGGTTTAATTCCCAACTTTTTAATTTTTGCAAAATAAATACTCACCTTTTATTTTTTCGCAATTTTCTCCCGCCGGTGTATTCCGGTGAAATTTTAGTTGATGTGTTAATTTAATTTGCTTATGTGGTATAATTGATTCCCCGTGGCTCTAACGTGGCAAATATTACTCGATTTCGTGGCATGAGAAAAATGAAAGTATTTGTTGCTCAGATTCGATTTATGCCCTGAATCCAATTAAGATAAGTGTTTGATGCACAAAAAATGACGTCATTTTGGTGGTTGTTAAACGACGTCGTCTGTCTAGTCGGCACGGATTGCCAACTCATCATTTCCGACTTCCAATTGGGCTATAATTTGGGAGAAAACAGAATGCTAGGGAAAATTGCTAAAAAATGGTGGGTATTATTTTTGCAAAAATTAAAAGGTCGTGAATTAAACCAGAATTGAACTAAAGGTGGAGTTTATTGTAATCAACGCATATCCCCACACATCGCGTGGGTGGGTAATTCTAGTTTCTTATGAAAAGTAGATGTACATATGATCTCTTCCACAGAGTATATTTTACTTCATCAAATTCTCAAGTACTCAATTATGACCACTGACCAGACAAATATTAAAAAAAATGAACGAGCAGATTGTTATATTCGTAAGTACGAGAGCTTGATCCCATCGGGAAGAGTAATCTAAAATATAGCTCCCATCTACTCTCTATAGCCCCATGTTATATACTCCCTCCGTCCCTGATATATCTTCCTAAGAGGGAGTGGTACGGAGATTAAGAAAAAATGTTGATGAGTTGGTTGTGAGTGGATAAAAGGTGGTTGAGTTTGTATTGAGTGGAGAAATGGTCCTACATTGAAGGAGTGATAGTATTAATTAATTGAGATAGTGGTGAGTGATATATTAATTAATTGAGATAGTGGTGGGCCATATGTGATATTTTAGGTAAATAAGTTGATAAAGTAAGGGTAGAGAGTAATAATTTGTTATGATATGATGTCCAAAAATAGCTAGGAAGATATATGGGGGACACCCTTAAAAGGAAAGATAGGAAGATATCAGAGACAGAGGGAGTAATAAATAATTAAAAATATATTAATTTTACTTTTTTAACCCCATAACCCCATAGATTAACTACAAAAATAAATGTTGAAAACATTATTCATCTATTCGCACTACCGTAACCCCCATCAATTCATAATCCCAAGTCACAGTCGCACAACAAAAACCAACAAAAGTTAATGAACACTTCAGTGAAAGATGCAGATATTTTACAAAAAATAAATGTGGATGACTTTTTTTTTTTAGAATTGAGTTTACATGAACATACTCACCAGTATTTGGGAAAACGGAAAAGGAAGAGTTTGAATGAATTATTTCCGAATTACGGACCACTTATATCAAATTATGGAATCGCTCTAATTTTATAAAATATATTTTTTACACAATACTGCTAGTTGTATTCCGATAAATATACTGGAGCCTAAATTACCGGTATCACGTTTTAATGAAAACAACTGCAAACTCATTCAATATTCTCTTCGGAGTCGACAAGATGATTTTCAATTCGCCGTCAAAATCTTTAGATTTGTAGAGGACATCGACAAGTCTCTATAAATCTATCCACACAATAAGGAACCCTTCACCAATTCTCCTTGAGTAGGCATATGACTTCTCCGACGAGAGCCATCTAAAGACATTGATTTCGTTCTATGTTAAAAATTGGGGGCTACACCGTATCTTTGGGTAAATTATGATTTAAATTTGAGGTTAATTAAGGGTAAAATAGTAAAATTAATATATTTTTAATTATTTATTAAAATAAAGGGGTTATGAAGAGTAAAAATGAGGGCTATGTTTAGAATTACCCCATCGGAAAATCAGGACAATTTTTCTGAAAGTGCAGGGTAAAACGCAACATTTAGTGTAAATATAAACTGGTACGTGAAGATAAAACTCGGTAATTCTAACGTGGAAATGCAATAGTAACTATAATTATCAAATATACTCGAAAAATATTATTATTAAATTATTTTAATTTTTTTACATAGTATTAAAAAATGATCAATTAAAAATATATTTAGTAATTCAAAATAAAAATATGAGGTATTGTAGTTTTAATTTTATATTCAAATTACTTAATGTCTTAAACAAAATGTTATAAATTACATAATTGTTGGCCATAATGTTAGTTTTTTTACTATTCTTTTTTTCCAACTTATGAAGAAATTAGCTTTAAAGCACCATTGTGTTTACAATTTTATAGTTTCCCTCCGAACAAAGACGTGGATTTCTTCTGCAAATTCAATAAAATATCAACCTTCCTCCTTCAGAAATAATACATTCTAAATTTAATATAAAGGCTTATACATTTGTCTCCCAGACCATTGAAAATATATATTGAAAGTTGAAACAATATCAATATATTGACAAACAAATTCACTATTGAAGAAAATTTCACCTCTTTTCCACAAGTTTGTTTTAGCCAAAAAACACCTCAGATTGACAGATTCTCAAACACATCTTCTATCGGTATAATTTTATACAAAAGAAAAATAGAAGAAAATAGATTTTCATCAAAAACCACGTAACATGAAATAAAATAAAATAAAAAAGAGGGAAGAAATACGCGAATAAAATTGTAGCAAAAGTAAACCAAATAACCTGCTTCTCTCTTGAGAGCCGTCATAACTTCATTTTCGCTGCCATTTCTACAGAAAATCTGTAAAATCTTGGATTAATTTCTTCACACATGCTCGTCGTCCTATACGTTAGAATTAGTTACATGGACATCTATGTGATATATATTGATAAAAGACATAAAAAAAATTCAGACAGAGAGACAAAACAGAGATAGATAAATCAATAGAGACAAATTCGAAGCCATCAAGAGTTGATAGAGTTTCCTGAATTAATGGAGCGATTTTTGGATTAACCTAGTGATAAATTGCTCAAGATGTCCAAAATTACCATTTACTTTGAGGAGGTGGAACTGGCTGTGGTCGGACGGCGCGACGACTCGAGCAGATGCTGGATTTTCGTTCCATTTTTGCTTTGTACTATTTCACTTTAATCACGGAATTGCTCGATGTTCGTCACGGCGGTTTGACGTTTAAGATGTAAAGAATTACGCTGGTGATAACTTGAGAACTACTTTTCTTCAAACAAATGATGAATGTGGAGTTATGTGAAAACTAACTATGAAGTTTCTAAAGTGAAGAGGGCCGCCGTTGCTGGATTTCTTCTCATGTATATCGTGGCGTAATTTTTTCGATTTCAATTTTTGCAATTGATTTGCGAGATTTGTGGAATTAGATTTTAATTTTGCCGGAAAAATTCATTCTCTCCAAACTTATGTTTTAATATATATAGATATATAGATATATAGATGAACAGATTGCATAATAAGTTTTGGGCTTATTAAATGGGCTACGATGAAATTTTATTGAATAGAGGCCCACTTTATTGGGATAGCTCTTTAAGCCCAATTCACATATCACCCAAATAAACCCAACTTTATAGCTCTTTAATCAAAGTTGCACTCAACAATTTCCAGCCATCATCATCATCTTCTTCTTCAATCGCCGTTCCATTCGATTCTATCCCTTTTCCCAGAAACACTCCGTCCCCGCTCCCAGCTATAAGGACCCCCAAATAAATGGTGTCTACTTCTGCGCTTTCTCTCTCTTCTCATCCAAAGGTACGGGTACATCTTCTTACTTCTGCTTCTCTTAATCTTTTCAATTATCTTTATACTTTGTTTTCTCATATCTCAGATTAGTTTCGCATTCCAAACCATACATAGAACTCAACTATGGAGCCTCAGCTCTGCCAAAAGCGCTTCGCTGCGGCGCAATGCGCCGGATTTGGCACTAACTTTCACTCTAGTCAGCATCAATTCCAGACCATTGAGCTCGAGGAAATTCGTAATCAGAGCGGCGGCGACCGGCGGTGGCAGTTCGAGGCGTGGAGCTAGTTCTCGTAGGGTTTACCAGGAGTCTCAAGCGCAGGTTACCATTGCTCCGGTCAGAGAAGCTGCCTCCTTCATTCTGCCTGCCGGCGCATTCATAATCGCGACTTTTGGTATGCGTTTCGCGCGTTATGAGTGTTCCTTTTTGAGTGATTTAGGTGTTTCCGGCATTGAGAATGTGTCTTGATCCTAGTATTGGATACCGTCATCGCTTGCTTCTTTTGATTAGTTGGTTTCTGGAAAGGGGTGAGGATTTTCAGTGTAGCATTTAGGATACTCTGACCAATTTGCTCGCATTGGATGTTGTTTTGGTAGAATGGTAATTCTTGTTTGAGTCGGAGTTGATTTATCTGCTGCTTCTTGTGTTTGAAGCTATATGTTCGATTGCAGATTTTCGCTAATAGTTCATCGTATTGTTATTAATTAATACTAACTGTATGAGGGACTTCCTTAGTTCTCAATTGATAACTAATCTACGCTTTCCAGCTGACAGTTTTATGGAAATTGGTGGAGAAAATTCTAGTGCCAAAATCATCTAAGTCCGTAGCAGAAGAGGGAAAAGCTGCCTCGGGAGTGATGTGGTCCTTTTCCCAGGCTTTTGGGGCGAAAGTTGAAAGGGAATCCAAAATGAGGCTAAATGATTTTGCGAAGGAGCTTAGATTATTTAGCAGCATTGACATGTCAGGTATTGCAGAGTTTATTTCTTGTTCAGTGTGGTTGAAATTCCACAAAACTTTTATAGAGCATTAATCTAACCCTACAAGTTGCTGCTAGGTCGTAACTTTGGAGATGAAGGGTTATTCTTCCTAGCCGAGAGCTTGGCATATAATCAAGTAAAGTTTTTTTTATGTTTTTGTTCTTTGTTCAGCCTATAATTTTCCAGATGACGTCTGCTATTTATTCCCTATTTGTATCATTTGCAGACTGCAGAAGAAGTGAGTTTCGCTGCTAATGGGATTACTGCCGAAGGAATAAAGGCTTTTGATGGGATTTTACAGTCAAATATTGCTCTAAAATCTCTGAACTTGTCAGGAAACTCTATTGGGGATGAAGGAGTCAAGGTAGATTTATTCTACATGTTACCTTTTTGGAATTTCATGATAATTCAAAGTTAATTTTTACACTGATTTAAGTAGTATATAATAACTCAATGTTTGTTTAACTATTACATATTGTTTTGCCTAAATAAATTTAAAAGATGTTGCAGTAGCGTCTTTATGTACTTTAAAGTTTTTGGTTTTGGTGATATATTTTGTTTTCTTTTATTGCAGTGTTTATGTGACATTCTGGCGAATAATTCTGGTATTCAGAAGCTACAACTTAGTAGTAGTTCATTTGGAGATGAGGTTAGCTTACTTCTAGTATTTGAAGTGTTGTTAAGAGTTGGACGTTAAAAAATCACTAAAGAGCTTAATGTATCCTTCTTGTTTCTTATGACGCAGGGAGCAAAAGCTATTGCTGAGATGTTGAAGAAAAATTCGACCTTGCGTATCATTGAACTTAATAATAATTTGATTGACTACTCTGTATGAAATTATATCTTGTTGTACAATTTGTTATTTCAGTCTGTGTCAATACATTGATTCTTATCTCTAATTCTGTTTTCTTGTTGACTTTGGAAATGGAGGTAGGGATTTTCAAGCCTTGCTGGAGCTATTGTTGAGAACAAGACTATTCTGTCGATATACCTCAAGTAATGATCTTTTTGCCAAAATGACTGCTTAATATGTTTAAATGAATCCATAAAAATAAAAGAGCTGCTGAACATGCATTTTCCCCTTATAGAAGAAGAAACTTGTCAATATTTATCTAAGTCTTTGTGCTTGTTCTGTTCCAGTGGCAATTACGGTGGTCCCCTTGGTGCAGCTGCTCTGGCAAAAGGTCTGGAGGGAAACAAATCCTTGAGGGTATATTTCCTGATAAATTTTCTTTGTTTGATTTCCCTTGCCTTGAAAATTATGTCAATCGGGCTATGACCTAGGAACACAAAGACTCGTGCTCTGTGAAGTCGCAAAACCATATCTGTGAACCAGTTTTCTCATCGGAAAAACAAAAATCACCTAGTTCACATGGTGATTCATCTTTGTTCCATGAAGATACCAAATGTTGGTGCATGTGTGTTTCTTAATGGAAATAAGAGTAGCATTTTTTATCTTAATATTCTATACTGGAGATGAGATTCTGTAATGAAATGTATTATTGGCTGTTGTCAGTTTCCTTTCAATGTTTCAATTCATGACTGAAGGCAGTGCATTACTGTATTTACCTAGGAACTCTATTTGCAAGGGAACTCTTTTGGTGATGAAGGCGCCATTGCTCTAATGTCTGGTTTGTCTTCTCATAAAGGTATTTTCACCTGCATTCCTTTTCTTCTTATGCATACTGCAGTAATTCTTGACACTTTATACTTCCACGCAGGGAAGCTTACGGTCTTGGATCTTGCAAACAATTCGATTGGTGCAAGAGGAGCCTCTAATGTTGCTGAATATATCAAAAAGAGCAAGAGTTTGCTGTTGATTAACCTTTACATGAATGATATTGGAGATGAGGTACGTTTTTTTTTTCATTCTTTTAAACCCTGCCATTTTTTGTATGAATATATACGTCTTCATAAGATACAAGATGCACGGACATGTTCTCTTATATATAATTGCCTCAGGGTGCTGAAAAAATAGCTGAGGCTTTGAAGGAGAACCGTTCAGTTACGAATGTTGATCTAGTAAGTGAATGAAACTTATTATGGTCTATGAAGGTGACCTTACGATCGAATATGCCTGCTTGACTCCTCGTCCTGTTTCTGAGAGGTGTTTGTAATACATAATATTCTGAATTTTTCAGGGAGGAAATGACATCCGTGCCAAAGGGATCGGTGCAATAGCACGTGTTCTAAAAGATAATTCAACCATTTCTGCTGTGAGTGCCCACCATTTGCTTCTCAGTTTTTTACATGTGATATATATAAGCCATAATTTATGTCTTGTAGTTGGAAATTGGTTACAACCCAATCGGGCCTGATGGTGCAAAGGCTTTAGCAGAAGTTCTTAAGTTTCATGGGAATATAAAAGTTCTCATGCTTGGCTGGTGTCAGGTATGAACTTATATATATATGGAAGTATACCACCTTTCCTAGAATATCTTCCATTATAATTCGTATGTATCATTTTTACAGATAGGTGCAACTGGAGCGGAATATATTGCAGATATGTTAAGATATAATAGCACGATTTCAAGTCTAGATCTTCGAGCCAACGGACTCAGAGATGAGGTTAACCATTTTATTGCTGTCTTTGAAGTGAACTATTATATTACACATTTATTCTTAATATGATCGATACATGATGTCCCTCGCACTTTGTGTTCTGCAGGGTGCCGTAAGTCTTGCCCGCAGTTTGAAAGTGGTGAACGAAGCTTTGACATCACTCAATCTTGGCTTCAATGAAATAAGAGTATGGAATACCTTCACTGGAAAACTGTGAATTTATATTATAGGCTTGTATCATTATTTTATAGCAATAGCATCATCTTCCATGATTCAGGACGAAGGGGCGTTTGCCATTGCTCAAGCACTCAAGTCAAACGAAGATGTTAGACTCGCATCATTAAATCTCATGAACAATTTCCTTACCAAATTGGGACAGGTAATTCACTTTCATTTTTCCATTTTTATTTTGTGAAATGCTTCAAGTCGGTGCTGGAGATAAACCTGAAAAACATGCAGAGTGCCGTCACAGATGCAAGCGACCACGTATACGAGATGAGTGAGAAGGAGCTTACTATTGTTTTCTAGATGTGAAAAAGAGGAAGAGGAACATAGTTTTTATTTATTTTTCCTTTACTCATTTTTTCTTTTTTTTTTGGTAAAGAAGCAATGTTCCCATTTGGTGGTCTTCTGAAGAGATTAATCCATAGTAGATAATTACCATTTCGAGAAATCTAACTGAGATGATTTCGACAAAGGGAAAACTAGAAATTTTGACCACTAGATATAATTTAGCTTTGTTTATCATGATGTAGCTCGCTTTTTCTTTTCTTTTCTTTCTCTTTTTTTTTTTGGGTGTAATTTTTGTGTTCGTGCATGAGTAGAGAATCTACGATTAGGTAAGATAGCAGTAGCTTCACTAGATTTGGCTAGTGAATGTGTAAGAATTTTAGATTGATATTACATGAGCTAAGATTAATTTGTGTTGTTTTATCAGTTAATAGTTGAAAAGGTTGAACATCATTTTTATTTCTCTGGCATTTAAATAGTTGCATTTTTCGAAAATGAGGTGTATGATGTTGCATCTGGTCCCTAGGTAAGATAAAATTCATGCATCCCATAATTACTCCTTCCGTTTACGATAAGTGTGGTCTGATTTTCTTTTTTGGCCGTTCACGATAAGTGGTCTAACCAAAAATGGACATGAAGCTCTACTCTTTTTTCCTTAAAATCTCTTTATTTACCAAATAACCTTTAATTGGCTCATTCTCCAATGCATAACAAAACCGCTTATCAGTCCACCTATTCGGGAAAAAAATTACTCTTTATCACAATAATGGGAATTGATTTCTTAATAATATATGCCAATTTTATCTATATCTATACTATACTAAAATGGAGTTGTGATTATATTTACTGGATTTGCCCTTTTGCTGCTAAAACCAGTTTAGTGGTTGATAATTTTGACTTTACATTATACTTTGGGTAACGCATAAAATGTAATGGTTGATCGATTATTTGGTTCTACATGTTTCCACAGTTTTTTGGTTAATCTTTAGTTACTTATTGATTTTATTGTATTAATTCGGTCAATGCTAAAAAACCGTTGGTTAAAATTTTTCCTAGTTTTTATCTGTATTTATTGTTCCAACTGTTGTACTTAACTTGATTAGATTATTATACGAACCGAATGCTAGAGCTTTTGGTATGATAGATGTTTTGTACAATTGTCCAGTTATATTTAACCAAAATATCTTGGCTAATCGATTTTTGGGATATCAATGTAATGTTATCTTGGCTGATTTCAATATTTTGGCTCTAAAACATGGAGTCTAAAATTTGAATTTAGTTCCTAATATTAGCCTCTATAAGTAGTTGTTAGCATATCCTAGTTTCTCCAAGCTTTCTACAGTATGATCTGAGTTTTTTCTCTTCAATTGTTTTTGCATTTATTTTTTACTCCCTCCGTATGCGAAAAAATCCCCAATAGTGGCTGGGCACGGAGATTAAGAAAGCTGTTAAAGTTGTTGTGAGTAGGGTAAAAATTAAATAGTAGGGGTAATGGTATTGATAAAAAGATAGTGGTATTGACAAAAGGTAGTGATAAAGTTGTTGGAAGGTGGGTCCATCAATGACAAATGAGTGTAAATAAATAAGATTCTTTAGGGTATATAAGTCCATAAAGTGAAATGGGACATTTTTTGGTGTACACTTTAAATGTAGTAAGTAGGACATTTTTTCGTGTACAGAGGGAGTAGTTTTTAAGTATATATATAATGGTCCCGATAACGAGTAATTGGTGTATGGGGAGCAATACACCCGTAGCAATTTTTTGAACTTAAAACCTTTTCACTGAGGAAACTGCTCATGTCAGTTCGCTCAACAATTGAGAAAGTCAGTTGGAGCTAATCACATAGTCAAGTGCATAACTGGCTTCTTAGGTTGAGGGTTAGCTGTGCAATTTAAGTGAGGTTTCAAAGAGTTGAGCTATGCGGAAGTTGGTAGAAATTAAAATTCGCTACTTAAACTGAAACCTTATGAAAACGGGGAAGGTCAAGTTCTCAAATCTTAGTGTAGTTTATATACAGAGTTAGTTGGTTAGATAACTGAAATCTAAAATACTGAAAGTAAATGACACAATATTTTTACGTGGTTCGAAGATTGACCTCCTACATTCACGACTTTCTTTTCGGGGAAGTAATCCACTAGATATGGTTACGCGTGCTTATCAAACGTTTCACTTGGTTTGCCGGTACCAAACAACCTAACTAGTTCGATTACGGGTTCGAACCAAAACTCACAACACTTTTACGGGCAAGTGTACAACCTGGTCTTAGATTACGGGTTATAAGGGACATAATCTTAGATTGCGAGCTCTAAGGAACCTAATGTCTTTGATTGCGGGTTCAAAGAACCAAAACTCACAACACTTTTGCGGGCAAGTGTACAGTCTGGTCTTAGATGATGGGTTCTAAGGGACCTAATCTTCGATTGCGGGTTCTAAGGAACCTAATGTCTTTGATTGCGGGTTCAAAGACAAACCTGGGTTTTGGGGTTGAGAGTTTTTTCAACTATGAAGCCTTCTACACTGAGAGAAGTGGAGACTTCTTCCTAAGGCTTAGAGACTCGATCTTTTGGGAGAGAGTCTGTTTAGAACTAAGCAAGAACCTAGTTTCTAGACTCGATCAAAGAAAGGGCTTTCTAAGAGGTTAGATGAAAAAACAGTAGGAGGTATGGACATTCAACTTTTACTAATTCTTCAACTTGGTTGATCTTGCTCTGGAGAGATCCTGCTTGAATTGGTCGTCTGCTGATTTTCGTGTATTGTTTTTCTCTCTTCTAATATCTCTGCTTTCTTCAGTGGGGAGACCTCTATTTATAGAGAGGGAGATCTAATTCGCCATTGGAAATAGTCGTTTGATCTCTACCAAAAGCATGACACTCCACCTGCTCCATTGCAAACTTTCCTAAAATGGTAACTGCAATCATCGCTTTATGCGCGTCTTTATGGTTGATCCATTTATAGTAAGTTTTCAGGCTGTCTTGTGCTTCCGAGTAGATTTGAATTTGGACTTCAACTCTTCTGCCTTCAACGTCTTTAAAGCCTTTTTTTCTCAGCTTTGTGACGTCTGACTTCAACACAACTTGTCTTCATGCTTGAGCTGCACAGTTCAGTTATGGAGTCAACTGAGTTGTGACCTGACTGACCAAGTTCCTCACGAACTGTCTTCTTCAGTCTGGTTGACTTCTTCTGCTCGAATCCTGTAAAGATAAACATCCCTACGCTCAAACAGTGAACTCTAGCTATGTTCAGACTAATGGTTTTCATCTACTCAGTTGAGTTTTGTATAAATCAAAACATTTACTAATTTTTCCAACAGAAATATATATATAGGGAGTGATTCCCATGCAAATGCTCCTTAAAGTGAGAAATATGAATTAATCTCCACCATTGATCATATCTATATGGAGGGTCAAGATTTGGCCTGGTCAAAGCGGGTCAAACCTGGGTCAACCCGTTGACTTTTTTTTTTTTTTACTTTCAGCTCACATGCACCACTTCACATATTCGGATGCACCAATTCACATATTCGGATGTACAACTAAGTGTATTGAGATGCACAAGATTTTTTTTTTTTTTTACGGTCAGGTCATATGCACCACATCATGTATTCATATGCACCATACTATAAAATGAGATGCACCACTAAGTGTATTAAGATGCATTAGTTTTGTTTTCGTTTTTTAATTTTCGTAAAACATTGTGCATCTAGTTACACTATGTGGTGCATCTAGTTACACTGTGTGGTGCATATAGTTACGCATTGTGGTGCATCCAATTTTTTTTCAGTTTTTTTTTTTTTTTAATTTTTTTTACAAATTCGGTGCATCTCACTACACATAGCGGTGCATCTCATTATGTAGAGTGGTGCATCCGAATATGTGAAGTGGTGCATCTTGGGTGACTGTTTTAAAAAAAAAAATGAAAATCTTGTGCATCTAAATGTACTTAGTGGTGCATCTAGTTATATAGAGTGGTGCATCCGAATATGTGAAGTTGTGCATCTTGGGTGACAGTTTATTAAAAAAAAAATCGAAAAAAAAACTGAAAATCTTGTGCATCTAAATGCACTTAGTGGTGCATCTAATTATACAGAGTGGTGCATCAGAATATGTGAAGTTGTGCATCTTGGATGATAGTTTAAAAAAAAAAAAAAGTCAACGGGTTGACCCGGATTTGACCCGCTTTGAATTGGTCAAATCTTGACCCTTCATCACCAATAGATCTATGATGGAGATCTATTCTCATTTCTTAGGATAATATTCATTCTCATATGATCTCTCTCCATATATATATATATATATAAACTGATTTCCATACCATTGAGTTATCCTACTCTGGTTTAAGATTCTCTTTTCTTCGGGAAGGCTTATTACTAATTTTTTTTTATCAAGGAAGCTATTTTCAATTACAAAGCAGAAAAAAGTTACCTAAAGATAGATTGATTTTCATTTGTCTTCTTCTTTGCAGTTTCACTTGCAAAGACCTTCGTACAAAATGGCTTTGCAAATAATTTTAGTGTTGGCCATCTTACTCCTGCAAATATTCAATGTCCGTATAAGTGTTCTATAACACTAAGAAAAGAAAGCAAGATGATGTATTTGTTCATTGTAAAGAGAATAATAGAAATTAAGGTGGATGTTAAGATAAAGTCAGAAAGAAATGATTGAGTTGGTGATGTAGGAAGTGTTTGCATTACTCTTTACTGTTTTAATCTACTCAAATTGTTTTCCTTTTTAGTATTGACTTCAGTTTATGCAATTTAGATCTACAATATTTTATTTTTTTTGTAATTGACTTATGAATGATGCAAATTATAGTTGACAATGTATTCAAGCTAAAACAATAAGATGAGCTAAGTTTTTATTTATGTGATGATTTAATGACTATGAATAATTTTTAATTAATTTTAATCTAATAAATTTTAATAAAGTACTTGCAACTCAGTATATATAGAAATACAAGACTAAGTTTGTATAGGGATGACAATGCATTCTAGATCCGATCCAGATCTGGTGCTTCAGATCCATCTTTTAAGATTTGGACATCGAAAATTTGGACCCATCGGATTTGGATAGGATCTGGACAAAGTTTCAGAACACAGATCTGGATCTAGAACTAAACTTTCAAATCCAGATCCGGTCCATATCCGTTTTTAGACCCGGTCTATATTATAAGTTTAAATATACTCCCTCCGTTCACCAAGTTATGCCCCATTTCAGTGGTGGCACGAAGATTAAGAAATCTGAAAAAAAGTGTTTTGAGTGGGGTAAAAGTTGAAAAGTAGGGGTAGTGTTAATGAGAAGCTTACTTTTGTTAACCTCTAATTAAAGTTAGTGGAGGTTATTTCTATTTATTTAATGGAGTATTGTGTGTAAATTGAATTGTTTCTTATTTTCCGACTTGTTCGATTTTTATTTACTGAGCTCGTTTTTTTTTTCTTAATCCTGCTCGTCTTTTTTTTTTCTCATTGACTTGTTCGAATTTTTTGTGTTTTGCTTGTTCATTTTTTTATTTCCTCAATGACTTGTTCGTTTTTTTAAACCTGTTCTTGTTCAATTTTTTTATTTTTTGCTTACTTGTTCTAATTAAACAATTGTACAACAATCATCGAAAAAAAAAGAAACAAGTACAGAAGGCTAAAGTAGGTAACCATATGCACAAAACCTCACTTCATTAACTCTTCAAATTCCTGATCACATAAGTGAATGAAATGAAAATCAAAAGAGGGAAACAATTGGAGGGAATGTTTAGGGGGAAAATTTAAATTTACAGGAGTCTAATCAACTTCCAAACAAAATCTATCTTATATATACCACCAATGAGCTGCCAAATGCAGCACAAATACACTTCAAAAATCAGCTTCTACTTCTCTCTCTCTTTCCTCATTAATTCACAGCTGCAACACAAAATGGAAGAAGCATCTCGAAGGCCCGATCTTACAGAAATTGAAAGAAACAACCATGCACATTGGCTGCTACAAAACAACAAAGACTTGAAGCTTCGCTATGGCGCGAAGAAGGAAGCAAGTCAGTTTTTCAACTTAAATGTAAAGAGTGTGTGGCGCATTTGGAATGAGGTTTGTGCACAAAAACAGCTTGGTGTTAGAGTACATCTCAAATCAATGAAAAAAGGTGCAAAACACAAAGATGCATGGGTGCTTGATGAAGAGAAAGTGAGAAGTATGTCTGTTTTAGAAAGGTCCAGCCTCAGAAAAATATCATCACAGCTGGGAGTTAGTACGCCTTTGATGCATAAGTGGGTGAAACAGATTAAAATATAGCCTCATACCAATGCAATCAAGCCATTTCTCACACCACAGAATATGATAGCAAGGCTGAAATGGAGCCTCAGCATGCTCAGTTCCATAAGCTCAAATGGGAGAATCAATTTTCAGAGGATGTATAACATTATACATGTGGATGAAAAGTGGTTCAATCTCACAAAGACAACACAGAGATTCTACAAGTTGGCAGATGAAGAGGTGCCTTACAGAACATGCAAATCCAAGAATCACATTCAGAAAATAATGTTCTTATCAGCTGTGGGAAGACCAATGTATGATACAGATGGAACAGTTATCTTTTATGGGAAATATGGCATTTTCCCATTCATTTATGAGAAGACAGCAGCAAGAAACAGTAAAAATAGACCAGCAGGAACCATGCTAACAAAGCCAGTGCAAGCAATTACAAAACCTGTCATGAAGGGGGTGTTTATCCAGCAGGTATGTTTTTTGTTTTCAAAATCCTATCAGAATTCATGCAAATTCATCATATAGGCTGTTTAACACCTCAAACTTCCAATGTACAACTTGTACCATGCATCAAACAGAAATGCCCACCAGAAATCAGAATGCACATCATCAGAGTGCAAAATAGCAATGGAATGACAGCTACACCAACAGCCCCAACACCAAGTAGATTCAAGCAAATGCATAAGGTAAATAAGAATTTGGCATCACCAGCCCCAACCAACTCAAATGAATGAATAAGAACAAGATAACCTGATGAGAAAGGCTATGCCTTTTTTTCCCTGATTTTATTGAGGTGAGCAACCTCATCTGCTTTTGTTCCCTCTCTTTTTCGCCGAAACATAGCAACCTCGGACATTAACCAGTAAGCAGGATCATCAGGCGACATCGACTTCAAGATAGAGTCTAGCTGCTTCGGTCCAGATGTAGCCAGTCCAAAGGGCGACAGAACTACATCCACCGCCGTCGATGGAGTTGCAGGCACCGTAACAGCCGCCACCTCAGCCGCCGCATTAGCCGTCGTTTCAAGCACGACCTCAGCCGCCGCCTCAAGCTCAGATTCAGGCACGAAGTCGACCACCGCCTCAAGCTCAGATTCAGGCACGAAGTCATCCGCCGCCTCAAGCTCCGTTTCAGGCACGAACTCCTCCACCGTCTCAAGCTCCATTTCAGGCACGAAATCCAACGACAACTCAGAGTTAGAGGGAAGCGGATCTGAGGAGTTCAACGTCATCAGCGCCGGTGGATCTTCAATTTCAGAGCTATACAGTGGAGCGTATGAGGGCAGCGGATCTGAGGAGGCCATCGTCGTCGGCGGTGGTGGAGATATGAAGAAGATGATGTGAAGGTAGGGTTAGAGAACACAGCGACTGGAATGGAAATGGGGAGAATAGGGTTAGGGTTTCTGTGGAATGGAAATGGGGATCGATCTGATGAAGAAGATCGCCTCAATTGTGAGAGAATGAGAGAATTGGGTTAGGGTTTCTGTGGAATGGAAATTGGGATCGAGAGAATGAGAGAATTGGGTTAAGGTTTCTGTCAATTAGGAGAGAATGAGAGAGGTGGGTTTAGGCTGGATCGAGTAATGGGTGGGTTGGGGTTTTAGTGTTAATTAAGAATTAATTAATGGGTTGTAATTAACTAGTTAATTATATTGGATGGGTTAAATAATGGCAAATGGTAGTAATTTACATAAAGTAGGAAGGGTATGTTGGTAAAAAAATAAAACAGGGCATTACTTGGTGAACAAAAAAAGAGGTGAAACAGGGCATAACTTGGTGAACGGAGGGAGTAATTCTTTATTTGTACATAATATATGTAGTGAGTCCTATAGCTTTTGAAGGGTTATTTATTTCCATTTTTGGTATGAGACTATGTTAATAGGTCAGACGAAAAAGAAAAGTGAGACTATGCTATTGGGACGGAGGGAGTAATATATATTTTAGTTGTAAGTGTTATACTATATATGAAATTCCACCGGGCATCTCAAATTTCTCAAACCCTACTCTTAGTCTCAGACTCTTAGTCTCTCTCTCATTATTCACCCTCACCCCGTCGTTCTTGCTCTCTAACTCTCTCTACAAACCGAGTATATATATATATATATTTATATTATTTATGCGCGTTATTCTTGATTGTTTGCATTTAAACATAATAATACTATGGATCTGGGTCTAGACTGGGTTCCGCGGATCTTATGAATTTGGATCCGAAATTAATTTTTTTGGGTTCAATGAATCTGGAGCGGATCTGGACGAATGATCCAAACATCGGATCTGGATCTGGACTAAGCAAGATTCGATTCAAATCCGGTCCATTGCCATCTCAAAGTTTGTATAGTTCATGTACACAGATATGCAGGTTATAAGGTTTTGGTGTCTAACCAATGTCAAGAAATATATTTCTTCCTTATTACATTCTTTTGATTAAACGTTAGTAAGCTTTTCCTCAAAGGATTTTTCCTAATGCATTTTTTTTATATTATTGATGTCATTGTTACTGTATCTGGTTTTCACCTTATTAATCCATTACCTATTTAACTTATTATTTGATGTATATTGAGTTAGAATCTAGAAGTTCACTGTTCGTATCTAAGAGAGAAGATTATTTTCTGATAGAGACTAGCACATAATATTTCACAATAATATTCTTTCCAGCCTTCAGGAACTCTGAATTCTTTGAGTTATAATTGTGTATATGCTCTAGGGTACTGACTATTTTTTATCTGCTCGAAATAGTGTATATTGTTAGTTACTGTGTTTTTGTTTTCTTTGTAAAAGGATATTAATGGCTTCAAAATGGTAGAATGAAGGTCCTTTTTTTTTCTTTTTCTTTTTTAGAGGGAAAACTAGAATTTTCATTAAGAAACATGACTAACATCCTTGGAAATAGTGCACAACAACTTATAAAGAGTGGATTGTCCGCATCAAACGAGAAGTCAGGATTCCAAGCTTGACAAGCAAGGAAGTGAGCAAGACACAATTTTAATGTCGTCCAATCCACTTAAAAAAAAAAATACTAGATGAAAAGTATTAGAAGCGTGGAGGATATCAACAATGATAGTTCCAACAAGGGTACGAGGGATACTACTACTCTTCTAAAAAAAATAAAAAATTAATTGTATCTTTATATTTTCAAATACGTGGTGTTTTACCTATTTTCTTTCCAATTTATTTTCATAGTGTATCAAAGAATGTTGGCATACGTGACGCATGTAATTTTTTCATCTCCAATAGCAATAAACTATGGGCTCGTTTGGTAGGAATACTAATAATATTGTGATAAATAATATAAAGATAAATAATATGAATATGGTATGATAAATTATAGTACTTTGTGTGTTTGGTAGAAAATATAAGAATTCTGTTTGTCAAAGTTTATTGTTTGGTACACTATGTGAAAACCATATTAACATATGATTTTTCCATTTTATCCCTACCTAAAAAAATACTCTATCTCTCTCTCTCTCCTCTTCCTCTTCCACTCCCACCCTACATAAATATGCAGTTGAGAAAGAGAGACACGTCTCTCTCTCTATTTGTGCTTCTCTCCGTGTCAAATTTCTCCACACTAGGCTCCCTTCTTTCTTTGTAACTCATCTGCAACAACAACACACAGACGTCCTTCTCTTCTCCGACGAATCTCCGCTGCCTTCAGGCTACCCATCTACCCTCTCATCTCACGCCATCTTTCTCTATTCCTAATCTGCTACTGAAATCTCAATTTCCTAAACCCTCGATTCCCAATTTATATTCAGCAAATTTTCCCCTCTTTATGTTTCCTCTCTCGTGAAACTAACTGCAACAACCGAGCGCAGCTAATCATCTCTTCTATAGTGAGTCTCCGCCGTTTGCCTCCGTCAGACGCTACCCAGCCTTTTGACTCGCTTTCTCTGTCTCTCTCTAATGCCCCCCTATCTCTCTTTCACTCTCAGCCCATTTATCTTTATCTAGATTTTCAACGGCAGAATCAAAGTAATCGCCGATCTTCACCTTCTCCGGAGAGATATATTCGTCGTGGTATCGCTGACACGTCTACCCCATCTGCATGCTTGAAACCCTAAATTTCTAAGCTCTAGATTCCTAAATTGAAAATCTGAAAGTTTGTTCTCCTTAATCCTCTCGAATTCCGACGAAATTCCACCTATCGTTTGCCTCTCCGCCGCCTCGGAAAATAGCATCAGTGACAGGGGGTCGTCACTGCCGTCAGTCCTTTGATAGCACCACCACCACGGAAGAGGGTGAATGATCAGCGATGGGAATGGCGGTGAGAAAATAGAGACGGAAGAGAGAAATGAGAGGAAGAAAATGAATTGGGGCTACTGCAGAATGGGGGTGAGAGGATGATGAACCCATTTTTGTGTCCATCTTTTCTTGTGTTTTTCTTGTATTTCTTAGTCTTTATCGAGTCAAAGTGTGTCTGGGAGGACACGAAGTCGAGAGATGGTGTGCAGGTAAAAACAGGTGGGATGTTGGGCAAATCAGATGGAAAATCTGTTGTTGAGATGCTGAGATGGCGATACGATGCGAATGGGCATAGGGTTGGAAGCTTGTAGCTGGGCAACATCAAAATATCCAATCTACAAGTCATGAAGTACCTCCCCATATCCTTAAAGCTAACAGACAGAGTACTCGGAGGAGCCAGGATCTTGGTCAACACAGGAAGCAATTCAGGATGCAGACATGAAGGCAAGATGCGAGTCGGACCAGCAACAGATTTCTTTCCTTCCAAGAAAGAGGATAAGGATCGAAGATTCCTTCCTTATCCTAGTCGAGCCTAATCAAAGAAGATATCTACCAAGTAAAGAAAGAGAATCGTGCATGCCTGGATGAGAGAGAAAGAGGCGGATATGCATGGAAGAATCCTTCATCAACAAGGAAACTTCCCTAAAGCCTAATTTCCATCGCCTATATATATGGCCGACTCTATTATGTATAAAGAGCCGTTTTTATTCACGATCTTAGTTAGTTCTGTATTCTTAGTTGAGAGGAAGTCAGGAAGAAACAAGTCCTACGGGCAATTTACTTTTATTTCGTATTTTCTGCTTTAGTTTAGTTGTTGGCTTGAAGCCAATACCTTAGTTGCTGACTTACGCTTTTGAGCAGCGACCGTTTCCAGTTTTATGCTAAGTATGTTTTTCTTTATATGTTTTGTGTTTACGTTTACTATCATGTCTAGCTAAGTTTATTGTTTGGGTTGGATGTAGATGAAGTGATTCTAATTACTCGTTCTAAACTTGTGAGGTCTAATTGTTTAAGTTCGTTAATAGATTTTGTTCCCGAAACATTTAGGATTAATTCTAGACTTAATTGATATTGATATATGATTGATCACCATCTAGATATTGAGATTAAGTCATTAACAGGAATTGGGATTTAACACGAGAGTGTCTTTCGTACCCAAGAAGGTTAAGAGTGTTGGAGAGCAGTCGGTATTGACCTACCTCTTGACTGTCTTGGGTCTGTTTATTCTTATTGCCTGTTGGGCAGCATTGTTACTGAAGTGTCTTCGTGACTTTGTTGATCAAGAGAGGAGATCTTGCCTTGTGGTCAAGATCTGTAAAATTGGATAGACATAGGCTAAGTGTGTTTATATCGTGACTTCGTGACCTTAGGGTATAAACTAATCTTTGTCTTAAACCAAGTGATAAAATCAGTTAATTGAATATCTTTGCACCAATGAACGAGTTATGAGTAATTAAAATCATTGATTCGAAACCCAATCCAAACATCTTTTGTTATTTGATATTTTTACTTGTTGAGTTACATGTTATTGAGTTATAATCACAATCCCTTTTGTTGAGTTCTACCCGAAGAGCAGATTAAGCCGAGTCCCTTGGGTTCGACCTCACTTGCCGCTGACTACTACCTTGTTGGGCAAGAGGTGTTTATAAATATTATTTGTGCGAAGAGTGTAACGACAGCGCTTCGTCAGAGGAGAGGTAGAAGAGAGAAGATGGGGAAGGGTGGACAATTTTGTCATTTTGACATTTAATATGAGTTACTGTTGAATTCAACATAAATAATATCAGGGGGTGGTGGTTTTATTAGTATGCCTACTTTTGTATTATAATACAGGGCTTAGGCCTAATAAAGGGCTTTCAGTATTAATAATTTTTTCTACCAAACAATACATTAACCTATATTAAGAATATAATATGGCTTAATACTACCTACCAAACATGGCTTATATGTATGGTTTACATTAATTTGGTCATTTAGAGATACTAATTTTTGTTATTGGGATCAATTTATGCAGGCCCTTACCTCTCTTCATTCCATTGTCTGGGGGGTGGAAAACACATGACACAATTACTGAAAATATTGTGTGGGTGGACGGATGGAGTATATCATACTACTAATTGTTAGTACCCTTTTTTTTTTAATTACAATGCACACATAACCTAAACCTTCAACCTCAAAGTTGAAGGGAAGCCTCTTGCCACTAAGGTACGCTTTTAATTGTTACGTTAATTGTTTGTATGTGATTAATTTTGTACTAAAAATCTAATATATAAACATTATATTCCCTTTGTTGCCTGAAATTTTATTTTATACTTAACACATTTTACTCCTTATTGTGATTTGATAATTTATACACATATTTTGATAATGTCTTATACCGTGCAACGCACGGGTGCAATACTAGTTCCAGTAAATAGGTAAGTAGTAAATTTAATACTGGATGAATATAAAATATTTCAAATTTTGTACAAGATTATTTTTCAATGCTGAGAAACACAATGATTGCTTTTATTTTATTTTATTTCCAGGATGTAATTAGTTGTCAAGTGTTTGAATAATACAGAATTGTTCTTAAAATGATAGTGATATCATTAAATTTTCGTTCTCAGAACAGATTCTAAAAGCGGTATATCCATATATGCATGTCAGAAACTGATATTTGAGTATAAGAAATTAAAAATCATCTTGAACATTAACCCATCAGAATTTATTTGTCCATAATTTATGGGCTCAAGTAAAATACGAAAGAAAAAAAGAACTCAATTTCACATGTCCTAAAACTGGTTGTTTCCATCAGTCTTAAATTAAACTCTCACTCTGTAACGCCCCGATTGTCATAAATAAAATGAAACGTTATCTTTCTACATCATGAAAATAATAAAGACTTTTACAGTAGAAGACAATATAAATGACATTTAAATAAAGCTCATTTTGACTCTTTGACCATCACCACTCGCTCCACCGCACATCGCCCGAGACCTCTCCTGAAAAGATTAAATGTTTTGGGGTGAGTACTTTACACTCAGTGGGGGCATTTATCCAAATTATATAACTCACAACAAGAATATACATGAATTAAACTTTCATAGCCTCGTCCGTAGCACTAGTCCGAAGACTACAACTTTCTTTCGTTTTTAGCCTGAAACTAACACTACTTTTGTAATTAGTTGATAAACATCTATTTTGTAGCAACTAAACATGTTATCATAGCACAATTTGCCTTGTTTTGTCCTTAAACGTGATTGGTTTGGTATCGTTTTCACTATTTTGGATCATTTTCACGTTTTGGTAGTGTTTGTGCATGTGTGTAGGTTAAGCATAGGAGGCTAAGTCGAGAGCGAAAGGTCATAGAAGAGCGGAGACGAAGAAACGGGACGAAAAGGTGGAAAACGAGACGGAACGGAGCGAACTAGTGAAAACCGGCGGTCCAGGCATGATTTCCGACGGTTCAGCCTTGGACCGCCGAAAATCAGTTCCAACCGCAGATCCGCCCTCCGAAAGTTACTGGAATTCAAGCCATGAAGAAACTTCAAACCGGCGGTCCAGCCCTGGACCGCCGAAAAATAGGGGCAGACCGCCGAAAAATCCTATTTTTGCCCAAAATCATGTTTTTCTTCCCTCTTCGCGATTTTAACATGTAATAGCACTTTCTACTTTCTATATAAACCTCTTGGCAGCCCCAAAATGTGGAGAACACATCTTCTACACTAAATTCCATTTCAAATAGTTTCCAATTAGGGTTCTAAACACATTTTAATTCATTGTAATAGTGATTAAGCTTGGATTTGAAGACTTTGTGAAGATTTTAACATTGGGTTCCTAGTTTTTCATCTATGCTATCATTTCTCTTTTGTTTATTGTTGATTTTCATTATGTCTAGCTAGATTTCTTGTTGGTTTTAGGGGTTTGTGATGATTTGTTGATGGTTTGATCATATCTTGTTGAATCTTCTATCCTTTCTCTTCTTAGTTGTGAATTTGGTGCTTTGATTCATGAGGGAATTGTTGATCACCTTTCTTGTATGCTTAGTGTTTGTGAAAACTCCTAATAGGTTTTTGCTTGCTTGGAATCCCATTTTCACTTCATGTTTTGGCTTGAGACTTAGTAGGTGATTGTTCAATGCATGGTAGCTTATGATCATTGTGCTTTTGGGAGTTGTTTGATTGGCTTGAGTCTTAATAAGAGATAGTTGATTGAATGATCCTATTTTACTAATTGTCGAGAGAGATTAGTGGATAATTGTGTGGATTGCTTCCTAAGTGGAGGATTAAAAATAGTTTGTATGATTTAGTAAGTGTTAATCAAGCTATCTAGAATCAAAATGAATTCCTAGAACCAACCCTTTCTCGTAATTGTTCTTTATTTGTTTGTTTGATCTTTTGTTTGTCGTTTTTGCATGTTCTTGTCTCTTAATTGCTCATTTAGCTTTGATTTCTTGTTTAAGAGTTTGTATGATTCCCAAATCGCTTTGTTCAAAGAGCTTGACTAGTAGGAATGTGCATGAATTTTATTTCCACTAAAAACTCGGCTAATAGTCCTTGAGGATACGATAACTCGTTATGTTATACTACAATTGCCCGTTAAAGTGCGGTATAATTTCTTGGTAGAAAATTAGCGATCACTTTTTGGTGCCGTTGCCGGGGACTATTTAGAGTTTATAATGTTAATATCTTTACATTTAGAGTACTAGTTCAAGCATATTTTACTTATTTGTGTAGTTTGAATTTAAATGTGTTGTTGGTGGGTTTGTGTAGGTGAATTGGTATATGATCACAAGGAAAAAGGGAGGCGAAATTATTCCTTTGGACTTGGAGATTGAAATCACTCATAAACGAGCTAGCCGAGAACGAAGAAGGAAGACAATGGAGCACCAAAGGCCTAATAATATGGCCGACTTGGAGCGCTAAATGCAAGAGCTTCGCCGTCAAATGGAGGAGCAACAAGCTCAAAGAGATAGAGCACCACCGCCTCCAATGAACCAAATGTTTGAACCTCAAGTGAATATGTTCCAAGATGGAGGTTGGGGTAATCGGTGCAACGCCAACAACTTTGAGCTAAAGCTGAGATTGATTAATATGGTTCAAGCGGAGTCATTTGGAGGAGGGTTCAATGAAGATGCAAATGCCCATTTGAGTGCCTTTTTGAACGTGTGTGAAACTATCAAGATCCAAGGGGTCTCAAATGACGTTATCCGATTGAGACTCTTTAGATTTTCTCTACGAGACAAGGCCAAAGCTTGGTACAAGACCCTCGACCGTTCGGAAATAACCACTTGGGAGCAATTGTGTCGACTTTTCCTAGCCAAGTATTTCCCGCCTTCACGTGCTCAAAAGCTTATTTCGGACATCTCCCATTTCTCTCAATCGGGAGATGAATCAATCTATGAAGCATGGGAGAGATACAAAGAGATGTTGAGGAGATGCTCTCAACACAGATTTTCAAAGGAGCAACAAATCTTGAACTTTTATCGAGGGCTTACTAGTCATACACGGGAGGTCGTGAATGCCACCGCCGGTGGTGGCTTGACTAACCGACCTTATGAAGAGGCGGTTTGGATTTTGGAGGAAATGTCGGCCAATAGTTTTCATTGGCCACAAGAGAGGAGTTCTTCAAAGAGAGTTGCTTCCATTTCCGATGAGAAGTATGATGATCTTCTTGAGCAATTCACCTTGCTCAAGAAAAAGTATGAAGCCGAAAGAAAAGGTAGATTGGATGTGAAGATGGTGGCTCAACCAATGCATCAAGGAGGTGAAGAGTATTCACAAGTTGAGGATGCCAACTATGTCAATCAACGGGGGTATAATAACAACAACCGTTTGAGTTATCCTCTAGGGAATCAAGCCTATAATCCTAATTATAGGAATCCAAATTTGTCGTATGCTAACCCGAACAATGCTATCATTCCACCACCCGGATTCTCAGTTTCTCAAGGGATGATCAATGAGCCAAAGAAGCCCATGCCGACTATGGAAGAAATGATGCAACAACTTCTCCAAAACCAAAATGCTTTTATGGGAGCAACCGGACAAAAGTTTACAAGTTTGGAAGGGACCGTATCGGCTTTGTCTAAATTGGTGAAGATGTTGGAAGGGCAAGTGAGCCAAATGGCTAATCAGGCGGCTTCTCAACATAAACCGGGCCAATTTTCTAGTAATACGGAGGTGAACCCAAGGAACCAATGCAACGCCATTCAATTGAGAAGTGGAACGACTTACAAGA
This sequence comes from Schizonepeta tenuifolia, assembly GCA_029490685.1. NCBI lineage: Eukaryota > Viridiplantae > Streptophyta > Magnoliopsida > Lamiales > Lamiaceae > Schizonepeta > Schizonepeta tenuifolia. Next base: position 17,177,728 of record CM055955.1, on the reverse strand, counting down.
ATTACCCGGAGTTGAAAGAGCAAGAAGGGGTGGTGAATGAAGAATTGGAAGTGGAGGAGCCCGTTCCTCTAGAGAAGAAGCTTCAAGAGCCGATCAAGGAGCCTCCAATCTCAAAAGAGGTGACTCCCAAAGTTGTTCAACCAAGCAAGGAGATGATTCTTAAAGCCCCTTACCCTCAAAGGTTGGCAAAAGCAAAGATGGATGAAAAACTTGCTAAATTCATGGAGATATTCCAAAAGGTACAAATCAACATTCTCTTACTTGATGCTTTACGAGACATGCCCGGTTATGCAAAATTTTTGAAAGATGCGGTCTCGAGAAAGAGGAAACTTGGGAGATTTGAGACCACTTATCGGATGAATGTAGTGCCATGTTGCAAAGGAAATTGCCTTTGAAGCAAAAGGATCCGGGGAGCTTTGTTATTGCATGTGTTATATGAGGTGAAACATTTAGAAGAGTATTGTGTGACTTAGGGGCTAGCATAAATCTCATGCCCCTCTCGATCTTTAGAAGGTTGGAAATCGAGGAGATGAAGCCTACGTTGATTGCCTTGCAAATGGCCGATCGCTCTATTTCTTATCCTAGGGGAATAGTGGAAGATGTGCTCGTCAAGGTGGAAGAATTTATATTCCCTGCGGATTTTGTGGTACTTGACATGCCCGAAGACGACAATACTCCACTTATTCTTGGCCGTCCATTATTGGCAACCGGGAGGGCATTGATTGATGTTCAAGATGGAGAGCTAACATTCTGTTATAATGATGAGAAGATGACTATTTCGATCTATGAAGCCATGAAGAAACCTCAAGAGTTGGAGCTTGAAGAGTGTAAGTTCATTGACTCTATTTCATCTTATTCTCAAGATCCATTGGAGCATTGCATTGTTGATTCTATTCACTCATATTCGGAATTGGATGAGGCATGTGATGAATTGTTGGAGTCTATTGCCTATTTGGATGCTAATCAAGGAATTCCTTTGGAGAATTTGGCTTATCTAGATCTCTATACACCTATTGATGGAGGAGTGCCGGAAGGAGCACCCAAGCCGAATTCTTCTTCGACTTTGGAGTTGAAGCCTCTACCCGATCACCTTAAGTATGCATTTTTGGGTAAGGATGAAACTTTTCCGGTCATTGTCTCTTCATTTCTTAAAGATGAGGAGTTGGATAAGTTATTGAGGGTATTGAGGAAGTATAAATCTTCTATTGGATGGTCTATTGCCGATATTAAGGGAATTAGCCCTTCTATTTGTATGCACCGGATCTTATTGGAGGATGATGCAAAGCCGAAGGTCCAACCTCAACGTCGTTTGAATCCGGTTATGCAAGAGGTTGTGAGGAAAGATGTCTTGAAGTTATTTGATGCCGGAATTATCTATGCCATCTCCGATAATGAGTGGGTTAACCCGACTCAAGTGGTTGCCAAGAAAGGCGGGGTCACCGTTGTAGAAGACGAGAGTGGCGAACAAATAGCCACTCATTTACAAACGGGTTGGAGAGTGTGCATCGACTATAGGGCGTTGAATGCGGCCATAAGGAAGGATCATTTTTCTCTTTCTTTTATCGATCAAATGCTTAATCGGCTAGCTGGTTATGAGTATTATTGCTTCTTGGATGGGTATTCCGGCTACAACCAAATCGCCATAGCTCTGGAGGACCAACACAAGACGGCCTTCACTTGTCCTTATGGAATATTTGCTTGTCGACGGATGTCGTTTGGTTTTTGCAATGCACCGGCTACTTTCCAAAGATGCATGATGGCGATCTTCCATGGACTCATCGAGAAGATTGTGGAGGTATTCATGGATGATTTTTCCATTTTCGGTTCTTCCTTTGATAATTGTTTGGACAATCTTTCTCAAGTTTTGCAAAGATGTGAGGAAACTTCTTTATGTCTCAATTGGGAGAAATATCATTTTATGGTGAGAGAGGGCATTGTTTTGGAGCATAAGGTGTCTAAAGATAGGTTAGAAGTGGATAGAGCTAAAATAGTGGCAATTGAGAAGTTACTTCCACCAACAAACGTGAAGTTCATTCGGAGTTTCCTTGGTCATGCGGGATTCTATAGGCGTTTCATCAAAGATTTTTCCAAGGTATCAAAGCCTCTTTGCTCATTGTTGGAAAAAAATTCTAAGTTTGACTTTAATGATGCATGCCTTGAGTTGTTTGAAAAATTGAAGAAAGCCCTCGTTTCTACCCCCGTCTTGATTTCACCCGATTGGAATGAATCTTTTGTGCTAATGTGTGATGCAAGTGATTGGGCCGTAGGGGCTGTTTTGGGCCAAAAGAGGGATAAATTGTTGCGGGTCATATATTATGCAAGTAAGACCCTTGATTCGGCGCAAATGAATTATACCACCACCGAAAAGGAGCTTTTGGCGGTTGTCTATGCTTTTGATAAGTTTAGACCATATCTTGTGGGCACACATTCTATTGTCTATACGGATCATGCGGCTATTAGATATTTGTTTGCCAAGAAGGATTCCAAGCCTCGTCTTATTCGGTGGATTCTCCTTCTTCAAGAATTTAATATGGAGATAAGGGACTGGAAAGGGTGTGAGAACGTCGTAGCCGATCATCTTTCTCGCCTTGAAAATCCGGTGGATGGAGAAGATCCGAAGGTGTGGATAAATGAGTGTTTTTCCGATGAGCAAGTCTTGAAGTTGGTGGATTATACTCCTTGGTTTGCGGATTATGTGAATTTTCTAGTTATTGGTGAAGTGCCGGGTGATCTTACCCATTATCAAAAGAAGAAATTCTTACATGATGTGAAATTTTATTATTGGGAGGACCCTAATCTTTATCGTCGATGTGCCGATGGCATCATTCGGAAGTATGTGAAGCAAACGGATTGGGTGCGAATCATGGAGGAATGTCATAGCTCTCCAAGTGGAGGTCATTTTGGTGCCCATCGGACCGCTATCAAAGATTTCCATTCCGGGTTTTATTGGCCAACTATCTTCAAATATTGCTTTGCTTTTGTGAAATCTTGTGATAGGTGTCAACGAATGGGGAACATTTTCAAGAGAGACGAGATGCCACAAAACATTTTGGTGGAAGTTGAATTGTTTGATGTGTGGGGCATAGACTTCATGGGACCCTTTCCCAAGTCTCAAGGGTATACTTATATCTTGCTTGCGGTTGAGTACGTGTCTCGATGGGTGGAATCAATTCCAACGGTCAAGAATGATTCAAAGGCGGTGCTTAAATTCTTGCAAAAGAATATCCTCACTCGTTTTGGCACTCCAAGGGCATTGATAAGTGGTGGAGGGTAGCATTTCAACAACAAGTGGCTTGGAAGCTTGCTTGCTAAATATGGGGTGAAGCACATGTCACAACCCGAAATCCGGTGTGTAGGAACAACCAGACTCCATTGGAGTGTGAAGGTGAAACCATCAAATAACAAACCACTTTTATCTCAATTCAACTTTAAATCCTAACCCGAATAAATTAAAACTTGTGAAACCAACAAATAAAACTTGACTCAACAAGGAATCTATCAAGGAAATAAGGTTTCAACATGACATGAATATACACAAACTGTCATAACATGGCTCAATGATTAATGAGTTTAATCATTTACAAAGTTTCTCAAAAATAGGGTTAAGTTTAATGACATCATAAGGTTCAAAAAGTAGGGTTTTCAAATGAAACTCAAGCATTGTTTTGAGCACACGGCTCGTTGTTATCAAAGTTACCAAAATATTAACATATCAAAAGGTTGATAAGCAGCAGAGACATCACTTGCTCACAACAATTACATGTATGAAGACATGTAACTGTCGACTCAACTTCCAAAGGATTAACACACCACCAAGACCATCCAAACCATCCTCATCCATAGCTAACCTGCACGTTTAAAAATACATGCAGGGCTGAGTACTTCGTACTCAGTGAACACATTGCCAAAAATAATTTTAAAAGCTTGCTCTTAGAGCTATATAATTGAACTTGCCTTGCCACTGCATCACAAGTGTTAGTATACTTGAAATCATTTTAGTTGTGAATGCATAAAACATTTTTCTTTTAAAAGATGTGCGCACAATTTATTTAATAGGTATGAAATCATCTACCACATCAACTTTGTGCTGAGAAGTAGGCCTCCTTCTCAAACACTGTGACTGGCTAAACCGAAGTAAAGCTCACAGTCACCTCAATAACTCAAATACCACACATGGGTTCCTGTTATCCACAGGATATAACTCATGTAGATGATAAACACATACCAAAACTCAGATAAATGGCAAGTCAATTAATTTGAAAAGCTCACATAATATTAATCAATAAGTAATAGCATTCTTTGGCTTGGATTTTGGCTTGCTTGGAGGATGGAAGATGATGGATTGAAACTCCTTTCCTTGCATGAAACAAGATACAAGGAAATCAAGATCATTTCTTTTAAAAGAAACAAGATCAAACCCTTACTTTTCTTCAAAAGAAATCGATGAAGTAGGGTTGAAAATCTAGCTTGTTTCAAGCTTTAAAATGAAAGGAAATGGATGGAAACTTACTCCTTAGATGATCTTGAATATAAGGAAGATGATCACATCAAAGAATCCTCAAGCACGAAGCAAGTTTTCATTAAAGAACTAGGGTTGGAGATGAAGAAATTTCGAAAATCTGCTGCTACTGTCCAGCTGTGATGATCGACTTTTGCAGCTGGTTTTCTTCGAATTTTAGGCTTTGGATGATGATGAATATGTAGTAGATGATGTCTAGTATATTAGGGTAAAGTTTGGAATGATTTGGAGGTGTTTATCATAGAGAATAAGGTGAAGATTTGCAGCTTGGCTGCTGCTGCACTCTTCTCGGCAGAGAGAGTCTTCGAGAGAGAGATGGAGAGTTTGAGTGTTGCTTGTGAGGGAAGAGTGATGTGAGGTGATAGGTAGATGAAGTGTGAAGTGAGAGTACTCATGTATATGCATTTAACATGTGAGAATCTTGCAAGATTAGAGAAAGAAGTGAGAGAGATTGAAAGAGAGATTAGTGAGAGAGAGGAGTACAAGTTGTGGATGAATGAGAGGGAGAGTGGTGCTCACTCTCTCTAATGAGAGTGTTGGAGGTTATTTTTCTACTATTATAGATAAGCATAGGATTTTTATCTGTTAATTATACTCGAAAATAGAAGTTTTCCGGTAGAAAATATCCTCGTCATTTTATTTTATTCCCTCAATCCTTTAATAATCCTTCTCGTCTCTTTCTCATCGTCTAAATTCTCTCTAGTTCTTCTTATATCTCTTAAAATAATTTAAGGAATCCAATGATCTAATTTTTATGCCAAGATTCCTTCTAACGAATAAGTTTGTAAAAACTGCTCGATTAAACGAGTTGTCAAACAATTTATTTTTAAAATTCACTCAAATGATCTCGGAAAATTCTCCAACTTATCTCAAGGATCTTAAAATAAATTCTAGATTCTAACGAAACTAATTAGACTAAATTCGGAGTCATTCGATGAATAGGTCGGTTTACGTTACTATTCATCTAAAAATAAAAGTTCTCAGAAAATTTCAAAATTCATACTCAAGCTTAAACTCATATAAATAAGCTCAATCAATTCATCACATACTCAATTCGAATAATCGAAATGAGAAAAATGACATTAGAGCACATAAGGGCATTTTCGTCATTTCACATGAAAATTTATTTTCACGAAAATTTTTAGTGCATAAAACTCATCATATAAGAATATTAGTTTAATTAATACGCACTTAAGAACTTAGAAAAGTTTGGGGTATTACATCCTCACCCCCTTAAAAAAAATTTCGTCCCGAAATTTGCTAACCTTTAGAGAATAGCTCGGGATACTTTGCTCTCATCTTTTCCTCAAGTTCCCACGTAGCTTCTTCACAATCATGATGTTGCCATTTGATCTTAACAAGGGGAATTGACTTCATTCTAAGCTGCTGAATCTTACGATCCAGAATTCGCTCGGGTTTCTCCTCGTAACTTAAGTCTGGCTTTAGAGCTACGTCTTCTTGCCGGATCACGTGTTTCGGATCAAAAATATACTTACGCAATTGCGATACATGAAACACGTTATGCGAGTTCCCAAAACTGGGAGGCAAGGCTAATCTATACGAGACGGCACCAATCCTTTCTAGGATTTCGAACGGTCCTATAAAACGCGGCTTTAGCTTTCCTCGCACACCGAAGCGATGTATCCCTCTTGACGGGCATACTTTTAGAAAGACTTTGCTTCCTACTTCAAACTCTAACTTGGTCCTACGATTATCGGCATACGACTTTTGCCGACTTTGAGCTTTCTTGATCTTCTCACGAATCTGACGAACAGATTCTACCATATCTTCTATTGCTTCTTGCCCTATAACTTTTCTCTCGCCTACTTCGTCCCAGTAGATCTACATTTCTTTCCATATAGAGCTTCGTAAGGGGCCATTCCTATCGTATTCTGATAACTGTTGTTGTAGGCAAATTTGACAAGAGGTAAAATTTTCTCCCAATTGTCTCCTTTGTCTAACAACACGACTCTCAACATATCCTCAAGAATTTGAATCGTTCTTTCTGATTGACCATCGGTTTGAGGGTGATAAGCGGTACTGAACTGAAGCTGCGTTCCCAACTCTTTCTGGAAACTTTCCCAAAAGCGGGCGGTAAACTTCGAATCTCGATCGGAAGTGATCGTCTTTGGTACACCATGCAAGCGTATGATTTCCTTAACATAGATCTATGCCAATTTGTCAGATCCATAGGTGTGTGGAATAGGTATAAAATGAGCAGACTTTGTTAATCTATCCACAACTACCCATACAGATGTATTGCCTTTTCTCGTCCTTGGCAAACCCGTCACAAAATCCATAGTGACATCGTCCCATTTCCACTCAGGAATTGGTAACGGCTGCAAAGATCCAAAAGGTCTTTGGTGTAAGGACTTCACTTGTTGACAAGCTAAGCATCTCTCGACGAACATGGTCACATCTTTCTTCATTCCTTCCCACCAGAATTGTTGCTTCAAATCCTAGTACATCTTTGTACTATCGGGGTGAGCGGTATAAGGGGTCTCATGAGCTTCATTCATTATCTCGCTCCTTAATTTTTCATCATTTGGCACGCAAATTCTTTCTTGATACAACAAAGCGTTGTCACTTAACTCCTTGAAATTTTCAACTTCTCCTTTCCTGACCTTCATTCTTACTTCTTCCAATTTCTTATCTTTTCTTTGGCCCTCTATGATACGAGATCTTAAATCTGGTATCACCACTAATGAAGCAATCACTTGTTCTACCGTTGAGGGAGGCAAAACTACTTCAATTCTCATTTTTCCAAATTCCTCAATCAATTTTTCTTCATCTGATAGAAGAAAACTTAACTCCAGTCTTTCGGAGTTCTTCACTCTTTTCTTCCTACTCAATGCATCGGCTACTACGTTCGCTTTTGCAGGATGATAGGAAATTTTGCAATCGTAGTCTTTCACCAACTCAAGCCATCGTCTTTGTCTCATGTTTAACTCCTTCTGCTCGAAGAAATATTTCAGACTCTTATGATCTGAAAAGATTTCACACTTGACACCATAAAGATAGTGTCTCCAAATCTTCAGAGCATGTACGACGGCTGCTAACTCAAGATCATGCGTTGGGTATTTCTCTTCATGCGGTTTAAGTTGTCTTGAAGCGTACGCAATTACCTTTCCATCTTGCATTAGCACGCATCCTAAACCTTTGGATGATGCATCTGTATAAATTGTATAGTCCTTTCCCATTTCAGGGAGAGCTAATACTGGAGCTGTAGTCAATCTTGACTTAAGCTCTTGGAAACTTCTCTCACATTCTTCCGTCCACTTGAATTTCGATTCTTTCCTCAACAGAGTTGTCATCGGCTTTGCGATTTTGGAAAATCCTTCTATGAATCTCCGATAGTAACCTGCTAAACTGAGGAAACTACGGATTTCATGTACTGATGTTGGTGATTTCCAATCTTGAACGGCTTTGACCTTCTCGAGATCAACTTTGATTCCATCGGACGAAACAATATGTCCAAGAAAATTCACATCTCTCAGCCAAAATTCGCACTTAGTGAATTTGGTATACAACTTTTCTAATCTCAATTTCTCTAACACGATTCGCAGATGCTTCTCGTGTTCTTCTTTATTCCTTGAATACACCAGGATATCGTCTATGAAAATGATCACAAACTTATCCAGGTATTCATGAAAAATTCTATTCATCAAGTCCATGAAGACAGCTGGAGCGTTAGTCAATCCAAATGGCATTACCACAAATTCGTAATGTCCATATCTTGTTCTAAATGCAGTTGTTGGAATATCTGCATGTCTGATCTTCAGTTGATGATATCCCGATCTTAAATCAATCTTGGAGAAAACACCAGCTCATTTCAACTGATCGAAAAGATCATCTATCCTTGGCAAAGGATGCTTGTTTTTTAGCATGATTTTGTTAAGCTCTCGATAGTCTATACACATTCTCAGACTACCGTCTTTCTTTTTCACAAACAGAATTGGGGCTCCCCAGGGGGAAACACTTGGTCGAATGAAACATAAGTCCAATAACTCTTGCAGTTGGATCTTTAATTCTTGAAGTTCCTTTGGAGCCATCCTATACGGAGCTTTCGAAATCGGGGCTGATCCAGGCTCCAGATCAATCGTGAACTCCAATTGTCTATCCGGAGGCAAACCCGGTAAGACTTCTGGAAAAACGTCTTTAAATTCTCTCACAACAGCTACGTCGTCAATATTTAGCTCTCGCCCATCATCCTTATTCAAATATACAAGATACGCCTTGGTATCTTTTCTTCTCATCAACTTCTTTGCTTTCATGGCCGAGATCATCGACACACTCTTCTATACTCTTCGCTCTACTCCAAAAACTATGGTTGGCTCTTTTCCAGGGGGTTGAAACGAAATTTGTCTCTTATCGCAGCGAATCGACGCAAAATTCTCGGTTAACCAGTCCATTCCTAGGATTATATCCACATCCCATATCTGGATTAGATTTAGGGATCTCGCGGATAACTTATGGTTTCCAAATTCGAATTCTAGGTTCGAACACACTCGCGACACTAACGACGATCTTCCTAAAGGGGTTGACACTCTAAGCACCTGGTTCGATTCTTCTACATCCAATTCTAGATTTTCTACGCAAGCGCTAGATATAAACGAATGCGAGGCACCGGTATCAAACAAAACAATAATAGGGACACCTTTCAGCTTTCCCATACCTGCGAGATTTCCTTGCTCTTTAGCTCCAGGCTTTTGCTCAATTGCAAAGACTCGCTGGTAGTGTTGTTGTTCCTGCAGGGTAGATTGCTGCTTTGGCGGCTGCGCCTTATGCTGGTTTTGGGGAAATTTCTGCTGCGGAGCTGCTTCTATTGGTCTCATCTGAGTGGACTGATACTGATTAGGCCTTCCAGCCATCGCTCCTTGTTGTTTACTTGGGCACCGGTTAGAGAAATGACCAGGTTGACCGCAAGTAAAGCAAACATTGCTCCCAGCTTTACAGATGCCTTGATGCATCTTGCCGCATTTTGAACATGGAGGTAGTCCTAGGGATCCGGTTGGTATGTTACTGCGATTAGGATGCTGAACTTTTACCTTCTGAGATTGTTGTGGTTGTTGTTGCCCTTGCTTTTTTCACGACTTTTTATTTGGGTGGGATCCACCACTCCATTTTGCTTTTCTCTTTGCAAAATGGCCTTGTTGGAACAGATAGGAGGCAGCAGCTGTTGTCGACTGATTTTGGAATTGAGGATTCGCTGAGGATTGCGATCCTTTCTCTGGCTGCATTGCCAATTCCATATCCAAAGCTCGGTTAAGGGCTTCAGCATAAGTCAGACCACTCTGACTTGCAAGTACCACACGGATATGTTGTCTCAAGCCCGCTCGAAAGAGCTCACACATCTTCTCATCGGTATCCACCTTGTCAGGTGCAAATCGGGCTAACTCGCAGAACTCACGATCATATTCTGCTACTAACTTCTTTCCTTGTTTCAGATTCGCGAATTCATTCGCTTTCTGCTTATGATAGCTTCGGGGCACATACTTCTCATATAGAGCTTCTTTAAATTGTTCCCACGTCAAATTCTCACGTTCTTCAGGTGTATACGTCCTCTGTCGAGCTTCCCACCAATAATCGGCGGTTCCCTTAAGTTGATACGTCACACACTCAAGACGTTCTTGATCATTACATCGAAGAAAACGAAAAATTCGCTTCAAAGAACGAATCCAGTCTTCGGCTTCTGCCGAACTGCCTTGCCATCAAAAGTCGGGGGATTTTGTCGAAGAAAAAGTTCTTCAACACGTCTTTCATTTTGGGGTGGAGGAGGAGGAGTAGGGTCTCGACGTTCTTCTTCCTCATTTCCCTCAACTCTCACGTTTCTTCGTCTTGGCGGCATTCTAAAAGAAATGCTAAAATTTAGATAACTCGGAATATCTTCCGCAAGAAAGATTAACTTACTCGGAGATTTTCTCGACTTTTGAAAATATTTCCTTCTAAGAGGAATTTGATTCTCAATCGGTACTTATCATCATGATAAAATAAAAATTCTTATAAAAAAATCATCTCAAATAAAATAATCATTTCAGATATAGCATTCATCTCAATTTCATCATTTCTCATCTCAAACATTTAATCAGTTATTGACATGCACTTAGAATTCTCATATGCTCAATTCAAATCAAATCATTCATGTCATACAAGACAATTAAATACTCAAATATTGTCATCTATGACACATACTCATTTCTCAAATTATACTCAGTCATTTATCATATAAATATGACACATCTTTCATTATTCTCATATTAGCTTCATAAAATCATTCTTGAAACAACTCATTTAATTTTCTCAACTCTTACTCCCTCTTTTACTCTTAACTCAAAAATAATTAACATCTCAGATATTCAAAATACTATTGGCATTTAATGAGACTCAAAGCTGATTTTAATAGCCTAATGGCTCCATCATATTATTATCCGAATCGATGGCCTCATTGTGAGGACTTTACTGAAGATTAGGGATTTATATTTTACATCAGAAATTTACCCTAACTTCGCCACACATACTACTCGATAAATATGCATCAAGTTCATAATTTACATCACTGCAGAAAATAAAAAGAGTTGGTCTTTCAGCAAAGCATAAAAATTATTCGATCATTCCACAAGCTTCCTTGAACTGATTGCTAGGTTCGCGATCCTCCATCGCTGACATTATTTCCTCCATCATGTTCTTCCTCGGGATCTTCTTCTGGATCCTCATCCGGATCCTCATCATCATTGTTTCCGCTTCCTTGGCCTTCTGCGGCAGCCAACTCCTCGTAGTAGCCATCGTAGGTATGCCCTAAGACATCCCACTGTCTCGTCACTTCTCGAATTTGATCGTTCACTAAGCGGTTATTAGCATTTGCAAACTCGGATTCATCCCATTAAGGATGTTCCTGATCATACTCATGACGAAGATAAGATCCTACAATATTGTCGACCACTCGCTCTCTCTCTTGGTGGATTTTGGCCAACGAAGATTCTGGATCTTCATAGGAAGAAACGTAGTTACCATTTGGAGCAGACTGAAGATATCTTCGAGCTATTTCGGCTTCACTGGCTACAGCTCTTGGCCTTCGATTTGGCCTGTTTCTCATGCGTCTCGTCCTAGACGACTCTGCTAACGGCGGAGCAGGAGAAGGAGATTGACCACGACGTGTAGACGTTTCAGGTTGATCAAATTGATAGAATGGAACTTCAGTAGGGTCATAAGCTCCATCTGGTTGGGTTGCAAATGAGCCAAAAGAAGGAAAAGGATCAAGTGGTTGAATAGGAAACACATCTCCCAAGTATGGATCTTGCTGAAGTGAAGCTCTCGACTCAAAACGAGGCGGAGAAGGAACTTAGGGAGGAAATGGCTCAATATGGGACTGAGGTTGAATAGAAGCAAGGTTATTTGGTATTAATGGTAAATTAACTTCGTATGGTCCCGGAGGAGGAGCACCATACTTAATGAATTGACTGGATATTTTTGCGATAAGACCATTGCAACTACTATAGAGATAATCGCCCATATACTGAACTCCAACATATTTTGGCATCAGTGACGCTGCCCAATCGTGCCACTCTCGAGGTAACGCCCTAATTAAATGAATCATTCCGTCAACAGCATCAACGTTCAGGTACTGAACTACTAGCCAAATTTTGTGAAATCGGGCTAAAAATTCTGCGATTGTCTCATCATAAGCTTTCCTAATATGCAAGTATTCTTGCATCATGGCCTGGTTTGCTTCCTCATCCATCCTATATAATTTAACAACGAATTAGACATATTGAATCATATACATACACCACATTTGAACTTCCAACCACTACCTACTCGTTTTTGCATTTCAAAGAGGTTTTATTGCTCGTATTACTGGGCAATTCCATTTCTTTAAATCGTTTGCACAATTGATCCATCCCTTTTTTGTATTTCCACATCAAAGCACATAAATTAGGGAAAACGTTCTTAGAAAATATCTAGATTGCCTTATTTCTGTACGAGCACAAATATCATACCGAATAACTTTAAAATCAACTGCAACTTCAAAACTTTTGAAAAATACACGTACCTGGTAGCTGGATGAGATGGGGATGTTTGGTGTGTTATTGACTCAGACAAGTCTAGAGAACAAATCTAGACTCAACTTTCAATGAAAGTTCATACTTCAGAGCAGTCAAACAAATAGACAGACCTTAGAGCAGACAAACCTGCTCTGATACCACTTTGTCACAACCCGAAATTCGGTGTGTAGGAACGACCGGACTCCATTGGAGTGTGAAGGTGAAACCATCAAATAACAAACCACTTTTATCTCAATTCAACTTTAAATCCTAACCCGAATAAATTAAAACTTGTGAAACCAACAAATAAAACTTGACTCAACAAGGAATCGATCAAGGAAATAAGGTTTCAACATGACATGAATATACACAGACTGTCATAACATGGCTCAATGATTAACGAGTTTAATCATTTACAAAGTTTCTCAAAAATAGGGTTAAGTTTAATGACATCATAAGGTTCAAAAAGTAGGGTTTTCAAATGAAACTCAAGCATTGTTTTGAGCACATGGCTCGTTGTTATCAGAGTTACCAAAATATTAACATATCAAAAGGTTGATAAGCAGCGGAGACATCACTTGCTCACAACAATTACATGTATGAAGACATGTAACTGTCGACTCAACTTCCAAAGGGTTAACACACCACCAAGACCATCCAAACCATCCTCATCCATAGCTAACCTGCACGTTTAGAAATACATGCAGGGCTGAGTACTTCGTACTCAGTGAACACATTGCCAAAAACAATTTTAAAAGCTTGCTCTTAGAGCTATATAATTGAACTTGCCTTGCCACTGCATCACAAGTGTTAGTATACTTGAAATCATTTTACTTGTGAATGCATAAAACATTTTTCTTTTAAAAGATGTGCGCACAATTTATTTAATAGGTATGAAATCATCTACTACATCAACTTTGTGCTGAGAAGTAGGCCTCCTTCTCAAACACTGTGACCGGCTAAACTGAAGTAAAGCTCACAGTCACCTCAATAACTCAAATACCACACGTGGGTTCCTGTTATCCACAGGATATAACTCATGTAGATGATAAACACATACCAAAACTCAGATAAATGGCAAGTCAATTAATTTGAAAAGCTCACATAATATTAATCAATAAGTAATAACATTCATCGGAGTTTTAGTTCAGAAAAGCCCACCTCGCTTCTGGTCTTTTGAAGTCGGGGTTGCTTACTTTTTGCTTTTCCGATTATTTCGCAGTCCCGCTTGGCCCTTCAATAACAACATCGATTAAATTCGAGCTTATCAACTCGAAAACGTAAAGTATACTTAGGGCTCGGCTGATGGACTTCTACTTGAGTCGGGTTATTCTTAACTTATCTAAACTTTTCTACGTCGATAACTTTCTCGTTTTCTCGTCCTCAAATCATCGTCTTTACTAGATTTTTAATTACTTCTCGAACTCTGATTCTCGTTTCTATTATCTTAATCTTCAAATAATTTGATAAGATACTATTTAACCCATCCTAAACTTCTCATAAATTCAATTTACATAAACTCGGCAAATCATATCATCAAATCTCAACTATTTTCATCATATATAAATCATATGCAGTTAAACACTTATTTCAATAATCGAATACTCACATCAAAGATCAAACATTCACATTTCAATTACGTATTCACATTTTAATCACGTATTCACATCAATACTCAAACATCATCATCATACTCTAGCATCAATATCAACATCTCAAACACTTATATTAAATAAGCAATTATCTTACTAGAGAGGTTAATCATACTTAATCGTTTAATCATACTCAAACATCGAAGTTTATATAAACAAGTCACGTCTTAACATAATCACACACTCAAGTGTTAAACTTCCATAAATATCTTATATCTTAGACATAATTTCTTAATAACTTATCACTTAATCATAATTCCATCATAATGAATTATTGCTCGGCTTTTAGTTTCTAAAACTCATAACTTCGACTCTTTAACGAAAAGTATTTCGTTAAACTCATATAATAATCATTTTTGAATTTTAAATAATCAAACTTATATTTCATATTTCTTGACTCAAAATACGTCATTATTTTTCCTCAAAATACGTATTCATATACGTCATCATTTTCTTCAAAATACGTACTCAAAACATGTACTCATATACGTATTTAATACTCAACTAAATACTTAGAATAAAATAATCTTTATTTTATCTTTTTCTTTATTTAAAATTCAATTTTCATTTTATTTAATAAAAACTCGGCTTTTCTCATAAAAACTTTACTGCTCGATAACTTCTATATCTTAACTTCTTTTTAAGCGATTCAAAAAGCATATTTGCTTTACTCTACTCAATTAACATCATCAAAGCACTTATCACATCATATTTTCATTTGTCATCATTCCAACATCCTCATCAATCAAAGAAATATTTTTCTTTATACTCATACTCTTATTGACTTCTTTTTCTCATTATCCTCCTTTTAATATATATATATATATATATATATATATATATATAGATAAATATATATATATATATTAATATATCTCAAAATTCATAAAAATTCATAAGACTTTATTTTCTACTCAATTCCTTCAAAAATAGACTTAGCATCTCATTTATTTCTCAATTTCATTTTTATTTAATAAAATTCCTCATTATACATATATACTCATTTTTTTTTTCGAAATATATATATATATATATATATTCTAATTAATTCAATTCATCTTCAAATCTTCAAATTTCTCTCATGAATTTGATGAACACATCTTCAAAAATTCATTTTAACATCAAGAACATCATATCTTATTTTTAAATCTATTTTCTTTATTTTTCTCCAAATTTACTCATTTAAATTCCATAAAAATACTAAAAATCATATTTCTCAATTTTCATGCTCAAAATTTACTCAAAATTTTTCTAACACATCTTAACATCATAATCATCATTATTATCCTCATATTTCATCAAAAACCATCATAAATCATTTTTTTTCTCATTATATGCATAATTCGAATTATATACTTAAAATCAAGAAAATTCATATTTCATCATAAAACACATCTAAATCATGTTTTCATGTATCATCATGCTTATAAGCATCATCAAACTCATAAAATCCAGAGATCATATTTTTCTCATATTTTCTCTATTTTTCACCAATTAAATTCAATAAAAATTCAATAAATTCACCAAAAATTATCATCAACACATATATGCACGTAAATCACATGAAAAATAATAATATGCACATATCATCATCATATCATCAAATAAGCATCAAAACTCATCAAGAACTTATTTTTCCTAATTTTCTCATTTTAATCGATTTAGGGCTTTTAACCTATTTTAGGTTCTTCCATCTTTTTAATTCCTAAATCATGTTTTAAAACTCATCTTGATCATCATCTCATCATCAAAATTCTAAGGTTTGCCTATGCATAAAGTAAACATGCATCTTTTCCTTGTTTTCTTGGTTTAGAGATACATATATACATCT
The DNA here is from genome assembly GCA_029490685.1 of Schizonepeta tenuifolia. Taxonomy (NCBI): domain Eukaryota; kingdom Viridiplantae; phylum Streptophyta; class Magnoliopsida; order Lamiales; family Lamiaceae; genus Schizonepeta; species Schizonepeta tenuifolia. The sequence goes on along the minus strand of CM055955.1, from coordinate 17,161,684 downwards.
CTTGAATAAATGGAAATCATACTTAAATAAATTCTTAAACTTCTTCTTTGGCTTGGATTTTGGCTTGCTTGGAGGATGGAAGATGATGGATTGAAACTCCTTTCCTTGCATGAAACAAGATACAAGGAGATCAAGATCATTTCTTTTAAAAGAAACAAGATCAAACCATTACTTTTCTTCAAAAAAATCGATGAAGTAGGGTTGAAGATCTAGCTTGTTTCAAGCTTTAAAATGAAAGGAAATGGATGGAAACGTACTCCTTAGATGATCTTGAATATAAGGAAGATGATCACATCAAAGAATCCTCAAGCACGAAGCAAGTTTTCATTAAAGAACTAGGGTTGGAGATGAAGAAATTTCGAAAATCTGCTGCTACTGTCCAGCTCTGATGATCGACTTTTGCAGCTGGTTTTCTTCGAATTTTAGGCTTTGGATGATGATGAATATGTAGTAGATGATGTCTAGTATGTTAGGGTAAAGTTTGGAATGATTTGGAGGTGTTTATCATAGAGAATAAGGTGAAGATTTGCAGCTTGGCTGCTGCTGCACTCTTCTCGGCAGAGAGAGTCTTCGAGAGAGAGATGGAGAGTTTGAGTGTTGCTTGTGAGGGAAGAGTGATGTGAGGTGATAGGTAGATGAAGTGTGAAGTGAGAGTACTCATGTATATGCATTTAACATGTGAGAATCTTGCAAGATTTTGCAAGATTAGAGAGAGAAGTGAGAGAGATTGAAAGAGAGATTAGTGAGAGAGAGGAGTACAAGTTGTGGATGAATGAGAGGGAGAGTGGTGCTCACTCTCTCTAATGAGAGTGTTGGAGGTTATTTTTCCACTATTATAGATAAGCATAGGATTTTTATCTGTTAATTATACCCGAAAATAGAAGTTTTCCGGTAGAAAATATCCTCGTCATTTTATTTTATTCCCTCAATCCTTTAATAATCTTTCTCGTCTCTTTCTCGTCATCTAAATTCTCTCTAGTTCTTCTTATATCTCTTAAAATAATTTAAGGAATCCAATGATCTAATTTTTATGCCAAGATTCCTTCTAACGAATAAGTTTGTAAAAACTGCTCGATTAAACGAGTCGTCAAACAATTTATTTTTAAAATTCACTCAAATGATCTCGGAAAATTCTCCAACTTATCTCAAGGATCTTAAAATAAATTCTAGATTCCAACGAAACTAATTAGACTAAATTCGGAGTCATTTGATGAATAGGGATTTCTCGGTTTACGTTACTATTCATCTAAAAATAAAAGTTCTCAGAAAATTTCGAAATTCATACTCAAGCTTAAACTCATATAAATAAGCTCAATCAATTCATCACATACTCAATTCGAATAATCGAAATGAGAAAAATCACATTAGAGCATATACGGGTATTTTCGTCATTTCACGTGAAAATTTATTTTCACGAAAATTTTTAGTGCATAAAACTCATCATATAAGAATATTAGTTTAATTAATACGCACTTAAGAACTTAGAAAAGTTTGGGGTATTACAGCACAAAGTAGCCACTCCATACCATCCTCAAGGGAATGGCCAAGCCGAGTTGGCCAATCTAGAGATTAAGCAAATCCAGGAAAAATCGATGGCACATCGAAAAGATTGGGCAAGTCACGTGGATAATGCATTGTGGGCGTATCGCACCGCTTACAAGACTCATATAGGTATGTCGCTATTTCAACTTGTCTTTGGGAAGTCATGTATTTGCCGGTTGAGCTTGAGCACAAAGCGTATTGGGCTACGAGATTGATTAATCTTGAGTTTAAGGAGGCCGGGTATACAAGGCTTGAAAAGCTCCTTGAGCTTGATGAGTGGAGGATTTTGAGAGCTCTCGGATTTACAAGGAGAGGGCGAAGAAGTTCCATGACCGAGCTATTCGTTCCAAGGATTTCGCTCCCGGAGATGAGGTTCTTCTCTATAACTCTCGTCTCCGTCTCTTTCCGGGCAAATTAAAGTCAAGGTGGACGGGTCCCTATGTCATCTATAAGAGCAATGGAAATGGCACATATCATCTTCTCAAAGCCGATGGAGAGATCTTCTTGGTGAATGGACATCGACTCAAGCCGTATATCAATTGTGAGTCGGACCAGAACGTGACGGTCACGCTTCTAAACGACCTTTGAAAGTTGAGGTATTGTCTAGCTTTAGATGTTAAACAAAGCGCTTGTTGGGAGGCACCCCAACATTTTACTTGCTTTTGGTTTTTCTTTTTGTTTTGAGTTTTTGTTGCTTGTTTTGGTGGTGTTAGATTTGGTTGTGAATATGTGTTGTTTGGCTTGGCTTTGTTTGGTTGAGTTTGGAGGTCGTTGTTGTTTTGGAATTGTCGTTTGTTGGAAGTTGAGTTTGCCTTCTAGTTTTTTATGCCTTTGTTTATTTCATTTGGATGAGCTCGGTTTGATGAGAAATTGGTTGGCATGCTCGTTTGTTTTAGTGTGTTGATTGATGTTTGGTGGTGTTCAAGTTGAGTTTGTTTTTACTTTAATTTGGTTGTTGATTGTTGGAGTTTCTTTCTCGTTTTCTTTGCCGTTGTTTGTCTTCTTTGTTAGAGCTCGTTTTAGTTGAAGTTTCATGCTCGTTTTGTTGCTTATTTTGTGGTGTTTAGCTTCGTTTTAGGTTTCATTTCGTTTCAACCTTAGTTCCAAAAAAAAAATCGAAATTGCGTGTAAAAGGTAAATCAGCGGTCCTGACCGGCAGTTTAAGGCCAAACCGCCGAAAAGGAGTCCAGCCCGCCGAAGAGACCTCCGAAAGTTACTGGATTGGAGTCTCTTCACAAACGCAAAACCGGCGGTCGGACCGGCGGTTCAAGCCCAGACCGCCGATTTTGGCCCTGGACCGCCGAATCTGGTCTTCAAACCGCCGAATCGTGCGGATTCCCCTTTTCTTCTCTTTTTCTTCCTTCTTTCTTCTCTTTTCACTCATCATGTCCTTCCCTCTTCAAAAACACACGAAAATTCCATCCTTCCTCCTCAAATTCCTCCCTCAATCCTCCATAACTCCCAAAATCCTTCCACAGACCTCATACCCATCACCTAATCTACACTTCCATCCAAGTATTTGTGGTTTTCATCCACCCAAATCCTCACACCCAAGTTTTGGAGTTCTTGCCCTCTTCTTGTTTAAATTTTCGAATTTAAGGTATTTTGCTTCTTTATTTCTTATTTTTATGGTTTTTTATGCTTAGTTTTTTGTAGTTAGTTTGTGTAATTTTCGTTTTTAGGTTTGGGTAATTTTTTTATAGGGCTTTAATTTCGAAATTTTTGGGGATTTTGTGCTTAATTGTCTAATTAATCATGCTACATTGTGAATTGGCTATGAATTGAGCATGTTAGTGAATTACTTGAGGATATTTATTGATTGTGATGGTATTTTGGTGCCCTAAGTGATTTTTAACATAGTTTGTGGAGGTTATGGTGCAAATATAGCATGATTACTTGTTTAGGAGGTTTGGTGATGATGAATGCATGTTTTAGGGTCTAAATTTTTTATTGATAGTTGTAGTTGAGCTTGCATTGGTTGATTTTAGTAATATGGGTGATGTTATATTGTTGGTGTGTGCTTCATTTGTCTAGATATACATAGATGGAAGGATTGTTGTGATGTATTCATTACTTGGAACTTGTCTTGATATTTGGTTGTGGTTGAGCTAATATTGATGTTGTTTTGGAGATTAGAAACTAAACCACATTGATTGAGTATAGGTACCATGGGTCGAAGCAAGGCGGATAAGCGCCCGCGTATTGAGGATTCTCCTCCCAAGGGTAGGAGCAAAGGAAAGGAGAAGGAGAAGCAAAAGCCCACTTCATCCCATTAAGCTACGGAATCAGCCTCTAAAAGGAGGCAAGCAGATGATGGTCCATACCACCCTTCCGTCTTTGGGGTGTCCAACCTTCAAGAAGACCACAAGAGGTTATTTATTCATCTAGCTCGACGAGGAGCTCAAAAAGGCCTCGCTTCTTGCAAGTACCTGGACGAACAAGTCCTCAAGGATCTTGGCCTATGGGATAATATGAAAGAGATGTTCGACCGCATTGGATGGGGTTCCATCTTGACGGGCATGTGGCCTACATGTCCACGGGCTTCATATGAGCTTCTATCCACCTTGGTCATCCCAACCGCTCAAGTAAAGCGCCCTCAAACGGTGTATTTCCGGTTGGGAAATGCGACACACTCATTGACCATGAGGCAAGTAAACGAGATTTTCAATTGCCCGGATGGAAGAGATTATGAGAAGCCAAGGGGGTTTAAACCAAAGGTGCTATGGAAAGAGATGACTTTGCGACTCAAGTTTACTCTTCGGGGAAGTCAAAGGCCACCCTACTCCGCAACCCCGTCTTTCGGGTAATTCAAAGAATACTTGCCCATACGGTGTTCCAACGGGGCGAGAATAGCTCATGCCGGAGCGTTGAGCTTCAAGTTTTGTGGTGCATGCTCAATTACACAAGGCTCAACTTGGGCAATTTCTCTTCCGCCAACTTTGGGCCCAAAAGCATCAACAGTCGGGAGTCCTTTGTTGTGGTGGATTCATATCGGCTATAGCTCAATCTCTTTGTCCTGAATACGACGAGTGGGAGAAGCTCAATGACAACTTAGTCATGGACTTGAACATGTTGAAGAATATGAGGGTTCTTGTCTCCACTTCTCGGCCTTACCTTTTCCGCCAAAGCAAGGAGTACATGCCTCAGAAGGGAGAAAAAGAGATAGTGGAGATCTTCCCATTGCCTGATCCCGTCCTCACCGAGATTACCACCTTTAATCAACGAACAAATTGGAAGATGGATACGCCAATTCATGAGATGGCTATCCTAGCGGCCGGCAATCCAAGGATATAAGTGGAGGCGAGTGGTAGTAGTGGGGGAGAAGAAGAAGAGGATGGTGAAGGAGAAGATGGAGACACCAACAATGAGGATGATGATGAAGCGGGCGAGCAAGCAAGAAGGGAAGCCCGTCTTGAAAGAAGAAGGCAAGAGTTGAGAAGAGGCCGAGGGCATCAAGCCTTTGAGCAAGGTCAAGGCTCCCAAGGAGGCTCTCAAGGGGGGTTTCAAGGTGGTTTTCAAGGTTTTGGGGGGTCCTTCGGACCCTATAACATGTATAGCGGACCGGCGGGACCCGGAACCTTCTATGGTGAAGAATTTGCGAGTATGCCGGAGTAAGTGGCGCATATCGACAACTATTGCACACAGTGGGATAGTGAGTTCGCCGTCATGAGGCACGATATCCAAGCCTTGGGGTAATGCGCCAGGCGTCGTAGCTAACCGAGTAGCTGTAGAAGCATGTGTACAAGCTCGTAATGAAGGACGTGATCTTGCTGCCGAGGGTAATGCAATTATCCGTGAAGCTTGCAAATGGAGTCCTGAATTAGCTGCCGCTTGTGAGGTGTGGAAAGAAATCAAATTTGAGTTTAAAGCAGTGGATACTTTGGATAAATAAAAACAAGGAAAATGTAAAGTAATTACTCTCCGTTCTCTTAATTGAATTGCAATTAAACTCGGCTCAATCCTTGTCTTAGGCAACAAGACATGCTCGAATGCCAACAAATGCAACTTGAGAATCAAAGAGCCTTTCAAGATGAGATGTATGCTCGCTACGACCAATTCAGGGACGATCTATATGCTCGGCAAGACACCTTTCACCAAGAATAAAGGGCCGATTGGCAAAGTTATCAACAACAACACCGAGCCGATTTCCAAAGCTTTCAACAAGATCTCTATAATCGTCAAGAGCGGTTTCAACAAGAGCAACGGGCGGAGCAACAAACGTTTCAACAACAATGGTTCGATCGGCATGACACGTTCCGTCAAGAATTATTTGAACGCCAAGATCGTTACCATCAGGAGGACCTCGTCAACGAACAAGAGTTGTTGGACCTTGTTCACCGCTTTGAAGCTTCTCAACTTGAGAAAGGTCGTGCATGGCCCCCGCTTCCGTCCCCCCCCCCCCCCCCAAGAGGTATTCCCGTCTTTGTATTTGTTTCTTTCCTTCAAACTTCTTCGATTCCTTCGGTTTCGAATAAGTTTGGGGGAGGGAGGAGATGAATACAAAGACGTTTGTAAATATGTGTGTGTTTTGCTTGGGTTGTTGAGGTTGGTTTGCTTTGAGTAGTTTTTGTGTGCTTAGTTGTGTTAGAATAATTGGAAACTTTTGGAAATATTTGTGGATATTTGAGAAAATTTTGAAAATTTGGAGTGTTGGTTACTATGATTTTGGTTGTGTATTGCTCATGTAACTGTGGGGAGATGCCTATGATGATATTGTTTTGTTTTTGAGAAAAGTGGGTTGGAATTGAGCATGCTTGATTGGTTTTGCATGGGTTGATGGCATGATGATTTTGATTCTTCGATTGTTGAACAAAACCCGTGAGACTTGAGCTTTATTATGCCAAATGGTGCACCTTTGTTCTTGTGGGTTTGATCATGCATGCATTTTTACTCCTTGAACTTGCGTTGGATCTATGTTGAGAATGCTAGGTTGTGCAAGAACTTGGAAATGACCTTAGGCCATCTTTGTTAGCCACTTCATATCCTAAACACATCCTTGTGCTTTATATTGTCCATTGTTAACCCATTTGAGCTTGATTCGGCCTTTCTTTGATAAACCGGAGTAAAGGGGGTTGTGGTTGTGTAAGGGTATCCGGGGTAGGTTGTAAAATGAAGAAATAAAATGATGATTTAATGATGGTTTGGGTAGTTGTAATGGACTTGATGCATTGAAAAGAAGAAAATTTTTCCCATAAGCTCAATGTGAAAAAAAAAAAAGAGAAAACAAAAATGATGAGTGAAAAAGAGAAAAGAATGTGGAAGTGAAGCAAAAGTCTCATTGTGTATTAGGATGTCTTCCACTTGAAAATTGAGAATGAATTGTAAAAGAAAGAAAATTTGAGCATAAGGGAATGAAATTGTTGTTTGAAGTCCATTGAATTGGTAGTGCATGGTAGGGGAGGAAGATGGAATGATTCTATGTATGTTTTGAAGTAGAAATAAGGTTGGTGAATGAACTTGTTAAGTCACTTAGCCAAATTTCCCCTCCTAAACCAACGTGCCTACATTGCAACCTAAGAAAAAGCCCTTTGTGATCCTTGTTCTTGCATGACACGTGTCGCAATGGAGATATTAGACGATATGCAAGCCTATGGTGAGTAGAGTGCATTGTATGAATTCGATGAGTGCATAACCATATATTTTGAGGGTTGAGAGATACACTTCCATGTGAGGTTCATTGATTGAAGAGTTGAGATTGATATGCATGTGATTTGTGTGGAATCATTGACGGTTTGCTTGGTTTTGGCTTTCAAGTTGTTTTGTGTAATCTGAGGCATCTAGGATCCAAAGTTGCTACTCTATGCGATGTTTATGTTCTTTATTTGAATATATTGTTCGGGTTGAACAATGCTTAAGTTTGGGGAGTGATAAACATCTATTTTGTAGCAACTAAACATGTTATCATAGCACAATTTGCCTTGTTTTGTCCTTAAACGTGATTGGTTTGGTATCATTTTCACGTTTTGGTAGTGCTTGTGCATGTGTGTAGGTTGAGCATAGGAGGCTAAGTCGAGAGCGAAAGGTCATAGAAGAGCGGAGACGAAGAAACGGGACGAAAAGGTGGAAAACGGGACAGAACGGAGCGAACCAGTGAAAACCAGCGGTCCAGGCATGATTTCCAGCGGTTCAGCCTTGGACCGCCGAAAATCAGTTCCAACTGCCGATCCGCCCTCCGAAAGTTACTGGAATTCAAGCCATGAAGAAACTTCAAACCGGCGGTCAAGTCGGTGGTCCAGCCCTGAACCGCCGAAAATCGGGTCCAGACTGCCGAAAAACAGGGGCAGACCACCGAAAAATCCTATTTTTGCCCAAAATCGTGTTTTTCTTCCCTCTTCGCGATTTTAACATGTAATAGCACTTTCTACCTTCTATATAAACCGCAGCCCCAAAATGTGGAGAACACATCTCCTACACTAAATTCCATTTCAAATAGTTTCCAATTAGGGTTCTAAACACGTTTTAATTCATTGTAATAGTGATTAAGCTTGGATTTGAAGACTTTTTGAAGATTTCAACATTGGGTTCCTAGTTTTTCATCCATGCTATCATTTCTCTTTTGTTTATTGTTGATTTTCATTATGTCTAGCTAGATTTTTTGTTGGTTTTAGGGGTTTGTGATGATTTGTTGATGGTTTGATCATATCTTATTGAATCTTCTATCCTTCCTCTTCTTAGTTGTGAATTTGGTGCTTTGATTCTTGTGGGAATTGTTGATCACCTTTCTTGCATGCTTAGTATTTGTGAAAACTCTTAATAGGTTTTTGCTTGCTTGGAATCCCATTTTCACTTCATGTTTTGGCTTGAGGCTTAGTAGGTGATTGTTCAATGCATGGTAGCTTATGATCCTTGTGCTTTTGGGAGTTTTTGATTGGCTTGAGTCTTAATAAGAGATAGTTGATTGAATGATCCTCTTTTACTAATTATCGAGAGAGATTGGTGGATAATTGTGTGGATTGCTTCCTAAGTGGAGTATTAGAAATGGTTTGTATGATTTAGTAAATGTTGATCAAGCTATCTAGAATCAAAATGAATCCCTAGAACCAACCCTTTCTCGTAATTGTTCTTTATTTGTTTGTTTGATCTTTTATTTGTCGTTTTTGCATGTTCTTGTCTCTTAATTGCTCATTTAGCTTCGATTTCTTGTTTAAGAGTTTGTATGAATCCCAAATCGCTTTGTTCAAAGAGCTTGACTAGTAGGAATGTGCATGAATTTTATTTCCACTAAAAACTCGGCTAATAGTCCTTGAGGATACGATAACTTGTTATTTTATACTACAATTGCCCGTTAAAGTGCGGTATAATTGCTTGGTAGAAAATTAGCGATCACTAGTCCCAAGACCATAACTTCCTTTCCTTTCGTTTTTAGCCCGAGACTAACACTGCTTTTGTAATTAGTCCCAAGACCATATCTGCTTTTATAGAAACTCAAGACTATCACTGCTTTTGTAAATAGTCCCGAGATTACAACTTCTTTCTCATAGAGCCTGAAGGCTCTGCCTGCATATCACATATAACTTGTGCAAAATATATAATAAGGATAACTATAACAATTTAATAGCTTTTCTTTCAAGTGAAAATTTAAAAATCAGGAGTAATTAAGGAAATTTAATATTTCACATGTTATCAATCAATAAAACAAAACAAAACACTTATAGTATACTAAACAATCATATGCAACTTAAAACCTAGGCAATTAAAATATTTCTTCTATACAAACAATCATATGCAACTTAAAACCTAGACAAGGATTTAATAAATAATATATATACACTTAATCCTTAATTAAGAAAGATTCTAATCTAACTTAATCACACATACTCTTATTATGCGAAAAATAATATAAAATGTCATACCAACAAATAAATGCCATATCATGCTCATGCTTATGCTTGGTAAGTAATTCTAGGCGTGATTTATAGGACTTAAATAAATAATTGCATAAAAATAAAATAAAAAATCATATCTTAAACCTTTTAATAACGCATAAATTTTCGGGGTGTTACATTCTCCCCTACTAAAATAAAATTTCGTCCTCGAAATTTCTAAAACGAAATCATCCATGATAAAAACTTTGCTGGCAAAATTCAAATAATTTGACTCGAAAAACTTTGTACCTTTCTCAGAGCGATGCGACGGTGCGATGATGGTCTTAACTTTTTTTTTAATACCTCAGAAGCAAGTCTACAGAATCGTAGACCTGCTCTGATACCACTCTGTAACGCCCCAATTTTCATAAATAAAAGGAAACGTTATCTTTCTACATCATGAAAATAATAAAGACTTTTACAGCGGAAGACAATATAAATGACATTTAATAAAGCTCATTTTGACTATTTGACCATCACCACTCGCTCCACCGCATATCGCCCGAGACCTCTCCTGAAAAGATTAAATATTTTGGGGTGAGTACTTTACACTCAGTGGGGGCATTTATCCAAATTATATAACTCACAACAAGAATATACATGAATTAAACTTTCATAGCCTCGTTCGTAGACGAAAACCACTAGTCCGAAGACCACAACTTTCTTTTTTTTTTAGCCTGAGACTAACACTGTTTTTGTAATTAGTCCCAAGACCATAACTTCCTTTCCTTTCGTTTTTAGCCAGAGACTAACACTGCTTTTGTAATTAGTCCCAAGACCATATCTACTTTTATAGAAACTCAAGACTATCACTGCTTTTGTAAATAGTCCCGAGATTACAACTTCTTTCTCATATAGCCTGAAGGCTCTGCCTGCATATCACATATAACTTGTGCAAAATATATAATAAGGATAAACAAAATTTGCAACTTAAAAACCCCACCTTAACCTTTCTTGACTCGACTGGAAAATCTGCAAATTAATTAGTTAAGTCCCACGCGCCGATCCTATAAATGAATATGTATCATGATGCATGCTTTTAATGAAAACAAAACTAACGAATTAACATCCAGTTAATAACCTTAGAAATTATTTAATAGGCATACTGACACGTACACACATGTAATAAGAGAAAAAACTCATCAATCATCAAAGAAATCCACACTGTAACAAGCTATGATCACATCACTTGTCTATCTTAATTCAACTTTCAATTCCAATAATTTATTTAACAAGGAAAATAGCATACATTGAGACTCGCATATCAGCCAAGCAGACAGACATGCATAAACTTTACTTAATGCTATTTTATACCAATATATAAATTTATAAATATATTAAAAAGGTAACACAACACCTAATACATATTTCAACTTAAATAAATACGTTCTGCTTGGCTATTAGAAATCAGAGAAGTAAACATATTAATACATACCCAATCACAACGATAAAAATCCCCAGTATATACTAATTATTACATGCAATTAACACCCAAGATCACTGACAAATTCAACTACACAGTAAATAACTCCCAAATTTTATTATTTAATATAATATATTTGCACACAACTCGGAAGGTACCAATAAAAATACATATCAATCCTTTGTGTTACAAGAACATAATAAAGAACTAGGGTGCCCGATTACTACTCTATGTACAAAATTTCATAATATTTCATCCCATTAATTAATTTATACATATAAATAAATCTAACGGTCTTTACTATGATAAAAGCTATTCAAAAAGAAACATTTTGACCCACAGACGTACATGCAAAGAAAATTACACTCACTCATATACTTGATTAAATCCTAGGCATAAGGTAGAAATATAAAATATGTGACGTAGACTCTCAAATACCACAAATAACTAGAACATGCTCTTTCCATGTTATTTTTTTCTTTTATCTTTCAACAACAGAGAAAAATAATTGGAAGAAAGAAAATAACTAAAATGAGTGAAACAATGACTTACAGATGAATAGAAGAAAACAAAAGGAACGAGGGATTGTATTTCTGTAGTCTCAATCTTTGAAGGATTTAATGCGTGAAGGAGAAAGACATAAGTCCTCCTATTTATACTAGTAATTAGGGTTAATTAAAAGAGGATAATTATAACAATTTAATAACTTTTCTTTCAAGTAAAAATTTAAAAATCAGGAGTAATTAAGGAAATTTAATATTTCACATGTTATCAATCAATAAAACAAAACAAAATACTTCTCGTATACTAAACAATCATATGCAACTTAAAACCTAGACAATTAAAATATTTCTTCTATACAAATAACAAGGATTTAATAAATAATATATATACACTTAATCCTTAATTAAGAAAAATTTTAATCTAACTTAATCACACATACTCTTATTATGCGAAAAATAATATAAAATATCATTCCAACAAATAATTGTCATATCATGCTCATGCTCATGCTCATGATAAGTAATTCTAACCTCGATTTATAAAAATTAAATAAATAATTATATAAAAATAAAATAAAAAATTATATCTTAAATTTTTTAATAACGCATAAATTTTCAGCGCGTTACACACTCCCACCACATATTGTGGGGAGAAAGGAGTATTTGTATATAATCAGAAATGGAGGGTGAAAAGAAGCAGGTCCAGCACGAATCGTGGATAGAAAGAAAGGGTGAAAGGGTGCAAGTTGACAAGATTGAAATTCCCAATGAGAAAGAAACATTAGTAGGATCCAGCTCACGTCAAAATCCAAATCCATATACGACTCTATTTATTTATCCATTCAATTCCATGCTAGCTTTTCACACCTATTCACCGCCAATTCTTCTCCTCCTAACACATAAATTTATTTCAAGGACCAATATACTACTACTACTTATGTTGAGGCGTAAATTCGTACAATCTGATAAAAATTTAAATAAACAATCTGATACTACAAGACTTACTACTAAAAAAATTAAAACATGCCCAAAAGGTTGAGCTCATTCACGTCAAATTATTAGTAAAGTGAATGTTGTTAGTAATTTTTTTTTATCCATCCAACTGGAATATGGCTGGAATTCCATCTACTCAGTACACGCACTATATCATCCCTAACATGGAATTATGAAAAATCACCCCACATCACATTTATTTATCAAGTCACCTTTTTTTAAATTGGACCTACTTTTGATGGAACATATTATTCAATCCATCCACTTAATAGGATTCTATTACATTTTAGTAACGTTTAATTTAAGAATTCTCTCAAGAAAGGAAGTTTAATTGAAGAAACTCGTAGGCATATTTAAACCCAAGAATAATACTTTTTTTCAAACGCACTGTGATCAGCACACGCGTAAAAATAAAAGGAAAGTTAATTATAATCTTATAAATAATTATATTTACTCTTAAAATTAAAATTCTATAATTATAATATAATATATTTTTAAATATATATATTATTCTTTTTAATTAGTGTGACTGACCACCATATAAATATAAAGCAACAAGTTGATCAATTCTTGGTAAAACCTTACAAATTCGTAGTATAATTTATTTTATGAAATCCATGGAAATCACTAGGTCTCGGGGTTAATCTGGAAACATGGTAGACCACAAGATGAGCTTGTACATGCATGTTACAAAATATAATAATTATGAAATTGAAATAAAAGTTAAAGTAATGTACAAAGTGGGAGTTGCAGGACATGAAATTATGGGCTTCCTTCAAAAATGGCGGCCCAACATGACGCACTACTGGACAAGAGACAGCATGCAGTACCTCCTCGTTCGTCGTGTCCAAAACCATTCCTACTTCACTACTTTACTTCTCTCTAATATTTTAAGAAAAACAAAACAAAATTTTATGCAACGGATAAATGATGATTCAAATACTTAAAATATCACACGTAACTTTTCTTCCGCAGTCGGTTGCATCGGATAATCTTCCCAATTGATGACTTGCGATAAGAGCCAAGCTTATTGCTTTCTCTTTTTAGCAAATATTGTTGTTATATAAGCGGGAGAAATTAGGGTGAAACCACAAATGTTTTACAGTGAGCCTTATTGTCGGGTCTCGAAATAATATCCTTTTAGACGTATTTGTATTTCATAAGTCATGATCCTTAAAACGACAAGGTGTGAAATTAGGCAAATTGCAAATGATAGTACAAAAATATGAACTAATAAATATTATGATCAATATAAATTTTCGTCAAAAAAACAAAACAAAATGATCAATATAAATTTAATTGATCTTGTTTGCGAATAAAATATGTAAATATGGTCAAAGCTTGTTAATGTTCATTAATAGTTGGATTAGCTCGTAGTATAACATTATGTTTTTACATTTGACTCGTACTCCTCCATCCCCATATTCATAGCACGTTTCTTTTGAGCACCGATATTAACAAATGAAATTAAGGATAGAAAATATATTTAGTGGATATAATAGAATATAAATAATAAAATAAAATAAATTTTATTATTTAAATAATAAAGTAAAATCGATGGTAGATAGAGAGCGAATAATATGACAATGTTAACAATTCGAAAAAATAAACAAATCATGTTACATGAAATATACCGAAAAAGACTACATGGCATTAATAGCAGAACAGAAGGAGTATATTATTTATATAGAAACGTCTAGTTGCTTAATAAGATTAGATAAATATACTCGATAGTAGTGTATTTTTTAAGGTCGGCTAGACTGGACAAAACTCGAGTAAAGATCATTCACTGAATTCGACAATAAAAATCAATTACAGTCCCACTTCAAAATATGCGGTCCGGCCCGGTACGAATACATTACACTTTCACACGCCTATATAAATTTGAAGCACCGGAGGGAAGGAACCGCACCAACTTCCTTCTTTATAGAAACTCATTTTGCAAATAATATAAAATAGCTTAATCACTCTACTAAAAATGGCTTATCGTCCCCTTCTTCTGTTTGCCCTTCTACTCATCTCTCTTGCTCTGGTAAACATTCAGTTAATTCTTTGATAGTATAAATTTGCCGTTATTTTCTGCTATGTTAAATTCTTTGAATTATGATTTTTTTGTAGGTATCGTCCGACATTGAAACTGGAAAAGAAGTCGCACTGGTTCGACCATCTCTCACATATTCTTCTTCTCTACGTAGTTTTGCATGCAATTAATTCCCTCTCTAACTAATAAATTTTCTCCTCAAATTATATATGTTAAAGGTGGTGAAAGGCAATAACAGAAGGCTTCTATCCTATGTTGGTATGTTATTCTTGGAATGATTAATGAAGTGATTAGCGTGTGTCCTTAATCTTAATTTGTAATAAAATAATGAATGTAAAAAATGATGATTGATAATGATATGGATATGTGCAGATTGTGGGGAGAAGTGCAAGGTGAGGTGCAGCTTGCACTCGAGGCCAAATGTGTGCAGCAGGGCATGTGGGACCTGCTGCGTGAGGTGTAAGTGTGTGCCACCTGGCACTTCTGGTAACAGGGAGGTGTGTGGGAGTTGCTACACTGATATGACCACCCATGGCAACAGAACCAAGTGTCCTTAATTACATGTTAATCATTATGTTAAGTTAAGTTTTGAGGGTAAGAGTAACTCTCTTCTCTAGTTTCTGACTCTGAATGCATGTATGTATGTATATACTACTACATGACTTCTGTTTTCTTGTCTTTTTAGCTGTGTGTGTGTATGGAGGGAGGTGTTTATCTTTGTTTCGCTCCATTCTCTACTATCTATGCTATGGACCGGAAAAGCTGACCCCGTGTTTGATTTAATACGCTTTTATGCATAAGTAAGTATACACTTTAAGGAGATAATTGATATGCTGAAATGGATAGGATGGAATGAAACGGACATTACCTACTTTCATTTCATTTCCTAACTTAGTACTCTCTCCGTTCATGAAATGGTTGTCACTTTTGTCATTTAAGTCCGTTCACGAAATAATTGTCAATTTCATTTATAGTAATAGGTGTCACAGCTCCAAATTCCGAGGGACGGCAAAGCCGGGGTGCGATTAGGGGTTAGATTAAAGAAGGGGGAAGAAGGGGGATGAATAAGAATAAACGAATGAACAAACATTAATAACAGAATAAACTCTATGAACAAGATTTCATTAAAATGAAAGAGTTGATCTCGAAGGATCACTCGACAAGGTTCTCGAAAAGAAACTGAGTTAATTGTACGGGGTTTAGACCCAACAGAAAGATACATTAACTTCAAAAAGAGATTGGCAGCGGAAAGCGTAAAGCTGAATACAAGTTCTTATTCTAATTACGACTTCTTAACTCAACATCAACCACCGCCGCTCCTGTCGCTCAACCTGCACATTTTATAAAGCATATGCAGGGCTAAATACAAAAGCACTTAGTGGGCACATTGTCGAAAACATAACATAAATATAGATAATCAGGCATCTTATTTCTGTAGCACATCGGGATTTTTCAATAAATTCCCGTGTCTACTAAACATTTTCTTTCTCATTTTCACAATATGGCTTGATCAAGCACTTTTCTGACAGATGTTACGTTCAATATTGCTCAATAATTATCACCGTGGCTGGCCACCCCTCAACAGGGTTCCACACACAACGGCTACTGTGTACACTAACTTTGGATAGCAAGTCGGCTAACTCAAAGTCCGATCGTTTTAGTTAGCAAGTCGGCTAACTAATAATTTTGGATAGCAGGTCGGCTAACTTAGAAGGGTACAAGAGAACTCACATAAAAACAAATTATTTCATGCTCTGATTATCACGTTGAAAACACAATTATCAAAGCTTGTAAACAAAGATTTTCGAGCATCGCTCATTTTATTTTGTATATAGAAAAGCCTACCTGACTGATTACAGAACTACTATTCGAGCTTCCGTCTCTGGTCTTCCGTCCTATCTTCGGTGCTAACTTCCCCATTTTATCGTAAATAAAAAAACTTAAACAACTTGAACGCAACGATAAAAGAAACAGGAAAACGAATCGGTTTTTAGTCTTTTAGGCGTTTACACTTTTACTACTTTCTTTTGATTAACTAATAAACGAGACTTCGATCAATTCTCATCTACAAACTGACTCGGCTCATTATTCGACACTTAGGTCAGTAGGTAATGAATGTCGATAACTTAGAACGACTTAAAAGTTCACAAGGAACAAAGTTGAAAAGGATTCAACTTAGGAAACTAAGCTTTGGAAACTTACTGCACAAGTCAGTGATTCTGGGGTTCGCACATAATAGAGCATATTAAAATAGGGGATGTAATTTATACCAAAAGAAAGTCATGGGTGTCTAGTTTACTCTCCAATTTACGGATCTCGATTTCGTTAAGCGAGCTAGAAGTTATGACAATTTCCGTGAAACGTCGCAAAACAGTCGCACGAAACCCTAATGCTCGACAAAACTCGACGCACGATTCCCTAAGTTCGATTAATGCTATTCCACTTTTATTTTCACGAAATTTTCATCTTAATCAGTCAACATGCAGTATCCCTTAATCGGGTTCACATTCACGCCTTTTGATTAAACAAACGACGAGTATTTCCTCGTCATTTCCAACTAACCAATTACTATACCAAAACAATTTCAAATTCAAATCCTATTTCATTTTCGTTCATCCACTTCTCGTTTCTTAACTATATCTCATAACATCTCGTATCTCGGATGGAAAAGTCGTCAACTACAAATTCGTTCATCAACTAATAACAATCATTATTATTAAAAAGGATTTCCTTATTCGACTTTTCTACCGGCTTTTAAACTCGTTTCTTCGTCTCTTAACGAAATTTCAAACTTCTTAGAATTTGTTCAAACTTTACGGTTACGATCATTAACTAACAAGATTATCAAAGGTTCGAATCACAATCCTAAATCATTATCTATTCTCGACTTATCGTCGATTGTTCGTTTCTTAACGAAAATCTTACGTTCTCCGTTTTCGTTCAAATTTTACAACAACGATCATCATCTAACGAGCATCACTAATATGTAAACCATATTCTAAAAACATTATCGAGCTTCAACTTAACGACGTGTTTTCCGTCTCTTACGTTTTTCGTTTTATTTTAAGAAAAATCTCAAATAAATATATATTCATCCTCAATCATCCTACATCTCATTTCCATAAACAAAACATGTATATCATATCATTTATTACACCAAATAATGCATTCATTATCTCTTATATTTCAACTTTTATTTTTAAAAAAATCTAAATTAAATCATGTGATCATCTAACATCATGTAGAACACAATTCTATTAATCAAACATCAAAGAAATCGAACTACGAAAAACCCCTAAAATCCTCTAAAATTTCGGTAATTTCAATAGGTTATGAGGGATTGATTTTCTTCGATTTAAAACCATAGAACCTAAATCTAAGAATACTAGAACATGTATTAATCAAAGGACAACATGCTTCTTCATGCTCCTATGATTCGAAAAAAAATGAAAATGATGGGAAAGGATTTGTGTTCGGTTCATAACGTAGACGATGTTCTTACCTTGCCGAATATGAAGTCGGAAATGAAATTAATCGGTAGATGGGAGACTTGTGTTCTTGAGAAAGCTTGAAGGATGAAGCTTTAATGGAGGATTGATGAGAGAAAAATGAGAGAGAGAGGTTGATGGTGGGGTGGCGGTAATGACTTGTGAGGGAGGGAGAGGATGACTCACCTATTACTATACATAAAGGTGGAAAAATCTAACTAAAGAGTGGTGACTCGCTAAGGGAGTGTTTGATTTCGATTTATTAGACGGAAATATCTCGTTAGATTAGAAATAAATCACGTACTCTGAAAACCTAATTCGTTTTTCAAAATCCGAGAAAAAGTCGGGATTAGACAGTCTAAATTTCGCCCGGAAAATCATACAAAATAACTTTCTCCGGTGAACTCGTATCGAAGAAAAAGTGAATGTAAATTCTGACGGATTTTAAATCTGAGTTTTCGGACGATAAATTTGTCGGATGCGAAAACCCTAATACAGTAGTCGTTCGACCGACTTCTAAAAATTATTTTCAGAAACGGATTTAACCGTAAATCTTAGAATCGAAAATCCTTAACTTAGGCGTGCAAAGCCTTAATTATTAATTAACTTTTTATTTTAATGACGGATTAAACATCCGGGGTGTTACAATAGGACTTACATAGTACATTATTTTTAATATTATATTTTTCACTGCTTCACTCACATTTATTGTGGGATCTTTACTCCACTCACAATCATATTCACTATTATCCACTACCACTTACTATTTTTTTAAAATCTGTATTGTTCATAATGTGACAACCATTGCATGAACGGAGGGAGTACGTTTTATGATTGAGAATTGTCATTCCATCTAATTACTATTTCATTTTCTATCTAATTACTATTTCATTTTCTATGAGATCAATCATTCCTTCCTCAACCTATGATATCATTCATTCCTAATGCTTCTATTTTTGTACTTTAATTATGTTATCTTCGTATATTTACAATTTTGTCAACATTACCCACTAACCAAGAATTATTTAACACTTTTGTACGCACACATATATATATATATATACACACACTGGCATAAACAACTAATATATACATAATTAATAAAAGAATGTCAATTTCATGTCTTTACTTATATTTTGTGTATACCAAGCATATGAATCAATTTACTCATTCTATTTTTAACTCATTCCATCCATTTCATTCCTAGCTCATTCCGTTCTGTCGTACTAATCACCTCTAATTGGATTAGTGAACTCTAATTAGGAATTATAAAATTAAACTAAAACATAAAGATTGAAATTGTCAAAAGAACAATGATAATGGGCATGTGATGGGATAATTTATAAAGTAGATTTCATAATAAATATAGAAATATATCGAAATAAAAGGGAAACCAAACTAAACCCATTATCACCACCCTTTTAGTGTTGGTGTCATAGTGTGTGGCTGATCGTAAATGTGTTACTTCTAGTGTTGAGTTTAACGCGAATTGTAGAATGAATTTTGAAAGAAAAAGTAATATACGTTAAATTATCAATGAAGTTATCAATGAAGATCACATACAACACGGAATCGGGTCTTCAATTATATGCCCACTGCAAAAAATTAAATGTGAATATATTTTTAATTGAACGAAAGTTGAAACAATACCAATTTTAGTATTTTATACAATAAATATGGGAAAGAATCTCTGAAACTAAGGCCTAAATTAGACTCTTCGTAGAGGCGCGCTCGTGGAGTTCGCTTATCATTGTAGAGCCTGGAGCTCGCAAGAAGCTCGCAAGAGAGAGCATGCTCCGATGGAAGAAATGAGAATTAATGGTGGGCCTATCCACATTTTAGAGCTCACAAATGGATAAGCTCATTGCTGCAACCCTAACGAGCATGCGAGTTCGCTGTGACGTAGCTATTAGGCGAAAACGATCGTGGAGATCGCTGCTTCCCATTGCCTTAGGCCAGATCATTTTTCAATGTGGGTAGAGGATTTTCCAGAAAATTTTAGTTTTCATAGAAGTACGTATTGGGCTGTAAGATCAAACCACGACATGGATCGGCCCATTTAGCTCAACTACTGGACCTTAACCACCACTACCAATTACAATAGCTCCAATCAATCGTACAATCAAAACAGACCCCAAATGCACATGGGTGGTAATTTCTAATCATATCCTCCAAATTTTTTCATACAGCCACCAAATTTAAAAAATAATAAAAATATTAATAAAAGTACTATTTTAACCTATAACTAGCTGTAGCCCCAACCCTCATAAAAAAGAAAAAGCTGTAGCTGCAACCAAATTTTATTAGTAAAAGACAATCCCTCTTAAACATTGATATCACCCTTTCGTTGCAAAAGAAGCGGTTGTATATGCTTGAGTATGCCAGATTGTCGCAAGCTCTCTATCCGATGGGAAGAAAGTCCATAGGCTGCTGCGGTACAATGTGAGAGACGGCCGAAGACTGCGGCGGCAACGGCGGGATGCATGTTCTTCACAAAGATGAGCGAGTGAACGAAAGCCTTATGAATCGATAGGATCGAAGAGCCACCCATCATGCTTATTCGAATTATCCATTTGTTAGATGAAAGATTTAAAAAATGATGTTTATAGGAGGAAATTAGTTTTTTTAGGCATGGAGTGAATTAGAATTAAGTAAAATCAAATTGGGTTTGAATTAGAAAAATAATTTATTAATCTTTGTAAGCTTCGAAGTCGTGGAGATTTTGTTCACCTCTGCAGTTCAACTACTTCTCCACCACAGACTCGTTGAGGAAGGGGGGCAATAATTATTTTACGTGTTTTTCTTTTTTCAGAAGTTGGGGGCTATAGATTAAGTTTTGAAGTATTTATTTAGAATTTAATTTGAGGGGTTATAGGGTAAAACAATACTTTCATTATTATTTTTATTATTTTTTAAATTAAGTAGCTATAGTGAGTAATTTCGGGGCTATGTTTAAAATTATCCAAACAATAAAGAAAATTTATAAAATCTAATTTTCGGGTATGTTATGGAAGATATGCATCGAAATTATAGCAAGCTCATATCGAACTTGGACAATTGTGTTGTGTCACATGTATCTCCCATAAATCGCAAATCGGATTTCCTACTCTCATTTCGTGTTCTATTCTCTACTCTGTCCATTGGTTGAACGACATGTGGCATTGACTAGGGTTTATTCCACCCAAATAGAGTATATAATTATATCCAAATCGCCAAATGTCAAAAATCCGACGAATGAAATAGAGGATGAAACACTAGAGGGAGTAGAAGATCCAAATTGCATGAATCGAGTTTATTTTTTGTTCAACGTGTTTCTCACGAGTTGAGGTGGAAAATATCTATTGTCCATATTTCAAATATAGTCCAAAAAGTAATTATTTTCAGAATAGTTTAAAGTCTGATAATTTCTAAAACTCGGGCTCAAAGATTATGTCACTACGATCAATACTAAACTAAAACTCACAGTATAGCCCCCGTCCCTATTTATGACAAAGAATAGAATACGAATGACTATGATTTGGTCTCCTTATTTTGGGTATCTGCATTCCTATGAAGCTCATGTTTGGTTGGACATTTTTGAGGTATGAAAAAAATAATTCACTTAATTGAATTCATTACTTGTTATTTGATTGGTGTATTGAGTTAATTATTACCCTTATTTAAGGGTAACTCAAACCCTCAATATGTTACCCTCCAAACTAGAGGAGTAATAAAATTCTTCTCTCCGAATTCATTTCCCTTACTTGTGATTCATTTCCATTGTTGAACCAAACACTCTATAAATGTAACGGTTATTGTTAACATTCCTCTCATTGACTTGATTTCATTCCCTTTCCATTCCTCTACTTAAATCAAACGAGCACTAAATTTCTTTATTCGACTCGACATGAATTTAAGGCTTATTTAAGGAGAACTCCTTTCATTCATTCTATTCATCGGTTCATACGAAATGCAAATATGTGTGAGAATCCTAATGAATCTACCCTCTGTTCTTGTTTAAGTGTTCCATTTAACTCAAATTTTTGTTGCTAAATAAGCGTCATATTTCAAAATATTCAAAAATGTAAGTTATTTAGAATATAAAAAAATATATTTTTTTCCGGCTATTCGGTTTAACTGAAACCGAACCATAATAAAGTACGATTTTGTTTGGTTTTACTCACTTTATATTCCTCGGTTACTAATTATATAAATAAGTTTGTTCGATTTTTGCACGGTTCAATTCGGTGACAGAATAATCGAATGCCCACCTTCATTCAAACTAACAATTAAAGATTGAATGCATCAAATTTATAATACAATAAACAAGGACTGATTCTCATAACAATAAAATATTAATAAGGTCTTTTTTTGTAGAAACATAATTAATAAGGTTATGAATGTAAATTTCATTGCACCTTTGATATACTCCCTTCGTCCATTAATTCTCTATTCATTTGGTGCTGGCACGAAGCTTAAGAAAAGCTGATAAAGTGGAGTTGGTGGGATAAAGTTGTTTTTGAGGGGTATAGTTAATAAATGTAGTTAGTTTGTTAATTTTTTATCAACAAAAGTAGAAGAGATAGTGCAGTATTGTATGCATCTCTTTTTGCTGACTCAGGACAAGCAGGGGCTGCTCGACTTCCTCTCCAAAGTCCCCCATGAGAATCGCCTCCAATGGAACGCCTCCGTCTCCGCCTGCACCTGGGTCGGCGTCGGCTGTGACCCCTCCAACTTCTCCATCTACTCCCTCCGCCTCCCCGGCGTCGGCCTCATCGGCCAGATTCCCCCCAACTCGCTCGGCCGGCTCACGCAACTCAGTCCTCAGCCTCCGCTCCAACCTCCTCTCCGGCCCCATCCCCGCCGACCTCTCCAGCCTCAAATCCCTCCGCAACGTCTATTTGCAGAAGAACCAGTTCTCCGGCGAGTTCCCCCCGAGTCTGACCGAGTTGACCCTTCTCACCCGCCTCAACCTTTCCTCCAGAACACTGCCTTTTCCGACAAGATGCCCAACATCGCCACGCCGGGCCTTGACGGCTTCAACGTCTCCAACAACCGCCTCAACGGCTCCATCCCGCCGCGCTGGCGAGGTTCCCCTCCTCGGCATTCGAAAATAACCTCACCTTATTCGGCGTGCCATTGTCGCCGTGCAACCCCTTCTTTCCCTCCCCCGCGCCGTCGCCCACCCTGATGCCCCCGCCTTCCGTCTCCTCCCCCAAGAAGAAACGGAAGTTGTCAACCGCCGCCATTGTCGGAATATTCATCGCCAGCGGAATACTAGCCTTACTCCTCCATTGCCGCCGTGGAGATGAAAAAAAGAAGGGAGAGAGAGAGAGATCCGATACATTTGGGCTTGGGTAATTATATTTGGGTTGGTTTAATTAGTGTATTGGATTAGTGTATTTAATTAGGTGGGTTTGGGCTAATTGGGCTAAAGGGTAGAAAATATGCAAAAAAAGTAAGGGTAGATAGGTAATTTTATAGAAACAGTTATAGAAATATTGGACACTGATGCGTCCAGAAATGCACATCATGTAAAAATCAGAACACATAAGTGGATGAAGATTAACACTCACCTATTCCACAGCTCTTTTCCGTCCCAGATGGTTGGAATCGTCTTCTATGGAGGAGTCCTGGCGTGGCTCTACAAGAAAAGAAGGGCCGGGGAGGTACCTCGGTGAACCACCTCCGAAGATTAAGTCAGTATTCTGGGTTTTTCTATGGAAGGTGAATGTAACAGGAAAAAACAAGTCTGAAAACAATTGTGTCTTTGTGTGTGTGTTGGATTTGTAATATATACTCGTGCGTTTTCGTGAGAGTGAAGTTGTACGACTGCCAACTCCCTTTTTCTTGGTCTTTACACGTTCCGCTACTCTATTGGCTGTGGTGTGATTGTACTTCCTGACGGTGCCACACGAGTATTAATTAAAGTGTTTTTCATCTATGAGGTATCCAGTTAGGAGAGAGCTCGACATCAGGGACCTCAAAGCAGATCTCTGACTGGATCTGGACGGGAGACCTCCGGGCAGGTCTCTGAGAAGAGATCCCCACAAGAGATCTCAGCTTCTTTATTAGGTCAGCTCCTTGATAAGGTATTCGCAACGACTATATAGAATGCTCATGTCTTCACGAGACCTGGGTATTTTTTGTCCCTATCATCTACTCCCCCCTACTCTGCATTTCGGAAGGTCTCCTTCTGAGAAATACAGAGTAATTTACTTCACATAATTGATGTAACGGGGGACCTCTTTCAGCAATCCGGCTTTTCCTCGTGGAAATCTGCTCATTTCAAATTTTCAAATCAGATCTCTGCTGACCATTATTTTATTAAGTGGAAAATTGGGGGGAAAACTCTTCGGCTTCCCTAACTTTACTCAACCGTCCTCTCTTTCCCTTATACCAGGGTTTCACTTTTATCTCCCTTTACTTTTAGCCACTTCTTCAATTTTTTACTGCAATTCTATCATGGCACAAACTTCTTCCCTTTCTGGAGAATACACCACCTCCGATCAACACGGGCCTCGAGCGTCCGACACCCAGCCTCCGCCTTCTTCACCTGAAGACTCTCAATCAAACACATCTGCTCACACTCAGGTCAGAAAGAAGAAAGTTGCTGCTCGCCATTCCCAGCGAATAGCCGTTCAAAATCCTTCCAGTCCAGCGCCTCCCTCCAACCCTGACGAGGTCATTAATCTAACCGAAGGCTCTCCCCCGTCTGGCCAGGGGGTTAAAGAGGCAGATTCATCACTTCCCTCTGCTGAGATTTCTTCTAGAATATCCTTCAGTAGCGTTCTGGTACCATCAAATAGAGTCAGGTTTAAGGTTTCCCCTTCCCAACTTTGTGACTCAAGTTTGCGATTTGTATGGTCTGTGGCCCAATCAGTTCCACCCTTCTTTTTTCAAAATTTTGCTGACCTTCTTCATTTTGCTTCGCGGAAATGGGGGGGTCCCTACCCCCTCTCTATTTCAAACTGTGTATGACGTGAAGCCCACTGGCTCCTTTTACTATGCTAGCGCTAGGCCCAAAGGTCCTGCTCAATACATATGCGTACCCCGTTCAGCGGGAAAAGAATGGAGGGACAAATACTTCATTGTTACTCCCAAACAGGGTTATTGGCCTTTCGTTTATCCCCAGTGGCAGGAACTTCACCTGAAGCAACCTCGCCCCGCTGTTACGAGTATCTCCCCCATTAACCTCAAAGTGCTACTGCAATTATCTCAAAGGGCACGGCTCGCCCCCTTCCCATTCAATTGCTTGCTATCTGACTCTAGTGTACTTTCCTTCGTCGGGTTGGCACCTCGAGGAGATCACTCTTTTTCTATCGAGGGTGGGTTTCAGTCGTCTTTTTATCTTTTCCTTTTTCGCTTCTCGAGCCTTTCTAACATGAATTTCATTCTTCGCACCCTGCTTGGTGCAGGAACAAGCTGGATTCAGGATGTGAAACTTCCTGACGATAAAGATTTTGACTTTGCCATTCTGTTGGAAGAACAAGCGCGACTGGAGTCTCAGGATCATGATACTTCGCACCCCCTTAATCGAGCTTCCTCACCTGCTGCAGCATCTGCACCGCCACAATCAACTCCCATTGCAACTTCGGGGGTCCTCATTAAGCCTACAGCCACTAAATCACTCAGTTTAGATGTTCCCTCTCAAGGCTTTGACAAGGACAAGACTGCTTCCAGTAGGCCTTCTTCCTCATCTCTCAAAGAAAAAACCAGAGCAGACACCTCCAATACTCTTAAGAGGCCACTTTTTCCTCGACCTTCCTCTGGTGCTGCTAAGAAATCTAAACACACTTCTCTCCTCAACAGCTTTCCTCCTAAGGGAACCGATTCATCCGGTTATGCTTTCAGAGGCCAAACTTCCAGCTCACTTCGCAAATTACCTCCCTCTGAGTGCCTTTCCTTACTGACAACTGTCCCTCTCTCAGACGAAGAGGCTGAAACGAACCCTCCCTCTCTACGCCAGCTTCAAGAGGAGAGCGCCCATAATCTGGTGCAGGTATCGTCACCATTATGCTCTCATTCTCATAGGATATTTTATCTTTAAGTATTATCACATCTTTGCTTTTATCTTTCTAATGTTTCTCTCTCTCTTTCTTGACACTATTGCAGCTGATCAGTACTCATGGCCGATTATTGCAATTTCAAGATGTTGCTCAAGAGAAGGAGGTGGAGAAGCTAAGAGAGGCACTAGTGACTAGCCAAGTGCAATTACAGGAGTTAACCAGGGTGAATGAGGACCTGCAGCACCAAACCCAAGACATCCTGGACACGAGCAGTAGGCTCTCCTTGGCCAATGACGATCTAAAGAGGAAAAACCATGAGTTACTCATGTCGCAGGAGAAAATGTCTGCTTTATCTGAGGGGAATGCATCTCTCAGCCATGCCAATGCCGAGCTCAGCAACCATTTGTCCCAAGTTAACAAGGAACTTGAGGGGAGCAAGAACCTTCTTCTCCCTGCCAACCTTTCTTACCAGTCAGGTTATACTGAAGGGGTTCACTACTACCGCAGCTACATCCTTCGGACCTCTCTGGGCCAACAAGCAATGCAAATTCTTCATCAAGGTCTCTTAGAGTCTTTCCAGGTGTCACCTGAGTAACTGTTGGCTATCCGCCAAGACGTTGCCTCTTTAGCAAAGAGGTGTGGTATGACGGTACTAGCCAAGGCTCACAATTTGGGTTTTAAGGAGCCTATAGAGATGGATTCGATAGTGAAACATCTTCCTCTACCTCCTTCATTCAAGGGTGACCCCTCTACTCCTCTGGGAACGGCTTGGTGGCTTCTTATAATGCAGAAAGCCTTCGAGGCTCTCACAGCACCATGCGACCTGCAAGCTATTTTCTTTGATCCATCTGAGCCCATCTATGATTTCTTTCCAAAGGGCTTCCTTCCCCATAGCAAGATATCAGGTATCTCATGCTCTATTCCGCTCTCATATACCCATCCTTGCGTTTGTTACTATAACACCTCACTTCCTTGACTAATCCATTCCCTATTTCTTTCCTTCAGATGTGCCCTCAACCGGTGGAACTCCACAGGTCCTTGGTGATGGATCAGGAAAGCTGGAGAGTGTCCCTGAAGATGAGTCTGCTGATGCTGTGAGGGCTGACCCTGATGATGATTCCGCCAACTTCCTAGCTTAGTTGTTATGTAGTCCATGTTTCTAACAATATTTTCATCTGTTTATGTACTGAACAATTTCCTTTGCACTTTGGTGTTCGAACAATTTCAATATCTCTATTTGTTTTACTAGTACTGCACTTTCTGCTTAGCAGCTTAATCCACTGTCTATTTTGTTATTGTTTGTCTACGTATTTCTTTCGTTTTGCATTTTCATGAGGTATTGCGGGTCCCCCCTAGGGGTGTAAGGTACACCCCTACTGCCCCCTACTCTAGATGGTTTCATCTCATTGCCAAACCATTTAGAGTAAGTACTTCGTTCTATTCTACTATGTGTCGTATTTACTATCTTATCTCGGCTTCACAATTTTCACTTATCACGACGCAGCGATATGCAAACGAAGACGAAAATTAAGGAAAACAACTTCTCAGTCTTTATTTATTTACGAGAAGTTCTCTTCATGCCATTACAGGAATACTTGTCTAGCTAAGCCAGTATCCTATCAAAAAAGGTGAGGATGAGACCTGGCACGTAGACCTCTTCCCATTCAAAACAAAGATTTTCCATAACACATTTCTAAACATAGTACTTCTTTAGGTTACCAATGTTCCACGATCTCGGTTCCACGTATCCTTCATAGCTCGTGAGCTCATATGCTCCACCAGGGAGCGCTTTGGTTACCACAAACGGTCCTTCCCAATTCGGTTCAAACTTTCTCACCGGATGCATCGTATCAGCTCTCTTGAGCACCAGGTCTCCCTCTTGAAACCTCATGGTCTTTACCTTCACATCATATGCAGCCTTCACGCGAGCTTTGTAGGCCAGAGCTCGCTGATGTGCCTCTTCACTTACCTCATCGATCAGATCTAAGCTATCAGCTCTTAGCTCTCTGTTCAGGTCCTCATTATAGGACAGGATTCTATGTGTCGGAATCTTTACCTCCATTGGCATGATGGTGTCAGTACCATATACCAAACAGTACTTGGCATAGATTTTCCTTTTTCCAGTTCTCTCCCCTTCTAACAGTTCTCCCGTTCTCAAGAAATGTAGAATAAGTGCTCTCCAATCGCTTTTCTCTTCTATTTCATGAACACTCTTTTCTATGCGGCTACTGGCCATTTTCAACAACGTCACTTTTTCGGGCACCAGCACATTCAGAGAGCTGGCCAACCTAGCAAGGCGATCTGCCTGCGCATTGAGGTCTCGAGGTATCTGCTCTACCTTCAAATGCTGAAACTGTTTACTCAGGTCTCTGACCTGTTCCACGTATCTGATCATCCTATCTTCTTTGATCTCATAATTTCCTGAGACCTGTTAAACTACCAATTGGGAGTCAGAATGAACGACGACCCTCTGAGCCCCCAACTCAGCTACCATCTCCAGCCCTCTGACAAACGCTCCGTACTCAGCTTCGTTGTTGGAAACTCTGAACTCAAACTTCAACGCTAAACTAAGTTCGCTCTGATCCGGCGTTATTATGACAATTCCGGCACCGCACCCTTCAATCGTCACCGGTCCATCAACAAAGACTTTCCACTCTGGCCATTGCATGGGCTGAGTGGTTTCTTGGATAAAATCTGCTAGGGCTTGCGCCTTAACAACTGTGCGTGGTTCAAATTCCACGTCATATTCCCCTAGCTCCACACTCCATTTCACCATCCTTCCTGAGAGATCTGGCTTGCTCAATACCTGCTTAAAGGGGAAACTGGTTCTCACTTCCACCTTGTGAGCTAAAAAATACAACCTTAACCGCCTCGCTGCTGTCATCACAGCTAAGGAAGCTCTCTCCACGTCCGAGTATCTGTACTCAGCTCCCTGCAAGGCCTTACTGATATAATAAATGGGCTTTTGCATAGAGCCCTCCTCCTTTATGAGGACTGCGCTTGGGGAATGGTCTCCGACAGATATATATATAGGTACAAAGTTTCATCTGGGGTAGGTTTGGTTAACACTGGCAAGCTTGCCAGATGAGCTTTCAATTCTTCGAATGCTTTCTGACAGCTCTCGTTCCATTCGAATTTACTGGCCTTCTTCAACACCTTGAAAAACGAAAAACTTCTCTCCGCTGAGGTAGATATGAACCGACTAAGCGCAGTGATTCCTCCATTCAGCCGTTGTACCTCCCTTACATTGGTAGAAGCAGTCATTTCCAGCACAGCTCGTACTTTATCATGATTTACTTCAACTCCTCTAGGGGTTACCATATATCCCAAAAACTTTCCCGATCTAACTCCAAATGTACATTTTGCTGGGTTCAACCACAAATCATACTTTCTTACCACTGTTAAGACCTCCTCCAGGTCCCTGGCATGGTGCTCTGCCTTCATACTTTTCACAAGAATGTCATCCACATACACCTCCAAAACCTTCCCTATTTGGTCCTCAAATATCGTATCCATCATTCTCTGATAGGTAGCTCCAGCATTTTTTAGACCAAAAGGTATTCTTACGTATGCAAACGTACCACATATAGCTATAAAGGCTGTTTTGATCACGTCCTCAGGGGCCAGCTGTATCTGGTGATACCCCTGGTAAGCGTCAAGCAAAGACAGCAACTAACATCCTGAAGTTGAATCAACCAGCTGATCGATGCATGGTAGCGGGTAATGATCTTTCGGGCATGCTTCATTCAAGTCTCTGAAGTCTATGCACATCCGCCAACTACTATTACTCTTAGCCACCATTACTGCATTCGACAGCCATTCAGAGTACTGAATTTTAACTATAAAACCGGCGTCTAACAACCGTCTGATCTCTTCCCTGCTCACCTTTTCCTTCTTCGGCCCGAAGGACCTCTTCTTCTGCCCTACTGGCTTCGCTCTGGGGTCTACATTTAGATGATGTAGAGCTACAGATGGGTCTACCCCTTTCATATCCTCTGGGCTGAATGCGAACAAATCTGCATTCTTTCAAAAGCATCGGATTATCGCCTCTCTTTGTTCTTTAATCATTTGCTTTCCCATCTTTGTGGTTGACGCAGCCGTCGTTTAAGCTGCGACAAAATACAATTTGTATTTCACTCCTATGCCTACCCCTAGGAACAGCTAGTTGGCAAGTACAGGGTCGATCCCACAGGGAGTTGCTCGCAATAATCTCTGGTTGGGTCACAAAAAGGTTGTGTTGAGTATCTATCTACTATGGCCTTGGGTAACTGTCACTATCACCTTTGGCAAACTGCTGAAAGTAAATAACTGTAACTTGACAAGCAAAAAGATCAGTAAAAAAAACAATCCAGATTTAGGTTTCGAATCAATGAGTATAACTTTATCTCGATCATCGGTTCAATGATATTTGTTGCACATGTATGTCAGTGGTTATAGGCTAAAACTATGCAGGGTCCCCACAGTCACGTTGCCATGTACGCTATATAGTCCGCCCAGCTCCATCCTTACGTTTAGGTCCTGACAGGCATACCCTAGCCAATCCTCTTGCTTGCCCAAAAGTCCCCAGGCATTCCACCTTTATAAGGCGCATGTTGGTCAAGCAGCATTTGGTTCTAGATGGGCCCACTCCGGCAACGGGTGAGATACGAGGACCTCTCTTCCGGCTTTCTCCAGCATTGACACATCTTTGCAGGTCTAGGCCAAGACTACAACCCGCCCTTGCCGCTCTCAAGGAACGTAAGGCAATTGCGACCAGCACTTGATAACCCTCCTGCGATGTAGGAATCCGTATGTGCCCAGGGCTCGTTGGCCTTCCGAGTTACCTGTGACCACCGAACTTCTTTGGAATAGTTGCCCAATGCGTCGGGAACACACTTATGCAACTATCAAGAACACTTAGACCTCACGAGATTTACAAGTTATACATCATATCATCTATCCTAAACCTGGATTTAAAGGCTTAGCTAGACATAAAGTAAATAACGAAAGCAAAAGAGATATAGAAAAACATACTTGAATTAATAACGATAAGCAAAAGAAGTTCACCCTATTGGGACTTAACAATAAACGTAAATTGTATCTAAGAACAAAAGCATAAATTGTTTGTTGTGGAATACTAAAGAGATAAAAGCTGAAAAAGTGTATCTTGTGCCTCGCATGCATGCATGTATTTTACAAAAACTAGGGCAAACCCACAAATAGGCCTTCTAGAGAACGGGCCGGCTGCTTCCATGTAAAGCTCGATGGATAAGGTTGGAAAGATCTCCTTCCTTATCGCCAAAATAGTGTTGCTGCTGTAGTAGGAAACTTTGATCGCAATCTTGTACCGCAAGGAATTTGTTTCCTTATAGGACTCTAACAGCTGCATCTTCACGCACCAGCACCGTTGCCCAAGCTCTGCACTCTGCCTTCCTCAGTCTCTCTGCCATCTCTTGCCCACGCTAGTCTGCACCTTGCCTTCTAGAGTGAAACACGCAAACGTCTAGATTGACCATACCACTGAAAGTGAAGCAGCTCTTCATCTTGATATGGACTTATGCCCTCGGTAGCTTGAGCCACGAGCACGGCTACTATGGTCATTGCCTCGTATCGCCAGTTCCTTCTCTTTTTGCATATTTTAACTCCAGTCTTGCCCAATACCTGCCTTTCCTTGCCCTTCCAACTCAAGTGTCCTCCCAGACACAAAACAGACACAAAAGACACTAAAACAGACTCGATCTAGACCTAAAACACACACGACAAGAGCACAAAATATGGGCTCGTCAGTGGTGAAGCCTGTTTTTCCCGGGAACAATTCTATCATCATCAGGTCCTTCTCTACTGGCTGCATTCTCGGCTCTAGGCTTTCGCCCGTACCCTTCATCTTTGCATCTTTATCCTGCAATGGACGTTCTGCCACTGAAGCTCCTTTCACCCTTTGTTTGGCATGCTTTATGAACTTCACATAAGATTCTTTCGATACTTCTTGATCCCTAGAGACCTCACCTACCAATCCCTCCTTGAGAGTTGGGAATTTTATTTTCATGTGGTAGGTAGAGACCACTACCTGGAAGTCATTCAATGCAGGACTACCCAATATTATATTATACGCCGAAGGTGTATCCACTACTAGGAACTTTACCATCCGAGTGTTCGAGGTCTCACCACTCCCGAGTGTTACCTGAAGGGTCACCTCCCTTTTAGGCTGTATTTCACCTCCAGTAAAACCATATAATGTTGTGTTCACCGGAATCAAATTAGCATTAATTTTTATTTTCTGGAAACAATCCCAGAAAAGTACATTTACTGCACTTCCAGTGTCCACGAAGATCCGTGCCACTCGCCAGTTGGCTACCTCAGCACTAATCACAAGTGCATCGTTATGGGGCGTTGCGCTCATCAAGTCATTGGGACCAAAGCTTACACACGCTTTTGGGTTTGCCTCATCTCCTGGGAATGAGTCCACCACGTCAATCTCCATGCCTATCGTTCCTGCTAATTCCTGGACCTCCTTACTTACTTGGGCTTTAGCAGCTCTCACATAAGCTTTACGAGCTTGGCCTGAGTCTCCGTTAATATTTCCTTCCATAACCATGTTGATATTTCCTCTTTTCGGAGGAGGAACCTCTTGCCTAGGGGGAGTTCTTTCCCCTTGGTCAGGTCTCTTCTGCTCAGGTTCTTTTCTCTTATAACTTTTCTCTCTTTCTTTTTTGACAAATTGGAGTAAGGTATCATCCTTTTTCAGTAATCGCTCGATAGAATCTTTCAAATGCCTGCAAGAGTTCGTGTCATGACCGTAATTATTGTGATACTTTCAGTACAGCTCAGATCGCGGGTTGCGCGGAGCTTCCTTGTAAGTACTTGGAAACCTGAAGTGAGGAGACCTGGCAGCAGCTTCCATGACCTCTACCAAGGACGCATTGGGGGGGTATAATGGTGTGGATGACCTTTTCTCCGAGGTCTCCCTTTTGGGAACAGGTAGTTGTTCCTGTATCTTTCTAGCCTCTTGAGCCTCCTCGAGGTTGACATATTTTTCAGCTCTCTGCAGCAATTTTTCGAAGAACAGGGGAGCTCTCTTGTTCAGCGAATTAAAGAACAAACCCAGTGCTAAGCCCTGTATAAGCGCCTGCATTTTCACATCGTCTGAAGCCAGAGGGACTTGTAACACTTCAGCGTTAAAGCGAGTCACATACTCCCGCAAGCTCACTGAGGGTCCTTGCCTCATTGCCATGAGTGAGGAGGACGTCTTTATGTGCCTCCTTGCACTAGCAAATTGGTGAAGGAACATGGACTTGAACTCGAGGAATGAACTTATACTGTTGGGAGGTAATTGAGAGAACCATTGCTGAGCTACCTTCGACAGAGTCGTAAGGAAAACTCTGCACTTAACTCCCTCTGTGTATTGATGCAACATTGCACCATTTTCAAACCTCATCATATGCTCATATGGATCTGTGGATCCGTCATATTCCAACACCAGTGTTTTGAAATTCGAAGGTAGCTGATCTTCTCTGATGTCCTTCGAAAAAGGAGACTGGCTATCACCCGTTTTAACAGGCTTCTTAGGAGATTTCCTAGGTGAAGAGGCCTTCCGCTGGAGATCTTTCAATTGCTGTTTGAGGATTGCGATCTCGGCAACAGCTTCCTCATCTTGAGGTCTCACAATCCATGTTTCTCCTTCTGCAAATTTATTGCAAAATAAATAATCATGATTTCATTAGCGAGTAAGTCACTTTAGGAATATCGCTAATATCTACTTTCTCTATTTATTCACTGACCATTTTCTGATTCAGTCTGAGGGCTCTCATACCCATCGTTTTCATATTGACCTTCGTCTACGAGTTCTCCCTGCCAAAGGCAATAAAAATATTCAGATCGCGAACATTTATTTTCGTATTAATGAGGCTTAAACCATCTCCTCGACATCTCGTCGTGGTTAAGATCTTACAAGATCCATCTGCACCTTCTTAGCTTTTTCCTTTGTTGTGTAGCCGGATCTCTTATTTTGGCCCCCTGAGGGAGCCAAGGCTTTGGATACAGCTTGCTTCACCATAGCACTGAGCTGATCCATAGATACCGCATAGGTGACACTCTGTTGCGCAGGTACCTGAGGTTCCTCTCTCGTAACCTCCGAACCTTTTCGACCTCCTTCTTTCTGAGGAGTAGTCGACTTAGAAGCCCCTTTCTTCTGGGGTGTCGGCATCTTTGGTGGATCCACCTTCAGAGTATTCTGATTTTCCTCCTCAATACGTTCTTCCGAGGAGCGATCATCGCGCACCACTCCTTCAGGTGGGGACTCTTGACCTCGGACTGATATATTTTCCATGATTTGAACCTGCATTTCGAGGTTTGCAGATATCAGTACCTGGCCAAAGCATATCATCAAGGGCATAACAGGTGTTCAACACCACCCTTTCCCAAGACCATTATCAGGTCTTGCTGAGTATTTAAGGAACTCAAGGAATGCGATTCAACATATTCCTTTTCCCAACCTAGTTTCCCAATCTCTGTTGGGGTTGCGTGAGACCTGCTCTAGGGGTCCCACGTTTCCTTTGGTTTTACTCCTCCGTACTACGAAGGTTCTCGAGGTTCTTCCTCATAGCAGAAAATTCTGTTTATCCTTTTATCCCACTAACGGTTTTAAATCGTATTTCGAAACGAGGAGTTTTACGAAAACACAAGAGATAAGTAAGTTTAAGAGATTACACTAAGATTCGTAGGAAGGTTTAAAATATAGAGATTCCGAGATCACTTGACTCACTCCTTTAAAAACAGCAAAAGCTTTTGAAAGTAGAAGCACAAATAGACTAAAATACCCAGATCCAGTTTCTTAGTACTTTCTTTCTCTTCAAGTTTAAACTCGAACTCGACGTCGTTAAAAGAAGGACATATATAAAGAGTTTAGAACGAAATTCCGAGGCAAAATTCCGTTTTCCACAGACGGCGCCAAATGATGCGTCCAGAAATGCACATCATGTAAAAATCAGAACACATAAGCAGATGAAGATTAACACTCACCTATTCCACAGCTCTTTTCCGTCCTATATGGTTGGAATCGTCTTCTATGGAGGAGTCCTGGCATGGCTCTGCAAGAAAAGGAGGGCCGAGGAGGTTTCCCGGCGAACCACCTCCGAAGATTAAGTCAATATTCTGGGTTTTTCTTTGGGAGGTGAATGTAACAGGAAAAAATAAGTCTAAAAACAATTGTGTCTTTGTGTGTGTGTTGGATTTGTAATATATACTAGTGTGTTTTCTTGAGAGTGAAGTTATACGACTGCCAACTCCCTTTTTCTTGGTCTTTACACGTTCCGCTACTCTATTGGCTGCGGTGTGATTGTACTTCCTGACGGTACCAGACGAGTATTAATTAAAGTGTTTTTCGTTTGTCAGGTATCCAATTAGGAGAGAGCTCGACATCAGGGACCTCAAAGCAGATCTCTGACTGGATCTGGACGGGAGACCTCCGGGCAGGTCTCTGAGAAGAGATCCCCACGAGAGATCTCAGCTTCTTTATTAGGTCAGCTCCTCGATAAGGTATTCGCAACGACTATATAGAATGCTCAGATCTTCACGAGACATGGGTATTTTTTGTCCCTATCAGACACCTTTTTGGGAGTAAGTGGGTACATAATTAATGGACGGAGGGAGTATTTTTTTTGACAGTGAGGACACTTCAAAATGAACGCGCAAAGTATGTAATATTAATAATAAGCCGAGTGAAATCAGAAACCGGCGAAATCAACAGCACGCTTCCTATTTTCTGGTATAAAAATTACAAATATTTCAAACATGTGAAAGAAAGAGAAAAGGCATGAGCGAAATTCATTACGGAAGAGTCATATCATCATATGCACGTTTTCTTGTCCAATATTTTCTATTTATTTATTTATTTTTTGCCATATAATAGATTTATCTGCATGCGTTGGATGAGACCGTTCTAAATCTTCTAATCGTATTTCAATTCGATATTTTTAGAGTTAATGGAGTATCATTTAGGTATTATTATGTCTATATTATAATTAAATATTTCACGCTAATGAAATCCATCTCAGTGAACATTCTTACTTATAATAATACTGTTAGGAAATCGATCAACAGATCGCAGATATCAACATGCAAAACCTATAACCCTAAGCAATGAAACAGTAATCGAAAAAGAATTTTACGTGATTCGAATCAAATCAATCCTACATCCACGAGCAAGGGTGCCAAATGATTCCACTATGATTCTTGTGACAATCAGTCACTCAACAACACAGCTACAAAGAGATTAGAACGAGCTAAGATAAGAGAAAAACTCAAAGACCAACTACAATGGCTGCAACTCTCTCTCTTTCCTCTCTTCTCTTCTACTGTATATCTTCCTATTCTCTACTTCACAAGTTACAGAATAGAATTAGCTAACACTAGACATGAATCTCCTCTTATATGCGCTGCATAGCCACGTGAAGATAACAACCTCCAGCTGTAACTTCTACACCCTTCCAACTCAATGGCAGTTAGAGCTAACTGACTCTTCAAACCAATTAGCAGCTCACCCCTTCAAGCTTTGTGTAATTGCACACGAGTCCTTCAGCTTCAATCTACACTACTATGCAGTCATACTCTCACAATTCTCCTCCTTGAATGCATAGTAAGAATCACAGACAAGCACCCTCACCATTCCAGTTCTTACCAAACTAGAATCTTGGTTTGAACTCGTGAAAGCCAAAACTGATCAACTCAAGACAATACCTAAACTTTGCAACTGGTAGAGCCTTGGTCAATGCATCTGCTGCATTATCAAGAGTTGAAACCTTCACTATCTTAACTTCACCCTTTTCAACAATATCCCTCACAAAATGCATCCTCACATCTATATGCTTAGACCTTTCGTGGAAGACTTGATGTTTTACCAAGTGAATAGCACTCTGACTATCACAGAGAATAACCACAGACTCTTGATCAAACTTCAACTCTTGCAACATACCCTTCAACCAAATTCCTTCCTTAATAGCCTCAGTAACAACCATATACTTAGCTTCTGTAGTAGAGAGAGCAACTACAGATTGTAGCATAGATTTCCAGCTTATTGCAGTATCAAACAGAATAAACACATACCCTGTCTGAGACTTCCTATTATCCAAATTAGAAGCATAATCGGAATCAACATAACCAAGCAATCCCTTCCCTGCTGACAAGTCTTTCTTCTCAAATAGCAAACCACAATCTGCAGATGACTTGAGATACCTCAAAATATACTTTAAAGCCTCCCAATGTGACCTTCCTGGATTTGCCATATACCTACTTGCCACACTGATTGCATGAGCTAGATCAAGCCGAGTACATATCATGCAATACATAATACTCCCAACTGCATTTGCATAAGGAATCTGACTCATCTCCATCAATTCTTGATCATTACTTGGCTTCTGAGTTTCAGACAACTTGATATGTTGTGGTAGAGGAATGCTCACAGACTTTGCCTCATTCATATTGAACTTCCTGAGCACCTTGTTGATGTAATCAGACTGAACTAGCAACAACTTACTCTTATCTTGATTTTTGTGAATATCCATTCCCAAGATCCTTCTTTCCTCACCAAGATCTTTCATGTCGAATTCTTGATACAATGCTCTCCTGACTTCATCAACATATGATCTTAGCTTCCCAGCAACCAACATATTATCCACATACA
Source organism: Schizonepeta tenuifolia (assembly GCA_029490685.1). Lineage (NCBI taxonomy): Eukaryota > Viridiplantae > Streptophyta > Magnoliopsida > Lamiales > Lamiaceae > Schizonepeta > Schizonepeta tenuifolia. Next base: position 17,124,185 of record CM055955.1, on the reverse strand, counting down.
ACAGGAGATAAACCATTCTTGAATCTGCAACTTCCTTAAGATACACACACCTATCATGTAGGGATCTATTAAAACCAATGCTCAGCATAAACTCATCAAACCTCTTGTTCCATTGTCTTGGACTCTGCTTCAGACCATAGAGAGACCTCTGCAACAAACACACTTGAGATTCACTTTCAACAACCTCAAAACCTTCAGGTTGTGTCATGTATATTGTCTCCTCAAACTCTCCATTCAAGAAGGTTATCTTAACATCAAGTTGATGGAGTTCTAAATCCAACTGAGCTACCAAAGCTAACAATAATCTGATAGAGTTGTGTTTGACCACAGGTGAGAAGATTTCATTGAAATCTACTCCTTCTCTCTGAGTAAAGCCTTTAGCAACTAACCTTGCTTTGTATCTGATAACCTCCTTGCCATTAGTTACCTCAAACTTCCTCTTGTAAATCCATTTACAGCTAACACACTTCTGATTCTTAGGTTTCTTTACCAGTTTCCAAGTTCTATTCTTCATCAGAGATTCCATCTCCTCCTTCATGGCTTGAATCCAAAAGTGTTTCTCTGCACAAGACACAGCTTCCTTGTATGTCTTAGGCTCTTTGTAAGTAATCTTTTTAGCAATATGTAGAGCATATGAGACTGAATCAGCATAACCAAATCTTTGTAGAGGTTTGATACTCCTCCTAACTCTATCTCTTGCCAAGTGATACTCACTAAGATCTGGTACAGTAGAAGAAGTCTCATCAGTCAACTCCTCATTCACTACTGTCTCTCCTTCTTCAGAAATTCCACCCTCTCTTTCCTCAGTAGGTTTTGGATGTTCTACCTCGAATCTGGTATCATCTTGACTTCCAAGCTTCATATAGGGCATGATCTCCTCCTTAAAGACCACATCTCTACTAATCAGAATCTTACCTCTTCCTGATTCAATACACCAGAGCCAATACCCTTGTACACCATCAGGATATCCTATCATTACACACTTAAGTGCTCTTGGCTCTAGCTTGTCTTGTCTGATATTAGCATATGCCAAACATCCAAAACTCTTCAAATGTGAGTAATCTACTGGTCTGCCAGTCCATCTCTCTTCTGGAGTCTTCATTTCAATTGTTGAGGATGGACATCTATTAATCAAATATGCAGCTGTAGTAACAGCTTCACCCCAAAACCTAGCAGGTAAGCCTGAGCTTGTTAACATACACCTCACTCTTTCCAAGAGAGTTCTATTCATCATTTCTACTACTCCATTCTGCTGTGGATGCCTGGGACTGTTCTGTGCCTTTTTATTCCTTTAAGTTTGCAGAAATCAAGAAACTTCTCAGCTATGAACTCCAGTCCATTATCTGTTCTTAAGCATTTCAACCTGCAATTCTTTTCATTCTCTACAGATTTGCACCACTCAACAAACTTGCCAAAGGCATCTGATTTATGTTTCAAAACATAAACCCACACTTCTCTACTATAATCATCAATTATAGACTTGAAGAAGTTAGCACCACCTAGTGTAGTTGTTTTAGAGGGTCCCCATAGATCAGAATGAACATATTGCAGAGGCACAAGAGGTGTATGTTTACCTACTGAATAAGGTAACCTTTTACTTTTTTCCAAGAATACAGTCTTCACAATGATCTAATATATCATCATTAGAGATTTTAAGAATTCCCTGCCGTTTAAGCTCATTTAAACCTTTTCCACTTACATGTCCTAACCTAGCATGCCAAAGTTTAGTTTCATTCCCCTTAACATGCTCAATCTCACCAACAATAGCATTTCCCATTAAATGATACAAACTGTTTTTCCTAGTTCATTTCATTATGATTTTAGCATCTTTAATAACACACAAGTTACCATTGGATGATCTAAATTCATAACCATGATCTTCAAGACAACCAAGAGAAATCAAGTTCAATGTACCTCACTTCTGTTAAGAGCTTAACAGAACCATCATGCAGTTTCAATATAATGGATCTAATGCCTTCCACTGAGCATGTGTTATCATTTCCAAGAATGACTGAACCAAACTTCCTTTCCTGCATCACAGAAAACCAGCTCTTATTAGGACATATATGAAAAGAGCAACCACTATCAAGAATCCAGTCATTTGATAGCTTTGAATCAGAAATATTAAGAGCTTCAGGGTCAAGAATATTGAGGGATTCAGCCTCATGATATTGCTCAGCAATATCAGCGGTGGCTGTGGAGGTTGAGCCTTGTTGTTGCTGCTTCCTTTTCCAGCTATAACACTCCTTTCTGATATGGCCAGGTTTCTTGCAGTAATGGCATTTTATTGCCTCATTTCCATCATCTTCTTTGGACTTAAAACTGTCTGTCTTCTTATTTCCTTTCCAAGGTTTCTTCGCTTTGCCTTTGTTGAATCTTCCCTTCACATTCAAGCTCTCACCAAGAGCTGGTTGCTTGGATTTTGCAGACTTTTGCAACTCTTTAGACTTAAGAGCATTCTGCACTTCATCCAGAAAAATTGATGATTCTCTACTATATAGCATGGCATCCTTTAGATGATCAAATGACTTAGGCAGAGCATTTAGCAAGAGAATAGCCTTATCTTCATCTTCAAGCACCACATCCAGATTTGCAAGATCATCAAGAGACTTGTTAAACTCATCCAACTGATCAGACATACTTTTATCTTCAAGAATTCTGTAGGAGTAGAGTTTCTGCTTCATATACAGGCAATTAGCCAATGACTTCGTCATGTACAGCTTCTCTAGTTTCAACCACACAGCCACAGCTGTCTTCTTCTTCGCTACTTCACGCATCACTTTGTCTCCAAGGCAAAGGATGATCGCACTGTGAGTCTTCTTCATGATTTCAGCGCGTTTCTCCTTATCTTCCTTCTTTTCTTCACCTTCCTTTGATGATTCTGGCACTTTCTCACTCTTCAATGCATCTTCAAGACCTTGCTGTATCAAGACAGCTTGCATCTTGATCTTCCACAGCACGAAATCGTTCTTTCCAGTGAACTTCTCCATTTCAAACTTCGATGTTACCATAATCCACAGATCTGACTTGGCTCAAGGATAGATCTACAAGATCTCTGCGATTCCGATCAATTCCTCTCCGATCTGATCTGCTTTGATGAGATTTTCTCCGTGGTTGTGAAGATCTTCCCACAGACAGTACCGCTTTGTTAGGAAATCGATCAACACATCGCAAATATCAACATTCAAAACCTATAACCCTAAGCAATGAAACAGTAATCGAAGCAAAGAATTTTACGTGGTTCGGATCAAATCAATCCTACATCCACGGGCAAGGGTGTCAAATGATTCCACTATGATTCTTGTGACAATCAGTCACTCAACAACACACTACAAAGAGATTAGAACGAGCTAAGACAAGAGAAAAACTCAAAGACCAACTACAATGTCTGCAACTCTCTCTCTCTTTCCTCTCTTCTCTTCTACTGTATATCTTCCTATTCTCTACTTCACAAGTTACAGAATAGAATTAGCTGACATCGGACTTGAATCTCCTCTTATATGCGCTGCATAGCCACGTGAAGATAACAACCTCCAGTTGTAACTTCTACACCCTTCCAACTCAATGGCAGTTAGAGCTAACTGACTCTTCAAACCAATTAGCAGCTCACCTCTTCAAGCTTTGTGTAATTGCACACAAGTCCTTCAGCTTCAATCTACACTACTATGCAGTCATACTTTCACAAATACATTTAGCACCACAAAAATTAAATTAACATGGCTACAATTGTTACACCCTGCAAAATCGGTCTAAGAAAAATCCGAGTAAATTAAAAATTTTAAGATAGGTCCTTATTCCCGTAGTTTTAAAAGAAAATAATATTTCTTTTATTGATAAGATAAAGACTTTGTTTATAAGTGAAAAGAGTTTTCGATTTGCGATTTCAAATAAATGCTTTTCCTCACATTTATGAACGAGTACGAGCATGAGCACGTCACGACATGTTTTTAAATGTGAAATTCATCTCATACGTTGCATTTTATTTATCCAAGCATGAGCATACATTTCGCTAAATAATTCCTTAGCTCGAATTATAAGATACGAATTGAACAAGATAAATTGTACCCAGATAAGTAATACGAAATAAATAAAATATGTATGTCTATACATGTGTGTGTGATGTGTGTATTTATATGAGTATGTAGTTATTTGTCCACTACTTCTCATACTATCCAGTGATACACTAGATGTCATGTGGGAAATAAAATAATTAAGAGAGGGACAAGAGAGTGAAGAAGTTGTCATCTTTTTCCAACTCCTCACATGTGCAAAGAAGACTAATAATTGCACTTGCACCCATTTGGTCACTCCCTTTTGAATTGGCCAATGCATGGCTCCCACCTTACTACTCCACACTCATTTACACAAGAAAGCTATTATTTTCACCCCTTTTTATAACCCAAACCAGCAGCCCTTCCCACCACTTCCACTCCGATAATTCATCTCCATCATATTTCATTTTCTCTCTCAAACTACAAGTTTCCATCTTCTTCCTTCTCCATCTCCTTCCTCCACATCTTTTCACAACCACCACCATTTCTACACCATCTAAGAGAGCAATAGGAGAAGAATAGAAGCTCGACTAAGGATCTAGATAGGCACGAAAGGAGAAGGACCGAAAGTGAGAGAGAGAAAGGGGGAAAGCTAGGTATAATATTTGACCTTTAATCTTGTGCTTCTTCCTCAATCTTCTTCTTTATTCTTCTAAGAAAGGCATATTAGATGGTGTGGATGTGATTGCATGTGGATTTTGAAGTATGAGAAAAGCCAAGAGAGATGTTTAATCTTTGGATGACTAAGCTATTTGATGATTCTTGCTTGATTTCTTGAGATCTATACATTTCTATGCTCTATATATGCTCTAGATGGATTGCATGTTGAGTTTAGCTTTCCATCTATGATATTTATGTTATAAGAATGGTATATGTATAGATTTAGGACTTGCATGTTCGATCTATGAAGCTTGGTGTGTGAAAATACTGAGTTTCCAAGTGTTAGAAATTTTCAGCATATTCCTTGTAAAATCGAATTAGGGCAGAAGGCAAAACCCCTATCAAATGAAATCCGATGACTCTCAAATTGTAATATGTTGTAGCTCTAGATGTCTATAACATCATATCCAAAATCTAAAATTTTTCATCGAGTGAAAAGCCCTCTACAAACTAATCTTTGCCACTGCCCTGTTTTGAACTTTCAATCTGGACGGTTTCACTTCAGCAGCCAATATCTCCATGATTCCTCAATATTAATGTTCTTTTCTTTTTAGAATCATACAGTAGACATCTCAAGGTTTCCAGAGGTATAAAAAAGTCAATTTTTAATCAAGTAATTCATCCTCTATGAATTTTTGAATGAAACCCTTGTGCAGAAATTTCCAGAAAAAATTTCAGAAAATGTTTGCTAATGAATCTGCCCGAAAACGTGTTTTTGATGAATTTAGGAGTTTGTAAAATGATTTCCTTTACCTTGAAATATTAATTTGGTTAGTTTTCTATGTTGTGTCGAAAGGGCGAATCGACCAAAGATCGTTTGCTATTTTTACGAAGCCCGATTGAGTTTTTGTGTAATAAAATAATTTCCAAAAATTATTTTTATAATTTTTGCTATATAAAAATATTTTTCACAAAATAATATATATAAATATATTTTCTTAATACCAGTATGTAATTTATTCATAAATTTTTAATTTATAAATGGATTTTTTATAAATTAAAATGTCTATTTTCTAAGAAAATAAGGTTGGACATTTTTAAATTATTGTCCTAATAGACTTGTATAGTTGTATGTTGGACTTGGGCCAGTAGAAATAATGTGTTGAGCCCAAGTTGTTTATTTATCTAAGTAGTAGTTATTGGAGCATGTTTAATATTTATTTATGTATTGGGCTATTAAATCTTCGGTCTTCCAGATTTTCAATAAATAAATATGCATGTTTTGTGCCACTCTTATTAATTAGATATTTTATTTAAATAAATGTCTAATTTGCTTAAATCTTGAATTCAATTGTTGGATTATGTCTAACTATTTGATTATTATATGCTAGCCAATATGATATATAGTTTGGACTTATATGTTTATAACTTGTTGAGTCCAATATGATTTATTATTTATATCTTGGATTCTAGTATGTGGGCCTTGGACCATAATTGTAAAATTAATTAAGTTGACTAATTAGTCAAAGGTCGAAGATAAATTAATTAAGTTAATTATTAATTAATTAAATGATATGATGATTTAACGTGTACTTATGTGACATGATTTAATTAAGTATAATATGTTTAAGTATGTTGATTAGCTTATGCTAAATAATTCATTATTAATTAATTAGAGTATTAATTATATGATTAATTAATCATGATTAGATTAATTATCCAAGCTTAATGATGTGCTATTATATGATCAATTATTCATGGCTTAACTAATGATGATTGTTAATTAATTAAAATTAATTAACTAAGTTATATGATGCTATATGTGCTTAATTTCTTAAGTATATATGTTAAAGCGTGACATGATTAAAGATATGACATGTATGCATGTGTTAATTGCATAAGTATAGTATGAATGATTTACATGATGAATAATGTGACATGCATACTTATATGGATCACGATGAAGCATGACATGACATATCATGGCACGACATGATTTTCAAAATCAAGTTTTGAATAATGATCTAATATACATGTTTTAAACAAAGGATCATTGATCCAATTCCTCTAAGTTAAAAACCTTAAGGCGATATCTTGATGGATTCTCAACTCAAATGATAAAAACTGGGAATAGGTTGACCTTTAGGTCAATAGGATAATACATTGATTAGTATGATGCCTAAGTGTATAGACTGTCGTGTAGAAGACACCAAGTATTAGGGACGTAAGAGGATACTCCACATATGATAAGGACAAGAGGGGAGTTCCTATTTTCAAACTGTGGGTTATAAGCCCCACGGAGATAAGATTTCGGGTTAATAAGCCCTAACTGCTTTTATAAAAAATGATATGCATACTAAAATGTTTTATGCTCGCTACTCGTGTTTACCATTATGAATGGACTTTATGCCAAATGTTATTACGATCGGCCTTGGGACCCGATCACCCAAAGGTAGTGCGCACAAGGTTCTTATGACAGTTTGAAGAGTAGGAGTGGCGCCCCACTAGAAGAACCGGGGAAGGTAACACGGTAGGTGAGTTAAGTGCTGACAAAGTTATGATAAAATATTTTCGCATATGCATACAATTGTTCAACCTAATTAATCCTAGTTGCATGCAATTAAACGTGGTCATAATAGACTAAATAAGCTACCCTGAATATCGTCTCTCAAGGAAAACTTAACAGAGAAATTATCGTATTGTGAAAAAAAAAAGCAGTAAATCAATTGGGTTGTTTATTTATAACTAGGCGGAATTGACAAGAATTGAAATAAAATTTAAAACAAATTAACCCTAGACAAGAATTGAAATTTAATCTTGTGTCTGAAATAATAATTTCTCATTCTAGCGTAAATTCTAAGAAATTAATTTAAAAGAAATTATAGCAGAAAAAAATTAAAAACAAGAATTAAAGAACTCACAAGCTTCAATAGAAATTGCATAAATAACGTTGAAGTAGAATCTGAAAATAAATCCGTGGTGGTATTCTTCTTGATTCCGGAATGAAAATTACAAGATGAAAAAGTAGAAGAAAAACTAGGAAAATTAGTCTCTCAGCCGTCTCTAAGCAATCCACAAAAAACCTAGGAAAAGAAAGTCAAAAAGTAAAAGGTAAACTGAATTTTCATGTGCAGGGTACGGATTTTATATCTGCAGAATCGCGCGGGCAGGGAGCTCTGGAAGAGCAGGGAGCGATGCCCCTGGTTACTGCACCAAACAGTTAATCAATAGGGCAGGGAGCTCTGGTAATGCAGGGAGCTCTGCCTCCACTCCTTGGTCGCGCAATGAATACTTAGGCAAGGATCCCTGGTCATGCTAGGGAGTTCTGCCCCTTACTTTAACTCTACTCTCATCCATACCACTTCGTTCCAAGATCGAATTGAATCCACTATGATCTTTAAACTAGCAATTCCAACTCAAAAAACCTACATTTCCACTCAAAACACTGGGACGAAACATTAGTGCAATTTTTTAACTTAAAACAATACAATGCAAACGAACTATCGTAAAAAAATACACCTAAAAACCTATGCAAAATAAGACCAAAGATGGGTGAAACAACCCTCCACACACAAAACCTTGCTTGTCCTCAAGCAAATCTCATTTCAAACTAAAATGAAAATGATCAATCAAACTCAACGAAATATGCCCCGACATTTTATCAGTCACAAAATATTCCATCACTCCTCAATCGAACATGATTCACACATAGCAACGAGTGGCCCTCTACATGAGAACTCAATCCACTCATCATTCAAACAGAAAACTTTAGGCAAGGAGATATCACAAATTTCCGTTGTTGTATCCCAAAATTCCAAGCCACACTACAACTTAAAAGATAATAAGGTGAATTCCAGGTAAAATTTACTAGGTTTACTCTCGGAAAAATTCCGGCCTCCTAGCATGGTCTCCCATACCCATTTCTCGTATAATAATTCAACTTGAACAGACAAGAAAGAGCGGTAGAACCTTTCAAATTGATCACTACTTTCACTAGCAATTTATACCGCACTTTATCGGGTCAAATGTAGCATAAGTAACGAGTGTCGAATCCACGAGGACTATAAAACGAGTTTTTAATGGAAATGAGGTTCATGCGCATTCCTACTATTCAAGCTCTTCGAATAAGGGGATTTTGGATTCATACAACTATTAAACAAGCAATTAAGGCTAAACAAGCAATTAAAACTCAAAATCAAGCACAAATGACAAATAAACGATCAAATAAATGATTTAAAGACAATTGAAGGAAATGGTTGGTTCTAGGGATTTGCTTTGATTCTAGATGGCTTGATCTTCACTTACTAAGTCATATAACCATATTTAATCATCTAAAAGAGGAGCATTCACAAAGATAATCACTACCCTCTCTCGATAGATAGTAAAAGTGGATCACCTCGACGACTCTATCGGCTAAGACTCAAGACGACGAATCAACTCCCAAAAGCATAAGAATACAAGCTCCCGTGCATGCATTTCTCACTTTCTAAGTCTCAAAAGCAATGCATGTTGTGATCATTGATTTCCACGAATGTAAAATCCTATTAAGCAATTCTACAAACACTTGGCATGCAAGAAAGATGATCAATAATTCCCACATGAAAACAAGATCCAACACCACAATCAAATAGATGAAGGCAATTAGAATTAACAAGCTAAGATCAAATCCATCATCAAATCACACAAATCCTTTGAACCAACAAAGAAAATTAGCTAGACATAATTGAAATCAACACAAAACAAGGGAAAAAGGATTGCATAAATAAAATACTAGGAACCCAATGATCAAATCTTCAACAATTCTTCAAAATCCAAGCTAATCTCTATTACAATCAATGATATAGTGTTTAGAACCCTAAATAGCAAGTGTTTCAAATGGAAATTAGGGTAGGAGAGGAGAGATGTCCGTTTTTGGGCTGCCAACCTCTATTTATAGGAGTAGAAAAATGTCAATACATGTAAAAATCGCAAAAAGGGAGAAAAAACACGCTTATAGGGATATTCAGTAGAAATCGGCAGTCGGCGGGGAAAAATCGGCGGTCGGCGGAAAAAACTCGGCGGTCCAGGCTGGACCGCCGGTCCGACCGCCGATTCGGCATTTCTTCTTGGACTTCCAATACAGTGATTTTCGGCCCTCTACCCGGCGACCTGGCTATGTTTTCCGGCGGTCCAGCTCCAACCGCCGATTTTGGTGCTTGGACCGCCGGTTTTTGCTGTAGAGCTCCATTTCGTCCCGTTTTCGACTTTTTCGTTCCGTTTCTTCGTCTCCGCTCTTCTATATCCTTCTCTTCTCGACTTGGCATCCCGTTCAACCTACACACATGCGAAAACTCCACCAAAACGTGAGATCCATTCAAACTATTGAAAACAATATAAAACCGCTCACATTTAAAGGCAAAGCAACACACTTTGTGCTATAAAAACGCGATAAGTTGCTACAAAATGGGCGTTTATCACAAATCACCAAACAAAATTTAAACAATTCTAAGTCAAGTCAAGTTATGTGGCTATAATTCATGAGGTGTAAACATTTAGAGGTTATCTAAAGTGTCCTCACGTGGTTTCTCATGCTCATGGTTCCCAGAAGAGCAGAAGCCTCTCAACTTGACTCAAAGAATTTTTTTTAACAGCACGACTCCTCGACTTGGGATACAACACCTAAAACACCAATCTTCTCACACATAATCCTACATTCATATGTCAAGAATCAATCATTCAAACATGGCAATGCCCACAGTTAACTACATGATACTCAAAACAATCAATTCATAATAGAATGACTTGATCAATCAAGCCCATCAAGGCCTAATTCATCAAATCCAATCATCACATTTACAACATAGATCAAAATAATACTAACAAGGACATGTAAACAGCACTCAACAAAACCTGCCCCTCCTTCCAAGAAAATAAGACAATGTCCACATTGTCACAATAATAAATAAGAGATAGGGATAGAGGGTGATACAGGGGGATGATTGACATGGAAACGCAGGGCTTCACGATCAACAAGCTCCAACAACCTAACGCGATCATAAAACAGACAAAAACAAACAAAACAAACGAAAACTAAAATAAATAAAACAAACTAAACTAGCAACACACCACAAAATAAAAGAAAAAGAAAACGTACAAAATAACAGTGACGAATCACTGGGAGCGGGTGGGGGTGATGGAGCACCTCTGATCACCTCCTCCGGTAATGGAACAAAAGTAGAAGTGTCAGTAGTGTTCTTCGTTCTCTTAGTGTAAACCATATCGGAATTGCCAAGGTGAACTGAAACATGCAGCACAAAGAAATGACAAAACTGGGCACTGGTGAAAAGATGGACTCGACAAGGGACATTAGGCAACGAGCAAGGATCAAGACGGATGTGTTGAGGCAAGATACTAACGCGCTGGCAAAGCATAGAGCGTTGGCGCCGCAGTCGAATACATGCCCCACCAGTCATTGTCAGGCAGCAAACTCGGGACTTTTGTGTTGTTTGGGCATACGCTTTTTATCTCGTCACGGTAGAGTCGGACAAGATAAGAGAAAGATTCTCTGGCTCCATCTAAATCTCTTCTTCAACCCGACATTCTCAATTTCCAACGGCTTATCGATTGTACCTTCAACTGAGTGATGAGCTAATACTCGATCTTCTGTCTCGAGATCCTTTCGTGTCCATTCCTTCTCATCAGCTAAGCCTACACTTACTTCCATAGCTTGATTTTCCGTATGGAAATTCTTGTTCTCGTGCATATTAATCGACACCGTTTCTCCCAACACAGACATCTTGATGATCCCATTTTTGACATCAATCAAGGTGTTTGTAGTAGCCATGAAGAGTCTTCCTAGCAAGAGTGTATGCTCTCTTCTATCTTCCGGCATATCCCCGATGTCTAAAACCACAAAATCCACAAGAACAATCAATCCTCCGACTCGAACCAGAATGCTTTCAACAAGTCCCTTAGATGTCGAACAGAATGATCAGCAAGCTGTAAGCACATACTTGTGGGCTTCAATTCCCCTAGCTCCAATTTCTGAAAAATCGAATATGGCATCAAGTTGATCCCTGCACCCAGATCTAACATACCATGTTTCCTTTCCATTCTCCATGGCTATCTTGATCACAAAGATCCCTGGATCTCGCTGTTTAGGAGATAAAGGTTTCTGCATGATCGAGTTTGCACTCTTAGATATCAATATCGGCTCATTCTGCACAAGCTTTCTCTTATTCGAGGTCAACTCCTTGAAGAACTTTACATAGGCAGGCACATTCTTGATGACCTCTATCAATGGCAAATTGACATTCACCTTGGAGAGCAAGTTATAGAAATACGAGAACTGTGTATCTTGCTTCTCGCTTCTTAACCGGCTAGGGAAAGGAAGTGGTGATCTATAAGGATTAGCAACCTTGTGCAATTGAACCTCTGATTGCTTTTTCTCTGCCTCAACCCTTGGCCGCTTCTGCACTATTGATTGTTCACCCACCTTCTTATCAACCACCCTTCACTTCGCAAAACAGTGATAAACTGAACCTGATGTGGTTGTTGACCTTGACTTGGTATCCTCTTAGTTTGTTGTTGTTGGTGCATCTGATTAACAGTTCCAGAAATTTGTCCGACAGCTGTCTCAAGACTTTTGATGGTAGCATCTTGAGCTTCTCTCGCCCGCTTACTCTCTTGCATAAATGCATTGAAGTTGTCATCATAATGGTTTTTTTTAGTAGGCGGCGACGGTGGACGTTGAAGTTGATGTGGTCCATGTTGGAACTGTTGGTCCTTGCTGGAACTGATTTTGCTGTGCTGGATACTGCCACTAAGAATTGAAGTTCTGCTACTGTTGTGGGTACCACTGCTGCTGGGGAGGATACTAGTTGAACTGCTGTGGAGGATGACGATTTTGAAAATTTTCTCCAAATCCATGTCCTTGGTTCTGATTCCTCCATCCAGTGTTAGACTGATTCTGCCATCCCGGGTTCTGCTGTCGTTGATTCTGATTGAATCTTTGGCCTTGATCAAACTACTGTCATGGAGGATACCCCTGTGCAGCATATACTTTTACTCTCCCTTCATATGTCAGTTCTCCCATTTTTTGACACTCTTCAGGATTGTGCCCCAGCTGCCCACAAATGCCACATGACTCAGCAAAAATCTCATGTCTAGCGGGTTGCTGTCGATGTGGAGAAGCAACAGATTTGCTCATCTTTAATTCATGCAACTCTCTCATCATACCTGTTATCTGCTTCTGAAGCTCATAAGTGGGTGCCACTGTACTCGCCTCAGCCCTTCTTTCACGAGTTGACTTTTGTTGAGAGCTCTCAGCTAAAGTCTGAAAAATCTGATTGAGCTCTGAGGCAGTCTTTTTTGCAATATTGCCCTCTGCAGTGTTGTCCGCCATAAATTGAGTTGTTTGAAGCAACCCATCATAGAAGAATTGGCTCAACATGATCGGAGTCAGGTGATGTTGTGGGCACTGCCGAAAGAGCTCTTGAAATCTCTCTCATGCCTCGTGGAAAGGCTTGTCAGCACCTTGCATGAAATTCATAATTTGTGTTCGAATCTCCTGAGTCTTGTGATTAGGGTAGAATTTCAGCATAAACTTCTCACAGGCATCCATCCAAGTGTTTATGGAGTTTGACGGCAGCGATAGAAGCCACGTCTGGGCCTGATCCTTCAATGTATATGGAAAACACTTGAGCTTTAATTGATCCTCTGTGAGATCCAAAAGAGGAAAAGATTGCACCACCAAGCAAAAATCACGAACAAAGTTGAGCGCATCTTCATTAGGCATGCCGTGAAAATATGGAAGCATGATAGAGTGGTTTTGCTTCAAATCATAATTTTGTACGGCGGTTGGGAGAACAATTGATGAAGTCGTGGCCTTAATAATGGGCCGGGAATATTCTCCCATAAGCTGCGCTTCCCCTGTGGCCATATCTTCTTGGTCGTGATTTTAATGAACTTCTTCTTCTTGATCACAAAAAATATTTTCCAACAAAGTTTCTTCTTCAACTTCGTTAGGGCTTGGTTCGGTTACCTCTATTGCTTTTTCTAGAACTACACTCTTCCGATTGATGTTGTCAATATACGGCGCTAATAATGGTTTCTCACTTATGCGACCTCGCATACACAACACTAACAAACGGATTACATGCACCGGTGGGATAAAAATAACCAAACAAAAAGGAAAAGAAAAATAAAAACAATGCAACATAAATAATCGCCTAACGTTTTCCCCGGCAACGGCGCCAAATTTGTTCAACCTAATTAATCTCAGTCGCACGCAATTAAACGTGGTTGTAATAGACTAAATAAGCTAACCCTAATATCGTCTCTCAAGGAAAACTTAGCAGGGAAATTATCGTATTGCGAAAAGAAAAGAAAAGAAAAAATAAAGTAGAAAATCAATTGGGTTGTTTATTTATAACTAGGCGGAAGAAATAATTAAGCATAAATTAATCCTAGACAAGAATTGAAATAAAATTTAAAACAAATTAACCCTAGGCAAGAATTGAAATTTAATCTAGCATCTGAAAAAATTATTTCTAATTCTAGTGTAAATTCCAAGAAATTAATCTAAAAGAAATTGTAGCAGAAGAAATTAAAAACAAGAATTAAAGAACTCACAAGTTTCAATGGAAATTGCATAAATAAAGTTGAAATAGAATCTGAAAATAAATCTGTGGTGGTGTTGTTCTTGTCTTCAGAATGAAAATTACAAGATGAAAAAGTAGAAGAAAAACTAGGAGAATAAGTCTCTCAACCGTCTATAAGCAATCCACAAAAAAAAACTAGGAAAAGAAATTCAAAAAGTAAAAGGGAAATTGAATTTTCGTGTGCAGGGCGCGGATTTTATATCTGCTGAATCGAGCGGGCATGGAGCTCTGGAAGAGCAGGTAGCGTTGTCCTGGTTCCTGCACTAGACATCTAATCAATATGGTAGGGAGCTCTGGTAATGCAGGGAGCTCTGCCTCAACTTCCTGGTCGCGCAATGAATACTTAGGCAGGGATTCTGGTCATGCTAGGGAGCTCTGCCCCTTACATCAACTCTACTCTTCTCCATACCTCTTCGTTCCAAGACTGGATTGAGTCCACTATGATCTTTAAACTAGCAATTCCAGCTTAAAACCTACATTTCCACTCAAAACACTGGGACGAAACATTAGTGCAATTTTTTAACTTAAGACAATACAAATCAAACGAACAATCGTAAAATACACACCTAAAAACCTATGCAAAATAAGACCAAAGATGGGTGAACCAGGGATAAAATGTTTTATTTTTAAATATCTCCCTTGTATATGAATGTGAGCATGATATATCTTTCAAATATTTTTGCAAAACGTTTTCAAAAAGGGGCACGGACCTCACTGAGTACCAAAGTACTTAACCCAAAAATATTTTCTTTTCAAAACAGGTTGAGTGACAGACGAGATGGAGGTGTGTTGGCATCCGAGATGTTTTAGATGACAATCATTTGGATAGTCATCTCCCCTTTCATTCGAATTTATGTTTGTATGTTTAATCCTAAGTACATACTCATCGACGTCTATCTTTCTTCACGCTTCAACCTAACCGATCGCGGTTAGTCTCAGTCAATGCTTCCGCAGTGCGGATCAAAATCCTCATACTTTGACTCCAAGACAATCAAGCTAGGGTAATGAAAACAAGTTTACAAAGCTTCCTCTATTTCCTTGAAGCCAAGTCCTTTTGTATTACTATCTGTTTGTAAAGTCAACGGTTTATTGTACAGTTCCAAGTAACAGTCCAATTATCCGCATAGGCCGGGTAGCGGGCTTTTACAACTATATTTTAGAACTAATAATTCAGTATACACATCATTATACAGTGAACTACATTTCTCAAACTCTAAAACTTAATATTTGAATTTGAAAGATTGAAATGACATGGAGAAATGGAAACATGTAAAGTCATGAATTTGCATTGGAAAATGTGCAATTATTTACATGTGATATGCAAAATAGGGAATTTGTCAAACTGCACAACTTAATACTATTTGAATTTGAAAATTGAAATGGTACGGAGAAATGGAAACATGTAAAGTCATGAATTTGAATAAAAATAAGGACGTAGCTACAATGGGTCATGGAGGGTCATTGGCCCCCTCATCCATGGGCCCCGCCCCTATATATATTGATATATAATATAAATTATGATAATTTTTACGTATATTTTAAAAAAAAATAGTTATGTTAGGTCTAATGCATCTCTCATTTTTATGTATTTTTTTCTTCTTATTTATCAAAATTTCTAGATACTAGAAATTCTTATTTGAAATTTATAGTAGTTTTGTTTTAATCCATTTTTATATGATTTATTTATTTCTCACCATGATAATTGAAATATTATATTGTCAAAAAAATACTTGAATTTTTTAGAACATGATTCTTAGGGATATAAGTAAAACGAATTTAGATATGAATAATAACTGTTATTTTGGATTATCAAATTTACTAAGACATCTTGAGATTTTATTGTAAAATGTTCGTAGTCTTGCATAATTTGTAATGAATCTATTATGCAACACTTTACAATAGAAAAAAAAATACATATGAACTTTAAACTATTTTAATGGTGTAATGTGATATTATAATATAGTTGTACTAAAATATCTATATTTTTGAAATATAATTTAGTACTTTACGCATGATATTTTGAATTTGTAACTAATTTTGGCCCCCCCAGGTAAGAGTTTCTAGCTTCGTCACTACATGCAATTGTTTATATGTGGCATGCAAAATGGGAGCAAAAATTCATTGCGAATTTGCTTTAATATAGTATAGATAATATAGATAAAATCGGAGGTATATAATGGAGCTTTAATCTAGTTTTGCCAGGTCTTTTAAGTAGTGTCGGCTATGATAATATTATAAATTAGAAGTGCATGTTTAGTAGGCCAGATTAAGTGCTACTAAGTTATTTATCATCGCTAATCAGGTGTTTTGGTACATCAGACAAATAATACAGAGAGCCCTCAACAATTTGGCCGGCCTCAGGCTAAAATACTGTTTCGCTCAACGTAATAATATCGCCTCTCCTTGGTATTATTTTTTCCTGACTTGAACAGTAACTTAGATTCAATTCTCCATAGACGCATTTACCTCTCGTTCTTCTCGAAGATTCAAACGTACAAACCTATTTTCATTTCAGACATCTTTCTTCTCTTTTGGGGAAAATTTCTGGGTTTGTTGTTGCCACTGCACCCACCGGTTATGCGATTGGAAATACGAAGCTTCCTTTCTAATTCTTGATTCTTCGTTTCATTTACCCCCGATCTCGTTCTTCCCTAAGTAGGAGGATTGAGAAAATCTAGAAATCTGGAAAAACCCCTAATTCTCTTCAAGTACATCGTCGCCGCCACACCTGCACCTGCAACTGCCGATGATTGGAGGCTCCAGTGACACTGTCTCATTCTCCATCTCGTTCATAAATAGAGGTAATGTGGCTCGAACTCTTTCGATTCGATTTTTTCCCCAATTTATTAGCCCTAATTTTATGGGTCTTGCCGCTAGAATTTTTGTGTTCAGCCAGGTGTTTCTCTACAAGGAATTCATTTCGTGGGTCTTCACGAAATGATTCGACCTAGCAAACTCCATTTTCTTCGAATTTTTGGATCCATCGAACTGTAGGTAATATGACTCAATCTCGTTTGATTTTTCCCCAATTTGTAAGCCTTAATGTTGTGGGTCTTGACGCTCCAAGTTTTTGTTCAGCCAGTGGAGTTTTTCTACAAGGAATTCATTTTGGTGGGTCTTCACGAAACGAGTCGAGCCTAGAAAGCACAATTTTCTTTGATTTTTTGGATCCCGCAAACTGCATGTAATGTGACCGTCAATTTTCAAAATTGTGATTGTCTGGTGAAGCTTGTGATTCTGTGGGTTGCATATTTACCTTTGTCATCTTTGTCATCTTTCATTTGGATTTACCTTAGTTATCAAGATTCAGAAAAGTGTCAATCCAAAAATAAAATGATGAAAACTGATAATTTTGAAATCAAATTCTAAAACAGATGGATGGATGTGTGGATGTATTCATGAAATTTGACAACCTCTACTTGATTGAATGAAATGGTAGTGATGGTGGCATTGTTGTCTTCGTGCTTTTGTTGATTTGTGATTACAGAATATTGTCAATGTGTTTCTTATTGATGCAAGCATCTGCTTTCCATTATTCCTTGGTACAATTTTCAAAATTTCTATTATGTATATGTGTTTGTTGTCTTTAACAAATATGAAAATCTGTTGTTCAGGAATGTGAGAACTAGTGGAGATCATTCATTTCTGCCATTATATCATTTCATTCTTTACAATTAGTTATGGGCATGCTCTTTCTGAGTACATTGTAATACTTGTGTATGTTTTAGTTGACAAAAAAAAACATGCCGCATAATTATGCCCAATATGCATCTGTGTATTCGTACATAAAGGAAATCTAACAGCAACAAATGCTCCAATTTTTTTTTATAATAATAGACCTCTTAGTAAGGATAACGACCAAAAAAAGAAACCGTAGTGAACATGTCGAGCATTATTGTATGATAGAATCAAGTGAAACACCCACATAGAATAATAGGAGCAAATGATGTTGACTGCATTGTAAATCTCCGAGTTGACCGGAACACATTCGGAAGACTGTGTCATTTGTTGCAACATTTAGGAGGTTTGGTTGATGGAAAATATGTTAGTGTAGAGGAGCAAGTTGTGATATTCCTAGGGATTTTAGCTCATCATAAAAAGAATAGAATTGTCAAATTTAACTTTTGGAGGTTTGACCAAACTATATCTCACTATGTCCATCTTGTATTAAAATAGCACCGAATATTTTTGGTCAAACCGCAACCTGTATTGGATAATGAAACTGGTCTAAGATGGAAACGGGTTCAATGTACATGACACCTACAAACCTTCATTAGTCAAAAACTTCCGTGCAGCCTCATAATTTTTTACTTATTTTATTTTATTATCTCAAAGGCTGTCTAGGAGCCTTTGACGGCACTTACATTAATGTAATTGTGCCAAATATCGATAAGCCCCAAAATCGGAAACAAAAAGTACAAATTTCGACTAATACTTTGGCGGTCTATGATTGCAATTTGAAGTTTGCGTATGTCCTACCGTGTTGGGAAGAATCAACTATTGATTCTACGGTATTACGAGATGCTGTGAATAGAGAAAACGGGCTGAGAGTCCCAAAGTGTACAAAATTTATTTAATTGTTGTTTACTAATTGATTCCATTATGTTTTAGTGTTAAAATGGTAGATCCATTCTAATTTATGTGCAAATTCAATTAGGGAATTACTATTTGTGAGACAATAGCTATGCAAACAGTGATGGTTTTCTAACACTGTATAAATATGTCACATACCACTTAAAAGAGTGGAGTCCTACAGCTGCAAGGCCTCAAACCGCTAAAGAAATGTTTAACATGAGGCACACAAAAGCCTGTAACATAATAGAGCGTGCTTTTGGCATCATGAAAATGCGATGGGGAATACTTAGGAGTAGTAATTATGGCTTGTTTTTTAATACATAAATTCATTCGGTCTTGATCCCATAGAATTGCAATTCGACGTTATGCAATAAGAGACCGAGGAAGAAGAGAACATAAAGTTTGTTGATGGAGTCGAATCCACTCCTGAATGGAATGGAAAGAAGGATCAAAGAGTTATTGCAATGTGGGAGAGGGCAACAACACATCATTAAACCTTTCCATTATGTTATTCTTCTATAATTCTTAGGGATGAATGGAGTACTTTTAGATTTATGTCATTAATTTCATTCAGTTTAGTTTGAACTTCATTGGTTGCGCTTCACCTAAATACAGAATTTTGTCATTCATTTTATTATGTGAATTTGATGTTACTTCCTTATCTATGCAGTTTATTTGTGTATCAACTCCAAATTGGGCAGATTTTTATATGGGATAATGTATTTTATTTACTTATGCCATTTCTTTATCTATTCAGCTCTATTTTGATTATCCAACTATGAGTATATCCCATGTCACTTTGCATTGTGGTAGATAACATGGAAATTGGTAATAAAGACTTCAATTTGATTCTGGAATCACAGAATGTCTATGTGGAAGAGGCAAAATGCTTTTAAAGTGTGCCAGAAATGATGCTAAAAATGCGGGGCGCTATTACTACAAATACGCAGCAAACATCAAACACAACGGACATTTTCTATGGTGTGACAAGTACCATAAAATGGGAGCAGCCGGTAGGAGTCAGATGTGGGTCGTTGACACGCATCCGTCGTGTGGTACGTTCAAAATACCTGTGTATGCCCCAGACGGACAGTACACGCTCCTATGCCCACTACCGGACTGGTTAGTCTTAGCGGTAAGCTAGGGTCGATCCCACGGAGAGTGATGAACCACCTTACTCTTCTGTGTACAAATCGAGTTGTCACGGTCTCAATCTGTATATCTGCACAATAAACTAAACGGAAATCAAATATAAAAGGGGGGGTAAGATTTGGGGCAGGTTATGATCATTGTTGATATGTTAATTCGGTCATGGGCACACTGAAGATCCGTCCATGCTTCATATAAACTCAAAGCGTGGCCCAAAGACATTGGGGCGTTTCTAGAGTTCATACTCCACACTTGGGATGGTTGAATCCCTTGTTGTTGTCTTGGTCCGAAGGTCACGCTTCACCCCGGTCATAAGGCCGTGCTTCACTCCTTCTTAGATAGTAGTCATACCTGATCTCTCCAAGTATGACCATCACCAACCTTCTCTTCCCAACTTCCCATGTCCGCACCTACAGAGTAGACATAACTCGCGGGATATCCATTTCCAGTACTACGTCCAACCGGTCATCGATATGCCTACGATACACGAGATGAGTCCTTTGGTCAATAACCATAGCTTGATGCCTCATCACAGTTGATGGGTGATTGTTAGAGAAGCCCAAGACTGAAGAAGGACGCAGTATCCCCTTGTCCATTCCTCACCATCCAGATCTACAGCACCATGTCAGGTGCTGCTTAGCTACTTGGTCATGGGCACATCGAACGCTGCCGTCTGTCATGCCCTGCCTTTGCTTGACATGGTACAGCTCCAACCGAACGGAGATCACCCATTAGGTCAGGACTGCCCATGAGTTCTGCTCCAGTCCTTTCGGAACTACTGGACTCAATCGATGGCACAAGTGCCTCACAAATGTTTCACATATCAATAGTCAATCATTTCCCATACCCAAATCTCACCAAGTAGATCACTCATACATAATTAAATATATAATGATAAGCGAAAGAGAACACATGAATGAAAAGAAATACGAAATACTTGAATTAAAAGTACCTAAGGCAAACAGCCTTGGATTTGTTCTTCACAGTGGAATGTAAATCAAAGCAGATAAATTGTTTTGAACAGAAAATATAGAACTGAGAGTAAAAGTGTTTTCTTCGGACTAAGAACTGGAAATGATTGATTAACCAACATTGTGCCAGCCGCTCTGGCTGGACTTTTATAGTAGCAATGGCAGCGAGCAAAACCCTAAGCGGGTAGACTGAATCGGCATGATTGGCACTTTCCATGTTGAGCGAGATTCTGATTATCTGTGATTGAATGGATTGATGATTGGCAGTCTCCGATTGATTGATTATTTAGGGTAATGTGCTGACCTCCAAATCCTTCCTTCCATAGATGCTTGTCAGATATTGTGAGAATCTTCTTCCACGCGGTTTTCCTTCTTGAGCTCTGGTGACTGACTGACAATTTCTGTAGTGGTCAAACTGGTTGCATGTTTCATGATTTGATTCTTCGTAGGCAAGGCAGTTGCAAGATCTTCTTTGTTGTTGGGTGCATTGCGTTAATACCACGAATGCGAATGATGAACAGCAACTTAGCTTCAGGGTTCACATGGAATCCTCCTTTCAACCTCGTCTCTTGCTTCAATTCATCTCCTGCTCTGCATACTCCTTTGCGTAGTCCTTGCAACCGACTGAATTCACTCCAGTTCTGCTCATTCTGACCACCTTTCCTCTGTTTGACTTGGACTGAGCTTTTTTCCTTCGAACAATAGTTTCCTTCCCCTGGACAGACACTAATGACACAAAAAGACATGAAAAATAGGGCCAAATGGCCCAAAAGTCGAAGACGCATCACACCTACACACTTAAACCATACTTGCCCTCAAGTATGTTGGTGGATTCACAAAGACACCAAGAAGAGAGATGAATGAAAAAGAAATAAAACTTCAAGACACGAAAACGCGCAATCAAATGGATCAGTACGTGCATGCATGTATCCACCAAATTAACATTCCACAAACCCATTGAGCAAATACATCACATGATTACATTAGCAGTCTTCCTCACACACTCATGTGTATAGCTAGTGTTTACTCTCATTTCATGCTGCATTAGCTTTCCTATTAGCTTGTTTGAGGATTTATGGCTATTAGTTAGTCTGGTGCAGTTTATCAAAGGGTCTTAATTTGGTTGTAATGGGGCATACGGAGCAGGGTAAGGATTTTTTTTTTTTTTTACAGTGGGTTAAAACCTGATTTCAGTCACATGGACTGCTCTTTCAATATAAGTGCTCCCACTAAACCTCATACTCCTTTCTTTCTTTGGAGTTTATTTCTTCCTTAGGCATGTATTGATCTTTGATCACACATAGAATTTTCATTCTTTTCATTTATGCCTTCTTTAAACTCTGAATACCCCTTTTATTACCCCTCTTTTATTTATGTCTTTCCACTTAGAGCATCTATGTACCCTTCTTATCTTGTATAGTGTGGGAGACACACTCTTAATCAAATATCATTACAATGGCTTATGAAAGAAAAAGTGCTTCGGCTCAAAGTGGTTAGCAATGGTTTATCATGCTCAGCTAGATAATTCTGGGGCTTCTAATCATGAATAAACTGCCCTTATCCTTTAATCTACACCACCAGCTAAAATCCACTAACAAGTTCTAGGATTACTAAGCAGCATGAATACACAGAAGATAGAAATAAATAGGCTCAATTCTCACAGGTATGGACTTCTATATTCCCTCTACTGCTATACATGCAATGTTGCTCAGCATACCATTCAAACCAGTCAAACTAAACAACATGCACACATTCCCCTAATCCATATATCATGCGTACACACAGACTCACAGACTTACTTTACACTAGACTCTAGCTGACACAAAACGTAAAAGTCAGAAATGAAAAGAACAAAAAAGAAAAATAAAACCTAAACTACAGATAGGGGACAGGAAACTTATTCATTCTGGTCGGAGGCATCCTCCTCCTCTCCGTCCGCTTTTGCCATCAACGCCTCAAAGCCTTTCTTCATGCCGGTATTGATTGTCGTCATCTCTGCCCTCAGTATTGCCACTTCTGCACGTAGCTCCTTCAGTTCTGCCAGTATAGCCACCATCTCGCTGTTTGAGCGGCACAGAACCGCCTGCTCATTCGCCTTGCTCGGCTCTGCTCTGCCTGCTGTGCCTTCTGGGTGGACCAGGGAGTAATTCCCATGCTCATCCACCTCAACAATCCTCCATCTCACGAAGCGCCCTTGGTCCAGAAATCTTGTATCAGCAACTGCGAGATCATCTGGTTTCTCCAAGTCGAAATTGGTGACATTCTTTGCAAGAATCATCGCCAAAGGGCAGAGTGAGAGGTGTTTGTTGTGGTGGGTCACGCCAAACTGAAACTGCTGCGCTGCTATGAACCCGAAGTTCACCCGTTTCTTCTCCATCATGCACCATAAAATGAACAGCTCCTGTTGAGTCACCACATTGGACCCCTCCAAACGCCCGTAGAGGTTGTAAGCCAGCCACCTGTGGCAAATCTGTAGCGCTGGATCTCTGATCTCATTGGACTTGCTGCTGTTTTTCACATAGCGATTCCTGGTGGAGATGATTGACCAGTAGTGGTCAATCTGAGACTTCCATTCATCTGAGGCCACCATCTCTGCCTCCTTATACTCATCCTCATACACCTCCCGCGGCTCGAGTACTCCGAGTTGAATGTTCAACTCATTGATGGAGAGAGGGAACATCCTGCCCCGCAGTTGAAAGCGCAGGGTGCCCGGAGTCTCGATACCGTATTTGCCGCGGGGTTTGAACTCCACTGTCCCCATGAATTCCTCCGACAGCTTCTTGAACGCAGGGTAGTTCCATTCCAAAACCTTTCCCCAGCCGATACCCTTGAAATATCCCTCCACCTTCTCTTTGATTCCAAATGCTTCCAAGCTTTCTGTCAACAGGTAGTACCAAGGAAGGATCTCCCTATTTTGCAGGATGGCATACCGCTGGTTGTCTCGCGGTATGGTTGCTCCAGATGATGCAGGTCGTAGTACGCCTTTCCTCTTGGTTCCTGATTTCGTGGTGGTGACACTAGGTGTAAACTTCACAGGCGTTTGAATCTCCCCCGAGTTAGAGCTGTCGATGATCTCCACTCTCTCTATTTCTTCCTCTTCGATTTCCTTTGCTTCTCCTTCTTTTTCTCCTTCCTTTGCCTTCCCTTTTTCCTCAGCTGTAACCCTCCTCACCGTGCTCGTAGTACCAACCTTGCCCCCTAATTTGCTCTGTTTGGACTTCTGCGATAAGGGGGGTTTCGAGGTTTCGAGCTTCCTCTTTACTCCCACCCCCTTCTCCTTGCTCTGCGGGGTGACATCTTCCTGGGCCCGCACGGGAATGCTTTTTTCTGTCTCCTCCTCTCCCACTGGCTCTTCCCCTTGCTCGCCTTCTTGTTCCTTCTCTTCGTGGTCAGAAGTGGTCAGACCACCCCCCTTTGATTGAGATTGGGAGCGGGAAGAACTGGGGTCTGGAGTAGGCTTCTTTGGTGGAGGACTAGCTGCTTTCTTTCCGGCGGTCTTCTTCTTCGCTGCTACTGCGGTAGTGGGGTCCTTGACCGCAGGCTTCTTCTTCTCTTTCTTCCTAGGCGGTTGAACATCTGGTTCTTCCTCGACCTGTACCTGCTCTTGGTCACCCGCAACGCCTCCTTCTCCGGTGGGTTGCTTCTCCGGCGAGGGAATCTTCTCCTGTTCCTCTTCTTCCACCCCCCGAGTAGGTGTGGTCTTTCCTGAACTGTGCACAGGAGTTTCCTCGGAAGTGGTGCTGCGCGTTTTTCTCTTCTCCCCCACCGGTACAGATTTTGTAGCGGCTGGGCCTTTGGTTTGGGTACTGCCGGAGGCGGCGACACTTTTGTTCGTTCTTTTGTGCGCGGTTTTCTTGATTCTGACCATGGTGATGGTTGAAAACTTGGGGTTTTCAGAAAAACGGCAAAGGCTGGTGAAGGTATGTGGAGTGAAAACTGGACTGCGTGTTTAAATGACAGGTTTGTGGACGGCGGTTATGGCGAAGTGGAGAGAGTGGCTGAGTGTACGGCGGTTATGGAGGCTGCGAGGGTTAATGGAGGAGGGTTTTCTCCTTTTAACTGATGGAATGGTGAGGTGACAGTTATGGGAAGTCGAAACAATCAAGGGAATAAAATCATTACCAAATTTAAAATACAAATTTCGTGTGAAATCCCAAGCGTCACAATTATATCCACCCGTCCTTGTCAGATGCGCCTCCACGTCATTTCCTGGTTAGACCGTCCCCATTCTACACACCGGTCTGCCACCTACACACTTTGCATAGCAAAGTGGGTTCACAATTCACCCTGAACCTCCACCTACACACTTTGCATCGCAAAGTGGGTTCGAATCTCAAAATAGACTTTAAAAACACCTTGGCCCACATTCTCCAGTTCTGACTGAGCCCAATACTCACTTAACTCAAAACAACTCTTCAATAACTATTTAAGGGAAAGCGGTTGTGGTCTTACCGACGACCACTCCTGGGTTGCCTCCCAGTCAGCGCTCTTGTTTAATGTCTTGAGCTCGACTTCCAGCTTTGGCTCTTACTGATAAATAGGATCCAGTAACGAACATTTCTCTTTGGTCTTCTTCAACTCTGAATAATCGAAGTACGGTTTCAAGCGATGACCGTTCACCACAAAAGTATCCTTTCCATTCAAATCATAAACTTCGACACTTCCATTTGGGAATAACTCCTTCACGATGTAAGGTCCTCCCCATTTTGATCTAAGCTTCCCACTCATCAACTTAAATCGAGAGTTGAATAACAACACCTTTTGGCCAGACCAAAATTCCTTCTTCCTAAGCTTTGCATCGTGGATTCTCCTCGTTCTTTCCTTGTACAAAACTGCATTGTCATATGACTCCAACCGAAGTTCCTCCAATTCATTCATTTGCAACTTCCTTTCTTCTCCGGCCCTAGTCATACTGAAGTTGATTCTCTTGATCGCCCAGTAAGCTTTGTGTTCCACTTCTACTGGTAAATGGCATCTTTTTCCGAACACAAGCCTGAATGGTGACATGCCAATTGGAGTCTTATAGGCAGTGCGGTATGTCCATAACGCATCTCCCAGGTAATTGCTCCAATCTTTACGATTGGGATGAACCACCTTCTCCAATATGCCCTTGAACTCCCTGTTAGAAATTTCAGCCTGCCCATTGGCCTGAGGGTGATATGCAGTCGTGACTTTATGTTTCACCCCCACTCTTTTGGTGAGTGCTCTAATGGTGGCATTGCAGAAATGAGATCCTTGGTCGCTGATGAGGATTTTTGGAACTCCAAATCTATTAAACACCTGCTCTCTCAAAAATTCTGCCACCGCTTTGAGCATCATTACTGGTTGTAGCCTTTGCCTCGACCCATTTGGATACGTAATCGACTGCCACCAAAATGTATTCATAATTTCCTGACTTAGGGAGTGGTCCCATAAAGTCGATTCCCCATACATCGAAGATTTCCACAGGCATAATAGGCATTTGAGGCATTTCATTTCTTACGGTGATACCCCCTACCATCTGACTCTTCGGGCAGTCCAGTACCCATTTCTTGGCATCAGCAAAGATCATAGGCCAATAGAATCCACTTTCCAATATTTTTGCGCTGTTCTTCTTCCACCGAAATGGCCACTGCATGTTGTGCTATGGCACATCTCCAATATCTGAGCATGTTCAATCTCCGGAACGCACCTCCGTATGATTTGATCTGTGCCAATCTTCCATAAATGCGGTGCTTCCCAAAAATAAGAGCGAGCCTGTGTTATCAATTTCTGTCTCTCGAACTTGGTCTTCCCTGGTGGCACTTCCTTAGTGAAAAGATAATTTGCTATGTCTGCAAACCAGGGCTCCTTCTCGGTTAGGGCATACAGAGTCTCCATCTCCATATGATCTCGTACGGCGTACAGCCTCTCATCCGGAAAAGCGTCTTCTATTGGTTCGCCATCATCCTTTCCCATTTGTAGCCTACTTAGATGAATAGCTACTAGGTTGGCTGCTCCCTTCTTATCTCTTATTTCTAAGTCGAACTCTTGGAGCAGCAATATCCACCGGATAAGTCGTGGTTTTGATTCTTTCTTCGCCATGAGGTATTTCAAAGCAGCGTGATCGGTGTAAATGATCGCTTTTGTGCCCAGAAGGTATGATCTGAATTTCTCGATTGCGAAAACCACTGCCAACAATTCCTTCTCAGTTGTGGTGTAGCTACACTGAGCTAGATTCAGCGTCTTCGAGGCGTAGTATATAACGTGGCTTTCCTTACCTTTCTTCTGCCCCAGTACTGCTCCAACCGCGTAATTGCTGGCATCACACATGATTTCGAATGGTATCTCCCAATCTGGCGGTTGAATAATAGGGGCTGATACCAATCTGTCCCGTAGATTCAGAAATGCCTCCTTACAGTCGTCATCAAAGTCGAACTGTACATCTTGTTGTAACAAACGGGTCATGGGTTGAGCAATCTTTGCGAAATCCTTTATGAATCTGCGGTAGAATCCTGCGTGGCCAAGGAATGCCCGTATGTGCTTGACCGTAGTTGGATACGGCAACTTGGCGATGGAATCGATTTTTGCCTTGTCCACTTCGATCCCACTCTCCGATATGACATGGCCCAGTACGATGCCTTCCTTCACCATAAAATGGAATTTTTCATAATTGAGTACCAGGCTTTTCTCCACGCATCTTTTCAATACTAGCTCCAAATGATTAAGGCATGTGTCGAACGAATCACCATACACCGTGAAATCATCCATAAACACCTCTATGCAATTTTCCAATAAATCTGAAAAAATGCTCATCATGCACCTTTGGAAGGTTCCAGATGCATTACAAAGACCAAATGGCATTCTTCGGTATGCGAAAGTCCCGTACACGCAAGTGAACGTGGTCTTTTCTTGATCTTCTTGAGCTACGAATATTTGCATATATCCTGAATATCCATCCAGGAAACAGTAATAGGCATTACCAGCTAGTCGTCCAACATTTGGTCGATAAAGGGTAATGGAAAATGGTCCTTCCGTGTGACCATGTTCAGCTTCCGGTAGTCTATACAGACTCTCCACCCAGTTTGTAGCCTTGTCGGAACAAGCTCGCCTTTGTCATTCTCCACAACCTGTATTCCAGATTTCTTCGGTACGACGTGAACCGGGCTGACCCATTGGCTGTCGGATATAGGGTAAATTATGCCCAACTCCAAAAGCTTTAGGATCTCCTTAAGTACCACCTCTTTCATGACATGATTCATTTTCCTCTGCGAATCCCGTACTGGTCGTGCTCCTTCTTCCAAGTATATATGGTGGATACACTCTGTTGGATTGATACCCTTTATATCTGCCAGGGTCCAACCAATGGCTTCCTTGTTCTCTCTCAATACTCTGACTAGTCTTTCTTCCTGCACCATGGTTAGATCAGAACTGATAATCACTGGAAGAGTTTCCTCTGGTCCCAAGTAAGCATATTGCAAGTGCTTTGGTAGCTTCTTTAACTCTAAGACTGGGGCTTTCACAATCGAGGGCATCAGTTTCTCGTATTGCCCATACTGAGAGAACAACTCCGGTTTGCCCTGTTCCGATCCTCCGATGGAGTACACTTCCAAGATAATATCTTTGATCTTCCTATCAACCTCCACTGCTGCTTCTAAAGTGCTTTCCTTTAAAGAGTACAACTCCATGATGGCCTCCTTCATCTCGAGGTCCTCTGTTTGCACGGCATCTCGATCGGTCAGTCCGACTTGTATCATCCTTTTTGTAGTGTCGCTTGAGCTGAATTCCAGGTTTCGCTCTTGTACCAATGGTTCGAATATGTCAATCATTTCTACAGACTCTAGTTCAGCCTTCTCATGGCTTCATAAATGTTGAATTCTTCCACCACACCATCGAATTCACACGATAGAATTCCAGTCTTCATGTCCAGTTTAGTCCCTGCAGTCATCATGAATGGTCTGCCCAGCAGGATGGAGTTCTCCTTTACTTCTGAACCGGTATCCAGCACGTAGAAGTCAGCAGGAAAAATCAGCTCTCCTACTTTGATCAGCACATCTTCGATAACACCTTCTGGATACGCGTTTGACCTGTTTGCTAATTGTATGACAACTCGGGTGTTCCGTAGTTCCCCCAAGTTGAGCCTGTTGAAGACTGCTAGGGGCATAACGTTTATAGATGCACCCAAGTCCATCATGCCTTTGTCCATGTTCCTGCCCGCGATGTTGCAAGGGATAGTGAACATCCCCGGATCTTTCTTCTTTGGTGGCAGTTTCTGTTGTATAATGGCTGACACACTCTCTCCCATAATATATCGAACATCTTCATCAATCTTCACCTTCCTCGAGCAGAGATCTTTAAGGAACTTGGCATACTTTGGAATTTGCTTAATCGCGTCTAGTAGGGGTAGGCTAAGTTCCAATTTTCGAAAGATCTTCATCATATCATTGGCTTCTTTCTCTCTGGCTTTTTGTCGAAGTCTACCCGGATAAGGGGGTTCAGTTTGCTCATCCCCATCTATTTCTCCTATAATTTTGTTGCTGGTTCCCTCCTCTCTTTGCCGGTTAACTTCTGCCTTCGCCAAAAAAATTTCAGCTTGCTCATCATCCATTTCTGTGATTATCACTTGTGCCTGTTCTTTGTGGTTGATCCCTTGAGGTGGGAGCTTCCCTGTATTCTCTTCTACTTTCGCCAGCGCCTTCGCCAAATGAACAATCTGCACGTTGGTTTGATTCATACCAGCTCGGATTTCATTGCGGAACTTCTCACTTTCCTTAGCCATACTCTCCATGGCTTCTTCCCATGGTGCTCTCCTCTGATAAGGCGGTTGATACACCTGCTGCTGCTGTGGTTGGTAGTGTTATTTTTGTGGTGGGCCTCTCTGATATTGACCTTGCTGTTGGTGCTGGACAAATGATTAAGATGATCCCGGTAGACCTATACCGTTCTATTGTGGTTGACCATCTAAAGTTAGGATGATCCCTCCACCCTCTGTTGTACGTATTTAAAAACGGGTCATGCTTCCTCTGAAATCCTTCATTTCCCCCCATGGCATTTACGTCCATTATATCTTCACCAAAGTTGGGGCAATTTTCAGATTGATGCCCCACTGCATCGCATAGGCCACACTATCTAACCTTCTTCTGCATGGTCAGACCACTCAGCGGTGTCTTTATTTCCTTCATCTCCTTTTCCAAATTTGTCAGTTTATCTTTTTTCTCTCCTCTCTCTGGTATCTCTCTGCTTCTTTCATGTCCATCATCTCTGGATTCTTCTGCCATTGTTCCCAAGAGTTTGAAAATCTCTTGAGGTATTTTGCTCAGCAACAATCCATTACATGCAGCCAATACCAGTCCTCGATCACTCCTCCGCATGCTCTTTACGAACCTTTCCACTTGATCTTTTGGAGTGATCTGGTGATGAGGACAATTGCTTAACAACTGTTTGAAGCGAGTCCAGTACTCATAAAAAGTCTCCAACCCATCCTGTTTAATGTTTCGGATGTCCCATCGCATCCTTTCAACTATTGTGGCTGGGAAAAACTCTTCCAAGAAACTCTGCTGCATTTCTGCCCAAGTGGTAATGCTTCCTTGAGGTAGATTGTACAACCATCTCCTTGCTCTGTCCACCAATGAGAATGGAAAAAGAACTAGTTTCACATATTCTTGCTGATTCTCATTGGACTGATGCATCACTGTCATTTCGAAGTCCTGGAGATGGGTATGCGGGTCGTCTCCTGGATATCCATTAAATTTCGGTAAGACCTGTATTAATGCAGGTTTCAAGTCAAACCGTTCAGGTGTGAAGGGATTCGTTGGTAAGGTGATCCCGTTCGGCCTGAGATTCAGATTAGTTGCGTAAGCCAACTGCTTGAGGGTCTGCGGTGGCTGTGGTTGTTCACCCATAGCGTCGCGTCTCGCTATTCGTGCAAGTGCGCGTAGTCGTCGTTCAGTTCGTTCAATATCTGGATCAAAGGTTAATGCTCTCTGTACTCGACGAGTTCCACGCATACACTAGTAGCGGAAGATGTAATGAGAAGGGTAAAATTATTGCGCGTCACTCCCCGGCAACGGCGCCAATTTTGACACGCACCCGTCGTGTGGTACGATCAAAATACCTGTGTATACCCCTGACGGACAGTACACGCTCCTATGACCACTACCGGACTGGTTAGTCTTAGCGGTAAGCTAGGGTCGATCCCACGGAGAGTGATGAACCACCTTACTCTTCAGTGTACAAATCGAGTTTCACTGTCTCAATCTGTATATCTGCACAATAAACTAAACGGAAATCAAATATAAAAGGATGGGTAAGATTTGGGGTAGGTTATGATCATTGTTGATATGTTAATTCGGTCATGGGCACACTGAAGATCCGTCCATGCTTCATATAAACTCAAGGCGTGGCCCAAAGACATTGGGGCATTTCTAGAGTTCATACTCCACACTTGGGATGGTTGAATCCCTTGTTGTCGTCTTGGTTCGAAGGTCACGCTTCACCCCGGTCACAAGGTCGTGCTTCACTCCTTCTTAGATAGTAGTCATACCCGATCTCTCCAAGTATGACCCTCACCAACCTTCTCTTCCAAACTTCCCATGTCCGCACCTACAGAGTAGACATAACTCGCGGGATATCCATTTCCAATACTACGTCCAACCGGTCATCGATATGCCTACGATACGCGAGATGAGTCCTTTGGTCGATAACCATGGCTTGATGCCTCATCACAGTTGATGGGTGATTGTTAGAGAAGCCCAAGACTGAAGAAGGACACAGTATCCCCTTGTCCATTCCTCACCATCCAGATCTACAGCACCATGTCAGGTGCTGCTTAGCTACTCGGTCATGGGCACATCGAACGCTGCCGTCTGTCATGCCCTGCCTTTGCTTGACATGGTACAGCTCCAACCGAACGGAGATCACCCGTTAGGTCAGGACTGCCCCTGAGTTCTGCTCAAGTCCTTCCGGAACTACTGGACTCAACCGATGGCACAAGTGCCTCACGAATGTTTCACATATCAACAGTCAATCATTTTCCATACCCAAATCTCACCAAGTAGATCACTCACACATAATTAAATATATAATGATAAGAGAAAGAGAACACATGAATGAAAAGAAATACGAAATACTTGAATTAAAAGTACCTAAGGCAAACAGCCTTGGATTTGTTCTTCACAGCAGAATGTAAATCAAAGCAGATAAATTGTTTTGAACAGAAAATATAGAACTGCGAGTAAAAGTGTTTTCTTCGGACCAAGAACTGGAGAATGATCGATTAACCAACATTATGCCAGCCGCTCCGGCTGGACTTTTATAGTAGCAATGGCAGCGAGCAAAACCTTAAGCGGGTAGACTGAATCGGCATGATTGGCACTTTCCATGTTGAGCGAGATTCTGATTATCTGTGATTGAATGGATTGATGATTGGAAATCTCCGATTGATTGATTATTTAGGGTAATGTGCTGACCTCCAAATCCTTCCTTCCATAGATGCTTGGCAGATATTGTGCAAATCTTCTTCCACGCGGCTTTCCTTGTTGAGCTCTGGTGACTGACTGGCAATTTCTGTAGTGGTCAAACTGGTTGCATGTTTCATGATTTGATTCTTCGTAGGCAAGGCAGTTGCAAGATCTTCTTTGTTGTTGGGTGCATTGCGTTAATACCACGAATGCGAATGATGAACAACAACTTAGCTTCAGGGTTCACATAGAATCCTCCTTTCAACCTCGTCTCTTGCTTCAATTCATCTCCTGCTCTGCATACTCCTTTGCGTAGTCCTTGCAACCGACTGAATTCACTCCAGTTCTGCTCATTCTGACCACCTTTCCTCTGTTTGACTTGGACTGAGCTTTCTTCCTTCGAACAATAGTTTCCTTCCCCTGGACAGACATTAATGACACAAAAAGACATGAAAAATAGGGCCAAATGACCTAAAAGTCGAAGACGCATCAGTCGTGAACCAGACTTACAATTCAAAATTGAAGCCATCCTCTAGTCATTCCTCAAATGCACGAACACATGATATCAAAGAGACTCATATGCACTTACCACCACCACCACCACCAAGGGTTGTTAGGACTGAAATCGAGGTGACGATTACGTATATCTTCATTGGATTGGTGTTGGTTTTGTTTGGGGTTGTCATAGGTAAACTTATTTAGAATTTGCCATTTTTGTTTTTTTTATCAACGATGGACTGTAAATAATTTCTATTATTTGTAATGTGAATTCAATTTGTAATGTGTGGATTTCACTTTCTATTTTTATTGTAATGTGAACTTAATTAAATACTACTTTCAATTTGTTGTCTTTTCTCAATAATGTTTGAAGAAATGAATTCAAATTTGTCCTCAATGAAGGTGTTTCGGGCAGCAGGTTTCTGCGTATTCTTAGCTATATCAATGTTTATGTTTCAATTACAATAATATTTGATAGCAACAATAGTACGAAAGTTGCATCTCTTTTGTCAGTGTGAATTGGCTTACCAAGGCAGCTTGACCACTTGGATGTGAAGCCTATATCTGCCATTAATTTTGGAGGTTTCAACTTTAATAAGTAGAGCCTATGTCAGTTTATTTTGATCGAAAATAAATTCAAGGGCTTCATTTCCCTCTATATATAAACGTGATTAAGCTCGGTCCCCATTACACCTAAAGAGCTCGACTAAACTACTTTTAAAACAAAGTTTTCTCAAGTCTTTTAGCCACACACCATGCTTGAAAAAAATTAAGTCGCAAACCCATTTCTATTACGACGGTAAATGGACATCCGACATGGATGCTCGTTTCTTAAGTGCACTAGTTTAGCAGAAAAAATATGGAAATTGGAATCCTCCTAATGTGCCCTTGACTACTTCACTGATTGCCCCGCAAGAAGTCATCAATATAGAGTTCGAAAGTTGTCTGTCTTGGATTAATGTGGCGGAGCGAGTGGCAACCTATGAGAGGCGTTATCACATGTTTCGAAGAATTGTCAACCTTCACGAGACCCATTGGGATGGAGGACAAAATCGTGTCTACGTGGATGACAAAGTGTCGCAACAAATCTTCAGGGTAAGCCGTCTTTGACATGAAACTTGATTTTTCTAACTGCAATTTAAGTTATTAAATAACGCTCCATTTTGTGTTTGATGTGAGTCCGCAGAATAACAGTCTAGCTAAAGCTTACTACTATAAGGGGAGCTGGAGTTCAATAACTTAGCCTTGATCTTTGGCCCGACTATCATGAAGGATGAGGATCCACAGCCAGTCATCAACATCAGTGATGACACTGTTCGCATTTATGCTATGGCTAATCTCACCAAATAATTTTACTACACATGATACATTTTCATCATATTTTAGTTTCTTCATTTTCCCTACAACCTTCTTCACAACGTCATCCTTTTCGGTCTAACATACACTGGTTTCTTCATGGAGAGAGAAATATTAAGAAGGTAAAGAATTACACACAAGGAAAGAAAGAGAAAATAAGAATGAAAAAGAAAGAAGAGAGAACCACATGAGAAATCACAACTCAAACAATCATAACCAGAATCACAAATCATAGCAAAAATCACAACTCAAACAAATCACAATATATTTTGTAAAAACTAGAGCTACTTCATGTCCTAAACTAATATCATATAAAAATGATGACAAAAACCCTGGTTAACAAGTAGATTTGCCTTCAAAATTTGCTCTCATTGGTCATTGTTACACTAAATCATGTGGTTCTCGTTGCCATTGAAGCCAATGCCACTTCGACCTAAAATCAAAGTAAGCGAGTAGTAATTCTTTTTCCAAGTGGAAAGCTTGGTTGTGATATAGAGAGTTCCCCTTAAATCTGTTCCAGGAAATTCGTGGAGGATGGTCTCTTCCATTTGTTGGAGATAGCCTAGTTTGAATCCATTATTGGACTTCGACGGAGCGTTGTCGTCACACACTTCGCACAAATAATATTTATAACACCTCTTGCCCAACAAGGTAGTAGTCAGCGGCAAGCGGGATCGTACCCAAGGGACCTGGTGTAATCTGTTCTTCAGATGT
The DNA here is from genome assembly GCA_029490685.1 of Schizonepeta tenuifolia. Lineage (NCBI taxonomy): Eukaryota > Viridiplantae > Streptophyta > Magnoliopsida > Lamiales > Lamiaceae > Schizonepeta > Schizonepeta tenuifolia. Next base: position 17,089,212 of record CM055955.1, on the reverse strand, counting down.
TGCTCAACAAAAGGGTTTTGGTCACGAACCTGAACTCAACAAGTAAAACTATCAAATAACAAAAGAGTTTGGATTGGGTTTCAAATCCATGATCCTAATTACTCTTTACTCGTTCATCGGTGCAAAGATATTCAATTAACTAATTTTATCACTTGGTTTTAGGCAAAGATTAGTTAACACCCTAAGGTCACGAAGTCACCATGCTAACACACTTAACCTATATCTAATCAATTTTACAGATCTTGACCAGAAGGCAAGATCTCCTCTCTTGATCAGCAAAGTCACGAAGACACTTCAGTAACAATGCTGCCCAACAGGCATTAAGAATAAATAGACCCAAGACAACCAAGAGGTAGGTCAATACCGACTGCTCTCCAACACCCCTTTACCTTCTTGGGCACGAAAGACACTCTCGTGTTGATCCCAATTTCTGTTAATGACTTATTCTTAATATCTAGATGGTGATCAATCAACTTCAATATCAATTAAGTCTAGAATTAATCCTAAGTGTTTCGGGAACAAAATCAATTAACGAACTAACACAATTAGACCTCACAAGTTTGAACGAGTAATTTAGAATCACTTCATCCACATCCAACCCAAACAATAAACTTAGCTAGACATAATATTAAATAAGAACACAAAACAAATAAAGAAAAGCATACTTAGCATAAATCTGGAAAGGGTTGCTGCCCAAAAGCGTCGTCAGCAACTAAAGAGTCTTGGCTTCACGCCAACAACTAAAACTAAAGTGCAGAAAATATAAACGAACGTAATAAACTGTAAATCGCTTGTAGGACTTGTTCTTCCTTACTTCCACTCAAACTAGGATGCAAACTAATCTAAACTACTGAATTCGAAGAGCTCTCTTACATGATAGAGTCGGCCAGATATATAGGCGATGAGATTCTAGGGTTTAGGAAAGTTTCCTTGTTGAATAAGGATTCTTCCCATGCATATCATAACCTCCGCCTCTCTATCTTTCCTTCGCATGCACGATCCTTCTTTCCTTTCGTGGTAGATTTATTCCATGATTTGGCTCGGCTAGGATAAGGAAGGAAACATCCGATCCTTATCCTCTTCCTTGAAAGAAAAGAAATCTGCTGCTGCTGCTCGACTCTCATCTTGCTCTTCATCGTCTGCATCTTGAATTGCCTCCGATCTTGACCAAGATCCTAGCTCCTCCGAGTACTCTATCTGTTGGCTTAAGGATATGGGGAGGTGTTTCCTGACTTGTAGAAAGGATGTTTCAATATTGCCCAGCTACAAGCTTCCAGCCCTATGCTTATTCGCATCGTATCACCATCTTAACAACAGATTTTCCATTGGATTTGCCCAGCATCCACATGTTCTTCCCCTGCACACTATCTCTCGACTTGCGTGTCCTCCCAAACACATAATGACTCGATAAAGACTAAAAACACAAGAAAGAAACAAGAAAAGATGGACACAAATATGGATTCATCACACCCACACACTTGAATTACACTTGCCCTCAAGTATTTGGTTGCGACTTTGCCCAAGACTCAAACACAGAAAAGACAAAACAAAAAACACAGACTCAAAACAAATCACCATCTCACATGTTAGTCAAAACAGAATATGTAATAGATAGTGCCATCAAACAGGTCGAGATAGAGTAATTGGGCAACAAGGACATCCTCACTAGCACTCATCTCTCAAGTGTATAAGGTTAAGTATTTATGCTCTTGACCATGATCAACAAAGTTTTTCCATAGGCTTGCCTGCCCTCTACATCTCTACTTCTTCGAACAAATTCAAACTACTTATCCTTAGGTCTTCATTGGGTTGTAATGTGGCTTATGACAAAAGGTAGGATAATATGGAAACTAGCTAAGTCAAGAACTAGGTTCTTGAGCAACACATTGCCCTTGATTCTTTACTCCTCTTTATTTAGCACACTTATTCTGGGCTTCTTATAAATTTATTTTTTTTTTCTTTTTTTTTTTCTTTTCTCTTTTTTTTTAACCCAACACCTCTATCTTAGGTGATTCTGCCCACTATGTGCTACCCAACATTTCCTTTCATCCCTCGTTCTTCTAGACCTGAGTTCTTGACCGGGACGGCTAAAATTCAGGCTTTTATAAGTGAATAGAAAGAATACGATCCAAGCTCAAGGGGGCTAATCAAAGGATAAATGTTATGGTAGGAAATTTTTAAGCCATGGCTATTTTGAACAAAAATTGCCTATTTCATCTAAGTAGTTCTACTAAGTTACTTGAAGTTTTAATTAAGAGATGCAGGCAAGTTCTAGATCAACACATGTCAACTGATCATTATCACACAAGAAAGAATGATGCTGCGTATGTATATAGCATTTCAAAAGCTCAAATCCTCACAGTTAATGCCCAATATCTCATTTCGTCCTACCTATTTACATACGGCATCATCCATAAACATATTCTAACTTACATGCTAACATGTTGATCAATAACATAAACATACTTTAAAAACACAACTGACACCCCAACACCCACACACTTTGCCTTAGGCAAAGTGGGTAAAATATTGGGCAACAAAAAACAAATTGACTCAACAAACACAGCCGAAAAGGCAATAAGGTCTTCACCACACAATTTGCTGGGCAAATTGTGGGTGAAGATAGTAGAATCGCCCTCTCGACAGCAAGACACTAAATAACACAAAACAGGACTCAACAATAAAACACAAAAATGAAAAATAAAATCCTAAACTAACATAAAAGGGAGGAACACAAATGAAAGAGAAGATTCAGGTGGATACCTGAATCCTTGGTGTGCAAAGAATGCTAGCTGGGCATCTCTGATCTCGGTCAACAACCTCTCCACATTGGCTAGCCTGGTCTCGATCTCAATATTGGGCAGCACTGTTGCACTGGTGCTTGCCTCCTCCTTCTTGCCCACTGGTGGTCGCCTGCTAGATGCTGGTTCGGAATGATCAACAAACACATATCTGCCAATCCTGATCTCGATGTCATTCATCTTTCTCAGGGCAGTTTCTCCCAACATGTTGACCGGCATCTTCGTCTTCCCCTTCAGATCACCATAGACCCCAACTCCATTCGCGAAGGCTGTCACAAAGTAGCCACAAGTGCATCCCAACGCCTGCTTTGCCAACACGGTCTTGAGCTGCTCACCAAGGAACGCCGCGAAGTTGACCTTGGTCTTGGTGTGCATACACCACAGTAGATATCGCTCCTTGTTGCTCAAGCTGTTGCCGCTATCACTCTTGCCATATAAGTTGTAGGCAAGGATGCGGTGGCAAAGTCTCAGGGCAGGCATTTTTAGCTCAGTACCCTTGTTGTTGGCTCCATAATAGGGCGTCCCATTGCTGATCTTCTTCCACTGCTCCTCATAAACCACATCTCCTGGGGATGGCACCTTGATCCTAGCCTCCATGAACTCCTTCCTGGCCAAATCTCCCAGACTCACCATCCCAAGAATCTGATTGAGGGCACTGACTTGAATCTCATACTTCTCGCCCAACAGCGAGAAGGAAATCATGCTCACCCTATTCTCAGGGTCACTTGTTATTGCCGCCGTTCTATAAACTTCCTTGACTTGCTCCTCATAGACCTCCACAGGCCACTCCAAAAACTTACTCCAGCCAATCCCCTTGAACAACTCTCTTACTTCCTGAGCAACACCCAAGTTCTCATAGAATTTGAAGTCGAGAACTCGAGGTGCAGTCACCTTCCACTCTTTGGGCTTACTACACGTCATCACCGTGGGCCCCTTCCTCTTCTTCCTGCTCTTAGCACTTGCTGGGGTAGACTGCTCATCATCCCCTTCCTCCTCAAGATCATTTCCTTCTTCTTGCTCACTGACAGCCGTTCCCTTCGAAATTGGCGGCTGAAAGGACCCGGCGTCCGAAGTAGCAGACTTGTGCTTCTTCACCGGCGTCCCCTCGCCACCGTGAGGGCGTTTCTTAGCCGCCTTGGCTTTCTTCTTCTTCTCCGGACTTTCCTTTGCCTTGGTCTTTGCCTCCACCAACGCCTCCGCTGCCAACGTCGCCGCCACTGCGTCAGTCGCTTCATTCACATCATCATTATCGCCTTTTCCCTCATCACATTTTTCTTCTTCTTCATCCTCGCCGTCGTGTTCCTCCTCCTCTGATTCTTCCTCTAACTCCTCTTACTCAGAAACCTGCTTCGATTGCGTCTCCTCCTCCTGCTGCTTCTCCGCCTCTTCCATCAGGCTAGGGTTTTCGTCGCTCATCAGAAGCGTGGCGTCGACCGGCTGACTCTTGGGTACAGTAGTTCTGATCGAAATTTCTGGTTGTTGGTTGGCAGAAGGGTTGGCGGGTTCCATGGGTAGTTTCCTTTTGGTGATGATTTTGGGCTTGGTGGTGGTAGTGGGCTGTTCGGTAGTGAGGTCGATATTGGTTCCGGCAGGTATCTTGTTAAATTTGTTTTTGTGACGAGTAGACACCATTGTAGGAAATTTGGGAGTTTTGATGGAGAGAGAAGAGAGAAGATGAGAAGTTGCAGACTTGAATTTGAAATCGGGTAGTGGGGGTATAGACGTGGTAGGGTGGTTTTAAAGGGCGCGTAGTTTTAGGGGTACAGTAACCGCCTCAATCGTTGTTGACCAACAACTTAGCTCTTGCCCAAAATCCTTGCTCCACTCCCACAGCTCCTTTCCTTAAAGTGGATCCTGATCTACAACCTGCATCTTGCTCAACATCTCCTGCACACTTAGAAACACAAATACACTCCGGAACAGACTTCCCTTTATGGTTAGACTCGATCATAAAATGCTTTAAAATAAAATACTTAAAACATAAACTAGCTAAACTACACTAATTTTTTTGGATTTTCATTATTTTATGAATTTTTTTGGATTTTAATATTTTTACGGAAATAAGATAATTAAATAAAAACACAAAATTAAACTAAAAATAAAATAAATAAAATACTAACCAGGTTGCCTCCTGGACAGCGCCCCATTTAAGGTCTTGGGCACGATACCCCCCTCTTTAGAAGTCAGAGGTCCTCCTCGACAGGAAACTCAGATGGTTCCCCCTCAACAAACTGTTCTTGCCCAAGATAGGCCTTCAAACGCTGGCCATTAACTTTGAAAATCTTCCCGTTCTTGAGATCCTTGATCTCAACAGCTCCATTAGGGAATTGAGCTTGCACTTCATAGGGTCCTGCCCATTTGGTCGAAAACTTCCCCAATGAAAGCCTAAATCTTGTTTGATAGAGCAACACATGTTGCCCAAAATGGAACTCATTTTTCTTGATCAAGAGGTCGTGGGTCTTCTTCATCCGTTCCTTGTATAAACCAGCATTGTCATATGCTTGGAGTCTGATCTCGTCGAGTTCCTGGATCTCGAGCTTCCTTGATTCCCCTGCTTCATTCCAGTCGAGGTTAAGTTGGGCAACAGCCCAATGCGCACGATGTTCCAGCTCCACGGGCAAGTGACATCTCTTACCATAGACCATGCGATAAGGAGACATGCCAAAAGGTGTTTTGAAGGCAGTCCTATAACGCCCACAAGGCATCATCCAAGCGCTTACTCCAATCCTTCCTTGTTGTGCCCACAGTCTCCCTCAAGATCGTCTTGATTATTCTATTAGACAACTCCGCTTGTCCATTGGCTTGTGGGTGGTAGGCTGTTGACACACGATGGGTAACTCCATACTTCTTGAACAAGGCAGTCACCGTGGCGTTGCAAAAATGAGTCCCTTGATCGCTGATTATAGCTCGAGGAACGCCAAACCTATTGAAAATTTGAGTTCTCAAGAAGTTAGAAACCACCTTTGAATCATCCTTGTATGAAGCACGAGCCTCTACCCACTTCGAGACATAATCCACTGCTAATATGATGTACTTGTTGCCTTTGGAACTTGGCAATGGTCCCATAAAATCCATGTCCCATATATCGAAAACTTCCACGGGCAAGATCGAGATCATGGACATCTTGTTCCTTCTTGTGATGTTGCCTTCCCTTTGGCACTTCTCGCATATCTTGACCCACTCGTAACAGTCTTTAAATAATGTTGGCCAGTAAAACCCACACTCCAAAATCTTTCGTGCGGTACGTTGGTGCCCAAAGTGTCCTCCACACTCCTTGTTGTGACAATGCTGAAGAATGCTTCGTTGCTCTTTATCCTCGACACACCTTCTAATTATTTTATCCGCACATTCTCTCCATAAGTATGGCTCATCCCATAGGTAGAAATGACTCTCATGTTTCAGCTTGTTTCTTTGATAACGCCCAAGATCGGAGGGAATTTCTCCAGTCACCAAGTAATTCACGATATCAGCATACCATGGTTCATCTTGGGCAAGACTCAGATGCTCGTCGGGAAAGGTCTCGTTGATCGGTATCCCATCGTCTGGCTGGAGGATTCGACTTAGGTGGTCGGCAACTTAATTCTGGGCACCACTCTTGTCCTTGATCTCTATGTCAAATTCCTGCAATAAAAGAATCCATCTAATCAATCTTGGCTTGGACTCCTTCTTGCTCACTAAGTATTTTAATGTCGCGTGGTCAGTGTACACTATGGTCTTGCCTCCTAATAAATACGATCTGAACTTCTCAAAGGCGAAGACGATGGCCAACAACTCCTTCTCCGTTGTGGCATAGTTGCATTGGGCAGGATTCAATATTTTGGATGCATAGTAAATAACATAACTTTCTTTTCCTCGTTTTTGCCCAAGAACTGCTCCTATGGCATAACCACTAGCATCACACATTAACTCGAAAGGCATGCCCCAATCCGGGGGTTGGATAATGGGGGCTGTTGAAGTAATCCTCGAAACGCCTTCTTGCAATCTTCGTTAAACTCCCATGGTACTTCATGTTGAAGTAATCTCGTCATTGGTTGAGCTATCTAGGCAAAGTCCTTGACAAATCTTCTATAGAATCCAGCATGCCCAAGGAATCCTCTTAACTCCTTTATGGATCTTGGGTAAGGCAATTTGGCGATGATGTCGATCTTGGCCTTATCCACCTCAATACTTTTTCCCGATATGACATGCCCCAAAACTATTCCTTCCTTGACCATGAAATGGCATTTCTCGTAGTTTAACACTAGGCTCTTCTCAACGCATCTCTTCAAGACTCGATCCAGGTTGTTGAGGCATGTGTCGAAGGTCTTACCGTAGACGGTAAAGTCATCCATGAAGACTTCGATGCACTCTTCAAGAAGGTCTGAAAAAATGTGCATCATACACCTTTGGAATGTCCCTGGAGCGTTGCATAACCCGAACGGCATCCTCCTATATGCAAAAGTGTCAAACAGGCACGTGAATGTGGTCTTGCCTTGATCCTCGTCAGCAACCCAGATCTGCATGTAACCAGAATAACCGTCAAGAAAACAATAGTAGTTATTTCCAGCTAACCTTTCAAGCATCTCATCGATAAAGGGCAAAGAAAAATGATCCTTCTTCGTCTTTTGGTTGAGCTTTTGGTAATCTATGCACACTCACTGTCCGGTTTGTAGTCTCATGGCCACCATCTCGTTCTTGTCGTTCTCGACCACCTGGATTCCTGACTTCTTGGGCACCACGTGCACAGGGCTTACCCATCGGCTGTCAGAGACGGGGTAGATGATCCCTAAGTCAAGAAGCTTAAGTATCTCCTTCATAACCACTTCTTTCATGGCTGGATTCAATCTCCGTTGTGGATCTCGTACTGGGGCAGCATCCTCCTCATGTAAAATGTGATGAACACAGTCCAAAGGGTTAATGCCATTGATGTCGGCCAACGTCCATCCTATTGCCTCTTTGTACTTGCTCAGCACCTCACCAACTCTGACCTCCTCCATGATCGATAACTCTGATGATATGATCACGGGCAAGGTCTCGTTCTTGCCAAGAAGATGTATTTCAGGTGCTTGGGCAAGGGCTTCAGTTCCAATGTAGGTGCTTTTTGCAATGATGGCACCAACCTGTCCCCCGGTTTTAGTTCAGGGATATTGAGTGGTTCAAACCCCTGAGGCTGGATGTTGCCTGGAATCCTGGCATAACTGCATTCCTCTACATCTACTGGTTCTTCGTTCTGGGCAAGATCCTCTTCTGTTTGCAAGCTGGCATCCTCCTCAAGAACTGTTTGTTGCCAAAATTTTTCTACTAACTCCTCGGTCTCATCATGGGGTAACTCCTCAAGTTCCTCATCAAACTCATCAAGGGGTTTTTGTTCCCCTACATCCTGATCTCCATCATCTCCACGGATATTTTCAAACATGTAATTCTCCAACTCTTCATCCGTGGAGTAGTCCTCATCGTTAGAGTTGAAGCTATGTCCATGAACTGACTCTTCCCAAAAATCTTTCTCACTTTCGTACTCATCTTCTTCGTAGAATTGCATCAGAGCACCATCTTCCTCATTATCCTCATGCTGATAAGGATCCTGGTCAAGATCCTAAACTGAGTTGAATTCCGCCTGGATTGCATCTTCATTGTCCTCTACGAAACAATTTAAGTTATTCAAAGTCTCCACTTACTTTCCACATGCACTGAGGGTGTTGAGGTGTTCCAGGGCATTATCTTGATTTTGCCTATAAGCATCGAACTCTACTACTTCTCCTGCTACTTGGACTGTTAACTTCCAAGTATTGCAATCAATCTTGGTACATGTTGTCCTCAAGAATGGCCTCCCGAGCAAGATTACTGGGTTCTTGATTGCTTTTTTTCCCATGTCAAGAAAATAGAAGTCGGCTGGGAATAGAAGATCCCCCACCTTGACCAACACATCCTCCAACACTCCATCCGGGTAGACTGTGGATAAATCTGCTAATTGGGTGGCAACACGTGTAGGAGAAAGAGGTCCAAAACTCATCTCGTCAAACATGGCTCTTAGCATCACATTTATCGAAGCTCCAAGGTCAAGCATCGCCCTGGGTATTGACGTAGTACCAATCGTGCATGGAATAGTGAACATGCTTGGATCCCTCTTCTTGGTCGGGATCTGGGAATTCATTAGGGCTGACACATTCTCCACATGAAAACGGGCATTATCTGGGTATTTTGTCTTCTTTTGGCACATCTCTCGCAAAAATTTTGCGCATTTAGGCATAGATTGCAATGCTATCAACAACGGTAGGTTGATCTCCACCTTCTTGAACACCTCCATCATGTCCTCCAACTCCATCTGATCACGATCGCGGGCAAAACGTCTGGGATATAGGATCTTGGCCTTGGTAGTGCGAGGAACGGTCCTCTTGGCCAAAGCCTCTGCTTCTTTTTCAGCCTGCAAAGATTCCAGCATCACGTCATCTTTGTCAATTCCTAGTTTAGATCTCTCCATCTTTACGTAATCAAACAAGGCTTCATCCTCCTCATTATCAAAGACTGGGTTGTTGTTGGTCTTTATCCCTTCTTCATGCTTTGCCTTCAACTCATTTTAGTTTCCTCTACTCGAGCTGGTTCCTTAGGTTGGGTCCTAGGCAACATCTCTGGCAAATTCTTCCCACTGCGCAACGTTACAGCATTGACTTGCTCCTTGTTGACTTCTACCTGGGCAGGAAGTCTGCCTGGCTTGTCTTCTACCAACCTTGACAAGGTTTGGTTGATATGAGTCAGTTGAGCTTGAAGGTTGTTGGACTGTCCTCGACTTTCTAGTTGGAAGTTCTCGAAGTCTCTCCTCAGCCTTTGGTTCTCGTTGGTAAACCTTTCAATGGTCTCCTTCATGAATTCTGTCTTTGCTGGTTCTCGATGTGGAGGTACATAATTATTTTGATGTTGAGGTTGTTGTTGAGGTGGAGGCACATATTGTTGTTGTTGCCCAACAGGCTGCTGCGGTTGTTGGTGGGCAGGAGGTATCTGATAGTGGTTGTTGCCATACCTCAGGTTCTCGTGCTGATTCTGCCTATAACCATAGTTATTGTTATTGTCATACTGGAACCTTTGTTGCCCTCCTCCTTGCTGGTTCTGACCTATTGCCTTCACCTCTTCTCCTTCTTCCACGAACCAACTGGGACATTCTGTAACATGTGATGTTGCCTGGCATACTTCACATCTCTTCACAGCTCTTTGAACTTCCTTGCCATTGACCTGTTTCTTCAAATCCTCCATCTGGCCAGACATCTTGGTCATGAAGTCTTTCATGGTGCTGACCAAGTTGTCTTAGTTGCCCTTGCTGCCTTCGTACCCCCCTCTTGGGATATCATCTTCATCTCGGGATTGCTCAGCCATGGCAGCTATCTTCTTGAACACTTCAGATGGTAGTTGATCGACTATGGCTCCTCCACACGCTGCAATGATGTATTTTCTCTCTGATGCCCTTAATCCCTTCAATAAATATTCGATCAAATCGATATCCTGAATCCGATGTTGAGGACATCTTGCTAACAACTTCTTGAACCTTTCATAGTAGTCATATAATGACTCACTTTCTCCCATCTTGATCGATGAAATGGCATTCCTCCCACTTTGTATCCGGCCAACGGGTATGTATTTGTCAAGAAAGGCCTGCTGCATCTTGCTCCACGTATCAATGCTTTCCTCTGGTAAGGTGTAAAGCCACTCGCGTGCCCCGTCAAGAAGTGAGAACGGGAACGTGAGCAACCTTACGTAGTCAGGAAAGGTGTCTTGGGCAGCATCTTGGTTCCTCATAACTTCAGCATCGTTCCTAACAACTTGTCCTTGTCTATCCCCATTGTTCATGGTAGTAGTAGTGGCATTGTTCCTTACTGTGCTAATCGCCATTTCAAAGTTTTGAAGATGAGTTTGGGGGTCTTCTCCAGGATGGTCACTGAACTTGGGCAGTATGTGTATCAGCGAGTGTTTGAGCTCCCAATTGCCACTGATGGTGGGCAACTGGATACTTGATGGTCGGATTTCCTTGTGGTCAGGGAACATGATCTGACGGATGGTTCTCTCTGGTGTTCCTGCCATGATTGTTGATGTTTTTGCTTCTGAACTGGCTGTTGAGCAAGATTCGACTTCTTGCTCAGTATCCTGATCGTTTGTCAAGCTCTGCGACTCTGAAGGTTCCTTCCTCCAGATCTCTCTTCTTCTTGTGTTGTTCTGCTCGATTTCTCCTAGCTATCACCTCCGGGCAAGCACCGTGATCTTGTGGATCTCCGTCACTTCGTAGATGTGGCTTGGGCATAAACCATGCTCAACACAAGCTAGAAGAACAAACTAGCTTAAAACCAAGTCCCCGGCAACGGCGGCAATTTGACGGAGCGTTGTCGTCACACACTTCGCACAAATAATATTTATAACACCTCTTGCCCAACAAGGTAGTAGTCAGCGGCAAGAGGGATCGTACCCAAGGGACCTGGTGTAATCTGTTCTTCAGATGTTGCTCAACAAAAGGGTTTTGGTCACGAACCTGAACTCAACAAGTAAAACTATCAAATAACAAAAGAGTTTGGATTGGGTTTCGAATCCATGATCCTAATTACTCTTTACTCGTTCATCGGTGCAAAGATATTCAATTAACTAATTTTATCACTTGGTTTTAGACAAAGATTAGTTAACATCCTAAGGTCACGAAGTCATGATGCTAACACACTTAACCTATGTCTAATCAATTTTACAGATCTTGACCAGAAGGCAAGATCTCCTCTCTTGATCAGCAAAGTCACGAAGACACTTCAGTAACGATGCTGCCCAACAGGCATTAAGAATAAATAGACCCAAGACAGCCTAGAGGTAGGTCAATACCGACTGCTCTCCAACACCCATTTACCTTCTTGGGCACGAAAGACACTCTCGTGTTGATCCCAATTTCTGTTAATGACTTATTCTCAATATCTAGATGGTGATCAATCAACTTCAATATCAATTAAGTCTAGAATTAATCCTAAGTGTTTCGGGAACAAAATCAATTAACGAACTAACACAATTAGACCTCACAAGTTTGAACGAGTAATTTAGAATCACTTCATCTACATCCAACCCAAACAATAAACTTAGCTAGACATAATATTAAATAAGAACACAAAACAAATAAAGAAAAGCATACTTAGCATAAATCTGGAAAAGGTTGCTGCCCAAAAGCGTCGTCAGCAACTAAAGAGTTTTGGCTTCACACCAACAACTAAAACTAAAGTGCAGAAAATATAAACGAACGTAATAAACTGTAAATCGCCCGTAGGACTTGTTCTTCCTTACTTCCACTCAAACTAGGATGCAAACTAATCTAAACTACTGAATTCGAAGAGCTCTCTTACATGATAGAGTCGGCCATATATATAGGCGATGAGATTCTAGGATTTAGGAAAGTTTCCTAGTTGAATAAGGATTCTTCTCATGCATATCATAACCTCCGCCTCTCTCTCTTTCCTTCGCATGCACGATCCTTCTTTTCTTTCGTGGTAGATTTATTCCATGATTTGGCTCGGCTAGGATAAGAAAGGAAACATCCGATCTTTATCCTCTTCCTTGAAGGAAAAGAAATATGCCGCTGTTGCTCGACTCTCATCTTGCCCTTCATCGTCTGCATCTTGAATTGCCTCCGGTCTTGACCAAGATCCTAGCTCCTCCGAGTACTCTATCTGTTGGCTTAAGGATATGGGGAGGTGTTTCCTGACTTGTAGAAAGGATGTTTAGATGTTGCCCAGCTACAAGCTTTTAGCCCTATGCCCATTCGCATCGTATCACCATCTCAACAACAGATTTTCCATCGGATTTGCCCAGCATCCACATGTTCTTCCCCTGCACACTATCTCTCGACTTGCGTGTCCTCCCAGACACATAATGACTCGATAAAGACTAAAAACACAAGAAAGAAACAAGAAAAGATGGACACAAATATGGGTTCATCAGACTTCCACCTTTGCTACCAAGTATTTCAAACATGCAAGAAGGAAGACTTAATCCTTTGGCATCCAACTTCTCTACTCTGCTTCTCACCCCTATCACCCCTATTTGCCCTACAACAGCCAAGATCGGTGCTACCTAAATCAAAACAAAAATTGAATTGTAGTTAGTCATTGCATTTTTGTGGTCTCTCCATCTTTTCCTAATCTAACTTGTGGCTAAAAAGTTAAATATTATAATCCAGCCCCAACATCAGTTGAATAAGCTGAGTCTTCTGTTAAACTTTATGATGTCAGAATCACAACACTGATGTAAAATGTACATAAAAATGCATGGCAAAAATAAGAGAAAGTTGCCCTGTTTGCAAATCATGAAACTAGAATCAGCGAGTAAACAATAGCATATGTTGCGACACAAACAAGTGGAAGCACACACATTTTGAAGCCTCAATCAAATTACAAATTCAATTGTAGAGTTCCACGAAGGGATTAACATTCTAGAGAGCATAATACTCTAGAGATCGAATCCACACAATGAAAAATACCAGCAAAATCCTAAACCCATAAGATAAATTAAACCCTATTAATTGGGCAACAATTATTAGGCAAGAATAGAAGGATGAATCGGAAAAAATCGAACCTTGATGTGTAGAATTCATTTTAGCAAGCCCTGAAATGCCCGTTTCTGGTTTGATGTTTGATACGAACGACGCCTCTCCTTAAACTTGTGTTCTACCGATGTGAATGAAGATGATGATCGACTAATATATATTTGGGTTTTGTTGTAATTTTGAAATTAGGGTAGACTAGAATAGGAACTATGAAAGTTAATCTTAACCTTAACATAGACTATCAAACAAGATTATGTTCCTAATTTTTATTTTTTTTGTAAAATATCAAATTTAGCAGTAAATGTGCGTTGAGTAACGACCATGCCACAATTTAGATTCCTGGGCTATATGATGGTAAACATTACCCATTTGATTTGACCATAGATAGTCCATATCTTATAATTGTATCATTCTACGCCTTTACACTGTCCATAAATCTATCTATATTATAGTATATTATATTATATTATATGAGTAATGATATGTTGCGCGACTGATTTGGACGACTTATATGAGCGACTATACAGTTATCAACTTTTTCATCTTTTTTACTTTTTCTTTTTTAATTTACTTCTCCAGCACCTAATTTTCTCTCTCTCATCAAATTCTCACCTATTTTTTCTTCTGCTTGCATGATACCCCCATTGTCTCTCTCTCTAATCTCTCATGTTTTTAGGGGTGAGCATTCGGTTATTCGGTCACCGAACCGAACCGAATTGCAAAAACCAAATTAAAACCGAATTATACAATAAATAATCGAATTCGAACCGAACATGGCTAAAACCGAACAAAATCAAACCGAAATATTTCGGTTCGGTTTCGGTTAAAACCAAATAAACCGAAATAAATACACAATAGATTTTCTACATTTTAAATAAGTAATTAACATTCAATATTCAAGATTCCAAATCCGCAAAAAGTAATAATCCAAATTCTAAAACATCTTTAACCAAACATAAATAAATCAGTGATGTTTGTTGATGTTGCGGGTCCGAAATTCCAAACATCTTAACCAAAACATAACCAAAATTCCAAACATCTTCTACATTTTGACGTTTGTCGATGTTGCAGGTCCTCCAACTTTTTCATTCGGCAAATCTGAAAATAAAATATAACATGTAAAGAAATATGAAATTACAACATAAAGAAAAATTATATTAAGAACTTGATTACCTTTCTTTTAAGAGTATTGACTATTTTATTGAAAAGTAATAATAATCAGTTTAATTTTTAAATATATATAAAAATTAATAAATTATTAAATTAATTATTAATTCGATTCGGTTTTTGGTTAACCAAATGTTTTTTTTCAAAAACCATATCCAAACCGAAAAACCGAAAAGTTCAAAATTCAAAACCAAAACCAAACCGAAAACCAAATTAACCGAACCGAATTAATATTTCGGTTAGGTTGGGCTCGGTTTTTCGGTTTTAACCGAATTTTGCTCACTCCTACATGTTCTCCAATTCTGATCTTTTTCATTCTTAAATATTTTATTCCTTTGTTTTTTCCAGTATATGCGAATTCAAATGAGATAAATAAATTTAATTCAATTTAATAACTAATTAACTTTCATTTCAATTTCTCTCTTTCTCTATTGCTTTGCTGCTCTTAATTTGATGCCAATACTTAATCAAGATTAATATACCCTAATTAATAAACCCATATTGAGATTTATTAACCTTGCTTAATCTTGGATTGAGAATTTTGTGTAAGAGATTTTTATGTGAACGAGAAAAATATTTCAAAGAATTGCAGAACTCTTAATGTATGCAGAAGCCAAAAATTGAGGGGGTGAAAAGTAAGAACAAAGAAGAAAACAACTGAAAAGTAAGAACTTTAGAAAATAAAGAAACGTGAGGATAGAGAGAAAAATTAAGAAGGTAAAGAATTACACGCAAGGAAAGAAAAGAGAAAATAAGAATGAAAAAGAAAGGAGAGAGAACCTAGGATAATTGGCAGAACCTCACAGGAGAAATCACAACCCAAACAACCATAACCAGAATCACAGCTCAAACAAACCACAACAGTCTGTACAAAAGAAATCACAACTACCTATATAAATCTAGGAGACTGCTTCAACACACACAACATATTTATTGTAAAAACTGGAGCTACTTCATGTCCTAAACTAATATCAGATACAAATGATGACAAAAATCTTGGTCAACAAGTAGAAATTACCTTCACAGTTTGCTCCCATAGGTCATTGTTACACTCAATCATGTGATTCTCGTTGCCATTGAAGCCGACGCCATTTCGACTTAAAATCAAAGTAAGCGAGTTGTAATCAAAGAAGAATTTAGACAAATAAGATTCGAGGAATTTGAGTGGTGCTACATAACGGGGGTTCCAACCCAAAGTCGTGGGGATAGATGACATATTTAATTATTTATTTTTAATTTTATATTGAACTCATAAAATATGATATTTAATATCATCTTTATTAATTTATCACATGTTACGTCTAGTAACTTTATTAATTTTTCATTGAATATGATTCACGTCGATTTTCGACTAGCTATATACGATTTATAATTAATTAATAATATAATCTCAAATAATCTATTGCCCCGAAAATACATAAAATTTTGCAAACATATTTCCCACAATACTAAAGCCATAAGATGGCTCGCAGCGGTCGTCTCATTCCCCCGGCGTCGAGACGCCGCTACCGACGAGACGGCCACTGCAAGCCTCCGCGTCTCAAGCCTGTCCTGCCACGACGAGATCGTCTCGATCCGGTGCGTGCATTGCACGCGCTGGACTTTTGTTTTTAGTAAGGCGCGTTGCACACGCCTAACCGAAAAAAAAAAAAACAATAGGCACCGGCTTGATTTTATCCATCCGCTTTAAACGGCTATTTTAGCCGATTTTTTTTATTTTTTATTCACACTTATAAATACCCCACTTCATCACACAATTTTTTCCACACCAAATTCATCTTTTTCCTTGAGTTTTCTCTCTATTTTTCTCTCATTTTTTTCCGCAAAAAAATATCTTCGTCGTCGGACTCCTCAACCGACTACTCTTCTTATGGCACCGACGACGAGATTATGTCGATGATGACGAACCTCCAAGTTGCTGCTGCTCGACTCTTCGGCTCCAAGAAAAAAAAAAGGTGAAGAGGACGGTGGTACACCGCGATCGGGAGGCGGCCCTGCAGCAGCAGTTGATGGCCGACTACTTCAACGACAACCCGACGTACGGCCCAACATTTTTCCGCCGACATTTTCGACGGGGTTACTACTTAACCGATGGGATCTACCCGAATTGGGCGGCTCTCATCAAGGCTCTTCCGCTTGCAACGGACGAGAAGGTTATCGAACGGGCATTCGGTGTTTTTCAAGCCCGATGGAGAATTATTCGGAACCTGGCGCGGAAATGGTACACACAGCACCTCCGCAACATCATGTTTACGTGCATTATTTTGCACAACATGATCATTAAAGACGAGAAGGAAGATGCTGAGAACAGTAGAGAGGATACAGAAACAACGCCGGGTAGTAATGTAGTTCGAGTCCCCACTCCGCTCTTCAGGAAGAATTTTCTCAAACGAAACGCTGCATTGAGAGATACAAGGAACACCATCGGCTCACCAATGATTTGATCGAGCATGTTTGGAGCCGATTTGGGCCGGTTGAGGAGTAGGATGTTTTTTATTTTTTTAATTTCAATTAATGTAATATTTTTATTTATTTTATTTCAATTAATGTATTGTACTAGTTATTTGTTTAAATTAATGAAAATTTCAAATTTTCTTATTAAAATTAATGCAAAATACAAATTCAGAAGAGAGAAATTTAGAAGTAGTCATTCTCCCCTTGTGATTTTAAATTATAGTCATTCCCATTTTTTCTTTAAATTTTAGACCTTGTTGACTTTTATACCCTTCCTTTAGATGAGTATTTACAAATTTTATCCATTCACAAAATTTATTTTTGTTACCATGCCTTTTTATTTTATTTTTTTGTTTTCACCCTTTCATTTCTTCATCTCTCACCTTCTACTCTTCATCTCTTAGCCGCCGCTGCCTCCACCGCCAGTGGTCACAATTTATTTATTTTTACTCAACAAAAAAAAAATCTGACTCAACAAATATAAATGCAGTCACAATTTTCTTTTTTGTGACTGAACAAAAAAACAAAAAATAATCTTCTCAGTTGCAGCCACTGCCACCGTCCACCGTCGCTGCCGGCGCCACCGCCGCCGCCGTCACCGGTGGTCACAAATTTTTTTTTTTTGTGACTCAACAAATAAAAAAATCGCACTCAACAAATATAAATGCAGTCACAATTTTTTTTTTTTTTTGTGACTGAACAAAAGAACAAAAAATAATCTTCTCAGTTGCAGCCACCGCCAACGTCGTCGTCGGTGGTCACAATTTTTTTTTTCGTGACTCAACTAAAAAAAATCTGACTCAACAAATATAAATTCAGTCACAATTTCTTTTTTGTGACTGAACAAAAAAAACAACACCTATTGTGACTGAACAAAAATAAAAATTGTGACTGAACAAAAGAAACACACAAAATGGTTAGAATTGGGGTATTTCTTAATTTAGAAATTAGATAAAGATACCTGTTAAAGACAACCTCACTACAATTCATTGTCTATATCTCCAAAAAACTCTTAAACACATTCCTTAAAGACACTATCACTGCAGTAGTCTAAGTTTGAAGAAAGATAAAAGACAAAATAATAAAATTGTAAAGTACCCCTGTCGGTTCCTAAAGAACATGCACGTTTTTTTTCTCTTTTTCGCTCGTCCTTCATAAATGTACACTTTCTATTTTTAAACAATACCCACTAAATATTCTTATTTATTATAGTACCATCAATCTTTCAACTTATTTATTTATGGAGTACAATTAAGTAAGCACGGCGGTCCACCACACTTCAAGCCTTATTATTTTTATTAATATAATATTTCCACTGTCCCTCGTATAATTTCATATTTTTTCTTTATAAAATATTTCTCATATATTTTTTTAATTGTTTTTGATATTATCCCACAATAAATTATTCTTTTCTATTTATACTTTATCAACTTATTTACTTAAAATATTATGTATAGTTAATTATTATTTTAATTAATTAATATATCATTCATTTAATGTGTGGTCATTTCTCCACTCACAACAAATTCAATCATTTTTAATCCACTTACAATCAATTCAATCTTTTTTTATTCTCGTGCCACTCCAGCCTAGGAAAATTATCAGAAATAGGCCTGGATCGGTACGGTATACCGAAAATTTTCGGTCATACCGTATACCGTACCGAAAGTTTCGGTATGGAAAAATCCATACCGTTATCATACTGTTCCTTTCGGTATACCGCTTTTCGGTATACCGAAAATTTCGGTATGAAAAAATCATACTGTTACCATACCGTTTGTCGGTATTTACCGTATCCTAGTTCGGTATACCGAAATTACCGATATACCGAAAATTACCTATATACCGAAAATCACCTATTACCGAAAATCAAATAATTAACATAAATAAAACATTCATAGGTAATTAGGTATTAATTTAGTAATTTTATTTATAAATTATAAATTATAATATTTGCGGTATTTTAGTATATACCGTAAATTTACGGTATATATTGTATCGGTATATACCGGTATTTCGATATATACCGACTTTTCAGTATATACCGAACCTTCGGTATGGTACGGTATACCGTCGGTATACGAAAATTTGTATTGTTATTGTACCAAAAAATGTTCGGTACGGTATCATACCGTACCGAAATTTTCGGTATATTGAAAATTTCGATATTTTCGGTATGGTACGGTACGATACAATAACTTTGGTATACGACAGATTCGGTATTTCTGTCCACCCCTAATCAGGAACAGAGAGAGTACAACAATATTTACTACTATTACAGATGCACTAACTCATAATATAGCTATATTATTGAAAGATTACTCTTCTACATATATTTGGAATGAACCATAAGTTATTGTCATGGATCTTCTCATTATTTTATATATGCATTAGTGATTGAAAATAAAAATTAATATTTTCTTTAAAAAAATTATTTTACGATCAATTTTGAGAATGAAGGGAGTATTATTTAAATTAAATATTTTATCCTTTAGTTCCCCGATCAACTAGAATTAGGATTCAAAAGAAATGCTAGAACCTAGAACCTGTAACTGTGACGTGGCGACAAGAGTCACCGTCAACTGCCGCCTTGTCTTTTAATGATTATTATCACTAGGCCAGCTCTAAATTGATTAATACTAACTCCTTTTATTAATAGTATGACTATTTGTATATGGTACCAGTTTTATAAAAAAAAAAAATTGTTGGATGATTGATAAATAAACGAAGAAAAAGAACCTTTAAAATTTTGGTGGATGATTGATAAGTAAATGAAAAAAAAACCACTTTTATGCGCGGAGAGATAATGAAAAAGATAGTAAGGCTGTGGGCAGCGGTGCAAACGCGCGCTCACTGCCCCAGTGAGTTTGACCAACATGCTCGCACCTTGTTAGCGAGCTCGGCGCGCGTGCAAGCGTGTTCTCTACGCCGAGCTCAAGCGCATGTGAGCTCGCTGATGTGGGAGGACACTTGGCGATCGCTGGTTGGTGCGATCGCTAGCCGTTGCGATCGCCAATGGTCACCAACGAATTTGAAATCACCTATAAATACATCATTTTTCTCCCTTATTTCATACACCAATCTCTTCAATTCTCTCTCAAATCTACTCAACACCTTCATATTTTTGTTTATTTCATTCATTTAAAAAATCATGTCGGGCGACGACGATTATTTCAACGCTAGAATGAAAGAATTCCGACAGTTTGGTGCTCAAATTTTCGTCATGTTCGGCAATCTCATGTCGAAGGCCACCGACGCACTCGCCGAGGAGGAGGAGGAGGAGGCGGCCACCGCCGCTGCCGCCCAAAGTTCAAAGAGGAAAAGGACGGTGGTGCCCCGTGACCGCATTGATGCCGAGATCCGTCTTTTAATGCGGATTACTTCTCTGAGTTTCCAACGTGGGGCGAAGACGTGTTCCGGCGCCGATTTCGTATGAGCAAAAAATTGTTCAACACAATCTTCAAGGCGGTTGAGGCTCGAGAGCCTTATTTTCAGCAGCACGCAGATGCAACGGGGAAACTGGGGTTCACGTTACTCCAGAAATGCACTATGGCTTTGCGGTAACTCGCAAATGGTGGATGTGCTGATCAATACGACGAGTATCTATGGATGGGAGACAGCACTGGTCGGCAATCGCTTGATTATTTTTGTCGAGCGATCATATCTGCATTCAGTGGCGAGTATTTGCGGGCACCAAACACGGCTGACTGCAACCGGCTTTTGCAAATGCACGAATGGAAGCACGGCTTCCCAAGCATGCTTGGTAGCATCGACTGCATGCATTGGCAGTGGAGGAACTGCCCGAATGGGTGGAGAGGGGCGTACACGAATCAGAAGAAGGGGCACCCCACAGTCGTGCTTGAAGTTGTTGTCTCTCAAGATTTATGGATTTGGCACCCATTTTTCGGAGTTGCCGGCTCGAACAACGATATCAATGTGCTCAACCAGTCTTACGTGTTCCAAAATCTTCTGTAGGGAAAAAGCCTCGCGGTAACTTTCTTCGCAAACGGCACTCAGCACAAGATGGGCTACTATCTAGCTGACGGCATTTATCCATCTTGGCCAACCTTTGTGAAGACTCTCCCGTCCCCGACCGAGCCGAAGAGATGTTTATTTGCGAAGAAATAAGAAGCCGCATGCAAGGACGTGGAAAGAGCTTTCGGCATTCTCAAAGCTCGTTGGGCAATAATTAGTAGGCTGGCGCGTTCCTGGTTCCGAGAGACTTTATCAGACATCATGTATGCTTGCATTATTTTGCATAACATGATAGTTGAAGATGAGGGCATTTCTGTTACTAATTGGAGCCCGGACGAAGAAACAACCTCCCAAGTCCAACCGAGTTCGAGTACGAGACAAGGAGCCCCGGATAGCTTTTCGAGACTATCTGAAGCGGAAAGAAAGCCTTC
The DNA here is from genome assembly GCA_029490685.1 of Schizonepeta tenuifolia. Taxonomy (NCBI): domain Eukaryota; kingdom Viridiplantae; phylum Streptophyta; class Magnoliopsida; order Lamiales; family Lamiaceae; genus Schizonepeta; species Schizonepeta tenuifolia. The sequence goes on along the minus strand of CM055955.1, from coordinate 17,067,853 downwards.
GAGACCAAAGAGCACACGCAAAACTCGAGGATGATTTGATCGAAGAAATTTGAAAACGCTTCGGAGACGACATGTAATTTTTCGCATTTTTTTCATGTATGTTTTTAATTTAAATGAATAAAATATTTATTTTCATTTAAAAAAAAATTGGTGAGCTCGAGCTCGCCAATGTGAGTGCTGCGAGCTCGCCGACACGTGACGATCAAAGTGGTCAGCGAGCTCGCTCAAATACTCGCGGCTGCAGAGAGCCTAAGTATTTTTATTTTTGGAACAATCATATTTTTTGTTGACGGTCAAATAAAGAGAAATAATCCCTACTCATAGAGAGATGAAAAACTATGATTTATATTTCTCGGTTTGATTAGCCGCACTAATCTGAATTTTCTTTTTCTTTTAAATACATTTTCGTTTAGAACTTTATATTAACTCAAGTATAATTAGAACGAGGATTTATCCAATTTGCATCGAAAGTAACGGCTGCGGATTCCAACAACATAAAAAAAATTATAATATCTATCAGTCATAGAGACATCCTCACCAAACAAATGAATTTTAAATAGTCGCAACAAATTTTACTAAAATATAGGCAACTAATCCGTGGAGCGGTACATGATAGAATCATCAAAAGTTATTACTGAACTAACATTAATTTGATTTAGACATACTTTTTAATGCAATTGAAAGTAAACTCGACACTGTTATTGAAACATACTTTTATTTACTTTTGAGGTATACTGAAATGCGTTAAAGCAGATTAAATTGTTATACTTTAAGTAACTTTTGATATGAAGTTTATATTTTAATCACTTTTGATATGTCATTACTTACTCTCAACGTGCACGAAGATTGTAGCTAATTTTCTTTTTCCGTCGGTCCACAAAAATTATATTTCCTCCGATTTATTGATATTATCATGTGATTGTTCGACACGAAAATTATGAATAAGGATAAAAACATAGAAAAAGTTGGTAGGTCCCATAATTTTTGAAGAATTTTAAAGGATTAAAACTTTCCTTAATTAACAATATGACTGAGACACTTATAAATATGGAAATGTTGACTATATGAGTGGTAGGTGAGATAGCTAGTTTTCTTTTTTTCTACTTTAGCACATGACCCTTCCATTATCTTATTTTTTACTATTTCTTTAACAACTCACAATGGATTAGTGAGTGTATTTCTCCACTCACTTAACATCCATTACACTTTTATTAAAATTCCTGCCATAAAAAACTCTTTATAATTTTCGTGGACGAAGTAAGTATGTTATCTGTCATTTCATCGATTCGGCCTAGCAGATTTTGATATGGAAGTAGCAAGTACTAGTATTAAGACCATTCGCAGCACGATTTTTGGCCGTGATCGTTGTTTCTGCGATCTCCACGTGACGATCACACATCGTTGGCGAGCGCGGCGATCGCTCGCCTTAATAGCACACGTGGGTGATCGCCACGATCGCTGGCGATTGCAATCGCGATCCATTTTCTTTTTCTTTTCTTTTTTAATTCAATATTAACCCTATAAATACACCTATTTTCAACATTTTTTTCACACCAATTCCAAATTCCTCTCATTCTCTCTATAATCTCTCTCAATTCTTCCTAATCTCTCAAACAAATGGCTCCACACGCATACTCCGTAGCGGAGACGGAAGCTTTGGCCCGAGCCTGGCTACATGTTACCCGCAACCCAGACAACACGCGTTCTCACCCCAAGTGAAGGATCGGTACAACACCAATCGGCCTGATATAACCGTGCCGAGGAATGATACCCAGTTGCATCATCACTGGGTCCGAGTGAAGAATGCATGCAATATTTTTCACGTATATCTGGAGAAGAACCAATGAGGGTGTTCTGACCAACACTCCCCCAGAGACGCTCATCGATTCGGCGGACAACGAATACGCCTCTGTTTAGGATGAACCATTTAAGCACTTGGACAGGTATGGCAAAATTACTTGCGGGTCAGGGTCCTCGCGGGTACCTGCTCCTAATGGGACGGGTATGGGGGGAAAAAATTCCGGGACGGGGCAGGGAAGAGTATTAAAATCTATACCCGAATCAAGTTCGGGAAGGGGGCGGGTATATTAATCCCCACCCCAAACCCGTCCCGAATAAATATATTACTCCCTGCGTATCTTTTCATTAAGACCATTTGGTCGGGCACGCATGTTAAGAAAATGAGTTGTTTATAATAAACTTAAAAAGATAAAGGAACTTTTGGGGGGTATTTTTGTCACATCAAGTAGAAGAGAGAATGAAGTTAGTAGCTTTTTAATGGTATATGTGGTAATTTATAAGTTATAATGAGGTATTTTCATATGGTGCAATTCCATTTTAGAAAATGGGCTTAATGAAATGATACGTCCAAATAAGACAAAATAGTTTTACTGAAAAGATACGGAGGGAGTAATATTTATGAATTAAATTTTTAGATTTTAAACTATATAATTAATAATTTAAATTTAATAATTAATTCAGATTTAAGATATAAAATTTTGCCCTCTTCACTCACACATTCATTGTCCCACATCAGAAATACAATGAAACAAAAAAGGAGTGTTGCCTATAAATATAATATAGTCTTAAAATTTAATTCCTTCAATATCCACTCACTCTTCCTTTTTTTTATAGAAGAGAATAAAAATAAAAGTTTAACACCTTTTGGCACCCGCCCGATTTAAATGAGGATGGGGACGAGGACGAGGACGAATTTAATTTGGGGGCAGGTATGGGAATGGTGAACCAATACCCGACCTCGCCCTGCCCCGTTTACACCCCTACACTTGGACACATGGAGGATCATCAAGGATCAGCCAACGTCTTCCAGTAGAGTTTTCTTTTTGGTGTTTCGTTGTATTTCTCCGTTTTAATCGTTGTAGTTCGCCATTTTTAATCAAAAAATTAATGTTTAATTTATTATTTATTTCAATTTTTATATTAAAATTATAAAAAAAAATTCGGCAATCGCCGTTACAAATGCTTTTTGAACGATCGTAAGGGGCCACCAAAAAGTTGAGCGATCATTATTTTGGTGGCCAATAGTCTAAGGCTTTCTGCAACTCTTGGAGACACTGTCTCCAAGGTGTCTCCATCTCCACTTTTTGCACTAGAGACAACTTAGAGACACCTACCCCTGCAACCGAACTGTCTCTAAGCTGTCTCTAATTTTAATATTAAACAATTCAAATTTTCCATTAAATTGATTCAGAAAATTATATTAATAAAAATAACAAAAAACATTATATTAATTTAAATAAAATAAAATATTACATTAATTGAAATAAAAAATATTCCATTAATTTAAATAAAAAATTACATTAATTCAAATATGGGCTACTCTTGTAAAGGTCCAAATCGGAGCCAAAGGTGCTCGATGAGATTATTGCTAAGCCGATGGTGCTTTCGTTGATCTCTCAACTCGGCTTTCCGTTTGAGATAATTCTCAAAGGCGAGCGAAGTGGCCCTCTGGGATACACTGCTAGTGGACGCCGCATTAGAGTCGTCTCTCCAATTCTCCGCATCCCATAGCTCGTCTTCAATTATCATGTTGTGCAAAATAATGCACGTGAACATAATATCTCGGAGATGCCTCATATACCAACACCGAGCCAGATTTCGAATTATTCCCCATCGGAATGGAGAACTCCAAAAGCCCGCTCTATGTCCTTTTTCGCCGATTCCTGCACCTTCTTGAATCTCATTGTCTTCGGGTCAGTTTCAACCTTAGGAGCCTTGTTCAGTGTTGGCCAACAAAGGTAGATCTTGTTGGTCAAATAGTACCCCTTGTCGTACTGCCGACCCATGACGGTGAAGTTGCACTCCGGAGCCTTATCCTCAAGCATGTCGGCGAACAAGGGCGACTAGTTGAGGACGTTGATGTCGTTGGAGCCGACACACCCAAAAAAGGCATGCCAGATCCACAAATCCTGCGCCACTACCGCCTCCAAAATTAAGGTAGGCTTACCCTGATCGCCGCGCATATAGGCAGCCGTCCACCTTTTTGGGCAGTTCCTCCATGCTCAGTGCATGCAATCTAGGGGTGAGCATAGCCACCCCGAAACTGACAAACCGCCCCGAGGCGGTCGGTCGGTGGCAGTTTCAGAGAGGCGACGGGGCGGTGGCGGTTCAAGAAATTCCAAAAAGTCGGTTTTGGCGGTCGGTGGCGGTTTTCGATTTTTCCAAACTGAAACTGACCGAACCGACCGCTATATATATCTAATTAAAAATATATATATTGAATAATAGAAATTCTAATATTCTAACCCACAGTAATCCCTAAATCCTCTCTTCAGTCATTCTATCTGAGCTCCGCCGCTCCCTTTCCCTCTCTCCCTCACCTCTCTCGCTCACCATTGTCGTGCCGTCACCGTTCACCAGCACCGCCTCTTCCCACCGGAACACCGTTCACTCCATCCTCTATGGCTCTACTCACCGCCTCCTCCCACCGTCGCGAATCACGTTCGCGCGACTGCACCGCAGCACCAGTGCCACCACCGCCTCCTCACTCCTCGCCGGCGCTGCGACGCCCGCATTCTCCCACCACCACTGATGTTATACATGTATTTTATAGTGCAATTAGCTTTATACATGTATTTTGGGTTTTTTGGTTATCACATTTTTTGTTGTTACTGATTTGGTATCTCTCGTTTTTTATTCATTTCTTTATTTGTGACCAAATTAAATAAATGATTGTGCATTTCTTCTTTGCACTGCTGATTGTTTCCATAAGTTGGAGCCGGCTCACTGTTTTTCATAATAGGGAATTTGAGATATATAATTTGTTATGATTATGCATTGGAAAGAGAAGAGTGGATTTTTTATTACACTTTCTGCTCATTTTTAGTGGTGGTTTGGGCCGACCCGAAACCGAAACCGACCGTAAGGTTTCGGTCGGTGGCGGCTCGGCCTGAAATTCTAGTCAGGGCGGCGGCAGTCTGCATTTCATCAAAATGTCGACTCGGCGGTTTTGGCGGTTCGGGGCGGTTTTGGGCCGAACCGAACCGCTGCTCAACCCTAATGCAATCTAGGCTCCCGAGCATCCCCAGAAACACGTGCCGCTCCTCGTGCATCTGCAGCAAGCGAGCGGTGTCGGCAGCGTTTAGCTTCCTCAAGTATCTCTCGTCGAAGTGCTCGATGACTGCTCGGCAAAATTTTTTGAAGCAACTACAGCCGGTGTTATCTCCAATCTTCAAGTACTTGTCGAACACATCTACAGCACCACCGGTGGCCAGTTGTCGCACTGCCATCGTATATTTTTGCACCGACGTCAGCCCCCATCATCCCAGTGCATCTTGTTGATGCTTGAAGAAGCGGACGTTGTCCTCCAAAGTCTTGCAAATGCGCAAAAGAAGATGCTTATGCATCCGAAAAAGTGCTCGTCGTATGTGGGGTTGTCAGCGAAGTAGTCGGCGTGTAGGAGCTCACATGCCGCTTCACGGTCGCAGTAGACGAATGACCTCGGCCTCTTCTTCTTCTTCGCCTCTACGTGTGCACGGACGGCTCGTTCCACGTTCGCCATCATCTCCAGGACCTCGTCGTCGGTGCCGTGAGATTCATATTCCACCGAGAAAATTGAAGTGCTCGATGAAGAAGACATCTTTGAGATATGAATTTGAGAGAGGAAATGAAAAATGAATTTGTTGTGGGTGAAATGTGGTAAGAAATGTGTATTTATAGTGGAAAATTTGAATTTAAAAAAAAAAAGAAAAATCGGCTAAATAGCTATTGCCGCACAACGTTCGATTTTTCAATTTTTTTCCGTTTGACGCATGTAAAACATGCGCTCCTATTTTTCTTTTTTTAATTCTGGATGGGGCGCTGACTCGAGGCGATTTCACGAGTTCGAGCTGGTATCAAGCCCGCCCCATCCGCAACGCACCCGTCTCCATCCCCACCTGTCTCGCACCCCCTACGAGACGTCGAGACCCCTATTGGAGACCGCGTTGCAGCCAGCTTAGAGCATCCACAACAGTGGGCTCCGAAGCCCTAGGGCTATGGGTATTTTGGTGGGGTCCCAATAATTGATAGCCCGGGCTTAAAATTTTTACTATGGTGAAGCCCGACCCCTAGGGCTATGCAATGATTGATTTTTTTTAATTTAACTTTTCTATTTTTTATGACAATAAAAATAATAAAATACGAAATTGTATTGAAACATTGGAAAATTACAATACAATTCATACAAATTAAAAACTACAAATTAAATACTAGAAATAAAAAATACAAATTAAAAGGTACAAATTAAAAACTACAAATTAAATATTGTAAATTAAAAATTACATATTAACATCCGGAAACTGGTATTTTTGTTTGAGAAATGCGCACACTTCACGGTGGCGCATCAATTGTTCCGGGTCCATGTCGCTTGTTTTTCTCGTGTAGATGTCGTAGGCCTGCTTAAATTCCTGATTAGCCACCATTTGGACCATACGTTTCTGGATGCCGCCCATTGTTTGCACGGCCGCCACCTTCGGATTGACTTTTCCCTTTCCCTTCTTCGCTGCCTTTATGCCAGTTGGGCGGGCTAGCATCGACGAGGCCTCGTTTGCAGATGTGGAGTTGCTGGAATGACTTGTGTAGCCACCATCTTCACTAGTCTTGGAGCGCTTCGATTGGGTCTTTTTATCCGGATTGCAGAAGGAGGGAATATCCTTCACGACCTCCCACGCCTTCCGATGGATGAAATGTTTGCCACGGGTTGCATGATAACCATCGGCGGCTAGCTTGTAGAGGTCGTGGTTGCTCCGCCCACTTGCATTTTCTCTCTCGAAGTTGATGTATTGCTCGTTGAATTTCACAATTTCGGTCTTGGCGCATTTCCACGCCGACCGAATGGCTTCTACACCACGAGGTGGTTGAGGAGCTATGAACTCGTTGAATTTGTCGGCAATTCTCTCCCAAAATTTTTATCAAGCTTTTGATAGTTTGCATTTACCGCATCAAGCTCGATATCAACATAGCACTTGACAATCCACTCAATTTCATCCGGCGTGTAGTTCCCGCTTCGAGCTCCGTAGTTCATTTCCGCAACCTTTCCTTTTCCCTTGCCCTTGGCCGGTGCCTTTTCCTTTGCCGCGGCCTTTCCCTTTCTGCGACGTGGCTCCGGCTCCGGCTCCGGCTCCACCTCGACCTCCTCATTTTCCTCACCCTCTTCTTCATCCTCATCAGGGACATGGTCGTCCTCGTCATTGAGGTTGATTCCTCTAAACTGGCGATATGCAGACGGAGGTATCTGGAAAGATTGGTAGCCACCAGGCGACGACGAGAATTGCTGGAATGCACCCGACAACGGCGGCGAGTGACTGAAGTGGCTGAAGGCCGGTGATTGCGAGTACTGCCCAAATCCATAAGGCGAGGAGTACTGTGGATATCCAGTACCTTGCTGGGTTGAAAACGACGGACTATTACCGGTGAATAATTATCGTGAGGGAATTGGATTGGGCGATTGGGAAGAGGGACGAGGGTTTTGTGGACAATTTTTGGAGAACCACTCAATGAATTCATCATCTCCCATTTTTTAAGAAAAAAATAAAATTATAAGAGAATGTAATTGGAATGTAGAAATGAGAATGAAGAATGAGAAGGTGTGGATGTTTGAGAGGAGAAAGATGACATATTTATAGCAAAAACACAAAAATAGCCGTTTCATCTCATCATATTATCGTTACATATTTTTTAAAAAAATTTACAATTCAGAATTTAAAAAAAAAAAGGCAGAAAATGGGAGGAGGTGACGCGTGTCCTTCCTCCCCTCCATCAGCTTCCTCTCGCCCACGGGCTTCACAGCGCCAGGGCCTTCTTCGCCGCGCCCGCCCTCGCCACCTCCAACGGGCGGCGTCCTCGCCGTGCCCGGGCTCTTCCTCCGCCCGGGCACACCGTTGTGGGTGCTCTTAATTAAGCTGCCATTACGCTACTTTGGGTGCGTCATTGCTGATGTACAAAGCTGACGTCAGGAGATGAATACGTCATGCTTATAATGTGACTGTGACATACTCCGTATATTGTACCTACCTCAATATTCTCTGGGTCATAAAGACTGATTTCATTTCATTAGTTCGGATCTTTTATTTATTAATTTATGTGATACTTTTAAATCTTTTTACTGAATTTAAAAATGGTGGGGTAGAAAAAACTCTGCTTATCACACTTTGATTCAAGACGTATTTTAAAGATCATTACATAATTGCATAATTTGTCAATTTATTGTAAAGTAGACACGTCCAAAAAATTGGCAAAAAAATGACGTAGTGTGAATTGTTTTCCAAGCAGCATTCATGCACAGCACACGTAGAAAATCATGTTTTTGCTATGATCGATCCTCAATGTCCATGAGTTTATTTTTGTAAGTTTTTTGAAATTTCAGATATTTTTTCAGTAGACCAAAAAGTAGAGTAAGAAAGTAAAACTTGTCAATTAAAAAGATGATTAGAAAAAGTAGCTAAATACCTTAAATTCAAGATGTTGAAATATGTGGAGTATATTCTATTCTAATCAACAAATCCACATGGACCACATATCAGCAATGCTGCTGCCACAACATACATGCTAGTAGTTGATATCTTACCGACCATTCTCGGAATGAAATGCAAAATCACACTAACTCAACTTTATATTTTATACTACCTCCTTTCATAATAATATGTCGTAATGTATCTTTGTTGCGGGTTTTAAAAAATAAGTTAATTAAATTGTTATGAGTGGAATAAAAATAGAGTTGAGGTTTAGTAGAATAAAGTTATTGTGAGTGAGATAAAGATCTAATTAGGTAGTAATTAATCGAAAGAATGAATAGTATGATAGAACATAAAGTGAAATAGAATACATTTTCATGAAAACAAAAAATATAAATTAGACACATTTTAGTGGACATAGTAAATACTTAATTCTTAATTAAAATCATAGCCATAGATAGAATGTAGTAATAAAATTTGATTACGTCTTTTTTCGAGTGTAGTTGTAGTATCTACATTTTTCTAAATAGTGTCAATTTCTTACCTACTTTATTTATAAAAGATAGGCCTCAGATATTTAAGTTTATTAGAATTTCTCCTTAAATAAAATCATGAAATTGACTCACAGACAATACATCATATCAACTAAATTAATTCATTTTATTAAAAGCTGTGTTGGGTAATGTTAGGCAAGGGATTCGTAGACGTCGACTCGAGTATTTTTAATTATCACGAGAAGTGTGTGTGATGTAACACGTAATATCATCATATACAGCAGCACAGCACATGTCTCATCTCATGGTGTGCTGCTGCCTGCCTGCCTGCCTGCCTATAAATTCAGATACGTACCGTTACGAGCAGCATTCAAAAACGTATCACAAAATTAGTCTTCTTCTTCATCTTGGCCAAACAAAAGAATTCTAGAGAAAAGAAATAAAAGAATGGAGAAATCAATGATTCCTCACGTGATAGTTGTTCCGTATCCGAGCCAAGGCCACATCAACCCTCTCCTCCAATTCGCCAAACGCCTGGCGGCGAAGGGCGTCCGAGCCACCTTAGCCACCACAACAAACACCATCAAGTCCATCCACGCCGCCGCCGTCGCGGTGGAGTCCATCTCCGACGGCGGTGGTGTGGCTAAAGCCGGCAACGAAGGAGACTACCTCAGCTTACTCCGAGACCACGGCTCCAAATCCCTGTCGCAACTCCTCCACAAATACAAAGCGGCCGGCTCTCCCGTCACCTGCATAATCTACGACGCCTTCTTCCCCTGGGCTCTCGACGTCGCTCACCAGCACGGCGTCTTCGGCGCGGCGTTTTTCACCAACTCCGCCGCCGTGTCCGCCATCTTCAGCCACATTCACGGCGGCACGCTGAAGTTGCCGGTGAATTTGGACGACGAGCCTCTGGTTTTGCCCGGTCTGCCGCCGTTGAACTCTTGCGATGTTCCGACCTTCATCAGGAACCCTCAAAGCTACCCTGCTTACTTGGCCATGAAATTGAGCCAGTTTTCCAATCTCCAAAACGCCGATTTCGTCTTTGCCAACACTTTTCATGGACTAGAAGGAAAGGTACTGGACCTGGTATATAATTAATTGCATTCCTTTTTTGCTGCACAAATTTCACTTGCCATTTTTGTTTAATAATACCATTTCCGTCACCTAATAAGTATCCCAGAATTTACGATGCCGAGCTACCAAATTTAATTTAATAACTTTTTTTTTTACCATTCTTTTCATAACTAGTGGTAAAAAAATTAAAAAATGACTATTCTTTTAAAACGTGTGTTTTCTTGATGAGAAACACTTACCATGTTTGGTTAGATATTTTTGGAGGGGACAAGGGTAAATATAGTCATTTCTGAAAAAAAAAGTGCTAATATAGCCACTTTTTTAAAAATGATCAAATATGGTCATGCATATACGATTAGAATACACGACCAGCGTACACGACCTAAACTGGTCGTGTATGCTGACCATGCATACACGAGTAGCATATAGGACCATAGCAATATACATAATAATGCACACACGACTAGTATACACGACTATATCAGCATACACGACCTGAATACACGACTAGCATACATGACACGACCAGCATACACGACCAATATACACGACCAATATACATGATCGTGTATGCTGGTCGTGTATGCAAGTCGTGTATGCGTGGCCATATTTGATCGTTTTTAAAAACGTGGCTATATTAACACTTTTCTTTTCAGGAGTGGCTATATTTGACTAATTCTCTTTTTGGAGCATGCAAAATATTTATTTAGTAAAAAAGGGTGGAAAAGAAATATTTTCACTCTTTTTCCATCCTTCTCACACGTTTACTACGTTTAAAATTTTGCTCGGGCAAGATGGATAATATTTTCGGGCAGCTTCTTTTCCATCAATTTCTCACCAATTGTGGAAAATATTAACATGAGAGAGTGGTGTGATAATATTTTTTAATGGATAAAAGTCATAAAAATAGGGAAGGGGTGGGGAATCATGTGAATTTTCTTTTCTATCCTAGTAAACATATGATAAGAAATTGATAGAAATGTTAATATTTTCTCGTATTTTCTTATTCATTATTTTACAATCAAAATTTTTCCATCAAAATAAACGCACCCTTTTAATTAAATTAATTATTTGTTGTTTGATTTGGACAGTGTGGTCAACCATTACCTTTACTTGAGAGTGACTCAAATCCCGAAATGTTATCATCCAAACTAAAGGAATAACAAAATCATTTCTTCTCCATATTCATTTCGCTTACATGTGATTCCATTCTATGATAGAATCAAACATCCTGTATAATTATTATTGTTGTCATTTCTTCGTGGACTTGATTCCATCCCTTTCCATTCTTCTACTTAACCCAAACGAGTCCTTATTGGAAATAGAGTGTAGGATTAATAGTTTGTTATCTTATTGATTATAATAAAAATATTTTAAACTTCGTGTTAGTATTACACTATGTGCGGAGGATGTGTCGAAGTTAATTTATTTTCCGATAATTAGGTCGATCATTTATAGCACGTGCTAACAATTATATGTACATTTTAACAACAAAAAGGAGGCGAAAAGCGTGGAGAAGTACTGGCCGGCGGAATTGGTGGGGCCGATGGTGCCGTCGGCGTATCTGGACGGAAGAATTGAAGGAGACAGAGGGTACGGAGCCAGCTTGTGGAAGCCGCTAAGCGAGCAATGCGCGGCTTGGCTACACACGAAGCCGCGGGAATCCGTAATCTACATCTCATTCGGGAGCATGGTCTCATTGAGCTCGAAGCAGATGGAAGAGATGGCGTGGGCCGTGCTGTCGATGTCGAGCGCCTCGTCTTTCCTCTGGGTCGTCAGGGAAACGGAGCGCGAAAAGCTCCCGTCCGGATTCATGGAATCCATCCAAGGGAAGGGGTTGATCGTGTCGTGGTGCAATCAGCTGGAGACGCTGGCTCATCCGGCAATTGGATGCTTTGTGACGCACTGTGGGTGGAACTCGACTCTGGAAGGGCTGGCGCTGGGGGTGCCGATGGTGGCATTGCCGCAGTGGGCGGACCAGATGACGGATGCTAAGTTCATAGAGGAGATATGGGGGTTGGGGATCAGGGCAAAGGAGGATGAGTTTGGGATTGCAGGGAGGGAAGAGGTGGTTTATTGCTTGAAACAAGTGATGGAAGGAGAGAGGAGGGAGGAGATGAGGAGCAATGCACGAAAATGGAGGGAGTTGGCTGTCAAAGCGACTGGTGAAGGAGGAAGCTCCGACAATGCCATTAATGAATTTGTAATGAAATTGATGGTTGATATCGCTAACAAGTAGAAAGATTGAGAGAATTTGTTCATTAGTTTGTCTGAACAACAAGAATAAATTTATTAATAGAGCACTAAGACCATTCATTACTGTACGTGCTCCATTTGTTTATCAATAATAGTAGATGTAACAGCAGGAAAGAATGAGTCGTCTCCCTCCGTTTATCAATAACAATAGATTCAACAACAGTCTGTAATTCTTACTTCTTATCTCAAGTTTGCACTAAGCATACCTTTTTGAACCAGTTCTACTCGAGAGTCTTCTAATGCTATCATACACAACAGCTAACAGAACTATTCCAAACTGAGCATCACCGCCCTCTCTCTCACATGAATGCAAAGAGGTGAAGAGAGAGAGAACTGAAAACGAAGATGGAGCCCACTTTTCGACTTGGGCCTCTCTCCTACAACCCAAGGCATTGCTTTACAATTTTCTCAAGACGTCAACGTCTGAAACTGGAGAGGGCTTTGAACAGCTTCATAGGCATCGAGTATACTATGCTGGGATAGACCGTGGCACTGATGATGCACCTTCTCGACCTGACATGACGAGGAACTCAGTTTAGTTTTCTCTGAATTAGGGTTGCGTGTCGCGAAATCTGATCACAAGTTAAATATGATAAATGACTTACCTCTCTTCTTGATTTTGTTCCGGAAACCTCTCTTTCGACTAAATGCCTTCTCCTGCAATGATATCGACACGGGTCAGATCAATGATCATATCTACCTCATCACAAAACTTAATTCAAGCAAAAGTCCTAGTTGTTAGTTGTTACCCAGGAATAACAAAAGTCAAGAAAGGGTTTTGGATGGAACAAATAACAGTTTCTTATGAAACCAACTCTAGCAAATGCAAAAAATTACCACAGGCAAATCAAGATCTTCAGCCTGACGAACTGCTGCAACGAGCTCTCGATTTGATTCTGTGTAAAGACTAGTGACAAGCCCAGGCTGACCAGCTCTGGCCGTTCGTCCAACTCTGTGCAAAAAGTCAACAGCAGAACTAGCAAACTCCGCCTACAAAAAACAAATATGGCAAGATCAGCCTAAAGTGAGGATCATAGGAATGTACGAAGATAGCCAAGTTGGAGAAGAAAAGATTAGAGAAACGACAATGATAGCTATCACAGTGTTTGGTGTTGGCTTTAGATTTACTCAATTCAAGATACACATTGCAATGAGGAGGGTTTAAAAGGCTAAAGACATAACAATTGAACACTTGAAAGACATACCTGAATGACATGCGTAACATTTGGCACGTCAAGTCCACGAGCAGCAGCATCAGTGCATACAAAAACACCACCATTCTGCTGGAAATCAACTAGATTCTCAGTCCTCTCTTCCAGAGAGATGTTCCTGTGATACCGTAAACATCTAATTCCAGCTCCCACCAAAATGTTAGCAACAGCATCAGCAGCCTCAACAGTGTTGGCAAACACCATCGTCCAAACTACTCCAGGAGTCGAATCTGTATTGCTTTTATATCCACTTTTGACTGCATTTATCAGTGTGTCTACCTGTGTATCTCTCGTCACTTCAATCCACTTCTGCTCCAACCTACAGTAGAAAGACCGTAATGAACAAGTGAAGCTAGCGAAACAAGAATTGCTTGTACAAGAAAGCATGAGATAGGATTCTCCTCTAAGGACAGCAGAAGAATTAAAACATCTACGAAAAAATAAATTTTTCACAGCAAAACGGAGAGACTTACATTGCTACACATCTAAAAAACATAGGCTTTTAGAGAGCATCTTCATTTATAGAGTACAAAAAAAATCAACTCACCTTCTCATAAAACACATTGAATTATTCACTAAATTGCATTTCCACTCAAAACAAATTCAATTATTTCTTAAATCAGGACATGTTCAGTGTTGGCCAGAGGCAGCCAATTTTACTGCTGATTAGACGTCAATTACAAACAGTGGATTAAATTATTCATTGAAACGATATATGAATTGTCACTAGTGAAAGTAAAATAGAGTTGATCGCACACCAAGGAAAAAGAGACTGAATTAGATAAGGGATGCAGAAAAGTGAACAGAAAGAACCTTGGATTATGGTGATGAAGATAATTCCCATTAACCCACTTTGCATCTGGAAACATCCGTTTCAATGTTCCTCCGGCAGTTCTCTTTCCATTCAGAGGAAGGGTGGCTGCCACAAAAATGTACTGCTTACTTCGTGCATATATTTTCCTCACTCTCCTCCAGTCTTTCCAGTTTCTTTTCCCAGACTCGATTAGTTCAGGATCCTCAATAGATTTCTCATCACTATCTTCAGCCTCCTCCAAGTTGAAATCTTCCGGAAAATCTTCTTCTGAATCAGAAGCATTCATGGAAATAGATGAAGGATCCTGAGCCCCAGTCTCTTCATCTTTTGATCCAGATAACTGCTTCTCATCAAAACGAAACATATTTATGAGGCGAATCACTTGGTTCTGGAAACTCCCACAAAGCAGCAAGTCAGCTTCATCAAATACCTAAATATACATAAAGATATACAACAAAATCAGTGCACTTAGATAATATAGCTATATTCAGTACTTATATTTACTTTGTATGAACAATTGAAAATTACCACATATTTTACGCCACGTATAAAATCAATACGTTTACGTTTTTCAGGGTCAATGGCATAAAGATAGTTTAGAAGTGCAACTGGCGTCGATACTATTATATGAGGATCTTTGACTGACAATCCCTGCAGTCAACAGATAATCCATGAGAATGTGGAGGCGGAAACTTCTAATGCCATGATGAATAAAACCCAATTCAATACCTGCCGGCCACAAATGGCAGCCGCTTTGAGGAGTGGCTGGCCAGCATCATCACAGAGGGAATTCGCCATGCGAACCACTTGCTCACACAGCATTACATTGGGGCATAAAACAAGAGAAACATCTTGATGCTTCTTCAGTTGCAGATCATGCAATGCATCTGAGTTGCTGCATAATTTATGAATGATAGGAACTAAGTAGCCATGAGTTTTACCACTTCCTGTCTCTGCTGCAACAACAACATCAGCTCCAGAAAGAATGTTCGGAACACAGGCAGCCTATATTCGCAATTAATAAGTTAATACCTCTATGATGAAATTATGATACCGAGTAGCAAATGCAGAAAATAATGAATTAACATTATAATTCGCAAAATTCATGGAGTTTTTATTTCAAGATCTCATCATTATGCTCACAGACGAGATGGTAACTGACTCAGATAATAATGATCATTGCATTATTTTCCATGAAGTGTGAAGAAGAATGGTTACTGTAGAAATCCTCATATTCAATAGAGAAAAAGTTCGCTTGCAATATTAACCTAAATGCTTACTATAGTAGCAGGAGCTCCGAATAAAAATACAACACGAAAAAACAAATCCTATAAAAACCAAAGCTTTAATCTGGAAACGTGGCTGCATTTACAAGAATAGAAAGGCATATGTTCCTTACTAGAGTGGACTTTAAAATCAACGAATTCAAGAAAATCCTATGATTTCAGAACTAGTACAAAAAATTCCAACTTTCAGGGAAAAAAAAAAAGCGCAACCAATTACAGAAAATGAAAAACCAATACCATCAACAAAACAAAAAAGGAAAAAAAACAAAAAGGTAGTAACCTGAACTAGAGACGGTCTGTGCAGCCCAACATTACATAGGGCGCGTGAGATGGAATCCGAAACACCAAGAGAAGCCCAGGAAACGCTGTCCTCCGCCAAAAACGTGTCGGCGGCGATTCCGTTCTCGTCGGCGGCGGCGGCGTTTGTGGCGAAGGCTCGGAGTCTATGGGCCTTGAGCGGGCGGCTGGAAAAATACGCCGGTGAGAGTGATAGTAAAGAGAGGTTGCTCGCAGAAAATGAGAAAATCCTTGGTGAATATAATGAAATTCTGCAGGTATTCAACACTGAAATTGAACGCTGTAGAAGCATTTTCCTTTTTCTCCGCTAGGAACGGATGATGGGTTTGCTGGGTTTTTCTCTTTCTTTATATTTTTCCTATTTCCTTTTTGTCCCCCTTTTTTTTTTTTTTTGGTTTCTTTTGGAAGGGGTTGAACGCTTACTCCTTGATAGGGACCTTCAATTAATCGACCATTTGACGCACTTGGAGCATCCTCTGCAGCTGTTTAGTTAGACTTCGGGCCTATAGTCAAAAAATATAATTTTAATGATTATGGGGTTGAGTAAGACTCTGAAAAAAAATTCACTATAGTTGGGTTGAGTAAGACCTCAGTCTATCGTCGGAAAGCGTAATTTCAATAATTAAATTTTTTTTATAATTTCTAAAAAAAACTAAATAAATAAATAAAATCGAACCAATAGTGTACAACCGCGTGGACCGAAGAAGGGAGAGAGTGAGATCGAGAGCAGTGTCGATAAATCGATACCACTCTCGACCCTGCATGATCGACCCCGATGTCGATAAACGCCATTATGGCTTAGACCCCGCAGGGTCGAAGGGAGGCAGTATCGAAGGGGGATCAACACCAACTTCGACCCCGGTGCTCGATCCCCATAGCGAATGCTCTTAAAAATTGATTGTAGAGTTTTTTAATCGGTTTGGTTGATCACTTAAAACTGAAATAAAAAAAAATAAAAATCATTATATTGGTTAACTTAAAAATTGGTTCGATTAACTAATTAATCGGTGATTAACCATAGTAAAGCAAAACACGAACCTATTTCGATTTCAAAATGATAACTTTCAAATTGTACTTGACAGATTTATTCATGTAAATTGATATTACGAAGAGATAAAATTCAATCAATATTATGTATAAGTTTTAATAAGACAAAAATAGTATATTTACATTGTCAATTCATATTTGTTTCATGGGGGCATCGTACTAGAAAGAAAACACATAACTAAAATATTGAAACTTCATGGCAATGAAAGATGACAATGAAAATTAAAAGAAAACATGAGAGAGAATAGTTGAAGAAGAAAGAGCAATAATTAGATGGTAATCGGTTAGGTTATGAAATAATCGCACCAATAAGCAATTAACCAATAATTGATTAAGGTTAAATATTGTTACTCATATATCAAATTAATTAACTTTTGGATTAATCGATATCCAATTTCTTTAATCAATTTGGTTATCGATTGATCCAAATAATAAAAATTATTCAAAAATTGGATAGCATTCTTGTGCAATGTTAATTGCTCATGTCAGTACACACGTTTCAATAGAAAAGATATACTATTATATCGAGAGAAAGTCACGTGATGGAAAAGAAATAAGAATTGTGTAGACATTGGTTAGAGTTTAAAATTATTTAAAAATATAATTTGTAATTATAATATATATTTACTTATTATATTATTATTATTAACTAGTTATTAACCCGTCGAATTTCGACGGGAATTAAAATTAAATTTTATATAACATGTATTAAGTTTAAAAAAAAATAATTTAAAAGTTGTGACTTTGCTGCAATTTGTTAAAAAAGTATTACACACATTATTCTCTTAAATTTGTATAGTAAACACACTGATTATTAACAAAAGTTCGTTTGAATTCAAAAATATTTAAATAATCAAATATAAGTTGTTATACTAATTGGTTATCTCTCTTTTTGTTTTAAGACAATCAAGTTAAAAAAAATTCGACCATAATCTTTTTTTTTCTTGGTCTATTTGGATCAGTCCATCAGTTTCGGTCTAAATTAACATCCCTACCTATCATAATCAGTTAGGAATAACAATGTGTTGGTTACTCGCTCATTAAATACTTTCATTTCATTTTAAAGTTTATATATACTTACACTTCTCAAACATAATTAATTACACAAAAATTTGTTTGCAATTGGTGCAACCGGTTTTGACCCGGCTGACCCGACCCGGAACCCGACCCGCTCCATAAAATATATATAAGCCATTTTTCTATTTTTTTTTCTCAGAAAAATTCCTTAGGTTTTTCTCTCTTGTTTCTCCGCCTCCTCTCTTGTTTCCTCCTTGTTCTCTCCTTCTTCTCTATTTTCTTATTTGAATATTCTCTATCGATTCTCTGCCAATTTTACGTTGCTTCGCCGTTTTCAGTCATCATCATGTGGTCTTTTTTTGGTTGTAGTTGCTCGATTCTGGTATTGTGTCAAGGTTTGCTCGAACCCTAGTTCTCAACGTGAAGGTCTTCGTTATTTTCCCTCAATTGTCATCCGATTTACAAGTTTTTGATTCTTAATTTTCTAATCTACAAGATTTCTGCATGTTCCCTATTTTTGTGTGTTTATTTTATACTTTGTCATTGTTTCTTTTTGCTTTTGTAGTTCTGAAAACTCTATTTCTTACTATTGGCGATTAAATTTGTATCCCTTTGCGCTTCTTGGTTGTTCTTCGCCGTCGATTTGGTCATTATTGTGTTTGGTTTTGTTCGATTTCAAGTATTATATTTTGTTTTAATCTAATTTTAGGTATTTTTTCTTCTTTGAACTTATAATTTAATCTTCATATGTGAGCTATCTTGTTGTTTGTTTTGGAGTTATCATCATTTGGGTTGGATTCTCAAAAGTAATATTCATATTTACTAAAAGTAAATGTTACTGTGGTGATTATATTTTGTTTTGTTGTTGGAGTATTATATTTTGTTTTGTTGTTTTTGCGCTCTTTTTCCTTCAAACATGTGTGTTTTAATTTATAGTTTCATGATTTTGGAGTTTAGTAAATTGATATTATGAAGATTAATACTCATAATGATTAAAAGTATGCTCTGTTATGAGTTAAATTATAATTTGTATCTATGACTGTGCTTTTTTGTGTTTTTGATGTATTTCATGCAAACATATTTGTTTAAGTTTACAATTTCATGAGTCCCCAGCTTTGTAATTTATGTTATCAAAAGGATTACTTATATGGAATAAAAGTAATCATATATATATATGGATAGGATCATATAGGAACTCCTCTTTAGGTAGGAACTAGGAACTAATCTGGACCGTTGATTTTTTTTTTATCTACGGTTCAGATTAATTGATGCATTAGATTACTGTTGTTTGTGCATTAAAAATTTGTTAAATATTTGTGCATTGAGTTAGTGTAATGTGCCCTATGCCATGCTTGTGCATTAAAACTGCATTTTGTGCATTTTCGAAGTGATATTAATGCATGGTTCCTACGGACTCATATAAGGATGAGTTCCTACCAGATCCACACCATATATATATATGCATGCTTATTGTTTCTTATTATTTCTTTCCAATATTTTGTATAGTGTGTTTAGTAAACCGAAGAGGGAAAGTGATGTAATCAAAAGGAAGGAAGAGGTGTAAGTTGTTATCAAAGAAGAAAGGTATATTTTGTTTTAATCATTTGCAGATTTTAGTGTCTGTATTGTTGATTTTTTTTATAGAGCATCTTCAAATGTTTGAGGTCTTATATTGTTTTTTTTTCTTTTTTGCAGCTATTCTATTAAATCAAAACCGTCGAAACTATGTGATTTAATTTCAGTGTTGACTGATGCACAGAAAGAATCAATTAGACGAGTATGTTTTGAGGGTATTTTATTTTTGAGTGATTGGAAATATGTGGGCTGGACTAATGTTATGTGGTTCATCGAAAATTTTAACTCTTGTTCTCGTGTAATTAGTTTTAAGGGTGGACACAATCTTGTTGTTAGGCCTGCAGATATTCATGATTTATTTTTTTTACCTAGGCCTGTTAATGGTGATTTTAAGGTTGTTTCTTATGAGAGGAATGATGAGTCTGCCTCTATTTTGATTGAAAATTTTAAGAGAAAAAATGGTTTGGTAGGTTCAGTTACTTACAAGTCAATCTATGATCTTTTGTCCAATGAAAATGATGCTAGATTCAGGGATGGGGGTGATGACTTTGTTATTTTGTTCATCCTTTATGCCTTTCTACATTTTTTGCCCCTACTGCAAATACTTCTATTGAATTTAGTCTTTTGAAGTCTCTTTTCGATGTTAATAACATTCGAAATTTGGATTGGTGTTCATTTGTTCTTGACAAACTCTGTAAAGCACTAAATTCTTATAAATTGAGTCTTTATAGTGCGATAAGTGGGTGTGTGTTGGTTCTTCCATTGCTTTACTTTAACCAATTCCAGTGGAAAGGTATTTCTGAGCCTTACACCTTGCCACTTATAAGGCATTGGACAAGTTCAAAATTTAACAAAAGAATGAAGGATGAGTGTGGTAGTAAGAGTGATTTTGGTAGTGGCGATAAGCTTTTAGGTGTGTTTCCAGTTATTTCTCATGTTAGAGTAGAACAGGATCTTGTTGATAGAAGGCCAGTGCAATCTAAGAAAGAAGATCCAGTTCATGATGATGATGAAGGTGTTGCTCGAGAAGTTGGTTATGAGTATATCAAGTATAAGATTCCTAATAGTGAGAAATCTGACCAAGATATCAGCTCCATTTCAAACAATGTAAGTTTATTTACTTTTCTAATAATTTTGTTGTTATTTTCTATACTTTTAATATTTGATTCAATTACTTCCTTAACTTCTGTAGGACCTGCAAAGATCTTTTTTGATATTGCAGCGTGATATAAATGTGGTTATTTACATGCACAATGAGAGAATTGAAGCATTCAAGAGAGTCAATTCTCAGGAAAACGATCAATTTGGAGTAGCTTGCTCGTTTGCAAGTTCTTTTCTTGAAATAACGATCCATATTGGAATGATGAAATGCTTAGAATTTGTGATGAATTGGTTGCCCAACTAGAGAATGTTCGTAAGGAGAAGATGATGAAAAATGACAATGAGTCGTCTGTCATTCCTCATGTGCAGTTTGCAGAACCAGCACATGTGAATGAGGTGTTGGTCGAGGATGTTAACACAAATCCTGAGGAATGTTTGACAAGTAAGTTGTTATTGTATTCTTTTTTAATTTTGTGCTTATTTATCTATGAATTTATGTTTACATCTTTTTGCAACAGAAGATGTTGAGAATGTGCAAACTCATGTTGTTGTTGATGATCAGCATCCTGATGCTGAGCAGGAACAGATAAAGGTGAAAAATAAGAAGAAAATGAAGAGGGATATGGATTGTCTATTTGAACTTCTCAGTCAAAGCTCATCGTCAATGTTTGATTCTGACTCTGATTTGCCTCATACAGGTTTGTATTCTATTTTACACTTACTTTCTGTTTTTTTTTTTTTTTGTTATCCTTATTAAGATTTTCATAACTTATTTTTTATTTAAATTTTGAAATCAGAAGTTAAAGGCAATGAAGAATGATATTGATGAGAAGCTTCCAACTGAGCAGGAGAAATGTGAAGATTTTGGAAAGAATCTGTGTCAGGAAGAGTCAATTTCATGTCCTGAAGTCTCTGTTTCTGAAGTGCATAATATAGATGAAGGTATTTTATTATATTAAATCTGGTTTTTAAACCTTTGATCTGTTGTGTTTTTTTTTTTTTAATAATAGCGAATTATGAAATGCAACAATTATGTATGATAGAAGTAATTATTACAGTTAAGAAAAGTATCATTTATGCACTTTTCAGAGTCTTATTTCTGTACAATATCTTGTATTATATGCTTATTTACTATATTTTGTTTTATTTTTACAATTTATATTTATATGACGTTTTAAATTTAGTTATGAAGTCCATTGAACCTAAAAATCCAGAGCAAGATGCAAGTGATCATATGAACTTTTCTGAAATTGAAGCCATTATTGATTCAACAACTGTAGAAGATGTTTCTATTTTTGAAGTGTATCAGAAAGTGAGGACTCATTACAAAGAGCAGAAGACAGATTAAGGTATGCTTCCTACTTACATATATTGATTGATTTTTTGTTGTTTTTCTTCCAATACATCTGTGACGATACTCAATTTTTTCTTTTTTATTTGTTGCAGTCTCCAATTTTTTTGTATGGGTCCCATGCTATGGGATTCACATGATGATTGGCCTACATGCTATCCTCCATTCAAGACAAGGTTTATTCAGAACAATGCTAGATATTTGAAGGAAATATCCAGGAGAGAGAAGGATATTGCTGATTTCTGCTTCCATCAGCATTGCCCAGCAAAGATGTATGTTTTTTCTTATATCTATTTCTTTATGCATATTAAAGTATTTATGTTGCAATTTTATATGTTTATTAATTATAAGTAATAATTTGCAGGATGAATGTATTCAGTCACTCTCTTCATTGATGGACTTTTTATCTGAATATCCAAGGCATGAAATCTCTGAATGAATGCTCTTTTCTTGATAATAGCGTGGTTGATGCTTGGGCATTGATTCTTAACAAAGCAGTCAAGTCAATCTTTCATACATGCAAGTGATACAAAAGTGTTCTATTTCAACACTCAGCACTCGGTATGATACAAATTTTATCTTTTAAAGTTCAATTCCTGGTTTTGTTCTTACTTCCTTTCTTAATTATTTAATGATTATTTTTCTGATCATTGCTTTTTTGTAGTCGTATATTGAGAAAATGGTTGACTGTCCGGACAACAAGCTCGCTGAACTCGGTTATAGTGTGCGAAGTTGTTGGCATTTTTCATTGAAGTAGATGGTGCAATTGGATGATTTTAAGACAATATCTTTTGTAAGTAAAATAATTCAATTTTTCTATAAAATAGGTGTTACTGCATTTATTTATTTGTGTTATTTTTTTTTATCTTTATAACAGTTCATGATCTCATTTTGCTTTGATAAGCACTTTGTAATACTTGTCATAGACTTTAATCAGTCTAAGATCCATTATCTTGACAATAAAATGGATAATTATCTTGTCGCAGTTGGAAGATGGTGCAGATTTTGGTAATTCTTTATATTCAAAGCACGTTTTTTGTACTTTATATACAAGTTAAAGTACTGATAAATTGTTTCTTTTATGCAGAAATAACAATTCTCGACATTTCTTCAAGACATGAAACATCCTCGAGCTTCTGACTATGCATCATTTCCTGTTGAAGAGGCTGATTTGGCATGGAAAAGTGTCAAGAAAAATACTGACTGTGGTGTCTACCTTATGCATCACATGGAAATTTTTCAAAGCCAACCATATATGCTTAAAGATCTCTCATATGTAGTTTATATGTCTTTATTATTTTAATGTGTTATTTTCTCTGTGGATTTAGTTTGCTTTTGGCAGGCAAGCAATCTTAGATTGTGCTATTGTAGTTGGATAGGTTTGCTACATTATTATACACAAAACTGCTAGTTCTTAATATTTGAATTTATTGGTTGTAGGCTGTTGAAAGAAGAAAATTGAGAGTTCGTTATTGTTCAAAGATAATTTTATCTTTTCAATCATTGCAGAGACTCGATCATTGCTGATATACGTCGATTTGCCCAAAGGACCAAATGATGTAGTTACTGTTTCAGTTATCATTTTGATACATTGATGTTTCGAATGATAGTTTGTTTTACTTTTCCTTGTTCATCCCAGATACTATGTACTTCATGTAAACTGATTTGTCATATTGCTTATATTTTGTCACTGTAATGAATGATTTTAAAGTAGTGTTGAAGCAGTTATGTTGAATGTATTAGATTAATCCTATCTCTTTATATGTATGTAGTAAACATTGTTATGCAGAAAAGTAAATATTATTTTTCAGGAAAGTAATTTTTAAAAACATTATTTTTCTTTACTTCAATAATTACTTCTCTCAACTATAATAAATACTTTAATGCTTGTATTTGATTTTGTTAATAATAAACCCCAAATTACTCTAGAATAGCATGAAATATTTATAAATATCATTTTCAAATGCTTAATTTAGGGTCTCATAGAATAAATCTTAACGATTATTTGATATTTGTTTTATCAATTAATAGTACAATGCGTGTTGTGTGTGCACCCATCGAAACTCTATCTGTGCCGATTATAACACTTTATAAAAGTATACTTTTAAGTTAATAAAAGTGTACATTGTAATAATAAAAAGTAATGAGTACTTTTATCCGAGATGATGATAACTTTCACAATTTACTAAAAGTATACTTCGGCGTAAACAAAGTATACATTGCTTGATCAAAAGTAATGTTTACGACACATTACTTTTATTCATGTGTATGATTACTTTTCGTAACTTTAATGATTGCTTTCACGATATATTTTGCAATTGTTTCTTGCACACGTTACATAGTATGCGGTACATGTGCATGTTTCCACTCATGTTAGGTGGATCCAGTGCACCTCTATTTTTCCCTCTTCGTTTTTTGTTTACCTCTTCGTTTTTTGTTTGTCGCGTCTTCTTTAGTCAAGATTCGAGCGAGGGGAGCCGAAGGCCTTGGAGTGAGCCGAAAAATTCAAATTGTTGCCCAATGATTATCCTTATATTAGTAATCGTAGCGAAGGCGGAGCCATAAAATCGGAGCCGAAGGCGGAGCCGTAAAATCAGAGTCGAAGATGGAGTTGCATGGTGTGCATGCACATGTCCCCATTCATGTGTTGTGGACACCATACATTGCTATTTTTTCCCTCTTCGTTTTTTGTTTGCCTCTTCATTTTTTTTATTCTGTTTCTTATTTGGTCAAGATTTAAGTAATACCCGAAGAATATAAATTATTGCCCCTATATCATTTTTATATTAGTAATCTTATGAAAGGCGGGAAAATACTTGGTCAACGGTTTTGACCTTGTTTGACTGGGATTAACTTGTTCTGTAGTAAGCGACTGGTCTCATAGGAGATCAACTTTAAAGTGCAAGTTGTTATGTTCAAAAGTAAATATTGTCATGATGAAATGTAATGATTTATAAACATTGATGGTCCCGATACGAGTTCTGGTGTATGGGGGGGAATACACCAGATAAGACTTTTTAAAACAACCCCCTAAAAATAACTCAACCGAGTAAAGAAGCTCAGTTGGAATCACAACCGAGTAAGAAACACTCGGTTGGAAGTGATGTGCTGTGCGAAATGTGGTGGAAATTAACTCGTATAAATTTACACACGCTTTTATGCACGGTTGGTCAAAAACCAAAACAGTTGAGAAAGAATGCAGTTTGTATGCAGGTTAGATAGTCAGTTGAATATGCAATAAGATAACTGAAAATAAACACAACACACAAAGATTTAATGTGGTTCGGAGAGAACTCCTACGTCCACGGGGAGTTGTGAGTCCACACAACTCAGTCCAAGTTCTTCTGGACAAACCACAAAGCTTACGCGGGCTTTGCAACCGTTGGGATAAGTTTGCGGGTACTTATCAACCTTACAGTTTAGTTTTCGGGTACTAAACAACCTATCTACTCAGTTACGGGAAGAGTAGGGTCCTAAAACCTTTTCAGGTGAAAGATTGGGTTCCAACTAATAGCTCGAACAAGAAGTGAGCTAGGATCTAACACTCTACGAACTCTCATAAAGTGATGTTCTCAAGGTTGGATCTTAAGACACTCAGACAGATTCTAACACTCTAGAACTCTCAACAAGTGATGTTCTAAGAGACTAAATGTAATTCAGCTCGAGTAAGGAGTTTTGTTCTTTCTTTCGCACTTGGCAATTGTCTGTCTCGTCTCGTGTGTGTCTTGTATTCTTGGTGAATGAATGAAGGTCTCTATTTATAGGCGAAGAGAATCAACTAGCCGTTGGAAGAGCTGTTGATCTCTGTTCTTTGATAGCGATGGCTTGTTTCTCATTTCTGCAGACTTTCTGGATTTGGCAACTGCGTGCTTCTGCTTTCCATCTGAGACAGCCTTGTGTTGGGCCAAATGAGGTAATGACAGAGAGTCAAACCTTCACGTGACTTCCTTATTTGAAATTCAAATCTCAACGTCAGACTTTCATCAAGGAGAGGTTGGTTGAGATTTTTCGATCTACATCTGACTGGTTCTTCAACTGATGTTCTGTCTGAATGCTAACATTTGAACTCTCAGCTGACTTCAACTTCATGCTGTTGATCTTCTTGGTTTGAGGTCCTACAGCTGATGTTCTAAAACTGAACACTCAGTTGTCTTCATTGTATCTGATCAGTTGGGTTGAACGCTCAGATGACTTTCTTTCATCTGATGTTCTCTTCCTCTTTTCTACTTCTCATCTGATGAACGCTCAGTTGTTTTCCTTACAACTGATGTTCTATCGCTTGAGTGTAACTTCCCCCTTTTTCAATGCTTCATCTAATGAACGCTCAGTTGTCTTCCTCACAACTGATGTTCTATCCGAGTGAAGCCTTGTTGCCGTCTTCAGCTGGAGTTCTGTAAAGATAAAATCTTAACAATGCTCAAACAGCGAGCCTAACTACTAACATTAGGATCTGGCAACATCTACTCGGTTGGGGTCAGTTGGTTTTGGAATCAATCAAAACTTTAATAAATTTCCCAACAAACATTATGTTTCGTAGTAACAATGTTTACTTTTTGACCTATAATAATTACTTTAACGATAATAAATATTTAATGTTTCTACTACTATTATCTTTATATTAGAAATTTGTGGGAAACATTACATTTCTTTGTGTTAATAATTACTTTCTTAAGACAATAATTAATTTTTGATTAAGGTTGTATATAATTTTCTTTTAAGTTGTATTTTTAAAATTAATTAATTTTTTTATTGTTAATAAATATTGAAATAGGATATATTAAATCATAATTAGGATATAATAAATTATTAATTAGTATGTATTTTTGATGAATAATTTCAGTATTTTGAAAAGTAAATATCATTAGGAATAAAAGTTTCACCTTTTATGAAGGATAATTACTTTTTTTAAAGATTATTACTTTTCATCATTAAATATCAATAGGGGTGCATTAGGAATAAAAGTCATACGTAATTTCTTCTTAAAGATTATCATTTTTCATCATTAAAATCATTACTATATAAAATGAAAACAGAAAAATAAGTAAGTTGACCATTAGTTCATGTTCAATAATTAAATTAATTGATAAAGGTCCTGTTTGACAATAAAAATTTGAAAGTTCAATAAAATTTGAGATCTTCCAACTGAATACAAAAATAGTTAATCGTCCTAATACATAATTAAATATATGTCGCTTTCAATCCTGATTTCTTGTAGCTGTAAAATCAGTCCCCTACACATTATAGTTGAGTAAAATTAGTACATAAGAAATATATGAAAGATTATATGATGCAACATATCAATGATATAATGAAATTATTTTATAATTAAAATTTATAAATTATACCTATCAATAAAAATGTATTCAATCCAGCTTTCTAGAATAAATGTGGATTTGGAGGTTTAGAACCAAACTCATTTGGCCTAATTGAAATTGATTCCCCTGAACTCTTCCTTTTCTTCTTTTTATTTCTTTCAATTTGTCCTTTTATTCTTTTCTTCATCCCCTTGTTCACTGATTTTAATGGATCTTTCACACTAACACTCGATACAGATGATCTGACATCCTCTTCGCTTTCATTTATTTCAATTTATGCAGTGTTCAACTCTGCAATTACTGCTAATTTTGTCGAACACTTGTACTTTGCTACTTAGAACTTTCATCCCACAGAGCTTCTTTTGCACTCTTAGTCCACCTTTTGTTTATGTAACAATCTGGTATTGTGTTTATGGAATGAATGTGTAATATTTTCAAACAATGACTACACAATATTCCACATTCCTCAAACATCTTGCAGTTACAAGTTACCAGAGGATCTACTTCATAATAACTGACTTGGTAACTACCCTTAGCATCACTGACTTCATATAGCTTGAAATTATATTCATCGCTTAAAAGAGAAGATGATTGAAATAGACATTTCATCAACTGATTCTCAAAATCTTTGAAAAGGGTAAGTGTGTATACCTCAGCAGCATGTTTGATCATTTCATTCATGGGTAATGAGGAGACAGGTTGTGCTCTTGAATATTGGAACTCATCATTCAATTCGGTGTTTCTCCAACGCTTGACTAACTGCTTGAAAATTTCATAGAACTCGGTCAAGCTTGTTGTTTTCTTTGCTTTGAAGCTCAGAGATTGGTTAGTACTTTCACTGCGCTGTGATGATAGAATCCCTGCAGAGAAGTATTCTTTATTGAATGCATTTGACCACTTTTCTCTCAAATCATACAGCCTTTGAATCTATGAGTTAATTTCCAATTTTTATGTCCTGTAACCATTTTTCTCCAAAACTGCTCAAATTCATCTGCACTTTTCCAACCTGTTATGCATTTCTGAAATGCATCACCGAATGTTTTATCACTTTTCAGCTTGCCCAAATGCGCTTGTGCATTTTGGTATAAATGTCAAATGCACAACCTATGTCTTGTCTTTGGAAAGACCTTTGCGATGGCTTTTATCATTGCCAAATCTTGATCTGTGAACAGAGATGAAGAAGTTCGACCACCCATGCATTTCTTGAAAGTCTCAAATAACCACATAAATGTTTCAGTCTTCTCATTTGATAGGAATGCACACGCAAACATACATTCTTATGATGATTATTGACTCCAACAAATGGAGCACATATCAAGTTATACTTGTTTGTTCTATATGTTGTGAAAAATACCATGACATCTCCAAAAATCATGTAATCATCTTTCATCATCGAATCTCTCCAAAAAATACTTAATCTCCCATCTTCATCTAATCTAACCTTATTAAAAAAGTCAGGTTGTTCAGCAACCCGGTCTTTTAATATATCCATGAGTGTTTGTGTATCCCCCCTCCCCCTTCTATAGCTAAAATTTTCAACGGATTCACAAAATTTAGTTGGTCTTTTTTCTATGACCAACCATATCATCACCCCCTACTTCTTGTGCTATATATCTATACACATCAGTGGGTCTCAATCCAGATGACACCATATCTTCTATAATGGTTGCATCTTCAATACTAATTTTTCTGTTTGAACAATGCATGTAACTTAATTCTTGTCTACAAAGTGGATGGTTGTGCTCTAAAACATGTTATGTAACTTCATAAACCTCATCATTAGGTTTAAGGTTAATCTTCAAACATGCTTTACAATCTGTCCTAGTGTTATGTCTTTTTATCTTTGCAGATTCATTCGCATTTCGAACTCCTTGACATGCACAAACCAACATTCTATAAACCAGCAAACCAGCAACATTGCATCTTGTGTTTGATTTTCTAACACTAAATCCCACTTTTAGAGAGTGTCTTCTGTACAAATCATATATATTTACAATTTTCTCTCTTTTTATACCAATCAAAGAATCAGAAATGCAATCAAGATCACCTGCATATAATAAGTTCAGTTTAGACCACAACATATAACATTCTCACAATTTATACTTTCATTAAGCCAGCATTTACTTTCATTCACTGCAATTATTACTTTTCAAGATTATTTTTTTTATGAATATCAACAAGAACATATTCCATCCATACACACACAAACCGTATAAAATGGAAACAAAAATATACATAAAAACAATACAATAACCAACTCCATCATGAATATCAAACAACAACCCAGCAACCCAGCAACATTGCATCTTGTGTTTGATTTTCTAACACTAAATCCCACTTTTATACTAAGTTCAGTTTAGACCACAACATATAACATTCTTGTTCAACTAAAATTAATTCTAAGTTGCACGCAAATTAACGTGGTCGTCTAGATTGATTAAGTTAAACCCGAATATCGTATCTCTCAAGGAAGACTTAACAGGACAACGTTTGTGTTGCGAAAAAAATCAGAAAATAAAAAATAAAGCAGTAAAGATTGATTGGGGTTTTTTCTAATCTAAAGGAATTTAAAGAACAAATTAATCTAGGCAAAAATATAAAACCCTAATTCTAAGAACACAAATAAATCATACATGAATTAAGAAGAACGGAAAGAAACTCACAATAATTAAAACTGAATCCGTGGTGGAAGTCTGTCACAAATCCGTACAAATCGAATGCAATAAAACTATCTAAAAACTGGAAAGAAAAGGAAAACTGGAAAAGAACATAAATTCGTTTGTCTGGAATGGAGGCGGAAAAATAAGCGTGAAAAAGGAGAGAGAAAACTAAAGTCTGAACACATCCGTATTTATAGAGATTTTTAACGCCGCCTCAGCCCGGACGATTGCCCAACACGGGCGAGCGTCCGTCTCTTTGCAACCAAACCCACCCGGACGAGCGCCTGGAGCCGACGATCGCGGATCTTCACACATTCACACTGAACGAGCGTTGGAAGCGGACGAGCGTCCGATGTAGCTTTTGACGCTCATCCTCACTCCCACATGCTGGACGAGCGTTGGAAGCCGACGAGCGTCCAACATCTTGATGCATGCCGGACGAGCGTCCAACATCTTGATACATGCCGGACGAGCGCCCGGCTGCTTGACGCATGCCGGGCGAGCGTCCGTCACATTTCTGCCTCGCGCGCTCTTTATGTTTCAATCATATCTCTCTCGTCCGAATTCCGATTTGCGCACGGTTTTCGCCTAAGAACTCGTATCGAGACGTACTTCAATCTTATCAAGTCCAAATTCTTAAATAATTGAAAAATTATTTAGGGGTAGACGCACTAGAGCACCTATTGAAAAATTTAATTTTTTTATTTGTAAATGGGGAATTGTTTAATATTGTGCTGGAGCACCTTTGGGATGCAGGGGTAGAGGTCTCTAATGGTGCTCTAGTGCTAGAGCACCCCTTAGAGCACCCTTAGGGTGCTCTAAGGGATGCAGATAGTCTAATTAATCATTTCCGTTGGAAAACGTTTGCATGTATTGGAAAATTATCAGTAAAGTTACTAACGATTTGTCAACGGGCTAATTCTGACCTAAAATTGTGCGCATTGAGGGATCGATTCAATACTAACGGGACAATTTTTATTTTTTAGAATTTAAGGAGACAAATAGATATCTGCTATAAAAAGAACCACCTCAATTCTCATACAAAATAAATATAAGACAATTTTTGAGAAGTAAATAATTTTTGTCTCACAGCAGTTTTGAGAAGAAATAGAGCTTTTAAAATTAATAATATGTGTGAATTATGTTTGAATTTTAAATGAGTAATATTGAGAAAAAAATAATTAACAAATAATATTTTTCTTATACTATCATATAAATTTTATTAATTTTATTAAATAATAATTTTTCTTCGATTTTCGACGGGCAACACACTGGTTAGAAATAAAAACGGATCGATTACGATTTCGATGCGATTAAGACGTTCGATTTTGCTGACTTTTTTTGCTCAACCTGTGATACGACCTTTTTACCCTTCTCTGTTTCCTTAGTTTACATCTTCCAGCGAAAACTTCCGAAGTGGAAGAGGCAAACACAAAAAATGGCGCCAAAGGCTAGAAAGAAATCTCCACCGTCCGATCCTAACGGAATATTTTCTGGAATCACCGTCTTCCTTATTGAAACCGGCGTTCAAGCGCGTCGCCTTCAGGTTTTCTCCATTTCATTATGTTCGGAAATTTTACTTTTCTACTTGCTGAGATTGATTTATTGATTTTTCTTATTCTTAGATTTGGAAGCAAAAACTGGCGCAATTGGGGGCTAAGATTGAGGAAAGTTACTCCAAAAGGGTTACCCACATTTTCGCGGCGGACTGGGACTCGCTTCTCAAAAAAGTCGGCGCCCAGAACTTGAAGCGATTCAAAGGAGTAAGTGTGTAATTATTGCTGAAACAATCAGTTGCTGCAGAATTGCAGAATAAATTGTCCATTTCTGTTGTTTGCGTGGCCATAATCTCTTTTAATTTTATAATTGGGCATTAATTTTCTTAGCTTAGGCTGCATGGTTTGACACGGAGTAGCATTTCGTGTTCTTACTTTGCTTTCATACTTGGCTTTTTTTGTTGAACAAGCTTTTATACTTAGCTATTCGCAACATCTTTAGTGTTTCCTGATGCTTTTCAATTGTGAAGTTAAATACTCAAAATATGATGATATTAGCTGCCTAAAGGATTATATAGATTTTTTGTTTTGCATTTAGAGGTCTGATTAACTAGGGCGACTTTGATGGACCTTGTGACAGAAAATTTTGAACTATCAGTGGATAGAGGACAGCTTGAGAGCAGGAGAAAAGGTGTGTGAAGATCCCTACATTTTATCAGAGGACACTGCAGAAAATTGTAGAAGCAAGGCTAGTGACGAGAATCTGAAACATACCGATGCAAATTTGAGTAATGAAGAGCAATTGCCATCAAAGAAGATTAAGACCTCTCCCGAAGAGTCCGAAACTGTTGAATCAGAAGTAAAGCATAGGCTTTCAGCGGATTCTCCTAAATATTCAAAATCTGATAATGCTAGCAGCTCGTCTCAAGCTTCAGACCCTATAAGCCCAGAAGTCACTAGTCCGAATTTGGATGATCCAAATACAGAAGTAAGTTCTTGACGTTCTCTGCTGCAGAATTGTTTGCAAGTCTTTGCCTTCCTTCACATGAACATTTGGAAGAGACACAACATCATTCTGATTTCATCAGAAAAACAAACAAGATAATATTTCTTCGTTACTGAATTGTAAGTCCATTGTGACACCATTACTATATTCTTTATCAGGTCTCCTTGTCTGATGCATCATCGTTGTATAGCCCTCCTGATTTAAACAGGAATATAACCGTGATATTTGGAAAGCTCATCGACATTTACAGAGGTTAAACTTATTCATCATACAGCCTTTGTTATCAATATTTAATTTTTCAATATACTAAAGCTGACTTTTCCTATATTTCACGACATGACACTATGACAGCCCTAGGTGATGATCGCAGGTCATTTAGTTATTACAAGGCTATTCCAGTTATTGAAAAATTGCCTTTCAAAATTGAAAGTGTGGACCAGGTTAAACATCTACCTGGTATTGGAAAGTCTCTGCAGGATCATGTAAGAACTTCTGCCATCATGTTGTCGTTTCACTCAGTTTCTGCCTTACTCTTTAGCCATCTTATCTGAGATTGAGAGATAATTGAGGCATATTTCTTGGAAATACCCTTATTTGGTGATCCTCAATTGCATAATTACAGATTCAGGAAATAGTGAATACTGGAAGGCTCTCCAAGTTGGATCACTTTGAGAAAGATGAAAAGGTAATGCATAATTCTTCGTGAAAATTGTAGTCTTCTCTTGGCAGTTGTGGCTTAAAGGTTCGAAAACTGTTCTGCTGTATTTGGGTGTACTGGATGGTTTAAGAAATTTGCTGATTCTCATGTCAGTACAGAGAAGGCTAATGGGTATAGGTGGGACCATGGGATCATTTCTCTTCCCAGTTAGATATGTAAATTATTTTGATGTCATCAAATGGAAAAGGTTACTTTATACAAAAATCAGAATTGATTTTGTTAATGCATATGCAATGCTTTCATCGTTATACAGATTTTTGTCTATGATGTTACTTAACAGTTATCACTCAGGTACGCTCAATCAGTTTATTTGGAGAAGTATGGGGCATTGGACCTACAACTGCATCAAAACTTTATGATAAAGGACACAGAACCCTAGATGATCTGGAAAATGAGGAATCATTAACAAATGTCCAGAGGGTAGGCTTAAAATACTTTGATGACATCAAGACACGAATTCCGCGCCACGAGGTCAGCACTGTGTCCTTCAACTTAATTTCTCAAGGTTTCCTTTTAAAGATTGTAATATTGTAATTAGTCTATTCTGAATCTATTAATTCCTGAAAAAATAGGTTCAGGAAATGGAAAGTTTTCTTAAGAAAGTTGGAGAGGAGCTATTGCCTGGGGTGAGCATCTCAACTGCTGATTTCACTTTGAAAGCTCACAACTATGTACTATACAGATAAAGAAACAGCTCTGTGTCAATTTTGCTAGTCCGTAATTTTGAATGCCAACTAGGGATTGCTTGATGAGCACCAATGAGATTTAGGTGATCATCACTGTAACCAAGTTGGTTGATTCTTTTAGTGAGACATTAGATGAAGATTTGCTTGTAGGCACGCTTCTCTTTCATCTTAAAGCCTAAGCCCAAATGAAATTGTTTTTATATATGATTATCATTCCATTGATTTGTGATTTGACTATCATCAAGTAAAGTTGCCTTCATAATGACACTGGTCAATCTGGAAGAAATGTATGACTCAATACATGACAATACCTCTCAAAGAAAAAAAAAATCCCTGATTGTATGGTTCTACAGATAGACCTTGTTTGTGGAGGATCATACCGACGTGGAAAGGCTACTTGTGGGGATATGGATATCGTGATCACACACCCTGATGGGAAAAGGTGAGGTATCAAGGTATTAGCCTGGTCAGCTAGTTCAGAGATTATATACATTCTTTTGTGTAAATGCTCCTATGTGCAAAATTTTCTCTTCCACCATTGCTGATGCTCGATTAAGAATGCAGGGATAAACTGACTTTCTCCATTTAAATTCCTATGACAATGTATGTACTTGGTTTGAGTTCATGTGGCATGGTCTCAGTGACAAAGGACAATTGATGATATGCTCTTCTCCCATCTTTCAAGTACAAGGAGATTTTTTTCCCTGCTATGATTTTCCATGTGGGGCTTTTAACTTTTTTTCCCTGCTATGATTTTCCATGTGGAGCCTCTTAACTCTTTGTAGTTTATCGCAGTAATATAGTTCCAGTATATTGTTTATATTGGCTTTTATACTAATGCAATTACTTGTACTTCCTTGAGCTCTTTATTTTCTTTGAAATGGAAATGGGGAAAAAAAGGTAGTTTTTGTTAGAATATATTCATATGTAGTAACTTTGCTAAGGAGAAAATTATTCTTAGTACGCTATATATTTTTCTTAGCTTTTTTCTGGACAGATGACTCATTTTTTTCAATTTCCAGTCATATAGGCTTTCTCCCGAAGTTTGTAAAGCGTCTTAAGGATATTAACTTCTTAAGAGAGGATTTGGTCTTCAGTGTTCACAGCGAAGAGGTAATGTTGTCCCATTTCTTACATTCTTTATAATTCTGGAAGTCAAGATATTTACTTAATAAGAGACAAACTTTGTTATTCTCATTTGCATGGTGAAGCCATGGAATCTTAATATTGAATTAATGGTTATGTATGCTGCTATCATGTCTGCTCATTTAGCCTAATGAGAATTTTTATGGTCTTTTGTGTAAAGAAGTACTTGGTTTGCATGGTGCTCTTTGGTTAGCTTGTTTCTCATTTCGATTTCATATGTGACTCCAGGGTACAGACTCTGGAGTGGATACTTATTTTGGTCTTTGCACCTATCCTGGTCGAGAGCTGCGACATCGCATAGATCTGAAGGTGCGCCGATGTATTCATTATCTTGTTTTCAACAAAAACAGCATGTTATTCCAATGTCTCGGTCCAACAAACATGGCCACATATGTGGCACTCATAAATAGATTGAGCACATCGTCTATTTGCTGATTAGAAGACGATGTTTCGTTTTCATAAGTTAATTAGTCTTCTTCATGATGTTACATCTTGGATTTGACTTCCTTATTCATGTAAGTTTTCTTTAGATGAGGTCTCAGTTGTATTTAAGTTTTGTTGATTTTTAGCCTCATGGGTGATTATTATATTTTGCTCAATGTAAGGGAAGTGTGATGTGTATGGAGTATCCACATTGACCTTCAGACGAATTTTGTCAGATTGCAATCTTTATCTCAAGATTATTAGTTTAGGAATTTTTCTTTGTCAACATCATGTGAATCTTATGCAAATAAGGATATTAATACATGTTAGATGCGAAACTAATCATACTCACATCAATGCCTAAGAGAAAAAGAAAAAATCCAGTAACCATGGGGATTTTGTGTACTAATTTTGTTTTCTTGTCTGTAGGTTTACCCACGGGATATATATGCATTCGGATTAATAGCATGGACAGGGAATGATGTGCTAAACAGGAGGTGTGCCCCTTTACACTCACTCACCTATGCCAGCTTTCATTTACACAACCACGAGTTCATATTTCCATTACCGGAATGTCAAAGCTCTTATAATAAGTCTAATATGTTGTACCATCAATTCAATATTAGTCAATGTTTCTAGCACAAGTAAAAATAAACCTCTTTTAAGCACAAAATTCTTGCAGGAAAAATGATGTATATGTCACCTTGAACTGCCACATTATTGGATATATTTTTAAGTTCCTAAATGTTGATCCTAAGTAGTTCAGTAGCCTCTTTTCTTATGCTTCTCTGGGAAGACCATTCTCCAGCACCACATATACAAACTTATCTGGTGCAACTTTGAAAACATTAGTTGGCCCTTGCAAGCCCTCTTGTAGTTTGTCATTATTTTTCTGGGCCGGAGTTCAATTCTCCTCTTCATTTCCCAATTCACAGGTTGAGACTACTAGCAGAATCAAAGGGATTCAGGCTTGATGATACAGGATTGTTTCCTGCGACTCATGGTTCAGGGGGAAAGCGGGTATGAGTTGGCTGCTCTACATTTTGTTCTTGCTGCCGTGTCATGATATTATCGCTTGTGCTTATTGTATCAGTATGTTGTTGATGATGCAGGGAAGCAAAGGCAACGCGAGTTTGAAATTTTCAACCGAAAAAGAAGTGTTTGATTTCCTTGGGTTCCCATCCCTGGAGCCAAATCAGAGGAATTTGTGAAGCGATTCTAGTTTAAACATAGTGGCTAAGGTATGCTTCTTCATCTTGATTATGGATATTACGAAACTAGTGAGATGTTTGATGCACGATTATCTAGCCTTAAGATGAGAAGATCGGTGCTCTACTTTTTTTATGGTCTGGGTCTTAGATGTAAATTCACTGTACATTTCATCTCTCTCAGATGCTTACTTGAAGAATGTGAGAGAACAACCATGGTTGAAAGAGGAGCTGAATGGTTGCTGTATGCTTTTGTTTTTGTTTTGTTGTAATTATCTATGTAAACCTTGTAGGCTTAGTCTTGCATATGCATGTAAATAAGTTATGTTTTCTGCAGAAATTCCCAAGATTGCTTGCCTTGTTAATGCATGGAAAATTATTCCAAATCTCTCCTAGAGTTGTATTGTGTATGACTCTTAAATTCATATATCTCATTTATGTCGCGAACTAAAAAGTGATTACTATTATAATTCATGATTTAAACAAATGCGTAGTTTTTATTGTTGATAATAAAATTGAAATAACATTTTTTCACCGTTCTTTATAAAGAATGTGTTTAGTGTATCTATTATAAAATATTTTAGTATTGATAATAAAGTAATTTATACCAAAAAGGTGAACATGCCAAATTGAATAGAATAGAAGAGTATGGACGTGACAAAACTCTCTTTAATTGTGAAAAACACTCATATCCATCCCAAAATAGGTAAATAAGTGTAAACATTTTCCCCTCAAATAAATTCGGAGCTATATAAATAAATACTCCCTCCGTCCCCCATTAGTATGGTGCGGGGGCCTTGCACAGATTTTAAGAAAAAGTAGATAAATATTTGGTAGAGATATTTTTAGTGGAGGAAGGGACCCACGTATGATGTGTTGTTAATTTTTTAGTGGATGAAAAAACTTTATATAAGTAAATATATTGAACTTTTAAGGGTAAAAAAGTAAAAAATATGTCCAAAATAGGATGCACCATACTAACCTGAGACACCCATAAAAAGAAAGTAACCATACTAATTGGGGACGGAGGGAGTAATAATTTAAGCATACAATAAAGTTATTCTATGAAAAGGTGGCCTGATACGAAAAATACGATAAAGTTAGAAATGACAAATTTGACCTACTACGAAAAATACGACAAGATTTACTTGGAAGGGAAAACAAAAGGAAAGATAGTAGTAGATAAAGATAAACCCTTGAAACACTAGAGAGGGAGAGGAGTGGAGTGGAGAGGAGAGGAGAGGAGCAAAACCCAGTTTATTGAGAGGGAGGGAGGGAGGGAGGGAGTAACTGCGAGCGGAGGTTTGGAAGAAGAAGATAAGAAGAGAATGGCTTGTGCTATATCTGCACTTGTTGCCTCTTTTCCTTTTCGCTCGCCTTCAAATTTCTTATTTTCCATTAATTTTCTCACATATGCTTCTTCTTCAAGTAGAGCTAAACCCCCTGCTTTTAGCTCACTGCTTCTCAACACAAGCAGCAAATCGAACCTAATTTGCAGGGCTGAAAAGGAGTACAAGTTTCCCGACCCTATTCCTGAATTTGCTGATTCCGTCAGTATCACTCTTTATACTTTTTACTTTGCTAATTAATTGCCGCCATTTTTTGTCATAGTTTCAGTCGTTTGATAATGAATTTGCTCTCTCTCTCTCTCTCTCTCTCTCTCTCTCTCTCTCTCTCTCCAGGAGACTGAAAAGTTCAAGTCCCATTTAGAGAAGAAACTGTCCAAGAAAGATATGTTTGGAGATTCCCTTGATGAAGTTATTGGTATCTGTACTGAGGTACTTCATACACTTGTTTCTTTCTTGCTTCTCGTCATTCCTCCTTTTTTCTCTTTACATGGATATTTCCTATACTGAAATTTCATTAATATGATGTAATTTCTTCAAAGTCGTAGGTGAATGGTAATCGATTGCTCTAGATTTCCTATGCCTTAGTATTGTATCAGTACAAATGGATCAAAATCATGACAATCAAACAAGTCTGTTCATCAGTAACGATTTACATTGCCATATATCTGATAGTAAATTTCTCATTTGGGCATGGCTGATCTCTGTTTGCTGCTTTGATGATAAAACCTTCAATTCAAATCAGCAATATTACTTATTGCACTTTACGCTGTTTGATATGCAGTTGGTGATGTGATTGATGGGTATTGGTCAAAATTAAGTGATGGTTGGGTTAAACACAAAGTGTTACACTTTCTTTAACAAATATTATGGCATCAAACATGTAGATGGTCTCCTTTGGATAGCCATTATATTTTCAATCTTGAATAATCTTACAATTTTAAGATGCTCGGGATTATGAATAAGCTTCACTAGAATGTTTGCTGAAAGCATCTGTTTTTGCTTAATATTTGTTCGTATTAAGAAATTGAATCCTTAGAGACCTCTTCCTATCTGTTACTGTTAGTAACGTATCTCCTCCATTTTATGAATCCTTTGTTCTACAGCTGCTAAATTTTACTGTTGAATGTGTAATGTCCCCACTTGTAACAGATATTTGATACTTTCTTGCACACGGAGTATGGTGGTCCAGGAACACTCTTGGTACTTCCTTTCATTGATATGGCGGACACCATAAACGAAAGAGGCTTGCCCGGAGGACCTCAGGCTGCCCGAGCAGCCGTAAAATGGGCTCAAGCTCACGTCGACAAGGACTGGAAAGAATGGACTAGCAACAAGAATTCATCTAGTCTAAAATCTGATAAGTAGCTCAAGATTCTTGAATCTAGTTGGAATTCATAAAGTATTGTGCTCTGAAATCTGATACGTAGCTCAAGATTCTTGAATCTGGTTGAGATTCATCAAATATGTGGAGTAGTGTTTACCTATTGCTGTAGAGTAGTTAGGAAAATATGTTCATGGATTATTCATATTCTTAGTATTCAGAACCATTATTCTCAATATCAAAAGCAAAGTTGGTTGCATTAAAGCATACAGCTTTTGAAGTTGAAGTTCTGTCGATCAAATATTGTATTAGGGAAATGAAGTACTTACGAATATCAAGAAACAACCTTTCAAAGATAAAGAGAACTCATATATATAATTGCAGATCCAAAAGCATCACATTGAAGATACTCATACGATCAGCCCTTGTTTCAATTTTCACTAAACATTTGAACCAAAAACACCATACACACACAGAGGCAGAGGCAGGCACCACACAAATGGTGCAGTGCAGGGAGGTGGCTATGTCATTGTCTAGAGAAAGAGCAACATATATATACAACATTGGTGCTAAAATAATCCTCTTGTTAGTCTTCATGATAGATTTGAAATGCTCTGTTGTTTCATGGTTGATGGAAGTGGCTGCGCTCAAGTAGTTCCTCCCAATCAATGAAGCGGTCGAGCAACTCCACTTCCTTGAGGACCAAGCAGTCATCTTCCTTCCCAAACCAGTCATAGCGGCGCTTTGCGACATAGTCATAGACAGCATCCCTCACCGGAGTTGGAACAACCATGAGAGAACTCAAAGCAGAATAGGGCAGGGGCAAGTATGAGAAAACTTTCAAAGCAGCTGCAGAAAAGAACCATCATCAGAGCCAAAATATGCTACTACTTACTAGTTGCAATCAACAAGTTGGGGAAACAACTACCAGCAGAGCCTTGGTGGTATGAATTAGGGCACTCAACGAACAGGAAGCGCCGAAGAACATCGTCACGCTCCACTCCACAAATCTTCATGTAAGGCTCAGCTGCTTTTGATTGCAAACAACAGAACTTTATTTTCTTATCTTTGTCGGCTCGGATGATCCATTTCACTCCTATTTGTTGAAGAGATTTCAGTGACGTTCTCATTCAATACAATTCAAAACAAATACAATCCTAAGCGAGAATAAAAACACATGCTAGAGCGTAGAGTAGGTAAAAGCTGGCAGCATTTTGAGATTTTTAGCTGGAAATCTTCTCACGTCTTATGAAAATGTACGACAGACCATAAAAAATTCTGTGTGTGTAATAGTAGCGAACAAATTAGCATATACATACAAATTACAAACGAACGAAGCAGCAGATATATATGGATTATCACACACACACACACACACACACACTCAATGTGTACGGAAATCCCCAAAAATCATAAAATGCGAAGATTCTCAGATGTGTGCGAGTTTAGGCATTGTTAATGCGTGATACAAGCTATAGATCAAAGGCACAGAAAAGTAGAAGATTACCGGTGTGGCACAGGTGGCAAACGCCGTCGTACACGACTACGCGCCGCTGAAGCACTAACGGTTCCATCTCAAGCTTGGGCAGCGCGGCGTCAGCCCCACCTTCGAGCATAGCCTCAACCGTGGACGCGCATTTACGCAACGACTGCGGCGGACCTGACATAGAATAGCGGCGATAGCTCAAGGCCTCCGAAAATGCACTCGAACGAGTTCGTCTGCTCCTCAACGCCGCCGCAACGTTAAGCAACGGTCGCCTCAAGGCCGCCGTCATCTCTGAACGTAAATAATTTTGGATTTGGAGAGAGCAATTTCCGAATTGTCAAAAGATTTCTGTCCCTATTATGCTTTCTTGTGCTTCACGTCGGTGGGGTTTTAGGGGTTTTAGTTTTATACTATTTGCTTGGGGCAGGCCGCCTTTCAACACAAATAAAATACGAAACCAGCTATAACTGCTACAAATTCACCTAATCTAAACAATTAATTACATAAGCAACACTAATTCCCAAATTACTCTCTCAAATATCCCAATTGGAAATGAAAAATAACAAATCAAAAAAGTTCGAATCGGCGAAAAATATCATTCCGACAGCTTTAACTTTTAAATCTTTTTCAATATTTTCGATATAAGATTACCATATTTCATGATCCATTGAAATTTAATGAAGAATGTTATTAATTATTAAAAGAATAAAAATATAAAATAACCAAATTACATTATTTTTAAAGTCGTGGAAGTTTATAAAGCTCCTTATAAATCCTCATCAACACCACAATACATTTTTTTTAAAGGTATCAGCACCACAATACTTGCAAAAACATTATTTTACTTTGACCGAGCAAATTTATATAGCATTTTCCGATGTGAAAGTTACTAAGACACCACAATACTTCCAATAACATTATTTTACTTCGACAAAGCAAAATTTATTTAGCATTTTCCGACGTGAAAGTTACTGGACACCACAATACTTGCAATAACATTTATTTTACTTTGATCGAGCTAATTTACTTAGCATTTTCTGATGTGAAAGTTGCTCGACTTGGAGCAGTATAAATTGTAAACTGAAAGAATTCAAACAATTACCATAAAATATCCGAGACGAAAACAGAATAACAGATGGCTAAATACTAGAACGAGCTATGCACGATTGAATCTAGACCGACAACACGATCTTCTAGTCATCAAATATCTCGATCTCTCTAGACTTAACAAATTCATACATAAATTGACTACATCTTTATCACCCACTAAAATGAAATCAAACTTCACAGTAACAAATTTTTAGTGGCAATACAACACATTATAATAGAAAAAAAATGAAGTTAAAGAAAAGAAGAAAGCTGGTAAAACGTTCATAGTACAAAGAGAACCTAAAAACACAGACTCCCAAAGCAAAAAGACAAAAGCAGCCATGAAAACAAACACAATTAACATTACTACTACTTGGAGGTGATTAGTATGATTGGGAATGACCAGTCCGTTCAGAATGACTATTCCATTTTCAATCAACCCATGGTTATTAGTCATTCCTAATGCTTGTATTTTTGTACTTGACTATTTGTCCTCACATATTTCGCGATTTTATCAATTTTACCCAAATCAAACCAAGGAATTTTACACTGAATACACACACACACACACACACACACTGCACACACACTTAACATATACACACACACGCACATATATAGACAATCCATCAAAGAACGTCGATTCAATTCTTTTATTTATTCCTTGTGCGTACGAAGCATAAGAATCAACTTACCCATTTCATTCTATTCCTAATCCCATTCAATTCGTAATCTCATTCCATTCCATCATACCAATCACCTTCCTATATTATATAGCATATTAATAAATAAATTAATATATAAAGGAATGAATGTATGGTACTCTCTATCTTGCGCCCGTAATTCTTGGAGGCAAGAGCTGGTTGTTGTACCATTAACTTTCTAATATACGCAGCTGTTAGAACTTGCTGAGAGGCGTTACTTGAGCCAATCAGCTCGGCCAGCTGCAAAGCATAAACTATTTATCTTAAAAACGCCACAACTAAATAAATGAAAAATAAAATAAAATCATTTTAGCCTGCAAAAACCATATGCTTTTCACTATAACAAGTATAAAAAAAATATATAACAAACTCCGGCCAAATCTTTGATTAATCGTCATCCTAAGAAATACAGTAATAATAAAACAACTCAAAACATAAGAGGCAAAATTTTCATCAAACATAACAAACATGTATCTTATCGCAACCAAAACGTTAGCCACCAGAACTTCTGCCTCACAGCAACTTATAAAAGATGGAGCTCCACAAACATGACCATTCATGATCTGCATCAAGCAAATCAATAAAATTTTTATCAGATTCAAAAAAGAAATAGAATAAAGAACAACTTTGCAGTGATGACAAAATTGACAAACCACAACCATACTCAATATCCAAGTTAGCAAGATTTCTAGCTTCTAAGAAACCAAAAGAAAGAGATGAATTTGGGTATGTTAGTGGAATATTTTAGCTTGGTAAAACTAAATGCCACAGATTAAAATTAGATTCTGTTGAGCTAACATTACCTTGAGTTTACTAACGCCTATCGGTCTTGCCAGTTGATCTCTTGCCAGAGAACAAGTGTTTTGGCCTAAGAGTCGGTATGAC
This sequence comes from Schizonepeta tenuifolia, assembly GCA_029490685.1. NCBI lineage: Eukaryota > Viridiplantae > Streptophyta > Magnoliopsida > Lamiales > Lamiaceae > Schizonepeta > Schizonepeta tenuifolia. Next base: position 17,024,382 of record CM055955.1, on the reverse strand, counting down.
TCTGTCACCTTCTCCTTTACGAGCATCCTTATTCCTCTTCTTGTTTGAACCTTTAGCAATCTTAATTGCCTTCATTTTCTGAGCAGAATCTTTGAAGCCCTCCCCTGGGACAACTTCACCAGGTGGTCTTGACATCGACCTTGACTTCGACATAGATCTAGACCGCACCCGCATCTTCTTGTTTTGTTGGTCACCATCAACTTCCATGGAATCTACTCCGTCAGTTGATCTCTCCCTCTTACGACCCCTAGATTTGCTGCGGGCACGGTCAATAGCCTTTGAGGGATCAAGTCCTAAAGATGATAACTGTCTCCCCATTCTCTCAGATGTAAACTTTTTGTCTTTATCAAATTTCCTAGGAACAATTGGTCGGCTTTCAGCAGTGCTCTTTTTAATTCTATGTGTTTGAATAAGCAAACTTTTCTTCTTCCTGATCTCTGCAAGTGCGGCATATTCTTCAGGAGTCAGCTCAGCCCCATCCATCTCAAAATCATCATCTTCTTCCAGACCTTGGAGACCATCTTCTTCTCGCTCCAACTCCTCAAGTCTTATTAAAATATCTGGGTCGAGGAAGTCTGCTACATTGTGACCATCAAGAATTTCTGGGATAATATCTTCTTTCCATTCATCATCGGCAAGAATGTAGCGCTTTTTCAAGCTAGCCGAGTACACACCCGCACCTCCATTCTCATTTTCAAGATCTCTCTCCAGCTTCCTCTTCTCCTTCTCTGCATCATCCTGAGCTTGCTTAACTTTGGCTTCCAAAACAGCTTGCGGGATACAAGCAGGCCTTTCCTTCTGATCGCGCGGCTTAGGCATGGCAACATGGAAGCGATTCAAACAGTCACCCAACTTTTTCGACTTCATTTTCTGTTCTACCCTCTGATTCAATAGTCTCTCACAAGCAGCATTCTTTACATCCATTACGCCTTTCTCAGTCAGTGTACTCATAGTCAATAGAACACTGCTGTCGTCCGTCGCTTCGCCCCCTTCGCCTATCACAGTTTTCATAGCTTCCGACTTCATCTCCATGACCAGTTTCATATCATCTTCGGAGAGCCCATCTAATGCTTGCAAGTCAGTCTTATTACAGACAATGATCAGGGGTTTGTTCATAAATAAGGACTTGATGCTATCAAAAAGAGCAGCCTGCTGGGCAATGCTATATCCACAAGAACCAGAGATATCGAGGAAAAACAACACTGCAGCCCTCAAATGTGCTAGAGCTGTAATACTGCACATCTCAATAATATTACGATCCTCAAATGGCCGATCCAAAATCCCAGGAGTGTCGATCACTTGATACCTAAGATACTTGTAGTCTGTATGACCGACAAAAAGTGACTTGGTGGTGAAAGCATATGGTTGTACGTCAACCTCGGCCCTTGTAATTTTGTTCATGAACGAGCTCTTGCCCACATTGGGGTACCCACAGATCAAGATAGTTCTAGTATTTGGATCGATACAAGGCAACCTAGCCATGTGCTGTCTTATCTGTTCAAGATAAGCTAAACTAGGGGTAACCCTCTTGATGACCGTACACATACGACCAAGGGCAGCAACCTTCAGTGACTTGCAACGATAGAGAGAATCACCATATTTCAATAGTCTGACATAGTCCTTAGAAATCTTGCCAATCAGGTTCCTCGCCGTATTAATTTGACCCAGGGCAAGCTTGTAATGGTCTTTGTTGTAAAGAACGTGCAGCAAGTCACCGTAGAAAGGATGGATATCATTGAGCCTGGGGAAATCATCAATAATCGTTGACAGCTTCTCGTGGAAATTCTGCTGGGTGAACTTCACCTTGCGCATATAAAACTGCCGAAGACGTGAGATAGCATATCCCTTGTGCACTTGGGTGGGCGTTCGGCGTTGTGTACGTGAGAGAATGATGTCAATGAACTCCTTCCCCGTGGGGACAACAGTAATCTTCTTGAAATTGTACTGAACCATGGCTTACGATTTTACCTTCAACACATAACAGAAGGAAAATGACAAAATCATCATTCAAATGAAGTAGGATCAACAGATACAGCAAGAAAACATGCACAGAAACAGTAAGATAGCTGGAGATATACATGAATGAAAACATCTGCGGAAAACAAATTCAGCCTATCCACTTCCTCGTCGAAAAATATGATTGATACGGAAATGATAATTAAACACTAAAGAAGCAACTGAGTTAAAAATAAAACTATCACCATAACTTGAACACGAAAAGTTCATTTTTTAATTATAATAGGGCTAACATAAACTGAATACGAAGTAACATCTAATGGTTACCTTTTTGGCGTAAGAAATATTTATCGAGTACAGATTAATGAAACAACAAACCACAATTAAATTGCAAACAAAAAAAAAAGCTAACAAACAACAATTACAAGCATCAATAGTAAAAAAAAAATGTCTTGAAAACATACAACAAACCATTCCGATAGAGAAAAAACTATAAATAGAAGGAAGAGTAAGAGAGCCTACAGTGTATTCTACTGCTTCGTAGGGATACGGCGGTTTAACGGCGATGGTGTTCTGCTGCTTCGTTGAGACGAGCGAGCGAGCAGCAATGGCGGCACAGAGGAAACGAATAAGGTTTTATAAAACACTTTATTTTTTTTAAGACTTTAGGGATTGTATAAGTAGCCCTAATGGGCTGGGCTTAATTATTTTAAGACGGGCCTTAAACCCTGGGCGTAAGTATTTTGAGACGGGCCTTAAACCCTAGGCCCCACTTTTAGATGTGTTTCTTACTAATGCATTCTGGAAATTCAAAATCTTTATATTAATTAAAAAAATATTTGATATTTGGATTAATTAAAGACAAAGTTGATGTCCATCAAAAAAATTAATTTTTTTTAGCACAAATGAAATATAGGGGTAAGACGTTAAACGTGAATCCATCCATCCATCTATCTATTTATTTATTATATAAATAAAAACGATTCGTAAAAAAAATTCTATGCGGTACCTCTTATATTCCTCCATTCTTATTTATCTAAATTTTCAAAATTTTGGAATTTAAAATTTTTATATATCATATTCAATATTAAACAAAATTTTGACAAGATCAAATATTAAAAATTAACAAAGACAAAATCTTCAAATTAATTCTTAAATATTTGAATTAATGTTATAAGCCGAATGAGCAATATTAAACATATTTGTATCCATAAGACTACCTGCACCGGGTGTCTCGAGCGGCGTCTTGAGACAGCACCGGCGACGAGACACGCCGGTGCAGCGGCCATCGTCTCGAGAATGTCCCGAGCCGACGAGACAGCGCGCGAGTTTTTTTTTTTTTAATCGGCGCGTGCATTGCACGCGCCAGACATAAAAAAAAAAAGAAAAATTAGTTCAACGGAAAAGTTTTCAAACGGCTCTATAACGGCTAATGCCGATTTTAAATTTTTTTTTTTTTTATTCTCATATTTTCTTCTATAAATACTACTACATTCTATCACACCACTCACACCATCCTCACACATACAATTTCCAATTCTCCTCTTACAATTCAATTTTTTTTTCGAATCAATTTCGCTACATCTCGGAAATGGATCCCAACAATCTTTTCTCGTCGTCGTGGTGTCCCCTGAAATGGCGGACGACGGGCAATACGGCGAATACACCGGCGCGGGGCTCGATTCCATCAACCTCAACTCGTCCGTCGGTGAGTCCTTCCAAAACGTGATGGGCGGCGACGAGGATAGTCCCTCATCGGAGCCGGCACCGGCCAAAGCTAAGGGGAAGCAACGCGGGAAAAATAAGGGAAAGGCCCTCGCAAACGTCCCTCCACCTTCTCGTCCGGACGCTGACGCCAAACCAAAGAGGCGCGCTTACACGGTGGAACAAGGCACCGCCGTCGCCCAAATCTGGAAAGAGGAGACGTGCAATTCCATCATCGGACAAGATCAGAGCGGCGACAAGTACTGGGGGCGTGTGGCGGACAGGTACAACGCCATGTTCAACGACGACCTCAACACAAAGACGGTGAAGAGCTTCTTCGGCCGGATCTCCCACTGGGTGAAGGAGTGGATGATAGCTTACGACAAGGCGGACAGGAAAAGACAGAGCGGCGCCTCCGACGACATGGTCAAGGACCAAGCCCAGGAGTTATACCACGCCCATGAAGGGACCTACTTCAAGCATTTTGGTGCCTGGGAAATTTTGGCGGACTACCCCAAATTCCTCCGCCAAGAATTTCCCGACGTTCCGTCGATGAAGCGGACGAAGAATACGGCAGAAGGCACCTACACCTCATCCGGAACGCTGCACGGGTCGAGCGAGCTAACAGAAGAAGAGGAAAGCTCGGCTCCCCCCTGCCCACAGGGAAGAGACGCGGCAAAGGCAGCGGCGAGGGCGGCGAAAGGAAAGGGAAAGAAGAAGCAAAGCGAGGAGGAGGAGTTCGGGTCGATGGTCTCCTCAACAAATGATCGGATAACTGTCCTCGCCGCGGCGAAGAACAACCTCGCCGAGGCAATGAGGGAGCGTGCTCGGGCGAAACAAGACCTCGCCGATTTGAAGATCATCAACACGGACACGTCAAACTACATGCCGGAGCAGCTGCAGTTCCATATGATGTTGCTCAACGACGTCAAGCAGCGTCGCGGATGGGCTTAGTTTTTTTTTTTTTCCAACGGCTATGTTTTTTAAATATTGTAGTACTGTTTTTTTTTTTTATCATTTCTAGTAATGTAATATTTAATTTCTAGTAATGTATTTTTCTTAATTTGTGGTAATGTATTTTAATTTAAATTAATGAAATTTTCAAATTTTCTATTTATCTTATTAAAATTAATACAAAATAGAAATTCAGAAAATCCTTAGAGACAGCCCTTAGAGACAGCCCCACTGCAGCTCACTGTCTCTATCTCCAAAAAATCCTTAGAGACACCCCTTAGAGACACTACCACTGCAGGTAGTCTAATTAGCTTATATATTACTTTAATTAGTATGGTTCAATTCAAATTTCTAAGCATGATGGTATTTGATGCCTTGGAAGGATTTTGCCGTATTTCAAGGTATCACAAGACACGAAAATTTCATATTATTATTATTATTATTATTATTATTATTATTATTATTATTATTATTATTATACAAAATAAAATAGATTTTGTTGGGAAATTTATTAGTATGAGTTTTGATGAATTCCAAAACCGACTGACCCCAACTGAGTAGATGTTGTCAGAACCTAATGTTAGAAATTAGGCTCGCTGTTTGAGCAAAGTTAAGATTTTATCTTTACAGGTCTCCAGCTGAAGATGGCAATAAGGCATCACCCAAACAGAACATCAGTTGTCATGAAATACAACTGAGAGCTCATTGTTCAGATGCAAAGAGAGGGGAGTCTTCAGAACATCGGTTGTGAAGGAAACCAACTGAGGGTTCATCAGATAAGAAGCAGTAGAGAGGAAGAGAACATCAGATGAAAAGGAAGTCATCTGAAGGTTCAAACCCAACTGACTAAATACAAGGAAGACAACTGAGTGTTCAGTTTCAGAACCTCAAGTGTAGAACTCAACCAAGAAGATCAATAGCTTGAAGTTCAAAGTCAGCTGAGAGTTCAACGGTTCAGAACATCAGCTGAAGACCACTCAGATGAAGATCAAGATTTTCAACCTACTAACCGAGGTTGACTGTCAGAAAGGTTAAGATTTGAATTTCAAAAGGAAGTCACATGAGGGTTTGACCGTTCAGTCATTACCCCATCTGGCCCAACACAAGGCTGTCTCAGATGAAAAGCAGAAGAACACAGATGTCATATCGAGAAAGTCTGCAGAGATGAGAGACAAGCCATCACTTTCATCGATCAGAGATCAACAGCTCCTCCAACGGCTAGTTGATACTCTCCGCCTATAAATAGAGGCATTCTCTCATTCGAGAGGTTTACTAGATAAGAGACAGAGAAGTGCAATCGCAAGAGAAACAAGCGCAAGAAAAATCTGCAAAAATCATATTCTAAGAGCATCAGCAGCTGAGAGTTCAAGAGTGATAGAACATTAGTAGCTGAGGGTTCATAGAGTTATAATTTGTCTTAGATCTTAGTTTGAGTGTTTATTCGTTCAAGCCATAGATCCAGCTCTCATTCGTGATCGAGCTGTAGTTGGAAAACCCACCCACATACACACCCTAAAAAGTGTTTGTTAGGATCATACTCTTCCTGTAATTGAGTAGTTAGGTTGTCAAGTACCCGCAAACTTGACATAGGTTGTTAAGTACCCGCAAACTTAACTGTAAAGGTTGATAAGTACCCGTAAACTTATTGCAACGGTTGCACAACCCGGGTAAGCTGTGTGGAACTGTCTAGAAGAACTTGGACTGAGGTGTGAGGATTCACATCTCCCCGTGGACGTAGGAGTTATCTCTGAACCACGTTAAATCCTGTGTGTCTGTGTTTATTTCTATTCAGTTACTTAGTGTATTTTCAACTGACCAAACTAACCAGCATACAAACTGCATATTTGCATACTTATCTGTTTTGGTTATTGACCAACCGTGCATAAAAGCGTGAGTTATTTTACGAGTTGTTAATTTCCACCACATTCCGCACAGCACCACTCTACCAGCTGAGGTTGCTTACTCAGTTGTGAGATTCCAACTGAGTCCGTTTTACTCAGTTGAAGTAATTTTTTTAGGGTTAAGTTTTAAAATTCTAACTGGTGTATTCCCCCCCCATACACCAGTAACTCGTTTCGGGACCATCAGATTTGAATTTGTTACTTCTCAACGTTCTAATAAAGTTGCACATATTCTAGCTTACTCGTGTATGAGTGTTTCGATTGTTTTTCCATCTTGTGGAAATTTATGATGCATTATTATTATTATTATTATTATTATTATTATTATTATTATTATTATTATTATTATTATTATCTTGTGAAAATTTATGATGCATTATTATTATTATTATTATTATTATTATTATTATTATTATTATTATTATTATTATTATTATTATAATATAAAATGAAATAGATTTGAATTTTTTACCTCTCAACGTTCTAATAAAGTTGCACATATTCTAGCTCACTTGTATATGAGTGTTTCAATTGTTTTTCCATCTTGTGAAAATTATGATGCATTTGAATTGTTTTATACATTTACTTCCACTTTAAATGAAGATGTATGTGTTTTGAGAATATATATATATGTATATATATATATATATATATATATATATATAATCATTCTAAATTTGTTTCAATTTACTATAATGAGCTACTTTATATCATAATTTTTTTTATTATAAAATTTTAATCCGAATTCCCAAATAATTTTATTTTACCAATTTATTAGTTGATTGAACAAATAATTTTATTTTAATACATATATTTTTCCAACTAAAATACTATCTTAATATATTTTGCAAATAAGTAATTTGGTCAAATAAAAAACTAATTTATCATGTATTATTCATTAGAGTAAGTATTACCCTACATCATGATCGACGGGCCGGTTTCGACCTGGAACTGTGGTGCCACACGGGCCGATTGCAGGACCGTGGGGATAATATCTTATTATATTTTGCAAATAAATAACCAATTTATCATGTATTATTCATTTGAGTAAGTATCATCCTAAATCATGGTCGACGGGCCGATTCTGACCTGAAAACTGGGAACGGTAGACGGGCCGATTCCAAAACTGTGAGGATAGACGAGCTGGTTCCAAATCGGCGGTTCACTTTAAAAAAAATGTAATTTCATAATTTTTAGGAGATTTAACGTGATCTCCAATTTTAAAGACACTTTTTAAAATTAATTTTCTTCTTTAAATCAATATAGCACAAAGAAATATTTGTTGTCAAAAGGATTCACTACAATTTTCATATGAAATCGATGTAGTAGAATCTATTTGAGAACATAATATATTTTTATTCAACATCGATTTTAAGAAGTAAAAACCTTTAAAAATTATCTATGAAAATGGAGGAAATGAGTAAAGAGCAATATCTAATTTATACTATTACATATTACATTTAATAATTTATTAGTTTCATTAAACAAAAATTTCCGTCGATTTTCGAGGGGCTATACACTAGTTCTTTTTTCATTCTTAGATTTCTCTATTAAAAGTTCACATATTATGGATTTATTCACAAATATTTGGATTTATTACACATGCTTTCTACCGGGATGAGTTAGTATAAAAATCGATCCTCCCGCTCAAACTACAAACCATGATTTTTTTTCAATATGTAATCATGCTTTTTAATACTCCCTTTGTCCCGTTCAATAAGTCTCATTTTGTCATTACGGGTGTCCCACACAATAAATATCATTTTCTTATTTGGCAAAGATTAATACACTAACACTCACTTTATGTCACACTCAAATGTGAATAGTGTTGTTTACTTTATTGTATAGTTGATGGGGTCAAGATTTGTGACCCTTAAACATACCGATGTTAAAGGATCATTAACACATAATAAGTACCTTGTGTCGACGAGATTATGTTGAGAAGAGCTTCTCCATGTGGATTTGGTCCATGAACTTCGACCTACAAAGCGTAACACCGAGTTGTGTGCCGGCGTTGCGTCTTCGACGATCAAGTCAGTGCGTGTTCAACACAAAAGCTTGAGAGAAATCAACGAGTTCTATCGTATTTCAGAGTTAATTAATCTCTTATCTGATATTCTGCAGTAAATCTGTATATATACCTGTGATGGTAAGGGTATTTTAGCTATTTCGGGGAGACTTGGGAAAGTCTCCTAACTGACTTTGGTAGGGAAAACTTCCCTACTGTAGTTGATGTGATAGGTCGGTACCGACATCTTTCTAAGATATTTATGCCTCGAGAAGACAAATCTGTATTGTACTTTAGACCAGCTGTCGATAAAGTATAAGTGGGCAGTGTTACCCTCAGGTAACATTCCTTCAGGACAAGTTTCTATTGAGGTAACATTTCCTCAAGTCAAATTTCGATGTTGATCGCTAATTTTCTACCAAGCAATTATACCGCACTTTAACAGGCAATTGTAGTATAAAATAACGAGTATCATATCCTCGAGGACTATTAACCGAATTTACGTTGAAAATGAAATTTATGCATCTTCCTACTATTCGAGCTTTGCAAACAACATGCTTGAAGGCAACACAATTTACGAAACAAGAAACACAAAAGCAAAGATCAAACAAAAAACAATAGATAAAGAAACGAATTAAGGAAACGATACAAAAAGGATTGACTCTAGGAATCTTGCTCAACTCAAAATGATTGGGACCAAAGCTATTGATTCATTAAACTATTTTAATCTAAATCTAGTGAAGGAATCACAAGAATAAACACACTTTCTCTCTCGAGAAGAGAGCACTCGTTGATCAATTTTTCGTCTCTCTCGATTAAGACTCAAAACGGAACATTGACTCCCAAAAGCACTCAAGATTCAAAAACTTCTTTGATTAGATTAACTTCCGCTAGGACCCTTAATCAATCAAATCAAGCAAACTTGAATTCAATGATCATAAAAACCGGCTAGGAATTTTCACAAACACTTAGCATGCCAAAATAGAGGCCACCTATTTCAACATAAAAACAAACACCAAGTTGCAAGAACTAAGAATTTAGAAGGCATAACAATCTCAATAAAAGAAATCCACCATCAAAAAAGCATCACAAGTTCCCTAGAATCAACTAAGAAATTTAGCTAGACATGAATAGAATTAACACAAAATAAAGGAGAAATGATTGCATAGATGAAAAACTAAGAACCCAATGTTGAAATCTTCACAAAGTCTTCAATCCAAACAACAATTCACTATTACAACCAAAAAAATGTCTAGAACCCTAATTTGGAAACTTTTGAACAAGAAAATAAGCTATGGAAGTGTAGATCCCCGTTTTGGGGCTGAGCTCCTCTATATATAAAGTGGAAAAAGTGCTAGAGAATGATAAAATCGCGAAAAGGACAAAATTGTCCATAAAGTGGACAAAACAGTAAAATCGGCGGTTCAAGTGCCAAAGTCGGCGGTCCAGGCTCGAAAATCGGCGGTTCAAGCCCGAACCGCCAAGTGGACCGCCGATTTGTGTTTTCTTCTCATCTTCCAATCCAGAGACTTCCGGCGGTTTGGCCGGCGGTTCACCCCTGAACCGCCGGTTTTCGAAGCCAAACCGCTGAAAATAGAATATGGAGCGCCGGTTCTTCATTTCTTCCCCTCTTCGCTCGGTTTTCACTTTTCCGTCCCGTTTCTTCATCTTCGTTCCTCGACAGCCCTTCCATTCCGACTTAGCACCTCATGCTTTACCTACACACATGCATAAACTCCACCAAAACGTGAAAGCGACCCAAAATAATGAAAACCGTCTAAAACAAGTCACGAATGGCGGAAAAATAAGGCAATTAGTGCTATGAAAATGCGTTTAGTTGCTATAAAATGGATGTTTATCAGATGCCTCGGAGTATGTTTCCCCAATACTAAGGGTACTAGGGTAAGGTTGTCTTCTAGGCAGAGAATCACTTAAAGTGCTGAAGCAAGATTGCCATCTAGGCAATCATGATGTACAAAAGGTGTCCCATCAACTCCTCCCCCCTCAAGTCTGGAAAGAGGAAACTTGACAAGGTCAAGTGGGAAATTTTCAGTAGTAACATTCCATGTAAGACAACCTTTCCTTTCCGGATAAGATTGAGCAGTTGGAGTGTCTTCTTTCTCTGCCTCTGCGTATTCCACTTTTCCAGTGACATGACATCCCACGTCGCACCAGTCACATATTCATGAAGGAATTGAGTGTTCGTCCTAATTCCATGAAAAACTTCAATATTCGGGGTCTCCTTATGGACGCTTCTGCCTTGGAGTATTTTTGGTTTGGCTCCTTCTTCTCGCCAATCTCCAACACCCGAAATGAGTAGGTGGTTGTTTTGATTCGTGATTGAATTTAGCCTTTTCTGCATACTTATCCAGAAATGTGATGACTTCAATGCTTTTCTTTTGACAGTCATGGAGTAGTTGAGAATTGCTCAAAGTGTTGCTAATGAAAATGATGTCATGATAGTGGGTTCCACTCCGGGATTGGTTCCCCTGCCCATGTTCCCCAAGCCAGAGACTAACTTGTCTGAGGGGAATGTGCTGGTGATTCTCCTATGGAACAAGGTTCCAAGGAAACGCCCCTGCTTAGTGGGTCTGCTCCTGCTTCTCCTGCATGTCTTTTTTCAAAAAGATTGCGCACTAGGAATCATAGTCCGCGATGACCTATTTGCCTTCTCCTCCTAATACCCAAAAAGAGGAAGATTATCAAAGTCTCCGGAAACAACGTTCCTGGTATGTGAACCAAACGATTCTCCATCTAACTTGAGGTTCATCTCCCTGTGCCTTTAACTTCCAACGGAAGGTTCTCGATGCGCAGCTTTGTTTTGCCACTTGACCAACTCATCCAAGAGGTCTCAAATGAGGATTTTCAATTGAGGCCATCCATAGTTCCACAGGCCGTGCTCTGATACAAGTTTTATCTTTTCCCTATTTTTATGCCTTTGAAAAATAGACTTTCCACCATTATTCGTCAAAATTCCTTATTTCGTCCTTCTTAGGTCTGACACTTTCTTGGCCGAAGCTGAAGAAAGGAGAAGAGATGGTTTCTCAGCTTCCTCTCATGAAAAGAATGAAGAGCTAGCCAAAGCCCTGCTCAAAGTTTTCATTTTGGAGGCTAAGTGTGAGAAGTTGATGGCCAGTCTTGCCAACGGCAATGTGCAGATAGATTCCCTCAGTAAGCTTCTTGCTACGACTGAGGAAGAGAAAGCTTCCCTGAAGAGAAAATAAGTCGATAGCTCGCAAGGAAGAATATGAGAGTAGCATCCAAGCCTGTCAACAGGGAGTCTTCCGCACAGCTGCGGGTCAAGCCTTCCTGAAGGAGTTGGCCAAGGGGATGGTTGAGGCCTATAGGAGCAGTGATCAGTACTTGCGCCATCTCGACAGTACCATTCGCCCCTTTGTTCGGGAGGGAGTGGATAACTTGGCGGCGTAGATGAGGGAACTTGACTATTCAGGAGAGGCGAACACAAGGGCTCTTATGGATGACCTTGAATTCCCTCTTCATCCGTAGCCTTTGAATGATCTTCCTTGTGGGCCGGATTACCATATTCTTATGGTGTAAGCTTGCACTAGAAAACTTGTTTTCAATATTGTTCTTGATCTTGAATCGACCGTCATGGAATCTTCTTTCTATGATGTTTTTCCTATAGGCATCTCCAGTTCCACTACGAGAGACTTACCTTTGATCGAGGACACCTCTGTTCCTAATATTACCACTCCGCAATACGAGAATGTTGTCTCGGAGGCTAGGCTCTTTAGTATTTAGGAAGAGTTGGCAGAGGAGAAGAGTGAAGCCACCAAAGTCGCATCGAGCCACAAACAAACCAAACCATAGCAACTAAATCCCAAATTTTTCATCTCCAAAAATTTCAAAAGTTTTCAACTATTCCAACAAACTACCAAAAACAACTACAACTAAAAGCAACAACCCAACTCACACATATTTACAAGCATATTTGTATTCCTCTCCCCCCTCCCCCAAACTTATTCAAAACCAAAGGAGCTGAATAAGTTTGAAGGGAAGAAAGAAATACAATACGACGATACCTCTGTCTCATTGGGGAGGTGGGGGCGGGGGCTAACTGTGGCCGTCGTGGAGTTAATGGGCTTCAAACCGACGGACGAGATCCAACACTTCCTGTTGATTGAGTTGAGCCTCCTGGTGGTAACGATCTTGGCGTTCATACAAGTCTCGTTGAAAGGTATCTTGCCTATCGAACCATGTTTGTTGGAAGGCTTGTTGATCGGCTCTTTGCTCTTGATGATACCGGTCTTGACGACCAAAGAGCTCTTGACGGAATGCTTGGTGCTCGGCCCATTCCTCTTGGCGATATTGATCTTGACGATCAAGCCAAGATTGTTGGAAAGAATCTTGTCGGGCATAAATGTCGTCTCTGAACTCGTCATACCGGTGATACATGTCAGCTTGGAAAGCTTGTTGATTGCCGATTTGTTGTTGTTGGATCTCATTCATGTCTTGTTGCCGGAGCCGGATAGCTTGGATGTCATACCGCATAACCGCAAACTCGCTATCCCATTGCGTGCAATAATTGTCAATATGCTCGACACGCTCAGACATGCTTGCAAACTCTTCCCTATAAAAACTCCCGGACCCCGACGGTCTGCCATACATGTTAGAAGGCCCAGACGGCCCTCCAAAACCTTGGTACCCCCCTTGGTACCCCCCAAACGATGCTTGCCCTTGGCCGAAGGATTATTGCCCTCGGCCTCCTCGTTCTTGTCTTCTCCTCTCTCTTCGTACTTCCCTTCTTGCTTGTCCTTATTCCCCTTCATCCTCATAATTTGTATCCCCATCCCCCTCATTATCATCACCATCTTCCTCTCCTCCACTGCTACCACTGGCCTATATCTCAATCCGGGGGTTTTCGGCTGCTAAAATAGCCGTCTCATGGAATGGCATGTCCATCTTCCAATTTTCACGAGTATTGAAGGAGGTAATCATCGCAAGAATGGTGTCAGGCAAAGGGAAGATCTCCACCACCTCTTTTTCTCCCGGCTTGGGCCGGTACTCCTTGTGTTGCCGGAAAAGATAAGGCCAAGAAGCCGAGACAAGAACGCGCATATTCTTCAACATATTCAAATCCATGAGCACATTGGTCTCGAGCTTCTCCCATTGTGGATATTCCGGGCAAAGAGACATAGTCAAGGCCGATATGAGGCCTCCACAACAAAGGACTCCCGTCTTTTGATTCTTTTGAGCCCATAATTGACGGAAAATGAATTGCCCCAAATGGAGCGGCATATAAGTGAGCATGTCCCACAAGACTTGAAGCTCAACGCTCCAGCAAGAACTATTTTCTCCCCTTTGAAACACCGTATGGGCAAGAATCCGTTGAATGACCCGAAAGACGGGATTGCGGAGGAGGGTGGCCTTTGATTTCCCCGATGAATAAACTTGGGTAGCATATGTCATTGCTTTCCATAAAATTTTGGGCTTGAACTCCCGTGACTTTTGACAACCACCTCCATCCGGGCAATTAAATATAGCATTCACTTGCCTCATAGTCAATGTATGTGTAACATTGCCTAACCAAAAATGCACCGTTTGGGGAAGCTTGGCTTGATTGAGGGGGTTGGTCAACGTCGAAAGCAACTCCAAAGACGCTCTTGGACATGTGGGCCACATGCCCATTAAAATGACTTCCCATCCAATGCGATCGAACATCTTCTTTATGTTGTCCCAAAGTCCGAGTGTGTTCATCTTGGTTTAGGACCACACCATAGACGGAAGGGCCATAAAGATCAAGCTCCTCTTGACAGCGTCTAGAAGATTGGGAAACTGGACGAGATGTGCCTTCTTTTTGCTTCGACCCATGATACCTATGCTTAACACAATTAATTAGTTTCCCAACAACTAAATCAAACTCCAAGCATTGGACACACTAAAACAATCCTTCCATAATCAATCCACACTTAACACAAAACAAATTAAGCACACCACATAACTCACATTCACAAAACAAGCTCAAGAACAACTACAAATCCAACCCATAAGCAATAAAACATGAATTCATCATCACCAATTCTCCTAAATACATAATCATGCCATATTCAAGACATAAATCCCAAAATATATGCTAGAAATTGCTTAAAGAGTTCCATTAGTTCAACAAAAACAAGAAATAGCCTTAAGCAATCAAATAACAGGCTCAAATCAACATCAATTCACAATATAGCATGATTAATTGAGCAATTAAGCATAAAACCCCCAAAAATTTCGAACATACAAGCCCTAGAAAAATTACCCAAGCCTAAAAATGAAAATAACACAAATTAACCATAAAACTAAGCAAATTAAACCATAAAAACAAGAAATAAAAGAGAATAATACCTTAAAATTCGAAAATTGGAGGAGAAAAAGAGCAAAAACACCTAAACTTGAGATGAGGAGGTTGGATGGATGAAAAACAAAATTTCTTGGATGGAAATGTAGATAAGGTGATGGGTATTGAGTGTGTGGAAGGAATTGAGGAGTTATGAAGAATTGAAAGAGAAATTTGGAGTGAGAGAGGTAGGGTTTTCGTGTGTTTGTTAGAGAGAAAAGAGAGAATGAGAGAAAGAAAAGGAAAAGAGGAAGAAAAAGAAGATAAAACCTGCGATCGGCGGTTCGGCGGTCTGGCCGCCAAAATCGGCGGTCCAGACCCGAACCGCCGAACCGACCGTCGAAATGACATTTTAACAGGAGGTGCCACTCCAGTAACTTTCGGAGGGCAAGTTGGCGGTTTGGCAGCCAAAATCGACGGTCCAGCCTTAAACCGCCGAAATGACGATTGAACACGGCCCTGAATTGCAGAGATTTTCAGAGATCGACCCGGCGGTCTGGATCCCAAAATCTGCGGTCCAGACCCGAACCGCTGGGTTTGACCGCCGAAATGCAATTTCAACGCGATTTTTCGATTTTTTTTTAAGAAGAAAGCCAAAAATGAAACGAAAAACAACGACACTAAACACACGGGACGAGCATCTCAACAAAATCTCAACTAAAAAACAATTCCACTAAAACGAACACCACGTAGAACCACAAACAACGGCAACAAAAAAGAGAAGGCAAACTCAACTTTCAACAAAAGACAATGACAAAACAAACACTCCTTCAAACTCAACACCACCAAGCCAAAACAAGCATGTCTTCACAACCAACGATCAAACACACCACCAAAGCAAACGATAAAAGCTCAAAACGACAACAACAAAAGCAAGTAAAAGTGTTGGGGTGCCTCCCAACGAGCGCTTTGTTTAACGTCTAAAGCTAGACGATACCTCACTTCTTCAAGGGTCATTTAGAAGCATGACCGTCACATTCCGGTCCGGCTCGCAATTGATATAAGGCTTGAGACGGTGTCCATTAACCACAAAGGTTTCTCCATCGAACTTGAGAAGATGATACGTGCCATTTCCATTGCTCTTTAACACCACATAAGGACCCGTCCACCTCGACTTCAACTTACTAGGAAAGAAACGAAGGCGAGAGTAATAAAGAAGCACCTCATCTCCGGGGGCAAAGTTTTTGGAACGAATAGCTCGGTCGTAAAACTTCTTTGCTCTCTCTTTGTAAATCTGAAAACTCTCAAAGGCTTCATTCCTCCACTCATCAAGTTCAAGTAACTTCTCGAGCCTTGTATATCCGGCCTCCTTAAACTCAAGGTTGATCCGTCTTGTGGCCCAATACGCCTTATGCTCAAGCTCAACAGGTAGATGACACGACTTTCCAAAAACAAGTTGAAATGAAGACATACCAATGGGAGTCTTGTATGCGGTGCGATAGGCCCAAAGTGCATTATCCAAATGATTAGCCCAATCCTTCCTATGTGCCACCGATTTCTCAAGAATTTGTTTGATCTCCCGATTTGCAAGCTCCGCTTGGCCATTTCCTTGAGGATGATAAGGAGTGGCGATCTTGTGCTTTACCTCATATCGAGAGAGTAGACTTTCCAACCACTTGTTATTGAAGTGGGATCCTCCATCACTAATCAAAGCTCTTAGGGTGCCAAAACGAGTGAGGATGTTCTTTTGCAAAAACTTAAGCACCGCTTTTGAATCACTTTTCATCATGGGAATCGCCTCCATCCATCGAGACACATACTCAACCGCAAGAAAGATATAAGTGTACCCTTGAGATTTAGGGAAGAGTCTCATGAAGTCAATACCCCACACATCAAACAATTCTACCTCCACCATAATATTTTGTGGCATCTCGTCTCTCTTGGAAATGTTCCCCATTCTTTGATATCTATCACAAGATTTCACAAAAGCAATGCAATCCTTGAAGATAGTTGGCCAATAAAACCCGGAATGGAGAACTTTTATAGCGGTCCGATGGGCACCGAAATGACCTCCACTTGGAGAGCTATGATATTCCTCCATGATTCGCACCCAATCCGTTTGCTTCACACTTCCGAATGATGCCATCGGCACATTGACGATAAAGATTAGAGTCCTCCCAATAGTAAAACTTCACATCATGTAAGAATTTCTTCTTTTGATAATGGGTAAGATCACCCGACACTTCACCAATGACTAGATAATTTACATAGTCCGCAAACCAAGGAGTATAATCCACCAACTTTAAAATTTGTTCATCGGGAAAGCACTCATTAATACGTAACCGAGAATCTTCTCCTTCAACCGGATGCTCAAGATGGGATAGGTGATCTGCAACGACATTTTCACATCCCTTTCTATCTCGGATTTTCATGTCGAATTCTTGAAGCAATAAAATCCAACGAATCAAATGGGGCTTTGCATCCTTCTTGGCAAAAAGGTAGCGAATTGCGGCATGGTCCGTATAAACAATAGAATGCGTCCCAACTAGATATGGACGGAATTTGTCGAAGGCATACACCACAACGAGTAATTCCTTTTCGGTGGTGGTATAGTTCAATTGAGCCGAATCTAATGTCTTGCTAGCATAATAGATCACTCGGAAGAGCTTATCTCGTTTTTGCCCCAACACGGCCCCAACGGCCCAATCGCTAGCGTCACACATCAATACAAATGGCAATCTTGCTTCAGCACTCTAAGTGCTTCTCTGCCTAGAAGGCAACCTTACCCTAGTACCCTTAGTATTGGGGAAACATACTCCGAGGCATCTGATAAACATCCATTTTATAGCAACTAAACGCATTTTCATAGCACTAACTGGCTTATTTTTCCGTTATTCGTGACTTGTTTTAGACGGTTTTCATTATTTTGGGTCGCTTTCACGTTTTGGTGGAGTTTGTGCATGTGTGTAGGTGAAGCATGAGGTGCTAAGTCAGAATGGAAGGGCTGTCGAGGAACGGAGATAAAGAAAAGAGACGGAAAAGTGAAAAACTGAGTGAAGAAATGAAGAATCGGTGCTCCAGATTCTATTTTCGGCGGTTTAGCTTCGAAAACTGGCGGTTCAGGGGTGAACCGCCGGCCAAACCGCCGGAAGTCTCTGGATTGGAAGCTGAGAAGAAAACGCAAATCTGTCGGGCCAAGGTTGTCTGCCGACAACCTTGCTCACCCTGATTTTTCCAGAGCCGCATGTAGCCACTGTCGGGCAAAGGTTTCCTGCCGACAACCTTGCTCACCGTGATTTTTCCAGAAGCGCATGTAGCTACTGTCGGGCCAAAGTTGTCTGCCGACAACCTTGTTCGCCCTTGGAACGTTATGGTTCCCCATGGGCAAGGTTGCTCATCAGCAACCTTTTGAACCCATTTCCATATACTAAGGTTCATGAGCCATTGAGTTTCTTCTAGGACTTCTGCGACCCTATAAGGTCATTTTCCGTTGTTTCGAATTTTCTGGTTAGCTTCAAAGCATCAAACCCTTCTCAATACGAGGTCTTCTTTGCTTCGTACAAGCAACGTATATGCTTTTTCTTCCATTCCGTTTTCAGACGAGTCTTCTATTTTTCTCCTCTTTCCCGAGGTCTAACTCTTCCTTCTTGAGTTCCTGGTTTCAATCCTCATCATAGATTCAGGCTCGATGGCTTTCCAAGATTATCTCCGCAGGTATCACCACATGATCTGTAACCAGAGTGATAGGAGTCTCATTGGTAGCTTTCCTAGAGCTAGTGCGATAAGCCCAAGTACCGAATCAAGCTCCTTTGCTCACAAGCCACATTTATCGTTCAGTCTTATCTTTATTCCATTGACAATTGTTATGTTGGTCAATTCTATCTGACCATTCGTTTTCGGGTGCACCACTGCTGTGAATCTCTATTCGATTTTCAAGCTCGAGCACCATTTCAGGATTTCTTAGTTGATGAATTAGGAGCAATTATCCAATATCTGAACTCTGGGAACTTCGTACCAGCAACATATGTTCTTCCAAAGAAACCATATGATGGTTGCATCGTCAACCATGTCAACGGGTTTAACTTTCACCCATTTGGAGTAGTAGTTAACATCTATTATGAGGTGGGTCATCCCTCCTTGTGCAGTAGGTAGTTTTCCCACCAGGTTAATTCCCCACTTATCAAAGGGACAAGAGGCGTACATCACTCCCAATCCCTCAACGGGAAGACGAATCAAAGGTCCATGTATCTGACATTGGGAACACTTCTTGACAAACTTCTTGGCATCCTTGATGATGTTAGGCCAATAGAATCCTGCCCTTAATACTTTCCGAGCAATGTCCCTTGCTCCAGTGTGGCCTCCTCTATTTCCTGAGTGGATTTCTTGCAAAACACTTGCACCTTCCACCTCTGATATGCATTTCAAATAGGGATAAGTCGTGGCACGCATGTATAGATGATCATCAATCATGTAGAAGTGAGCATAGGAAGCCCTTTTGGACGCAATGGAACCTTCCATGCGTCTTCCTGTCATCAAGAAGTGTATGATTGTGACCCTCTAGTTATTGATTTCTTCAATTGCTCCCCATCCAAGGAGGCAATCTCGTCTTCTTCTTCAAGATATGTGATTGGATAAGTAATTATTTTCTCATCAAAATTGGTCAACCTTGCCATCTTATCTGTGTGAGTATTTTCCTCTCGGGGAATTTGCTCTACCCAAAATTCGATGAACTTTGCTTTCAGTTAGATCACCCTTGCTACATAATTGGTCATTTTTTCTTCCTTGACTGGGTATGTTTCTTTCGTCTGGGACATGACTAACTGGGAATTAGAGAAGATCAAAACTTTTTCGGCTCCTAAACCTTCCATGATTTGCATAGATAGCACTAGTGCTTCATATTCAGCTTCGTTGTTGGAAGCATAATTTGAATCCCAACTTGATCAAGAATCACATTTCTTCTAAGTTGAGGGGAATGATCAATATTCCTACACCGCATCCTTCCTTGGTGGCAGAGCTGTCTACATAAGCTTTCCATTCAGCCCATTCTGAACTTCGAGTAGTTTTCTGGGTGAAGTCCGCCAACGTTTGGGCCTTTATGGTACGTTCATTCTTTACGTATTCCACAAGTTTGCCTTCTTTTATCAAGTGTTCTATCGCATATTTAAAATGCTTGCATTGGTTCGTCTTACGACCAGATTCATTGTGATATTTACAGTAGGGACCCACTCTGGGGCTTTGAGAGCCTTTCTGATAACTTCAAGGTAAGGAATCATACGGGTTGTTTTGACATGATTGCGAGAAGCTTGGCTAGGGCCATCGTGAAAAGGGTGTAAGTTTCCTTGTTGATCCTTTCACTCCTTGGATAATTTTGAAGAACCTTTCCTTTGTCATTATTTTTCTTATTTCCCTCTACCTCGCGAGGCACTGCTTCATGGGTAGGCAAAGATGCTTCGAGGTGTGGGTAGACGGTTCAGTCCTCTTCCTTCTTCATACCTCGGGCTTCTTCCAAGTTTACAAACTTGTCTACTCTATCTCTTTTGGCTAGAGAACTGAGGAGATCTCTATCACACAAGCGTTGTGTTTGGGCATACATCTTTACTTCCGAGATGGCTGTGGGCACTTCCAATGCAGCAGAGTTGAATCTCCTAAGATAATCTTTAAGGCTTTCATGGGAACCTTGCCTAAGAGACATCAAGTATACCGACGTGCGACTTTGCCTTCGAACACTTGCAAATTAATGTCGAAAGAGATTGCTGAAATCAGTGGAAGTGCGTATACATGCTGGATTTAACTGACTAAACCATCTTTGCATCGATTTAGTGAGAGTTTTGAGGAAAACTCTACACCTGACTCCATCGGTATGTTGGTGGAGGGTGGAGCCATTCTCGAAACTCATGAGTTGTTCCATGGGATCAGTAGTGTCATTATATTGTTCCCGTATCCCTCTCTTCATCTCCTTCATTTCTTTTCTCAAGGCAGCCACTTCTGTGCCAGTGGTAGATGCCAATTCAGAGTGAGGCTGATACATAGCCGAATAATTCTCTCCATTGACACTGGTCGTTGAGGTAGCTTCCAGCCATTCTTCTCTGTTCATACGACCCTTCTCAGGGAGGTAAGGCAACCTTCCCACCGAATCATATTTAAAGTGTTGCGCTCTATGAGGAGGAGGAAACCTTCTTTCATTGGAACGTTAAATCTCATCGCGATTGGGACTTTCCCTGATTGCTTCCAAGTGTTCCCTCTGATTCTTTTCATTCTTCTGTAGCAACCTTTCCAGAAGTTGACATATCTGAATGGGATCCAAACCAAACATATGCTCTGCGTTTGAGGAAGTTGGCAACCATACCAAGATGGGCAACCCTTCTAGGTTGAGCAACCGTGCTAGGTTGGCTATTCAGTAGTACAGATTCCTCAAACTCTTTCCTCAGATCTCAGGAATGAGTTGTCATTATCATGTATGTTCGAGGAATAACTTAGATTTTTCGTTTTGTCTTTTCGCGACAAGAACATATAATATTCAATCCAATAATATCCATATGAAGTCAAATATATCCATCAAAATCACGTATTTTTAACAAATAATCATGCTTCGATATGCTCTATGGTCATATTTTTCTTGACAGCAAATAATCATGGTCATATTTTTCTTGACAGCAAATAATCGTGCTTTAATATGCTCCGATATGCTTCGATATGCTTCAATATACTTCGATATGCATGTATATAAGAATTATTTCCATATTCATGCTTTTTCATGGATCTATCCACACAAAACTCCTCACACATGCAGACATGGTTTTGGGAAAAGCAAGTTTATATGCATATATCGATCTTGATATTCAAGATGTTTTTGGAAGAAAATGGTAAAACGGATCTCACGCCTTAGTTTTGAATTCCCACAAACGGCGCCAGTTGATGGGGTCAAGATTTGTGACGGACGAGCCCATATTTTGTGCTCTTGTCATGCGTGTTTTAGGTCTAGATCGAGCCAAAACATGCAAAAAGAGTGAGAACTGGTGATACGATGCAATGACCATAGTAGCCATGCTCGTGGCTCAAGCTACCGAGGGCATAAGTTCAAATCAAGATGAAGAGCTGCTCCACTTTCAGTGGTATGGTCAATCTAGACGATTGTGTGTTTCGCTCCAGAAGGCAAGGTGCAGGTTTGACGTAGACAAGAGATGGCAGAGAGATTGGGGAAAACAGAATGCAGAGCTTGGGCAACGGTGCTGGCGCGTGAAGATACAGCTATTAGAGTCCTACAAGGAAACAAATTCCTTGCAACACAAGAATTCAATCGATGTTTCCTACTACAACAGCAGCACGTTTTTAGCGATAAGGAATGAGATCTTTCCAAACTTATCCATTGATCCTTATATGGAAGCAGCGGCCCATTCTCTAGAAGGCCCGTTTGTGGGTTTGCCCTAGTTCTTGTACTCTATAAATACATCCATGTAGGGGTGTTCAAAGTTTGGTTTAAACCGTAAACCAAGTCGAACCAAACCGCAATATACGGTTTGGTTCGGTTTTTTGGTTTAAGAAATATGGTTTGGTTTAGAATTTTCAAAAGTTATGGTTTATGGTTTAGGTTTGGTTTTTAAGAAAATTCAAACCAAACCAAACCGTAAATCGAAAAATCGTATTTGATATAATGATATTAATATTATTATTTTATTTATTATGTAAGGAAATAGAGATTTCTTTATTGCATGTCATATCTGAGTGTTATACAAATTTAGTTAATGAAATCATACAATTTAGAATCATTAAATCCTACAATCTACTATACATTTTCAATTAATTGTTACAGTGGCTTATCTTCACCTTTGAATACAAGGTACGAATTTCTATTTGTTTTCTTTTCTTCTATATCCTTTTCAAATTCAAGTTGTTTTGATAAAAAAAAGTAGAGAATGTGAAATTATTTTACCATAATTTACTATTTAGCTAAATAATGTTATCCTAGACTCCTAGTATATTTATTCTAGCAAAAGAGAAAAATGTATATGGTCATGACAACAACTTTATTTAATTCGTTTTATTTCTATTATGAAGAAAATGAAAAAATATTGATCAACCGCAAACCAAACCGCACCAAACCGTATATTACAGTTTGGTTTGGTTTGGTTTTACTACTTTATCAGTTCGGGTTGGTTCCAAAAAATTACCAAACCGTATTTTACGATTTGGTTTAAGTTTAGTATCAAACCGCACCAAACCAGACCGCGAACACCCCTACATCCATGCATGCAAGGCGTAAGATACACTTTTACACACTTTTAACTGCTTTTATTTCCTTTAGCTTTTCGTATTTCCGCAGCAAACAATTTATGTTTATGTTCTTAAATACAATTTACGTTTATTGTTAAGTCCCATTTAGGGCGAACATCTTTAGCTTATCGTTATTAATTCAAGTATGTTTTTCTTTATCTCTTTTGCTTTTGTTATTTACTTTATGTCTAGCTAAGCCTTTAAATCCATGTTTAAGGTAGATGATGTGATGTATAACTTGTAAATCTCGTGAGGTCTAAGTGTTCTTGATAGTTGTATATAAGTATGTTCCCGAGGCATTGGGCAATGATTCCAAAGAAGTTCGGTGGTCACAGGTAACTCGGAAGGCCAACGAACCCTGAGCACATACGGATTCCTACACCGCATGAGGGTTATCAAGAAATGCTCGTGCTTGACTTACGTTCCTTGAGAGCGGCAAGAATGAGTTGTTAGCCTTAGCCTAGACCTGCAAAGATGTGTCAATGCTGGTGAATGTCGGACAGAGATCCTCGTTATCTCACCTACGCCGGAGTGGGCCCATCTAGAATCAAATTCTGCTTGACCAACATGTGCTCGATAAGGTGTTATGCCCGGGACTTTTGGGCAAGCAAGAGGTTTGGCTAGGGCGCACTCCTGTCAAGACCGAAACATAAGGATGGAGCTGGGTGGACTATGTAGCGTACGTGGCGACGTAACAATGGGGACCCTGCATAGTTTTAGCCTATAACCACTGACACACTTACGCAACAAATATCTTTGAACCAATGATCGAGTTAAAGTCATACTCATTGATTTGAAACCTAAATCTGGATTGTTTTTATTACTGATGTTTTTGCTTGTCAAGTTACAGTTATTTACTTTCAGCAGTTTGCCAAAGGTGATAGTGATAGTTGCCGAAGGCTATAGTAGATAGATACTCAAACACAACCTTTTTGTATCCCAACCAGAGATTATCGCGAGCAACTCCCTGTGGGATCGACCCTGTACTTGCCAACTAGTTGTTCCTAGGGGTAGGCATAGAAGTGAAATACAAATTATATTTTGTCGCAGCTTAAACGACGGTTGCGTCAGTGACCCTTAAACATACCGATATTAAAGGATCATTAACACATAATAAGTACCTTGTGTCGACGAGATTATGTTGAGAAGAGCTTCTCCACGTGGATTTGGTCCCTGAACTCCGACCTACAAAGCCTAACGTCAGGTTGTGTACCGGCATCGCGTCTCCGATGATCAAGTCAGTGTGTGTTCAACACAAAAGCTTGAGAGAAATCAACGAGTTCTATCGTATTTCAGAGATAATGAATCTGTTACCTAATATTCTGCAGTAAATCTGTATATATACCTGTGATGGTAAGGGTATTTTAGCCATTTCGGGGAGACTTTGGTAGGGGAAAACTTTCCTACTGTAGTTGATGTGATAGGTCGGTACCGACATCTTTCTAGGATATTTATACCTCGAGAAAACAAATCCGTACTGTACTTTAGACCAGTTGTCGATAAAGTATAAGTGGACATTGTTACCCTCAGGTAACATTCCTTCAGGACAAGTTTCCATTGATGTAACATTCTCTCAAGTTAAATTTTGATGCCTCGGGGCATGTTTCCCCAATACTAAGAGTACTAGGGTAAGGTTGCCTTCTAGGCAGCGAAACACTTAGAGTGCTGAAGCAAGGTTGCCATCTAGGCAATCATGATGTACAAAAGGTGCCCCATTAACAGTGTTTTTTCACTTAACCCACTTTAACATCAACAACAAAATACTACCTTAATCACACTCTTTATCATCTAACTCTCTTTTCTTAATCTTCGTGCCCATTCCAAATGGAACTTATTGAACAGGACAGAGAGAGTAGTTTATTACTCCAAACGAATTTATTGTAGGCAAATTCGTTAATGTAGTTATTTTCGTTAAAGAAACGAGCTCGGGCTGGATTACGTTGAGTTTAAACTTGAATTAAACACTGTTTATAATTGGATGAATTTCTAGGCATTCTCGACCACGACACGATACAAGAATTAATTGTATTGGAAATTAAATCCAATGAAACTGTTCATTTGCACATTAAACATTACGTGCATGTCATGTGATGTTTTGAATTAGAATCAACACCATTTATGGTGTAACAGCCATATAATCATGGCTATGGTTCCAACGTATATGAAACAACCAAGAATGGCTGTAAATACCCATTAAGGGTATATTAATCCCCTTGGTGTGAGATGACCTATATATAGAATTCATTTGCTTGTTTCGGGACATATGAAAATCTGCATTTCTGTAGCATTCGAATAGTATCTCATATAGTGTAAGAGCTTAGTTCTATTTCTCATCTAGTTCGTTGGAGCTCTTCAGTTTGCGGTGCTGTTACTATAGAGACGTAAAGTCGTTTACCTTTGGGGACGAGCCGCCAATCCGTGAGCACTATATATCGGAACGTTTCTCATCTTGCAGGCAGAAGGATTCTTTCGTGCGATTTCTACTTGAGTTTGTTTTAGTCATTTCTTGTATTTAAGTTTCATTTTTTCTGTTTCTAATATTGTACTTTTAGTCCAGCTCTTTGTTGTTCGATTTTTCCTTTGTAATTTGCACGAACGAGTAACCCGGTATTAACAACTTATCTATAATATTTTATATTTTAAAAGCTGTAGTCAAACACATCTTTTTATATATAGCCACTACTCAAATCAATAATTAAGATCATTCAACACATTTTAGCAAACAACAAAATTGCAGAACATATTTATATTTGATGTGATATTCTGGTCTAATAATGTACACACATATAATTTCATAAGAGTAAATTCGAATTGTAGAACTTATGCTTCTTTTGAGTAACTTGATTCAAAGATTTGACACATTACTAACCAAATTGAGCCAAATTTTCAATTTTTAATGTATCATAATTTCAATTCTTTGTTGTCGTCGTGATTTATGGTAGGAGAGTAAACTTTAGCAGAGTGTATGCTACTTTCCTCAATAATATTTACCACTACAAATTACCATTGTATAATATTGCTACTTTTCACAAATATTTACCACTATAAATTACCATAGTACAATTTTAATTAATTATTAGTATTATGGGATTAACTACGCGAGGGCGAGGCACACAACTCAAAAAAGAAAAGAAATTAATACTGCTGTACTATTCTTGAGGCGGACTATGAACACCAAGTTTCACAGGCAACAAACTTGTCATTACTGTCTACTGATGGTAATTAGTGCATAATTAGGGAAATTCGATCAAAGTCAGAATCAGCTTGAGAAGGAGGTCGCGTGAGAGAGACTTAAATTAGGGAATGCGACCACCATATTAAAATTATACAACTCAAGGAATTCGACATGCATGCATCCATATTCAATAAAGACTAATTCCCTCATCTAACCTACCTAGCTAATTCAGGATCATGCACGTAAACCAGAATTATAAATCCTTCGTCACTGCTACTCTACAGTCTACAACCCATTTGAACAAATCAACTGTTCAAAATTGTAACAATAGAAATATTAAATAGAGAAGGCAAAGGCACCCAATAAATTAAAAACATCTCAAGGAAAGAGAAGGGAGGAGAATGGAAAGCACAGGACTTCACAAAAATGTTTTTGTGCACTTGCGCTAGTAGCTGCTGAGTTTCAACTGGGCGACTGAGTCCAATAAACGCCTAAACAAAGACCGCCGATAAGACAGACAGATGCTTAAGGTTCTCACCTGTGCTCCGTTTTATGGCAGTGGAAGTTATTAATCAATCCTCCTCAACCTTTCCATCTGTAGTCACGTACCAGAACAAGATCAAGATGAATGAATCAATTCACATGTAGTGGCTTTGGTAACAAAATACGAGCTATGATACGAGATCATAAAATTACCAGGAAGATCGACAGCCAAGTTAGCCAGAGTATCGGCTTCAGAATTTAAGTCCTTGAAGATGAAATAACACGCCAATGTCAAGAGACGATGGTGTTATAGTACTAGGTTTTCACTAAGCAGATGATGTCATGGTCGTGAACTTACCCTTAAGACATGAATAATTTGGAACGACAGAAATCTATCCTTCAACTTCTTAGCCTCATCGTACAAGCCGGAGATATTTTGGTTTTTGACCTTCCACAATCCTTGAATCTGACAGAAAACATGGCCCATAAGTCATAAGCAAACTATCATAGACCAAAAATATGATGAATACTTGGAGATGAGTTCAAATATGAGTTAATACGCATATAAAATGTAAATGGAACAATGAGGTTGTGTTGAATAAATTGAAAGTCAACAAAAAACTGCCGTTATCATGAACACAAAAAAAATGGACAAAAGGATAAACGTAACAAGTTTTCCCAGCCCCTGCTCAGATACAGATATTCTGACTCATTAAAATGAACATATACCTGCATGCAAACAAGTTTGGAGTCACCTCGAACTCGAACACTTGTAAAACCTTTTTGGAGTGCATATCTCAGTCCTAATATGAAGGCGCGATATTCAGCAAAATTATTGGTGGCAATGCCTAAGCCTTCACGCAACCTACAAATCTAACATGTGAAAAATGTCAAACTTATATGTCACGACAAGAGCAATAAAGACAAACAATCTCTAAATAAATAATTTACTCACCATGTTTCCATCATCGGATCGCAGTATAGCTCCAGCCCCTGCTTGGCCAGGATTACCTTTTGAAGCACCATCAAACTCAATAGTACAAGATCGCTGTGAACGACATAAATTTGCATTTATTCTTTCAGATATAACCGTAACAGATATTGCAAAAGGTCTAGCTTTTACTATGAGTTGAGCTAAACTTCGGGCAAATTAATAAACTTTCTTTTGTAACTAATAAGAGAAGAAAATGCTATGATATGAATCCCAACCATAAGCCACTCACACAAACTGATTGATTCGGGTCCACTCTACTATAAGGGTCTAACTTGAAATGCTTTGGTAATGCATCGTTTGCAGTCAAGACGGGTCCAACAGCCTCCTGCAAATTATGGAGTGTAGAGAACATCATTTATAGCCAATGCAATAGTTAATAATAATACTATACAATACAATACAGTACAGTACTTAATAATAATACACAAACTTTTTTTTACTTCAAATTTATTAGTTACAACCCTGCATGTAGAGAACATCATGCACATTCTAAAAGCTTTTGCATAACAACAAGTTCTCGGCTTCATTTCTAAAGGTAATCGCAGACGATTCTTCTCTTATTTTTCAAGTTTTTTCATACCTAAACAAATCAACAAGAGCATATCAAAAAGAAAATTATCTATATCTTTTTTTTTTTTTTTTTCAATTATAAACTCTGGTTATATAGATTGAGTAGAAAATCTTTTAGCTTCAGTTTCCTTGCATTCATGGCACTTTAAACTTGATTTTAAACTTGTCTTCGAATCAACAAAGCAGAATAATTCAATTTACTCTCTAAAATTGAATTGGAGAATAGGTAATGGTCTAAACTTACCCCATATTCTGACCAAACAGGTTCCTGTGGCCTCTTTTTTGTCAGAGATTCACTAGATGTTTCACCTCTAGAAGAAGAAGGCTGCAGAATGAAATCAAATGTTTGTCAATCATTTAATGTAAATTTCTCAATTGTTTTCAACTATTGCTGTATGCACTTTAACTAGTCAACAAAATAAAAGACTGCTATACAAAAGGAAAGTAGTGTATTTTTTTTTTCCTGCTCAAATTACTTTCTATAGATGGAAATAAGTATCCGCTAACTGTTAAAATAATAATATTTTATCTTCGAGAACTATCAACATATATTGTACTGTTATATTATCTCCAACAACTAATCCTGTTGGATTTTCAAAATAACTAATTATTATGTTAATTATCATACTTAATGTATAATAATAAGTATTTTTGCATGTCAAATAAGAAATTAAATCGGGTTTGAACACCTTGGAAGGCATTGTGAATGAATTTGTATGATTTAAGCACACAACAATACGTTAATATGTTATAAATTTTGTTCGAAAAATTCCTTCTTTAATGTTGGATATATAAGATATTTCATATAAAGAGTTATTACAACACATCAAGCAAGTTTCTCGGTTGAGTACAACAATAGAAAGATAACAATATAAATTTATTAATTATTCCCATTATTGTCCATCACCTTTCTAGCAAGATACATATGGAAAAATTGTAATTACAAAGACTAACATAAGAGATTTTCCAAATGAAGATATTAGGTGCAAGTATAACTGGGGTTTCTTACTTTTCTAGAAAGAGATTATAAGCTCCCAACATCTTAGTTTGAAAGCAAACAACATTTCTATTAAATAGAACACACCTAACAAAAATTTATTAATTATATAGTGTAGTCAACTTTTTCTATAAGTAAGGCTGCATCTATATCTTTCACATTTTCACCACCTTCAACTGTTTTTGTCAAGGAAAAGACAAGAAAAAAGGCACAAAAATGTAATGCTGAAAGCTTAAAGGATTGGTGGTGCGCATAGGCATTCTTCTTAGGGTGCAAAAATAATGGATGACATTGAACAATCGCGAGAGACAACGAGAAAGAACAAGATAAGAGTTTATTCTTGTTCGTGACTGGTGAGAGAGAGAGATTATGTCTGGGCAGGGGGGATTGAGAGAAATCGATTAATTGGAAGAGAGAAGAGGAAAGGGGTGAGTTCGAGTGAGAGTAAATGAAAGTAAAACGAGAATAGGGAGAAATGAGAGTATAGGTGGGAGACACTTGGCAGCAGGCTCAACCAGAAAGAAAGTGGGGAAACTGGTTTGAGCTTGATCCTTAAGAAGATAGAGTGACTAAGATAGAGTGCGACTGGTTGGCAAAAAGTGGTTTTTTTTAGTTTGGGACAGAAGAAAAGTAGGGAGTGACCCTAATTCATCTCTCTTTACACAGGGGGGCCCACCGATTGGATGTCGCCGAGGCAATTGCAAAAGTGTGATTGAAAGAGGGAGAAATGAGTAGGGTTGGAGAGCTTGAAGGGAGCATGTCTCAGTCACATATTATAATAATAAAACTGAACAAACTGAAATTCAGACGTTGCCGAACCGACTATGATACCAAATCTAACTACTGAATCCAAACAGTTTGGTCAGTTTTTCCTCGGGCCTTTAAAGGAGCTTATAAGCTCTTTATTACAAGCAAAACACTTTCAAATGAATCTACGATTGATATAATAAAAGAGCATCTTTCTTGCTGGTAGAGCAAGGGCAATGGAATAACACTTTTCTTTGGACAGTGATCTGAAATTTTATAGATGAATTAAAGAGAATAAAGAAATAAAATGACCCCAGATCTTTCCCGTGCCCCCAAGAGTTCTCCTTTCAGACCAAATGGAGAGCCCAGTGTAAAGTCAAATTATTCACTAATTTTCTTCAATGATCGCTATCTCTACAATTTACTCTACTTATAATAAAAAATTTATATAATATATCCTAAAATAAGCTAATCCAAATACAGATGTAGTAAAATTAATCAATCAACTAATTTGATCGATCTTCTTTCACTTCTTTGGTTCAGAGAGGGCAATCGATGATTAATAACTCATGTCTAGCATCAATGATTGAAAAACATGTCCACCATCCATACTGTGTTTTTAAAGGGTACAAGCAAATATGAAAACAATGATAAAGCTCATAATCAAAGCTCCGTTGCAGACGAGTAAGAGTAAGAGTAAGAGAAAATGAGCAATATTACCCAATAAGAGAGTTAAGAAAATAAAATATCTCGACAACCTGACCTGAAAAGGGCATGATACAAGAGTGCCGAAAAGATCTTCCGTAAGATCAGAAGATCTAATGGAGTAAAGAGCGTTCTTAAGCCCACACGACATAAGATGCTTCTCAGTGTCTTTTGGCATGTTATAACCTTTATACACACTGACAGGAGGATGACATATCTGCAAGGAAATGAAGAAATAAACAAGTTGTTTTAGAAGATGTATGCAAAAAAACAAAAATTAATAATAATAATCAGAAACTGAGCAAACCAAACGAGTTAAGTAATTGGAAAAAAACGTGGTTTTACAAAATGAAACCATATATTACTAACCAGCAATCAACTGGGGTTAATTAGCACCAAACAGCGAATCAAGGTTTTTAATTAATAAAAAATCATTTTGGTAGTTGATTATAATATACAGGTGCGTCTAAGTATCTTATCTGCTAAAGACCCTTAGGATTTCAGGATCCAGTTTACAAGTGAAGAGAGGTCGTTTGGCAAACTTCTATATAACTACCAGCCATTATTATGAAGCATCTGTTATACGAAAGAAAGGAGAAAGAAGGAATGATAAGTTCAAGGACAGTCATAAGGAAAGACTAATAAGGAGTAAAAGAAATTTATGAATCACCGCCAAAATAATAGTAAAATAGAATAGGAACGTGCGGAAATAAAGATCAAAGACCAGAAAACTTGTGATTACCGAGGTTCCAACTTGAGCTTGGCAGTCACTTAAGCTTTTGTAAACTCCGACTAGATCACCCTTGCGAACAACAAAAAAAGCTTCCTTGTCGTCCTTCATTAGTAGTTTAGCAGCAAGTTTTTCCTTACGGGGCCTTTTTGATGAATAGCTTCGAAACTGAAGCCTTGTCAGCAATAATTCAAATTTAACTGTCCTAGCACTACTTGCTCCCCATGAAGGAATAAGATAATTGCAACAAGGACTTGTAGTGCCGAAAAGCTTAGTTCCTGATAGTATTGATGAACCACATGTACGAAACAAACCGATCATTCCAATTTATCAACGTTGATTCTCCAGATTTCCTGAAATAAAAATTTCATATCCTCATCAAGTAATCCATACAACAAAAACCCAAATAACGACAAAAGAGGCAGGATTCTTCATCAAGATTTAAGCCTTTCAGCATTTTCCTCAACCAGACATCTCAAATTCATTTGGGAAAAAACACATGTGAGTAATTTTAAGCCCATATATCGAGTCTTTATATGATCAAAGACCAAAATGACCCAACCTTATAACAATTCTATTTTGTTTGGGAAATATATAGCTTCCATTGCTGCTGTATCAATTTGAGAAAATCAAACAAAAGCAATAAAACATGAAGATAGCAAAAAGGAGCATAAACAGTTGTTTTAGCAAAGAGATAGATGAATTTACACTTCCATTTCCATAA
The DNA here is from genome assembly GCA_029490685.1 of Schizonepeta tenuifolia. Taxonomy (NCBI): domain Eukaryota; kingdom Viridiplantae; phylum Streptophyta; class Magnoliopsida; order Lamiales; family Lamiaceae; genus Schizonepeta; species Schizonepeta tenuifolia. The sequence goes on along the minus strand of CM055955.1, from coordinate 16,992,183 downwards.
CTCCTAAGAATCAAATTCCCGCAACTTCTGAGCGAAACTGAAGCTTCTCGTCAACCAAAACATACAAATAACGAAAAAACCCCTAAGCATCCGAAAAACCCAAAAAATTATTAGCAAAACCCAGAAAGAAAATAAAAGGTTTCAGCATAATCAACACAAGATATATACATACATACATATATATAGAGGAATCCAACGAGTGATCAATTATACTGAAAATAGTAGGCCGGAGAAGGGCGTAAAAATAGAGGAATCCAACGAGTGATCAATTATACTGAAAATAGAACAACAAATAGAATGAATGATACCATACTGGTAGAACAAATGCAGCAAATATGCAAAACCCTTACTGTAACCAGTAGTTGCTTAGCATGAGAGTGGGGGTAGGTGGGTTGGGGGGGGGGGGGGGGGCCAGAGTATGTGGAAGGAAGGAGATGAGATTGGGTGGGCGGGCGAGGTGGGTGGTGGGAGAGGGGTGGGTAGGAGTTGGTTTTTAGGTGTGATTTAAATGAAACGAAACCATTCTTTTTTGTTTTTTCGAGCTCAGTCTCCGGTCCGGTTCATGCTGATGCTGCTACTGTTTAGTCTGTTTTATTTTCTCTCAACCTTCAATTTTTTCCTTGTTACTAGTAGCACGAGTAGGGTTGGGTAGGTATACCGAAAAAACGGTATACCATCCTTACCATATCGAAAAAATATCGAAAATACCGAACTTATGGTAAATCTCTCCGATAATGCATTACAAAGGTTTTCTCTGCTCTTTTGTTCGAATTAACCGACGTAAATCCAGATCCTAGCACGGTCCTGCCCTGTACTCTATTTGGCCTCGTAAAGGGCCAAACAGGGGGTGTCAGAATTTTCATTTTTCACACGGATTTCCTATCTTTTTTGAATTTCATTATCCGTGTAAGAATTAGGAATTCCTCTTCCAACTCGTCCCAGAATGGGCGTTATGGCAAAAAACACTGGTATGATAACGTACCGAAAGATTACGGTAAGATAACGGTATGAGATTTACTAATACTGCGGTATACCGTGTTATACCGTACCTAAGTATATACCGTTATTTCCTGTATATACCGTCATATCGATATATACAGTAGCATGGTATATACAGTATACCGTACTGCACCCTTTAATAATTAATAATAATATATATGATTAAGTAATTGTTGGAAATTTAGGATATTATTTCTTCTAAACATGTATAGAATGTGCACAGTATACTGTGAAAGTTCGGTATACCGTATATCGATAAGGTATACCAAAACTGCGGTACGACAGTATGCAAAAATTTTATACCGAATTTATGGTATACCGAACTGCGGTATACCGTAAGGTACGGTATGGTAACGGTATGAATTTGTCATACCGAAATTTATGGTAAGATATAAGGTATGACACAAAAATGACGGTATACCGTACCGACCCACCCCTAAGCAAAAGTATTTATGTCAATATTCGAATTAAGTAAGTAATAATTCCCGCAGTAAATTATTTTTCTATTTTCTTTAAGGTTGTATTAGAATCTATAGCAATTTGGTACTGCAAAAACCAATAATTTCTTATTATAGACTTTTAGCAGAGACGAAGAATTATCAAGATTGGATCATATATTGTAACATTCTATATTGCACCCATTAATCCTATTACACTTGTTAGATTAATGATGTGTGTAAATTTAGAGATATTTATATACCCAGGAATGAACCCTAATCCTCCAATTAACTTGGTATATTATCATATTGTGCCTTAGAAAATACTAATAATTTTGGGAGGAGGGTATCTAATTTATTATAGTAAAGTTTTTTGGAGCCACCACAACAAGTCTCTATCCTATGTGGAATTTTAAGAAATTTTCATATATTATTTATATTATCAGTACGTGAATCTACCTTAATAAACGATTTTAAAATATATAAGGTATATTTATGACTAATTCATAAGATTTTTGTCATCAATTTAATTATTATTAATAAAGTTTTAAGATGCATGAACATAAATGGTTCTCAAAAGTTCGTACGAAGTTATTTGTTTTTCATATTTCATACTCCCTCCCATCCTAAGTGTAAGTCATTCTAATATTTTGAACGAATATTAATAAAAAGTGTTTTTTCCAAAATTGACCTCAATAATTGATAATTTTCACACAATCTTCTTTATAATAGGAGTAGAGATCCCTAAGCCCACAACCATTGTCATGGTGATGTGGAATTTTCATATTTTTTCTCTTTTATTTATCTAAATATCCCGATATGCGTATATATCCTTCTTATCAATTGAAATCAACCTCCTGCTTTTACGTTTTAGTTTTAGAAAAACTAAAATTTTGGGAATCAATTTATGAAGTAAATGACAATCAATTATATGTGCGAATAAATAGGCTTCAAATCAACAAATCTTCTCATACTCTTCGATCTTCATTCCCATTTCCATCGAAAATCTTCTCATACCCATACGTGTTTTAAGCTTTCTTCCTCAAATTGCAGTGCTGCAGTCTCTGATACTCACGGGAAAGTACATCACTATCACAAATGCCGTCAACCCACCAGGCACCCATATTTAGTTCCAATTCTGGTGAGCGAAAAGTTACATTATGCAATTTAGGTTTTGCACCCTTTTTGTTGGCTTTGAATTTGGTGTGGAACTTTTAAAATAATTTGTGAATTAGATAGGATTAGTATTCTGGCTGCGTATAAGACTTTTTTTTTACCTTTATTATCCTTTATGTTCAGTTACACCATCTCTAACCTTATAAAACCTTTTTATGATTTCAGTTATTGACTGCTAATGAAAAAAGTTATGATGGAATGGAGTATGATTGCTTGGCATGATGAATTCTCCTTTGTAGGTTTGTCCCATAGATGCAATTGGTCATTGTTGGAAAATTTATTAAAGTTTTGATTGATTCCAAAACCAACTGACCCCAACCGAGTAGATGTTGACATTTCCTATTGTTAGCTTTTAGGCTCGCTGTTTGAGCAATGTTGAGATTTTATCTTTACAGGACTCCAGCTGAAGGCGGCAACAAGGCTTCACTCGCATAGAACATCAGTTGTAAGAAAGATAACTGAGCGTTCAAGAGATAGAACATCAGTTGTAAGAAAGACAACTGAGCGTTCATCAGATGAGAGTTAAAAAGGGGGAAGATGTAAGAGAACATCAGATGGAAGAAAGTCATCTGAGCGTTCGAGCCAACTGAGCGTTCAAGATTCAGAACATTAGAAAGACAACTGAGTGTTCAAGAGATAGAACATCAGTTGCAAGACTCGAACTGATAAGATCAACAAGATGAAGTTCAAAGCAGCTGAGAGTTCAACTGTTCCTACTCAGACAGAACATCAGCTGAAGACCAATCAGATGAAGATCAAACGACTCAACCGACTAACCAAAGTTGAGAGTCAAAGGTTGAAATTTGAATTTCAAATAAGGAAGTCACGTGAAGGTTTGACTCTCTGTCATTACCTCATTTGGCCCAACACAAGGCTGTCTCAGATGGAAAGCAGAAGCACACAGTTGCTAAATCCGGAAAGTCTGCAGAGATGAGAGACAAGCCATCGCTTTCACAGAACAGAGATCAACGGCTCCTCCAACGGCTAGTTGATTCTCTCCGCCTATAAATAGAGGCCTTCATTCATTCACCAAGACTTACGAGACAGACAAGTGCAAGAGCAAAGAGTTAGACGAACGAACATCACCAGTTGAGAGTTCATATCGCAAACGAGCAAAAACTGCAATCAATCTCTAAGAACATCACTAGCTGAGAGTTCCTAGAGTGTTAGATTCTGTCTTGGTGTTTTTCGATCCAACCTTGAGAACATCACTAGCTGAGAGTTCATAGAGTGTTAGATCCTAGCTCACTTTCTTGTTCGAGCTATTAGTTGGAAACCCACCCTTTCACACATCCTCTCAAAAGGATTGTTAGGACCCTACTCTTCCCGGAATTGAGTAGATAGGTTGATAAGTACCCGTAAACTTATATGTAAGGTTGATAAGTACCCGTAAACTTATCTTAACGGTTGCAAAGCCCGCGTAAGCTTTGTGGTTTTTGTCCAGAAGGACTTGGACTGAGTTGTGTGGACTCACAACTCGCCGTGGACGTAGGAGTTCTCTCCGAACCACGTAAATCTCTGTGTGTTTGTGTTTATTATTCAGTTATTTATTGCATATTCAATTGACCAACTAACCAGCATACAAAACTGCATCTTTGCATATCAACTGTCTTGGTTATTGACCGACCGTGCATCTGAGCGTGAGTTATATTTATACGAGTTGTTATTTTCCACCACATTCCGCACAACACCACTCTTTCAACTGAGTTCTCGTACTCGGTTGTGAATCCAGCTGAGTCTTTTTACTCGGTTGAGATATTTTCGAGAGTTGTTTTAAAATTTCCTATCTGGTGTATTTCCCCCCCCCCCCCCCCATACACCAGAACTCATATCGGGACCATCAAGTGGTATCAGAGCAGTGGTTCAAAAGACTGCTGACTCTGTTTCACGAGGTGTGAATTCGAGGTATTTTCCTCAGTGGTCAACTGAACAGATCTTTTTCACGCTAGTGCATATCTGCTTGCATTTGTTGTCTTTTGTTTGTGTGTGCAGATGGATGTTAAAGACAAGATCGTGGTCATGTTCTCGGTTGTGAACTATACATCCTGGAGAACTCGGATGAAGAAGATTCTATTGTCAAAGCATCATAGAATGCAACAAGTACTTACATCTGGACTGATCGTCATCAGAGAGAAAGTCACTCGCACTCCTACAAATCCCAATGATGGGGATGCAACTGAGGAATTAGTGGAGAAGAAGCCAGAAGACTTTGTTGGGAAATTTATTAGTATAAGTTTTGATGAATTCCAAAACCGGCTGACCCCAACCGAGTAGATGTTGCCAGTACCTAATGTTAGAATTTAGGCTCGCTGTTTGAGCAAAGTTAAGATTCTATCTTTACAGGTCTCCAGCTGAAGATGGCAACAAGGCGTCACTCAGACAGAACATCAGTTGTGAAGAAAGACAACTGAGAGTTCATTTGTTCAAATGCAAACAAGGGGAAGTCTTCAGAACATCAGTTGAAGGAAACCAACTGAGCGTTCATCAGATGAGAAACAGTTGAGAGGAAGAGAACATCAGATGAAAAGGAAATCATCTGAGGGTTCAAACACAACTGAGTAAAGAAGTGGAAGACAACTGAGGGTTCAGTTTCAGAACCTCAGTTATAGAATATGAACAAGGAGTTCAACTGTTTTGAAGTTCAAAGTTAGCTGAGAACTCGACAGATCGGAACATCAGCTGAAAATCACTCAGATGAAGGTCAAGACGTTCAACCGATAAACCGAAGTTGACTGTCAAAGATTTGAATTTCAAAAGGAAGTCACATGAGGGTTTGACCGTTCAGTCATTACCCCATCTGGCCCAACACAAGGCTGTCTCAGATGGAAAGCATAAGAGCACAGATGCCATATCGGGAAAGTCTGCAGAGATGAGAGACAAGCCATCGCTTTCAACCGATCAGAGATCAACTGCTCCTCCAACGGCTAGTTGATTCTCTCCGCCTATAAATAGAGGCATCCTCTCATTCGAGAAAGAGACATGCAGATAGACACATAGACAACGAAAAAAATTCAAGAGCTTTCTCGAGAGTAATCAAAGCAAATCTGCAACATCATCATCTAAGAGCATCAGCAGCTGAGAGTTCCAATTTGAGAGAACATTAGTAGCTGAGGGTTCCTAGAATTCGAAACCGTTTTTTGATCTTAGGTTGAGTGTTTATTCGTTCAAGCCTTAGATCCAGCTCTCATTATTGATCGAGCTGTAGTTGGAAATCCTACCCTTTCTCACACCCTAAAAAGTGTGCTAGGACCTTACTCTTCCTGTAATTGAGTAGTTAGGTCGTCAAGTACCCGCAAACTTGACTTAGGCTGTTTAGTGCCCGCAAACTAAACTGTAACGGTTGCTCAGCCCGCGTAAGTTGAGTGAAACTGTCCAGAAGAACTTGGACTGAGGTGTGTGGACTCACATCTCCCCGTGGACGTAGGAGTTCTCTCCGAACCACGTAAATCTTGTGTGTCGTGTTGTTTTGTGTTAAGTCATTATTTTGCATATCTCATCTGACAATCTAACCGCATACAATCTGCATTCTTTCACATCAACAGTTTTAGTTTTGACCAACCGTGCATAAAAGCGTGAGTTTGATTTTTACGAGTTTATTTTCCACCACATTCCGCACAACACCAATCTTCCAGCTGAGGTTGCTTACTCAGCTGTGAGATCCCAACTGAGTCCTCTCACTCAGTTGAAGTTGTTTTCAAGTATTAAGTTTTTCGAAAGTTGAAAAATCCTAACTGGTGTATCCCCCCCCCCCCCATACACCAGTAACTCATATCGGGACCATCAAGTGGTATCAGAACAGTGGTTCAAAAGACTGCTGACTCTATTTCATGAGGTGTGAATTCGAGAATTTTCTTCAGTGGTCAACTGAACAGATCTTTTCACGCTAGTGCGTTCTTGCTCGCATTTTTGTTGTCCTGTTTTTGTTTGTGCAGATGGACGTCAAGGACAAAATCACAGTCATGTTCTCCGTTGTCAACTATACATCATGGAGAACTCGAATGAAGAAGATCCTTTTGTCCAAGCATCATAGGATGCTACAAGTTCTCACATCTGGACCAATCGTCATACGAGACAGAATACTTCGCACTCCCACAAATCCCAACGATGGAGATGCAGTGGTGGAGTATGTGGAGAAACAGCCAGAGGACTACACTCCGGAGGAGGCCAAGGTGAGCCAGCTGGATATCTGGGCTCAGAGCACAATAATGTCCACGGTTGGACAAGATTATCTGCCCTGGATAGAGGAGTGTGAGACCGCAAAAGAGATGTGGGACATCCTTGCCTCGCTAAGTGAAGGAAGTGACGAGACAAAGGAAAACAAGTTCTCGCATGCATGTCAAGATTTTGACAATTTCAGTTTGCGACCTGATGAGACTATAGATCAGCTAGAGCTCCGGTTTATGGACATCATCAGAAGAATCCAATCCATCCGGAAAGGAAAATACACTCTAAGAGAAATAAACCTCAAAGTGTTGCAAGCTCTACCGGCTGAGTGGGATACTTTCACAAATATCCACGAGAGCCGAGCTGACCTAGGTGAAATGGGAACTGAAAGATTGTTCTCAATCTTGAAAGGAAATGAGTATAAGGTCAACAGAAGGAGGTCGCAGCCCTCAAGTCAGATAAATAGAATTGAGGACGTCGGCTCAGCATCAAAGTCAGTTGCCCTCCGAGCTGACTACTCAAAGTCGAGATCGTCAAGGCCAACCAGGTCGGCTGACTCGACTGCAAAGGAGCCGAGCAGAGAAGAACTGCAACAGAACATTGCAGCATTGTCAAAGAAGTTAGCCGATATGGATACTCGGTTCGGCAAATATAAACGTTTCTATAAATCAAACCGAACTCGAGACAGTTCGAAGCCAGTCATCAATGGTTGCTTCGAATGCGGCAAGGAAGGACACTTCAAAGCTGATTGCCCAGACCTCTCAAAGAAGGAAAGAGAAGCACTGAGGGCAAAGCAAACTGCAAAGAATAAGGCCATGGTAGCTGAAGAGGCAGCTGACGATATGGACATCTTCACAGACACTGAAGATGAGGATGACCTGACCTCTACCAACAAAGTCATCAGTCCGGATCAATGCCTCATGGCACTTGGAACCGACCAAGATGATATTGAGGTACAATCTAATCCTGCTCGCTTAAATTCTTCCAATACTTCTAACATGCAGGAATCTATGAACGATGAGTTGGAACCCTCCTGAAATGATTTTCAAGAACTCAGTGAGGAACTGCATCAGCAGTCGGTTGAGTTTAAGAGTCTTCAAGCCCAGTTCGCCAAGCTTGAAGATTCCTTAACCGAAAAGGACGATCTGATCAAGAGACAAGCTGAAGAAATTGACCAGCTGAAAAGTCAACTGAGTACAGCCAACCAAACTGAGGCTTCAACCGATGAACAGTTGAAGGAACAGATCAATGCACAGAACGAACAGTTGAACAAGCAAGAGGCTCAGATCGACCAGCTGATGAAGACATCAGATGCCCAGACCGAGCATATAGCTGTTCTTCTCAAGGATCTTCAAACTGAGAAGGACAACCTGACAAAGCTATATCAGTCATCCGAGATCATCGAGAATCTCATAAAAAAAAAACGGCAAACGGATGATGTGTCTGGACTCGGATACGACGTGGCAAAGGACACTGGAATTCCACCAGCTACCTTCACCAGGGCTGAGGAAGTCATGGCTGCCAAACCTAACACAGTTGAGTATGCAACTGAACAAACACCCTCACAACCGATAAAGGTAACTACGGCTGAGAAAGGCAAAGGAGCTGCAGATGGAGCACCAACGAAACAGTCCCTGGAGTCTACAACCGAGGGGGAATGTTCCAAGACTCAACGGAGGAACCGGAGACGTCGGAGTCGCAATCAAGCTCAAAATCGACAACATATCCAAGCTCAGAACCGACATAATCAACAACGGTTCCATCACCACAACAATCAGAGGTTCCAACAGAGTCAACCTATGTGGAAAAGTTACGACAGCTATGGTTACTCATGCCACAACATGAATCAACATCCGGGCATGAACAACTATCGTCAACAGCCAAGGCAATGGAATCAGAATCAGCCAAGAAGATTCCACAATGGTGTCCGACGTCACAGACAAACTCAACAGGATAAGAATCGCCATCAAAACAGGGGGAAAGCCTCACCTCCTAAATCCCAACATGGGAGAAATCCAACTCCTCCCAAGAAACAGAGCATCTTTTCAAACAACAAGCCTAAGGATAACCGGGGTGTTGTTATAATTGATGAAAATGGGCAGATCATTTGGAATGACAAGGCTATTCGAGTGTACAAAGAAAAGCGACGCACGGTTCCAACGGGAACTGGTTCTAACCCTCCAGGACCCAACTGAAATTGGGGACCTAAGCGAGTTTCTCCTTGCAGGTACAGGAGAAACAGCTGAGGAAGAAGAAGGCATCTACAACAATGTGGGTGATGGATAGTGGATGCTCGAAACACATGACAAATCTGAAGGATTTGCTTGGAAGTTTCGTGGAGAAAGAAGGTCCATCAGTTACTTTTGGTGATAACTCAAAAGGTTATATCAGAGGTTACGGTACCCTTGAAACCAATCATGTTTCAATTTCTAATGTCTCTTTTCTTGATGGATTGAAGCATAACCTGCTCTCCATCAGCCAATTCTGTGATAATGGGTTCTCTGTCAAGTTTGATGCACAGGGTTGCAGAGTTAAAGATGTCGGATCAAAGCAGGTGATATTGTTGGGAAATCGATCTCCAACAGGGAATGTATACTATGCTGACTAGAACAGCAACCTCCCTGACACTTGCCTGTTGTCAAAGAGCAGTTCGGATGTGAGCTGGCTGTGGCACAAAAGGCTCAACCATCTGAACTTCAAGACGATGAACCGACTTGCCAGACAAGAACATGCAAGAGGCATACCTAACCGAGTGTTTTCAACAACACACATCTGCAGTGCATGCCAGCTGGGAAAGCTCGCTAGAACCTCCTTCCGGTTGAAGTCAACTCCTTCAACTAACCGAGTGTTACAGCTGATCCACATGGATCTCTTCGGGCCAGTTACACCAAAAAGCATTAATGGAAACGAATATACATTGGTTGTAACTGATGACTACTCAAGATATACGTGGACCATCTTCATGCACCACAAAAGTGAGACCCGAGATGAGCTGCCCAAGCTGATGGATCGGATATCGAACCAACAAGAGATGAAGATTATATCTATCAGATCAGATCGTGGAACGGAGTTTCTAAATGAAACCATCATCAAGTATTGCGAAAAGAATGGCATAACCCATCAGACATCAGCCGCGCGTACTCCACAACAGAATGGCGTAGCTGAGCGAAGAAATAGAACTCTGAAGGATGCAGCCACATCCATGTTAGCGAGCTCAGCACTGCCTAAGAGATTTTGGGCTGAAGCGATCAACACAGCATGCTACACACAGAATCGATCTCTTCTCACCAAGCGGTTGGGAAAGACGCCCTACGAGCTGTGGAGACGCAGAAAGCCAGATATTTCTTATTTTCGTGTTTTTGGATCTAAGTGTTATATTCACAACAATGGGAAGACTCAGTTGAAAACTTTTGATGCCAAAGCTTCGAAGGGCATATTTCTTGGATATGCAGCTCGGATCAAGGCATATAGAGTTTTCAACAACAGCTCTCGTGTTGTGGAAATAACACCTCATGTTAGTTTTGATAAATCTACCTTCGAGTGCAGGGAACAGGTAAAGGAACAACACGCGGATCCAGCTGTTCTACCAGTTCTCACCAGATCACAAGCTCTTCGGGAAAAGAACCGAGCTGAACCACTGGTATGGGCAACTGAGGATGAGGACCCATACTTCTCTGAAGATGAATGCGAAGACCTCAGCTCGTCCCTAGGGGGAACTTCAGCTGATGTCCCTCCAACTGCATCAGCATCCGATGCCCAACCGAACTCAGTTCAATCTATTGTAAATGTTGAGGATCCAGACTCAACAGCTGATCAATCACCAGCTCTGAAGACTCCAACTCAGATGTCTGAACAGCCACTGTTGGAAGAAGAAGGAAGACGCAACCGAAGATGGTATGAAGTTCATTCCACCAACGACATCATCGGAGATCCAACCGAGGGTGTGCGCACACAGAGCAGAGTTGCAAATCCAGAATCAACCGAGAAAGAATCCAACACTTATGCCCAATATGCTGAGGAATTGGCAGTTCTAGAGGAGTTCGAGCAAGCTGGAGATGTTGTCATGATTTCTTGCTATGTAGCTGATGTTCCAGAACCGAAGAATGTTGGGGAAGCTCTCAATTGTGTCCACTGGACAACAGCCATGCAAGAAGAATTGAATGAGTTTCTACGCAACTGTGTATGGGAGTTGGTAGAAAGACCAAATGGTGTCAAGGTGATTGGACTAAAGTGGATCTTCAAAAACAAGAGAGACGCCATTGGATTCATTGTGAGGAATAAAGCAAGGTTGGTAGCTCAAGGATACTGCCAACAAGAAGGAATTGACTTTGAAGATTCCTTTGCACCAGTTGCAAGGCTTGAAGCCATCCGGATCTTTCTAGCTTATGCCGCACATCACAAGTTCAAAGTATATCAGATGGATGTGAAGTGTGCATTCCTCAATGGAGATATAAAAGAAGATGTATATATTGAACAGCCTCCTGGTTTTGAGACTGGAGATGGAAGAGTGTACAAGCTGAAGAAAGCTATCTATGGTCTAAAGCAAGCACCAAGAGCATGGTATGACACTCTTTGTGGATTTCTTCTGGACTCGGGGTTCAAACGAGGTTCAGTTGATAAAACTCTGTTCACCATCAAAGTTGGAGAAGATATACTTGTCGTGCAAATTTATGTCGATGACATCATTTTCGGGTCCAAGTCGGAGGAGCTGTGCAAGAAATTCTCCGATCTTATGAAGGAAAAGTTCGAGATGTCAATGATGGGCGAGATGAATTATTTCCTTGGATTACAAGTGAAGCAGTCACCTGAAGGGATTTTCATCAACCAGTCCAAATATACAAGGGAGCTCATCACCAAGTTCGGATTGCAGACAAGTAAGACAACCAAGATCCCTATGAACACGAACTGGAAGATCGAACCAGGAGCTGAGGGAAAGCTCATTGATGCCAGCCAGTATAGAGGGATCATCGGTTCGCTGCTCTACCTAACTGCCAGCCGACCAGATATTTCATACGCAGTTGAAGTGTGTGCTCGTTTTCAAGTCCAACCAAGAGAAGCACACATGTTGGCAGCAAAGAACATCATTAAGTATCTGAAGGGAACTGTCAATGTTGGATTGTGGTACCCAACTGATGACAATATCCAGCTGACTAGATACTCAGATGCCGACCTAGCAGGAGATCGGTTGGACAGAAAGTCTACTTCTGGACACTGCCAGTTCATGGGAAGCAAGCTGGTTTCATGGTTCTCCAAGAAACAAGCGTGTGTTGCTACTTCGACAACCGAGTCAGAGTACATGGCTGCCGGAAGCTGTTGCATGCAAGTATTGTGGCTGAAGCAGCAGCTGAGAGATTATGAAGTCTCAACTGGGCAGGTTCCCATACATTGTGATAGCTCAAGTGCCATAGCTATCTCTCTAAACCCTGTTCATCACTCTCGGACTAAGCATATCGATATTCGTCATCACTTCATCCGAGATCATATTGAGAAGAAGGATGTGTCCATGGAGAAGATCCCAACTGAGATTCAGAGAGCTGACATCCTCACCAAACCTCTTCCTAAAGCCCGGTTCAAGATGCTGTGTGATCTTCTAGGACTTTTGGATCCGAGCTAAAAACTCATCCGAGCTGAAGAGTCATCCGAGCAGAAGAGTCATCCGAGCTGATAAGGATTCATCCGAACTGAAGAATCAGATATCGACTTAAGGGGGAAGCTCAGCTGAAAGGGGAATATCAGATACGAATTGCCAACTGAGGACATCAAACGTCAGCTGAGGAGATGAACTTGAGTCAGCTGATGGTATGCTGCAACAATGGAACAGACATCAGCTGAACAGACGAACTCGAGTCAGCTGATGGTATGCGGCAACTGAGGAATTTAACAAATGAACACAGCTGATTCAGACATCAGCTGGCAGGTATCATTTATGACTGAAGGTGTTATGATATTAAATGAGAATGTTTGAAATAAATTCAAACATTCCTGAACATGTCAGCTAGACTAAACAAGCCATCATATCGCATTTAATGTAAAGTCTGGCTGAACACCTATAGCCTTACTTTATAGTGCGACTGGGCTGACACCTCAAACTATTCACCTTCTCACTCGCGCGCGTGGTATATCAGTCAAAATTACTCAACAGTCGCGAAATCACAGCCGTTAATAGATTCGCGCGATTTAACCCCAGTCGTTGATTTTATCCGAGTCAAAGATTATATAATACGGCAAATCAGGAAGTGATCCTTACCTTCTCTTTTCGTGCATATCTTTACTCACTATTCATCATCTTCTCAAATCTTGTTTCGCCATTTCCAGTAAAGTCTTTCACTCTTTCTTTGCATATATATCTCCTCGAGATGGCGCCCAAGTCAAAAGCTTCTAAAAAGATGGTTTCCTCAGAGCCTGCAACGTTCCAGGAATCGTTCGACATGGTGATGTCGAAGATTCATTTCGAACAAATTTTATCCAAAGCGGCTCTCTCATCGCCTGAGCTCGCTCCAATCGCCACCATCCTCTCCGACCACCATCTGCTTGATTGGGCCACCCTTTCTCCGGCCATGTTGCTTAGGAAGCAGATCGTACATTTCTACCGGAATCTGCAACGAGTCGTAAATGACGGGCTTGTCACAATCATCCCGTGCAAGCAACGCCACAGAACCTCCCGAACAGTAGAAGACTCCGTTGTGGAGATAAAGGTGTCGAAGGAGCTGGAGAAGCTCATCCCCAGAAACCGTGAAGCCACAGACGTGGTGGGGAACTTTTCTGACAAGGAAGCTGATGCCTTCCTTCAAACCATTCTTCTTGTTCCCGAACCATTGAAGGGGAGCATGCAAAGGACAAAGCTGAAGCCGGAGCACCGACTTCTTTTCGATGTAATCTCCAAATGCATCTTCGCATATGGTGGAGCCTTCGGGGACATCAGCCGTCCTAAGCTCAAGTAGCAGAAGGCCCTGGAAGAGATGCACCAGGTCGACTGGTTGGGATATATAGAGAGCCAGCTGGTGTCGGAGAAGCAGAAGATATCCGAGACGACAGCTGAGTCCGGGGATATTCTGTTGAGTGTCAAGGGGACTCTCAACTTCGGGACAAAGATATCAGCCCTCATCCTCCAAGCCACAAAGGGTCTGCCGCTGACATGGGAAGTGAGTGAGGACACTCCAGTCAGCAAGCTGTCACTGTTCCCCTCAGCCAAGAAGGCCAGGGATGTTGTAGAAGCTGTCTACACCCCCAAGGGTGTCCCCAAGCCAGCTGTGGAGGCAGCTGCTCGTCGCCCTTCGAGGACTAAGTCGGCGAAGCGCCAGCTGGAAGAGGTAGCTGAGGAGGAAGAAGACGAAGAGGAGGAAGAGGAGGAACCTCTGCAGAAGAGGCCAAGGATAAGAATCATCCAGCCAGCGGCTAAACCATCCACAACAAGTCCAGTGGTGGTCAAGCCGGCTGAGGAGAAGGAGTCAACCGAATCCAGTCAATCGGTTGACCCAGCTGGGTTTATTCTTCAACCTCGCCAGGAGGACGTGGCTGAGAAGGCAGGTGGAGACGTGGAGATCCAAGTGGTGGATGCCAGCTCCTCCTCAGATGACTCTTCTTTATCTGAGGAGTCCCACGACAGTCGGTCTAGAGCTGATGCCAGCCAGGTTAACCCACCTGTGACTGAAGAAATCCTCCAGCCAGCCAACTCTCCATCCAAAGAGGATCCGGTTCTCTCAACTGGTCCTCAGTCAGATATTCCGAGCCTCTCGCTCGATGCCAACGTTGTGACCACTTCTTCGGCCAACGTTGATGAAACCATCGAACCCTTAACCTTCGATATCGACCCCCCTCAGATCGATGAAGAAGCCAACCGTCAGGCGATCCTGGCTGAATATGAAGGAAGACTCAGCTACTGCTTCCGCAAGCTGATTGGTATGTTCCCCGAGGCAACATCAATGTCCATTTTCTCTGTTCTCGGGACGGAGCTTCTATACCAATTCAGTGTCATATTCAGCTACTGGTACGTGAAGGAGGAAACCCTCAGGATCCATGGCTGGGACAAGTTAAAGGTCGAAGAGTCCAACCTGAGGGAGTACTTCGACTACCAAAGCCTGGAGGTGGCTTACAACCAAAAGGTGGCTGTGCTCCGACGACGTTTGGACAAAAGCATCCAAGAAGGGACAGACACCAGGGAGTTGTGCAACAACCCTGAAGCTGTTCACTTTCTTGATGACATGCTCGCCAAAAATGCCTCCTGCATGGACGACGTCGACGCAGCTGATGAGGCGGCCAAGAGAGAAGAAGACAAGCTCAAGGCCTACCTCGCCAGCCGATCTGCCATGGTTGTCCTGGAGTCTGCTGCCCAGCTACAACCACCGCTCCTGCCTGGACCCTCCGATCAGCCAGCTCTCTCAACCGACGTCATCTGCGAGCTGATCTCGGAGAGGGTCAACCAGCTGAGGACGGAGATGTTGTCCAAGATCCAGCTGGGGAAGGAGGAAGAAGCTGACAGGATGTAGCAGCTGATGGCAGAAAATGCCAGCCTGAAGAATCAGCTAGATCACCTCTCCTCTTCTCTGCAGCACAAGCTCGAAGATCTCTCCACTTCTTCCAGCTCGGAGGTCTCGGCTCTAAGGAAGGCCGTTCAGAGCCTCAGCTCGGATTTCAACGTGTTCAAGACCGTTGCTGAATCTGACCTCGCAAAGTCCCAGCAGACTCAGGACCAGGAGTGGATGGCTCAGTTCGCCTCTTTCCGAGCTGAGTTCGTCTCCCTCCACAAAGAGGTCTCTGCGACCTTTGCAGCTGTGCAGCGAGCTGAGCATGAGCGCCAAGACTTGGAGTTGGCGAAGAAGGTGGAAGGGAAGGACGCTGTTGATGAGCTGTTTTCCCGCATTCAACAAGCTGAAGCCAAGTTGACCTCTCTGGATGGCACTGTTGCCACCCTTTTGGATGATGCCAAAAAGGGGGAAGACAAGGAGCCAGCAGCTGGGGAAGACAAGGAGCCGGCAGCTGGGGATGGACAAGGGAAAGCTGTTCTCCAGCAAGGAGAAGGAGTGCCAGCTGAAGCTGAAGCTGAAGGGTCGCAGCCCGAACTGGAAGTCTCCCACGACCTCGTAGCCGAGCTCACAGTCGAGCTCGATGCAGAACTTGACGGGATATCCGTTGAAGACTGTATCGAAGCTGCCAAAGCTATGGAGGTGCCTAAGGAGAAGTACTTGAATCCCTCTTGGATCAAGAAGTTCGCTGCCGATCAGGCCAAGAAGGTGGCCAAGTTCGAGAAGGAGCTCGCCAAGATGCAAACAAGGGGAAGTCTTCAGAACATCAGTTGAAGGAAACCAACTGAGCGTTCATCAGATGAGAAACAGTTGAGAGGAAGAGAACATCAGATGAAAAGGAAATCATCTGAGGGTTCAAACACAACTGAGTAAAGAAGTGGAAGACAACTGAGGGTTCAGTTTCAGAACCTCAGTTATAGAATATGAACAAGGAGTTCAACTGTTTTGAAGTTCAAAGTTAGCTGAGAACTCGACAGATCGGAACATCAGCTGAAAATCACTCAGATGAAGGTCAAGACGTTCAACCGATAAACCGAAGTTGACTGTCAAAGATTTGAATTTCAAAAGGAAGTCACATGAGGGTTTGACCGTTCAGTCATTACCCCATCTGGCCCAACACAAGGCTGTCTCAGATGGAAAGCATAAGAGCACAGATGCCATATCGGGAAAGTCTGCAGAGATGAGAGACAAGCCATCGCTTTCAACCGATCAGAGATCAACTGCTCCTCCAACGGCTAGTTGATTCTCTCCGCCTATAAATAGAGGCATCCTCTCATTCGAGAAAGAGACATGCAGATAGACACATAGACGACGAAAAAAATTCAAGAGCTTTCTCGAGAGTAATCAAAGCAAATCTGCAACATCATCATCTAAGAGCATCAGCAGCTGAGAGTTCCAATTTGAGAGAACATTAGTAGCTGAGGGTTCCTAGAATTCGAAACCGTTTTTTGATCTTAGGTTGAGTGTTTATTCGTTCAAGCCTTAGATCCAGCTCTCATTATTGATCGAGCTGTAGTTGGAAATCCTACCCTTTCTCACACCCTAAAAAGTGTGCTAGGACCTTACTCTTCCTGTAATTGAGTAGTTAGGTCGTCAAGTACCCGCAAACTTGACTTAGGCTGTTTAGTGCCCGCAAACTAAACTGTAACGGTTGCTCAGCCCGCGTAAGTTGAGTGAAACTGTCCAGAAGAACTTGGACTGAGGTGTGTGGACTCACATCTCCCCGTGGACGTAGGAGTTCTCTCCGAACCACGTAAATCTTGTGTGTCGTGTTGTTTTGTGTTAAGTCATTATTTTGCATATCTCATCTGACAATCTAACCGCATACAATCTGCATTCTTTCACATCAACAGTTTTAGTTTTGACCAACCGTGCATAAAAGCGTGAGTTTGATTTTTACGAGTTTATTTTCCACCACATTCCGCACAACACCAATCTTCCAGCTGAGGTTGCTTACTCAGCTGTGAGATCCCAACTGAGTCCTCTAACTCAGTTGAAGTTGTTTTCAAGTATTAAGTTTTTCGAAAGTTGAAAAATCCTAACTGGTGTATCCCCCCCCCCATACACCAGTAACTCGTATCGGGACCATCAGAATTCACTCCAGAGGAAGCTAAAGTGAGCCAGCTGGATATCTGGGCTCAGAGCACTATCATGTCCACAGTTGGACAAGACTATCTTCCTTGGATAGAAGAGTGCGACACCGCTAAGGAGATGTGGGATATTTTGGCATCTCTTAGCGAAGGGAGTGACGAAACCAAGGAGAACAAATTCTTCCATGCATGTCAAGACTTCGACAACTTCTGTCTACGAGCTGACGAAACCATTGATCAGCTGGAACTTCGGTTCATGGATATCATCCGAAGGATTCAGTCCATCCGACGAGGGAAATATACTTTGAGAGAAATCAACCTCAAGGTATTACAAGCTCTACCAGCTGAGTGGGACACCTTCACCAACATCCATGAGAGTCGAGCTGACCTTGGAGAGATGGGAACAGAAAGACTGTTCTCAAATCTGAAAGGAAATGAGTATAAGGTGAACCAACAAAGATCTCAGTCCTCGGTTCAGACGAGTCGACATGAGGATACTGGTTCAGCAACAAAAACAGTTGCACTTCGAGCTGACTATTCCAAGCCGCGAACATCAAGGCCAACAAGATCTGCGGACACAGCTACGAAGGAGCCAAGCAGAGAAGAGCTGCAACAGAGCATTGCCACCATATCAAAGAAGCTAGCTGACATGGATGCTCGGTTCGAAAAATAAAAGAGGTTCTACAAATCTAACCGAACTCGAGATAACTCAAAGCCTGTGACCAACGGTTGCTTTGAATGCGGCAAAAAGGGACATTTCAAAGCTAATTGTCCAGACCTTTCAAAGAAAGAAAGAGAAGCGTTGAGGGCCAAGCAAAGTGGAAAGAACAAGACCATGGTTGCAGAAGAAGCAGCTGATGACATGGACATCTTCACCGACACTGAAGATGAGGATGAGTTGACTTCCACCAACAATGCTATCGGTCAGGATCAATGCCTCATGGTATTTGGAACCGATCAGGATGATGCTGAGGTACACTCTAGTCCTGCTAATTTAAATTCTTCCAATATTTCTAACATGCAGGAAACAGTAGAGGAAGAGTTGGAACCCTCCTGGGGTGACTTTCAAGAACTCAGTGAGGAACTGCATCAGCAATCGGTTGAGTTTAAGAGTCTTCAAGAACAGTTCGCCAAACTTGAAGAATCCTTAACCGAAAAGGACGATCTGATTAAGAGTCAAACTGAAGAGATTGATAATCTCAAGAGTCAACTGAATGTGGCCAACCGAACTAACGCTCCAACCGATGAGGAGTTGAAGAAGCAGATCCAGGAGCAACATGATCAGTTGAACAAGCAAGAAGCTCAGATCGACCAGCTGATGAAGAAGTCAGACGCACAAACCGAGCATATAGTTGTTATCCTCAAAGAGTTGCAAACTGAGAAGGACAACCTGATAAAGCTATATCAATCATCCAAAATCATCGAGAATCTTATCAGTTATCAAAGACAAATGGATGACGTGTCTGGACTCGGTTATGACGTGATCAGGGATACTGGAATTCCTCCAGCAACCTTCATCAAAGTTGTGGAGGTCAAGGTTGTCGAACCTAACACAGTTGAGTCTGAATCTCCTCAAATTAATCCAACCTCCACTTCTCAGCAAGCACAACCGACTAAGAGAACTTCAACTGAGAAAGGGAAATGAGCGGTGGATGGAGAACTGAACATTCCATCGGTTGGGACATCAACCGAGGGGGAATGTTCCAAGTTTCAGAAGAGGAACCAGAGGCGTCGGAGATATAATCAGAACCGACTTCAGAACGGACTTCAGAACCGACCTCTGAACCAACCTCAGAGCCGACCCCTGAACCGACCACAGAACTGACAAGGATTCAACCATCTGAATCAACATCGGTTCCATCAACAGATCAACCAGAGGTTCCATCAGAATCAACCTATGAGGAACAGTTCGAACACCTACGAATATTCATGCCACAACTTGAATCAACATCCGAGCATGAACAGCTGTCGCCAACAGTCAGGAAGATGGAATCAGACTCAGCCACACAGATTTCAACATGGCGTCCGACCTCATCGACAAAACCAACAGGATAAGAATCACCATCAAAATAGGGGAAAAGCCTCTCCTCCTAAAGCTCACAATGGGAGAAATCCATCTCCTCCCAAGAAACAGAACATCACTACTAACAACAAGCCTAAGGATAACCGAGGTGTTGTTATAGTTGATGGAGAAGGAAAAGTGATTTGGAATGATAAATCTATCTGAGTATATAGGGAAAAATGACCCACAGTTCAAGGGGGAACTAGTTCTAACCCTCCAGGACCCAACTAAAATTGGGGACCTAAGCGAGTTTCTCTGTGCAGGAACAAGAGAAACAGCTGAGGAAGAATAAAGCATCACAGACCATGTGGGTGATGGATAGTGGATGCTCGAAACACATGACAAATCTGAAGGATTTGCTTGGGAGTTTCGTGGAGAAAGAAGGACCATCAGTTACCTTTGGTGACAACTCAAAAGGTCACACCAGAGGCTACGGTACCCTTGAAACTAATCATGTGTCTATTTCTAATGTTTCATATGTTGATGGATTGAAGCATAACTTGCTCTCCATCAGCCAATTCTGTGATAATGGTTTCTCTGTCAAGTTTGATGCACAGGGCTGCAGGGTTAAAAATGTCGGATCAAAGCAGATCATATTGTTGGGAAATCGATCTCAACCGAGAATGTCTACTATGCTGACTGGAATAGTAGTCCTCCTGACACCTGTCTATTATCAAAGAGCAGTTCAGATGTGAGCTAGCTGTGGCACAAAAGGCTCAACCATCTGAATTTCAAGACTATGAACCGACTTGCCAGACAAGAACATGCAAAAGGCATATCGAACCAAGTGTTTTCAACAACACATATCTGCAGTGCATGTCAGTTGGGAAAGCTCGCTAGATCTTCCTTCCGGTTGAAAACAACTCCCTCAACCGACCGAGTTTTACAGCTGATCCACATGGATATCTTCGGGCCTGTCACACCAAACAGCATGAATGGTAACGAATATACCCTTGTTGTTACTGATGATTTTTCTAGGTACACGTGGACCATTTTCATGCGTCACAAGAGTGAAACCCGAGATGAGCTACCCAAGCTGATGGATCGGATATCGAACCAACAAGAGATAAAAATTATTTCCATCCGATCAGACCGTGGAACCGAGTTTCTAAATGAAACCATCATCGAGTACTGCGAGAAGCACGGAATTACTCATCAAATATCAGCTGCGCGTACTCCGCAACAGAATGGAGTAGCCGAGCGAAGGAACCGAACGCTGAAGGATGCTGCTACATCCATGTTGACAAGCTCAGCTCTGCCAAAGAGATTTTGGGCTGAGGCCATCAACACAGCCTGCTACACCCAGAACCGGTCTCATCTGACCAAGCGGTTGGGAAAGACACCATACGAGCTATGGAGACGCAGGAAGCCTGATATTTCATATTTTCGCGTTTTTGGTTCTAAGTGTTATATTCACAACAATGGGAAGACTCAGTTGAAAACTTTTGATGCCAAGGCTTCGAAAGGCATATTTCTCGGATATGCCGCTCGGATCAAGGCTTATAGAGTTTTCAACAATAGCTCTCGTGTTGTGGAGATAACACCTCATGTTAGTTTTGATGAATCTACTTTTGAGTGCAGGGAACAGGCTAAAGGACAACAAGCTGATCCACATGTTCCACCAGCTCTCACCAGATCGCAGATTCTAAGGCAGAAGAATCTAGTTGAACCATTGGTATGGGCAACTGAGGATGATGACCCATATTCCTCTGAAGATGAATGCGAGGACCCCAGCTCATCTCAAGGGGGAACTCTAACTGATGTCACTCAAACTGCATCAGCATCCGAAGCCCAACCAAGCTCAGTTCAACATATTGTCAATGTTGAGGATCTAGACTCAACAGCTGATCAATCACCAGTTCTAAAGATTCCAGCATCTCCCACAGCTCAGGATTCACCATCAGTTGAAATCTCAGAACAGCCAATGATGGAAGAAGAAGAAAGACGCAACAAGAGATGGTATGAAGATCATTCCAAGGACAACATCATCGGAGATCCAACCGAAGGTGTGCGTACAAGGAGCAGAGTTGCAAATCCAGATTCAACCGAGGAAGATTCCAACACTTATGCTCAATATGCTGAGGAGTTGGCAGTTCTTGAGGAGTTCGAACAAGTAGGAGATATTGCCATGATTTCATGTTTCGTAGCTGATGTGCCAGAACCGATGAATGTTGTGGAAGCTCTCAACTGTATTCACTGGACAATAGCCATGCAAGAAGAGCTGAATGAATTTCTACGCAACTGTGTATGGGAGTTGGTAGAAAGACCAAATGGTGTCAAAGTCATTGGATTGAAGTGGATTTTCAAAAACAAGAGAGACGCCATTGGATTCATCGTGAGGAATAAAGCAAGGTTGGTAGCTTAGGGATATTGCCAACAAGAAGGAATCGATTTTGAGGACTCCTTCGGGCCAGTTGCAAGGTTGGAAGCCATCCGAATCTTTCTAGCCTATGCCGCATTTCACAAATTCAAGGTCTATCAGATGGATGTGAAGTGTGTCTTCCTTAACGGTGATATTAAGGAAGATGTTTATGTTGAACAGCCTCCCGGTTTTGAGACTGGAGATGGAAGAGTGTATAAGCTGAAGAAAGCTATCTATGGCTTGAAGCAAGCACCTAGGGCTTGGTATGACACTCTCTGTGGTTTTCTTCTGAACTCGGGGTTCAAACGAGGGTCAGTTGACAAAACACTGTTCACCATAAAAGTTGGAGAAGATATACTTGTTGTGCAAATCTATGTTGACGACATCATATTCGGTTCCAAGTCGGAGGAGCTGAGCGAGAAATTCTCAACTCTCATGAAGGAGAAATTCGAGATGTCAATGATGGGCGAGATGAATTATTTTCTTGGACTACAGGCGAAGCAGTCATCAAAAGGAATTTTTATCAATCAGCCCAAATACACAAAGGAGCTCATCACAAAGTTCAAATTACAGTCAAGTAAAATCACAAGGATCCCGATGAATACTAACTGGAAGATTGAACCCGGATCTGAGGGAAAACTCGTGGACGCCAGTAAGTATAGAGGGATTATTGGTTCTTTGGTATATCTAACCGCCAGTCGACCAGACATATCTTACGTGGTTGGAGTGTGTGTCGGTTCCAAGTTCAACCGAGGGAAGCACACATGTTGGCAGCAAAGAACATCACAAAGTATCTGAAGGGTACAGTTAATTTTAGGTTGTGGTATCCAACCGACAATAATATTCAGCTGTCCGGATACTCAGATGCGGATCTAGCCGGAGATCGGTTGGACAGGAAGTCCACATCTGGACACTGTCAGTTCATGGGAAGCAAGCTGGTTTCATGGTTCTCCAAGAAACAAGCATGTGTTGCCACTTCTACAACCGAGTAAGAATATATGGCTGCAGGCAGTTGTTGCATGCAAGTGTTGTGGCTCAAGCAACAGTTGAGAGATTATGAAGTCGCAACTGGACAAGTTCCCATTCATTGTGATAGCTCTAGTGCCATTGCTATCTCTCTTAATCCTGTTCACCATTCTCGGACGAAGCATATTGACATCCGACATCATTTTATCCGAGATCATATTGAGAAGAAGGATGTATCTATGGAGAAAATTCCAACTGAGATTCAGAGAGCTGATATCTTCACTAAACCTCTAGCCGAAGCGCGGTTCAAGATGCTATGTGATCTACTTGGATTGTTGGATCCATCAGATGAGGGACCAGCTGAGGTGAAGAGATAGATATCCATCTGAGGGGGAAGCTCAGATGAATGGAGAATCTCAGATGCAGATCGCCAACCGAAGACATCGGATGCGGATCGCCAACCGAAGACATCAGACGTCAGCTGAACAGACGAACTCGAGTCAGCTGATGGTATGCCGCAACATCGGAACACAGCTGATTCCGACATCAGCTGGGAGGTATTACACAGCTGATTCCGACATCAGCTGGCAGGTATCATTTATGGCTGAAGGTGTTTGTGTCTTAAATGAGAATGTTTGAAATAAATTCAAACATTTCTGAGCATGTGAGTTAGACTAAAATAGCCATCATAGCGCATTTAATGTAAAGTGTGGCTGAACATCAATAGCCTACTTTATAGTGCGACTGGACTGACATGAAAAACAGTTCACCTTCTCACGTGCTGGTTGGAACTCGGATCGTGACGTCAAGTCAAAGCTAGTCAACAGTCGCGAGATCTTAGCCGTTGATGGATTCGCGCCATTCAACCCTAGCCGTCGATTTCAACCGAGTCACTCACCTATAAAAGGCGGAAAATCAGGAAGTGATCTCTTACCTTCTACATTTGTGTTTATCTGCACTAACTGTTCATCATCGTCTCTAATTTTGTCTCACTATTTTCTGCAATTTCTTATTTCCTTCTCTCTATATATATAAACTGCTCTGGAAATCAAAATGGCACCAAAGAAGATGGCATCATCTGGACCTTCTCTAGTCCCTACATCATATGAAGAATCGTTCGACATGCTGCTGTCCAAGATACACTTCTAGCAGATTCTATCGGAAGAGGAACTGGAATCGCCGGTTCTGTCTCTCCTCGCCAATACTCTCAGGGAGAACGCCCTACTGGACTGGGCGACGCTCTTCCCATCCCACCTTCTCAGGCGTCAAGTCGGAGAGTTTTATCGGAACCTGCAACTTCCTATCGACAGCCGAGACGGGCTCATTACAGAAGTTACTTGTCGTCAACGCGATGTTCCGGCCAGAACCATTCGCCGTGTCACCGTCCCCATTCCTGTCTCAGATATTCTTCGCCAAATCATTCCGCCACAGACACCGTCGACAACATCTCCGATGCGGAAGTCGATCAATTTCTGGAAAGTGCTCTGATCACCCCAGAAAAACTGAGGAGCAATATGCAGAGAACTAAGTTGAAGCCAGAAAATCGACTTTTGTTCGATGTTGTATCCAAGGTTGTGTTCGGATACAGCGGCGCTTTCGGAGACAGCAGCCGACCGAAGCTCAAACAGTTGCTTGCCTTGGAACACAAACATGAGATTAACTGGTTCCAGTATTTTGAAAACCAGTTGACATTGGAGAAGTAGAAGATCTCCGAATCCACAACCGAATCTGGAGAGAGGTTGCTGAGTGTCAAGGGAACTCTCAACTTCGGTTGCAAAATTTCTGCTCTGATCCTTTACGCAACAAAGGGTAAGAACATGGTCTGGGATGACTGTGAAGAAACCCCTATGAAGAAACTGATGTTGTTCCCAACAGCAAAGAAAGCTCAGGATGTGATCAGGAGTGTCTACACTCCTAAGGACAAAAGAGAAGCTGTGAAGACAGCTGAAGAAAAAGACACAGCTGAGGAGTTGCCCCCAGCTGCCGCCCGCAAATCAAAATCAACAGCTGCACGCCGACAAAAAGCTGAGTCGGAGAAGGAGAAAGCTGAAGAACCAGCTAAGAAGAAGCTGAGAGTTCGCATCAAGAAGACAGTTGCAATATCAGCTGAGGAGGTTCTAGCTGAGGACGCGCTAGCTGAGAATGTGCCAGCTGAGGAGCCAGCTGAGGAATATCAGCTGAGGCAACACCAGCTGAGGAGGTACCAGCTGAAGAGCCATCTGAGTCGAGCCACTCAGCTGAGGCAGCTGCCTTCGAGATCGTTCCTCGCGCTGCTGGAACGGATAAAATGGAAGGGGTGGAAACCGAACCCGAAGTCGAGCCGACCTTGTCCTCGGATGTTTCTTCCTCCTCTGAGGAAACAGAAGACATTCCAACCTCCCCCACGGCAGGAGCTGATGCCGTACCGCCCAAAGAGACTCTCACTCTCCCAACCGATCAACAGCCAGAAATTCTGAGCTCTTCGCTCGATGCCAACATTGAGACCATCTCTTCGGCCAATGTTGATGAACCTGTTGATACCCCCATCCCCACAGAGTCCGAAATTCCGAGCTCCCAGCTCGATGCCAATGTTGAGACCACTTCTTTGGTCAACATTGATGAATCTCTTGAACCAATACCATATGAAAATCTTTCTCCTCTCCCATCGATGACGAAGCTGATCGTCAGGCTGTCGCACAGGAGCATGAAGGCAAGTTGGCCTACTGCTTTCAGAAATTGATTGGGATGTTCCCAGAAGCGCTCGACATGCCGGTTTTTGCCACTCTCGGAACTGAGCTGTTGTATCAGTTCAGCATAATCTTCAGCCACTGGTATGTCAAGGAAGATACCATCCGCATACACAGTTGGGACCAGCTCAAGGTCGATGAGTCACGCATCAGAGACTATTTCAACTACACCAACCTTGAGGTTGCCTACAACAACAAGGTGGCACTGCTCACACGTCGTCTGGACCTCAGCAAGATAGAAGGCAGAGATACAAGGGAGACGGCTGAACAAGTCTGCGTTGCCTTCCTTGACAACATGCTTGTCAAGTCGGCTGAGTTCATTGATGACCTGGACGCAGCCGCCGCAGCAGCCAAGAAGGAAGAAGAAGAGCTTCAACTGTACCTGGCCAACCGTCAAGCCATGGTTACTGTTGACCAGCCAGCTCTAATTGAACAACAAGCTCCAGCTGATCAGCCGACACCCTCAACTAAAGAAATTTGCGAGCTGATCACTGAGAGGGTAAACCAACTGAGGAAGGAGATGCTTGCCAACTTCCCGCTTCACAAAGAAGATCAGCTGAAGATGTTGGAAGCACATGAGGAAAAGAATGAGAAGCTCCAAGAGGAGAATGTTTCACTGAAGATAAAGCTGGAACAAGTCTCAACATCAACCAGCCAAGACATCAACGCACTGAGGACAACCGTTCATGGGATCAAATCTGATCTGAACGTGTTCAAGTCCTTATCTGATTCCAACCTTGCCAAATCTCAACAGACTCAAGACCAAGAATGGGAGTCTCGATTCGAGTCACGATGGGCTGAGTTCGTTGCTTTCCAAACCGAGGTCAATGAAACATTCGTTGGACTGAGGAAAGCCGAGCAAGAGCGCCTTGACTCTGAACTGGCGAAGAAGGTTGAAGTAAAATGCGCGGTCGATGAACTCTTCAACCGCATCCAACAAGCTGAACAACAACTCACCTCTCTGAATGGCTCAGTCACAAGCCTTGTTGCTGATGCCAAAAAGGGGGAAGAGAAGACTAGGGAAGTTGAGATGCAGGGGGAAGATGAGACCCAGGCTGAGGAAAAGATTCCAGCTGAAAAATCACAGCTGAAGAAGACCCAGCTGACAAAGAAGACTCAGAAGAAGAAGTCCACTCCTAAGCCAACCGATTTCGGCGGAGCTGAAATGGCAAAGGACTTGGAGCAGGCGGAGCAGTATGGAGTTTTCTACAACTCCATAGCCGAGATCGCAGCCGAGCTTGATGTGGAACTCGATGGTATCACAACCGAAGAGTGTATTGCTGTTGCCAAGGCTATGAATGTTGCAGAGAAGGATTACATGAATCCAGATTGGATAAAGAAGTTTGCTGCTGACCAAGCTACAAAAGTCAACAAGTTTGAAGAGGAGCTTACCAAGATTTCCAGGAACCTGGACAGGAACATTGCCTCTCGCAGCCGAATAAGAATTGACAAACATCAGATTAAGGCTGAAGCACAGTTGAAGCAGCAGAGATTGCCTGGAAAAGTTAAACTGCAAAGTCGGTTCAGGCATATGGATAAGTGGATGCCAGCTGAGTGGAATGAGGATTGGGAGTCGTTCAAGCAAGAGTTTGTGAATGACTTCTATTATAGGAAGGTGTTCACAACTGACGATCCGAGGAAAGCTTTCAAGGAAGCGCTGACTGAGCTGCACTCTGGGGATCCGGGCATGTTCAGCCAGTTCAGGCGAGCAATGATAGAAGCAAAACTGGATATGAACACCGTCCTCGTCCCTCAGAAGGTCACGTATCTCCCTCCCTTCCTCCCAGACTCTCGAAACCCCAACCGACAGAAAATAGCAGCTGAGGCAAGACAAGTTTGTCGAGAGCATGGGGTTGACATCGCAAAGGAGTCAGATGCGAAAAGAGAAATTTTTGTCAGGATGTTCAGCAAATATGGGCTGAAATTTTAGCCGAGTTAAAGTTTTTGAGCAACTAATGTAATTTTGATTTTTGTTGTAACCATCAGTTGTAATGAAAATTTTCTTCAGCTATACGATTCAACTTGACGTACAATATCTCGTTGTCTAAGCTCTGAATCGCAAAGTTATTTCAATACCGTGTTATAACTATGCTAACCCTTTGATGTTTTAATCTTATATACTGTCTAGAATTTCAGCTGAGATTTTAGATAGGTCAGTAGGATTTAGATCAGTTTGATTTGTAAGGGTTTTGTAAGGGTTTTGGCATCATCAAAAAAGAGGAAATTGTTGAGAAATTTATTAAAGTTTTGATTGATTCCAAAACCAACTGACCCCAACCGAGTAGATGTTGCCATTTCCTATTGTTAGCTTTTAGGCTCGCTGTTTGAGCAATGTTGAGATTTTATCTTTACAGGACTCCAGCTGAAGGCGGCAACAAGGCTTCACTCGGTTAGAACATCAGTTGTAAAAAAGACAACTAAGCGTTCAAGAGATAGAACATCAGTTGTAAGAAAGACAACTGAGCGTTCATCAAATGAGAGTTAAAAAGAGGGAAGATGTAAGAGAACATCAGATGGAAGAAAGTCATCTGAGCGTTCGAGCCAACTGAGCGTTCAAGATTCAGAACATTAGAAAGACAACTGAGTGTTCAAGAGATAGAACATCAGTTGCAAGACTCGAACTGATAAGATCAACAAGATGAAGTTCAAAGCAGCTGAGAGTTCAACTGTTCCTACTCAGACAGAACATCAGCTGAAGACCAATCAGATGAAGATCAAACGACTCAACCGACTAACCAAAGTTGAGAGTCAAAGGTTGAAATTTGAATTTCAAATAAGGAAGTCACGTGAAGGTTTGACTCTCTGTCATTACCTCATTTGGCCCAACACAAGGCTGTCTCAGATGGAAAGCAGAAGCACACAGTTGCCAAATCCGGAAAGTCTGCAGAGATGAGAGACAAGCCATCGCTTTCACAGAACAGAGATCAACGGCTCCTCCAACTGCTAGTTGATTCTCTCCGCCTATAAATAGAGGCCTTCATTCATTCACCAAGACTTACGAGACAGACAAGTGCAAGAGCAAAGAGTTAGACGAACGAACATCACCAGTTGAGAGTTCATATCGCAAACGAGCAAAAACTGCAATCAATCTCTAAGAACATCACTAGCTGAGAGTTCCTAGAGTGTTAGATTCTGTCTTGGTGTTTTTCGATCCAACCTTGAGAACATCACTAGCTGAGAGTTCATAGAGTGTTAGATCCTAGCTCACTTTCTTGTTCGAGCTATTAGTTGGAAACCCACCCTTTCACACATCCTCTCAAAAGGATTGTTAGGACCCTACTCTTCCCGGAATTGAGTAGATAGGTTGATAAGTACCCGTAAACTTATCTGTAAGGTTGATAAGTACCCGTAAACTTATCTTAACGGTTGCAAAGCCCGCGTAAGCTTTGTGGTTTTTGTCCAGAAGAACTTGGACTGAGTTGTGTGGACTCACAACTCCCCGTGGACGTAGGAGTTCTCTCTGAACCACGTAAATCTTTGTGTGTTTGGATTTATTATTCAGTTATTTATTGCATATTCAACTGACCAACTAACCAGCATACAAAACTGCATCTTTGCATATCAACTGTCTTGGTTATTGACCGACCGTGCATCTGAGCGTGAGTTATATTTATACGAGTTGTTATTTTCCACCACATTCCGCACAACACCACTCTTTCAACTGAGTTCTCGTACTTGGTTGTGAATCCAGCTGAGTCTTTTTACTCGGTTGAGATATTTTCGAAAGTTGTTTTAAAATTTCCTATCTGGTGTATTCCCCCCCCCCCATACACCAGAACTCGTATCGGGACCATCAATCATTTTGCCGCATAGCATGCACATTCTATTAAGGTTTGATTTTAGTTCTTTGATATTGTTTATGAATAATATGAACTATGTATATTTTCATCTCAGAGGAAAAAGTCATAGAAGTCGGGATTCTGGAGCATGACTCCTGAAATATCATGGGAATTAAGCTCATTTCTTGGTTCCAATGTGCCTCTAACAATCGGCAAGTACAGTTAGAAAAGATGAAGCTTGTGTTGTTGCTACGAGTAATACAGAATTTCACGAGAGATCTAAAAGACTCGGCCTTTGATTTCCAATCTCTACTTCTTCATTACTACAAGTATATCTTACATCTTTCTTTCAAAAGAAATTAGCATACGAATGTATAATTCTTTTATAAACTCCTTATTTATATCGAAAGTTTTGTTTAATTGAAATTGTAGTTTGTTAATGTCGTTTAATAATTTGACTTTCATATCTATGTAACATAACTACATGAGGGAAGTTGTGTTCATTGTGGGTAAGGGAGCTGTCCTTAACAATAATTGATATTGATCGTCCATCTACTCCCCATAAGTGTGGTATGTGTGAGTGTGGACAAATTTTAATAAATATTTGATGGGATGTAGTTTGAGTGGACAAAGGGCCTCACAGTTATTGGTGGGTTAGTGTTAGTAGTAGGAATGTCAAATATACCCGTGAGTTCGGATACCCGCAGGTACCCTTCTATGATAGGGTGGGTATGGCTGCAATTTTTTCGGATCGGGATGTCAAAAATTATGTAACATGTACCCTTTTTCCGTTGGGTAACTCCTGCTTCGCTCCCATCCGATTTAAACGAGTATAGACGGGAATGTGCGTCAAATTTGAGGGCGGGGACTTGTTGGGAATTTTATTAGTATAAGTTTTGATGAATTCCAAAACCAACTGACCCCAACCGAGTAGATGTTGTCAGTTCCTAATGTTAGCAGTTAGGCTCGCTGTTTGAGCAATGTTAAGATTTTATCTTTACAGATCTCCAGCTGAAGACGGCAACATAGCAACACTCGGATACAACCCCGGATGGAAGATCGGATGAGGAACATCAGTTACAAGACTCTGTCTGATGAGACAGTTATGCCAAAAAGGGGAATACTTTTTGACAACTGAGAGTTCAAGCCAACTGTTCAATTGGAACATCAGCTATAGAATGCCATCCGATAAAGAGAATGTTTCAAGAAGAGGGAAGTTATAAAGAAGCCTCAACATGACGTTCAAAGTCAGCTGAGAGTTCAACGGTTCAGTCAGAACATCAGCTGAAGACCACTCAGATGAAGATCAAGATTTTCAACCGACTAACCAAGGTTGACTGTCAGAAAGGTTTGAATTTGAAATTCAAAAAGGAAGTCACATGAAGGTTTGACCGTTCGGTCATTACCTCATTTGGCCCAACACAAGATTGTCTCAGATGGAAAGCAGAAGAGCACAGATGCCATATCGGGAAAGTCTGCAGAGATCAGAGACAAGCCATCGCTTTCAAAGAACAGAGATCAACAGCTCCTCCAACGGCTAGTTGATACTCTCCGCCTATAAATAGAGGCCCTCATTCATTCGAAGATGACACAAGACACACACGCGAGAAGAAACCAGAGAGCAAAAGAAAGAGCAATATTCTTCACGAGCTGAACTGAAGTTAATCTCTTAGAACATCACTTGTTGAGAGTTCTAGAGTTAGTTAGTTTTGTGTCTTTAGATCGAACCTTGAGAACATCACTTAGTGAGAGTTCGTAGAGAGTTAGATCATAGCTCACATCTCGTTTGAGCTTTTAGTTGGAAACACATTTTTTCTTTTACCTGAAAAGGTTTAGGATCCTACTCTTCCTGCAACTGAGTAGTTAGGTCGTTTAGTACCCGTAAACTAAACTGTAAGGTTGATAAGTACCCGCAAACTTATCCATAACGGTTGCTCAGCCCGCATAAGCTGAGTGATTTGTCCAGAAGAACTTGGACAGAGTTGTGTGGACTCACAACTCCCCGTGGACGTAGGAGGGTTATCTCCGAAGTCCGAACCACGTTAAATCTTTGTGTGCTTGTGTTTTTCCTTATTCAATTATTTCTTGCATACTCTACTGACTGACTAACCAGCATACAAACTGCATCTGCACATTCTCAACTGTTTTGGTTATTGACCAACCGTGCATAAAAGCGTGAGTTGTTTTACGAGTTTAATTTCCACCACATTCTGCACAACCTCACTCTTCCAGCTGAGGTTGCTTACTCAGCTGTGAGATTCCAACTGAGTCTTTTTACTCGGTTGAAGTATTTTTTCAGGGTTAAGTTTTAAAATCCTAACTGGTGTATTCTCCCCCCCATACACCAGTAACTCGTTTCGGGACCATCAAGACTGGAACAAGATGATTCTTCATGTAACACTTATTTGTAATAATTTGGTAAATTTAGTATCACTTTAAAATAAGATATTAAAATATTTTTTCTAAAAAATCATATTTATAAATTACAATGTAAAGTGATTCTCCGTCGATATATTCTATACGAGATAATCATTCATGTACCACTTATATACAACGAGATGATCCTTCATGTACCACTTATTTACAATGATTTGTCAAATTTGAAATGAATTAAATATAATAATAATTTTAAAATGTAACACTTATTTGTAATGAATAAAATATTGATTTTAAAAAATATATATATTTGTAAATTACAATATAAAGTGATCATCTATCAATTAATTCTACACGAGATGATCTTTCATGTAATGCACTTATCTTTTACTCTGTCAAATTACATCACTTTGACAACATAAAGTAATTCTCCATCAATAAATTCTACACTAGATAATCGTTCGTGTAACACATATTTGCAACGAGATGATCCTTCACGTAATACTTACTTGCAATGATTTGTCAAAAGATATCACTTCGAAATAAAAGTCATGGATAATTCTTAAAAAAATAAATAAACAAAGCAAAGTAATTCGTATTGAATTTCAACGGGTTTGAGGCGTTTTGGATAGTGAAGTCAATTTTTAGTTGTTTCAAAGTAAAGTAAAGTAATTCGTATTGAATCTCAATTTTTTTAATAAATATCACAAAGTAAAGTAATTTGTACAGAATTATCTCAAAGTCATATTTTTTCGGATTTCGGATCGGATTGGATCCAATTTTATTAGAAATTTCGAATTTCAGATTCAATCGAGTTAGATCGATGCTGAAATCCGAATGATATATATAATATAATATTATTTTTATTATTAATTATTTATAATTTGATATATCTGTTCAATTTATTATTATTTTAATTATTTATTATAAATAATTTAATATATCTGTTCAATTTATTTTTCATTTAATATATTTCAAATTTTTGGATTTGTTAATTATTTTTTTAATTTCGAATTTTCAGATCAGATCGGATTTACTGTATGTATCTCAAATTTTTTCGGTTCGGATTTGTTCGGATTTCGGATTGGACCAGATCTTTTTCTTTTTTTAGAAATTCGGATTTCGGATTTCGGATTTTGATCGGATTGACCGAAAATCCGATCCGTAAACCGAATGCTCACCCCTATGTGGACATACTTAAATAGCAAATGTGACAACCATATCGTGGACGACAGAGTATTAAAAAAACCGATACTATTAATGTTATACCTCCTTAATTTATTTTATTTTTAATTTATAATAATTGTATAACACTCTTCCAATAAATTATCGCAATACTATCATATTGATATAAAATACTTACAAATTTTAAAATTTTAATGTCAAGTAATTTTTCGGTCGGTGTTGGACAAGTTACACACTAGTTGAGTAGATAGACGTAGGGGCATTGAGTAGTTGAGGAGGGAAAGGGACAGACGGAGCTGCTAATAGTGAAAATCAATGTGTAATGATGTGAAAGTCAAATGTATCACCTCTCTTCGAAATATTGTACATTTCGATTTGATATTAATTCCTTTTACGTTACATTTGTTCAGTTATAAAAATATAAGTCATACATCATCAGTGAGTGGAATATGAAATTTAAATAACCATATCGTCATATTGATCACAAAAAGTTTCACAATTCAATTACGATGTACAAAACTGGTAGCATATTAATAAAACTCGGATCCTCCAAAACTTGACTCGTCTCACCGATTTCGACCCGTCAGACGATCTAACACAAGATTCAGTTAGATTTTCACCACTAGCACATTTCCGAACGGAACGACAAGATTTCTCGAATTCTTGAATCCACGAAAAGGAAATCGTCAAGAATGGCGGTGAGAGTCGTTCATCAGCTATCTACTCTGTTCCTTTACAGTCGAAGCTGCTGCTCCGTATTTGGAAAATACGCCGCTGAGCATCGCCTTCTCTCTAGTTTCCAACCTGCATAAACAAGAAATGATTCGTAAGGGAAGGACAACTTAAGCTACTCTCTTATTTTTGTATTGTACAGCGGTTACTTTTTGGCAGATCCCGGTATGTCTAGTTTTGGAACATTGGCTTTCACTCGTCTCGACGCCACCTTTTTCGGATGCTTCTTTGCTTTTCTTGTCTGCTTCAGGGAAGAGACGTCGATTGCAGACTCTTTTCCTACTTCTAGTTGATCAGTTAAATCCGAGTCGGAGTTAATTGAGATGTCGCTGATCCCACCATCGTCATCTTCTTCATGTTGTCCAGATTCATCAAGCCTCTCATCTGCATCATTGAGTTCAATAGGGACACTCTCGTCGGCTGAATGCAATAGCGAACCATCGATTTCCAAGCCAGCATCAAGCTCTTCATCGGAGCTGAGAATGGGTTGCAGAGAAGGGCCCGAACTCTTCTTAACTGATCGATCAGATTCAGGCTTCAGCGACTTTGGATTCATCATTTCACATTTTATCTGCTTTTCAACCTTGCCGAAGCATATGGGTCTACCCGAGAAGTTCTGGATAAACCTACCAAGAAACAACAAGTTCAGCCCATATTTTGTCCACATGCAGAAAGCACATTTAATATAAATTGCAATTATGTGTAATCATATGTACCTCTGTGCCTCATCCTTGTTCTTGAAGTCGACAAAAGCAATTCCTTTGCAAACTGGATCCCTTGTTTTTTCATTTCCAGAAACGAGTGGGACTATATTAACTATTCCAGGAACTCCTTGAAATGCAATTCGTAAATCCTTATGAATGTTCTTCTTCTTAGGAAGATTGACCAAACGCACCCGAAATCCATCATAGCTAGGTTGAGGAGGGCCTGCATAAGTCCAGCTTGTTTCATCATTCCATGTATCCATAAACACGAGTTTGCTGGCAGAGAAGATAAGCTAGGTGCTGCTGGTGCAATACAATGTAATATCGGTCGGTACTAGAAGGTTTTTTTTTTTTTTTTTTTTTTTTTTTTTTTTTTTTTTTGTGGAGAGGTGCTAGAAGGAATTATTAACTCTTAACTCTCCCAAGTAGTAAGTTTTAACAATCGGCATTCAACATTGTGTCAGCTCTAAGAAAGAAATTGAACAATGAATTTCAAGAATGCCACATGGTCCTCCAAGTCACCAAGACAATTAGACAAGAAACCACAAAAAAAGACACGCATACATAGCGATATCCTAGGACAACTTAGAGTTGTCATACATTATAAGTTTTGAGCTGCTGAAATTCAGTCTTGCAAAATCAAAATTATTCTACAGAACTACTAGTGTCGAATTGGTTCCTCATGCAAATCACGAAAACTTGTAGCTTTTGAAACCTCACTACTACCTCTATACTTGGCCAAGAAACCAACTTCAAATCTAGTCGCAGATCAAACTTCACAAATTCATATTTTGGTCACACCAACAAAAAAAAAAATCAACCATTACAAACGCTAAAAAAAAGAAAGCAAAGAAGAAGAAAGGGCGAACCTTTATCTTTCTTGGAAGTCGTTTGGAGGGGATTTTCCTTGAGCTTTTTCAGATTTGCAATCTGGGCTATCCTACTTTGCTCGATTTCTTCCATCAATTTATCCTCAATCGTAGTATCATACACTTTGCCTTCACCGAATCCACGCGGTCTATTCTCAACCCACTTCTTCATATTCTTCAAAGGAACAAATATCTCATCCTCGTCGTCGCCGTCTTCAATTTCACTAGAATCTAAAAACTCCTCGTCAAAATCTTCGTCTTCAAATTCATCAGCACCGTCCAATTCTTCCGTCGCGCTAAACTTAGACCCGCCCTTTTTCTTAGTTTTCAAGGCGTTGCAGCACAACCCACTCCGCGATTTCACTAGAACAACTTCGAAACTGAAGCGGGATGAACATGGGAAGTGGGATTTGGCAGGAAACTGGACATAGCTGGTAATGGGGTTGTGGAGAACAACGTCGTGCTGTAACTGTGTCGGAAATCTTCCAAGCCTCAGCATTTTGGTCGCGCAATCCTCTGAATAATGATTGTTCAACACAATCTTGAGCGTTGATTATAATTTCTTAACTGGTTTTGTAAGTTGAAAGATATTTGGAATTTGAAGTTTGGATAAGGGGAGTTGTAAACAATTTTGCTTCCAAGAGTGATTCAGCTGCGCTGAAATAGATGATGATTGATACTGGAAGGTGAATGGGGCCCTGATCCGGCCCAATTCAAAGGGGATTCAAGGCTCATGAAATTAATTGATATTGGGCCAATCAAATTCTTGACTTTCATATTGGGCCTATAAAATTAAGGCTGAAAAGTACTACTACTATATTTTTACACTTTTCCATCCATCTACACGAGTACACATACAAAGGGGCATTGGATTTGTAATTTAAGGGGGTGTATTTAATTAGGATTTCAGTTGGATTTCTATTGGAGTTTGTAAGTTATAAAGTTGGGAAGTTTATGAATTTCAGGTGGAGTTCAGGTGGATTTTGTGGATTTGAAATGTAGTTTTGTTGGAGTTATAATCGACTTTTGTTGGAGTTGAATTCTATCATCTCAGTGTTCGCTGGGGTCGACTTTTGTTGGAGTTGAATTCCATCATCCCAGCACTCGCTGGACCCCAGCGAGCGGGTGCTGGTACCCAGCCCTCACTGGAACTCAACCCTCATTGGAGCCCAACCCCCGCTAGAATCCCTCTCTCTCTCTCTCTAAAAAATACACTTTTATCTTCTTGCTTATCAATAACAGAATTTCCACCTTTTCTTTTTCACAACAAGAATCTCAAAGCTCAAGCTTAACAATTATTAACTCACCATATCAGCAAAAACCTGCGGAAACAGGATCAGAGCTTGTGGTAATTATATAAACTCCATTAATCTCAACTATCTTATATTCTTTTTTGCCTAAATCTCAATTCCAGCTAAAAATTCTATCTTTCTTTATCTAAATCTCAAAATTCCAGCTGAAAAAATTCCTCAACGAGAAGGCAGCTCAAAGGGCCTTAGGCGTGAGAGACATATACTTTAGTTTATGATCTCATGTCGATGAAGAATTCCGATCTCGGGCTTTCGACGTTGCTGCAGGATGGGATCAGGATTTTGATATACGTCGGAGAATACGACCTCATCTGCAACTGGCTGGGCAACTCGAGATGGGTGGAGAGCATGCGGTGGTTGGGGCGGAGAGAGTTCTCGTCGGCGCGGCCGGCGGCGTGAAGGCGGGGTTAAGGAAGAGTTATGGAGGTTTGAGTTTCTTGAAGGTGTTTAATGCAGGCCATATGGTTCCCATTGATCAGCTCAGAGCATCGTTCGAGATGCTCATCAGATTTACGCAGGGAAACGCTTCCAGCGCTCGGTGGCTTCCAGCGCCGGCTGGGAGCCTCGAGCGACCGCTCGTACTCACCCAGCGTTGGGGATGCATTGGATTTCAATTCTCATCGATATCGATCGGATTTCATCATGCCTATTTTCTTCATCAAACTCCAACGAAAGTCCATAAGTTTAAAGTCCATGGAATGTTAAATATACCAAGAGTTCAGAAATCCAACAGAAGTCGTAATTGAATACACTTAGATTTCAGAAGTCTAACAGAAGTCTGGATTGAATACACCCAGATTTCAGAAATCCAACAGAAGTCTGGATTGAATACACCCAGAAATCTGAAGTCTTTAAAACCCAATGAAAGTCAGGATTGAATACACCCCCTAATTCTTGTTTTGTTTCTTTTGGACCTTGTATTTTATTTTTGAGTTACACTTTTTCATGCGTGTTAAAAGATACACTATTATAACAAAACGTCAGCGGGCGATCATCAATTTGAATTAATTTTATTTGCATGATCTACTATTATCATAGAAGAAGCACATTAGTAGAGTAAAACAATTAAGTATTGTGTTATATGCAGAAAAAAAAATCAATTTGGTAAAATAAGTATAACTGTATTTATAAATAAATATTTTTATTCATACGAATAAAAATGGTTCCCAGATATAAAATTCATGAAAATAAAATATTACTAGCGTGGATAAGGTTGTGGTTTGATGATCGGCAAGGTTAGTGAATAGAATCCTGTCAAACAATTGACACTTGATTTGCAAAGAAAAGGTTGAGAGGTAAGACAAGCGTTGTGCCGAATTGAATAATTTGTGACACTTTCAGTAATGCTAATTTGCTTGTTGGCATAATAGTCCATTACAAATAATTTGCTCTAATCTTACGATTTTGTGTTTTGGGTCAAACATACGAACTAAAATTATCATTAAAACAAAGATATCTTATATTCTCTTCCAGAAAAAGACATCAATTTTGAGCTTCTGTTGAAAAGTTCTGTATTGTCTATGTGCCCTTGGCAATATATAGATTCAGGCAATTTTATTAGTTATCTACTAATTGAAAATCAAATGACTATCTGCCGCCGATTCACTGGCATCGTATTGGATCAAACTTTTTCAATGTTTTATAGTGTAGCAGCCACGGAAATAAATTATACTATATACAAAGATAATTAATGCAACTAAACAAATTGTTATCTTTCTTGGACTTTAGTATTAGTCATAAGAGAATAGAAGAGACAAAATTGCATCCGCATTAAGAATTAATTAGTTTAGCTAGTGACTAATGTGTCACGTGTGAAATAAAATTTTACACCAATGTAGAAAATCGAAATGAAGTGATGTACAACGAGTTCCGTTGAAAATTTGTATTTGTGGTAAATATATATAGGGATAGGAACAAGTAATTTATTTATTTTTTCCCCCTCCCTGTATGAACTTTATGAAACGGAGTAGGACTGTGGGAGAGTATAAAAGGCGAACAAGTTAAATTAAGGTAGCGATGAATAATTTTACAAAGTAATGTATCTTTCCTCTGTTCACATCCATATATGTACCGAAAGTGGCATTGATTGCTGAAAAATTATATTGATACCCTATTATCTATATAGTGGCTAATGATTTGAATTAAAATGTGGAAATAATTCAAACTAATCCACCCACTACTATATGATGTTGGTGAATTGATG
This sequence comes from Schizonepeta tenuifolia, assembly GCA_029490685.1. Lineage (NCBI taxonomy): Eukaryota > Viridiplantae > Streptophyta > Magnoliopsida > Lamiales > Lamiaceae > Schizonepeta > Schizonepeta tenuifolia. Next base: position 16,953,521 of record CM055955.1, on the reverse strand, counting down.
ATTGATAATTTGATATTCATATTAAATCATCAATTTTTTTAGTGTGATATTTCTAGATACAAACACAACTCGTTTAATCATATACTTTTAGTTAAGTATCTTTTTTTTAATCTAATGGAAATCTTTATTCATTATTTTCTTTTTATATGTATTGCCGTCCTATTTAATAGCATGTAACAACATAAGAGAGGTAAAATACACTTAAAAACTTAGGTGTACATGCATTGATGCCACCACACCACTAAACCACCCACGGTGAATTAGTTTAGTGCATTATTTACTCATATATGGTGAGAGATTGGAATTATGATTGAGATTAATATTCGATCTGGCATTCCCACTCCCCAAGCAAAGCTATCACCTCTCCACCAAACCCAGACAAAAATAGAAAGCCAAATTAATATTCTATATTATACCAATAATGGGAAATTAATGAAAATGGAAATGCACAAGGCACACAACAACAGTGACCATTTAGATTTTGTCAAATTGCAATAATATGAAATGTTGAAAAATAGAAAGGAGGATTTACATTTATCAAAGATTGATGTAAGTGTCAAAATGATACTTCTTCCACTTTGCACTATATATAATTAAACAATAAAATGGGCATGGTATACTATACATATATAGTACATTGCAAACATACACTCACACACACACATATGTATATCACAAAACATAGAATTATGGAGGCGTGTAAGAGGGTAACAACGAAATACTACTATATTTAGAGAAGCATGCATATGCATATCCCACATCCAGCAAAACCCCATATCTCATCCTCAGGATATGGGCACTATGCTTTATTCATGGGATGTTGACTACATCATATAATCTCATTTTTTATTCTTGCCTTAAATTAATGCCATTTTAAACACTGTATATATGTGTGTGTATAATCACTGGACTGTATAATTTTCATAAAAACACACACACACAAATATATATTATATTATATATATATATCTATATAGAGAGTGGATCTGGTAAGAACACCCTTTTAAATAAGAACTAATTAAGAACAACATCTGACCATCAATATAGTAACATCCAATGATCAAATTATAATTTCAAATTTAATTCACATATTTCGAAACCAAATCATCTAACACCTTTTTTTCTTTTGAAGAACAAATCATCTAACACCTAAATAATACAATTAAGGGTACAAGAGTAAAAAGAAAAAAGAAATTCCCAAATCAATTGACGGCACAAGTCATGGGAGCAAATTAAAAGGTGAATGACATTTCATTTTTTTTCCTAATTTAATATTGCTTAACTTATATGTATAGGTGAATTTGATTTTTCTTGGGTTGATTTCCAGAGAATCTCATGAATATGACAAAGGAAGAAAAGTTCCAGTTCTATTGTCTTAAGGTTTGAAATTTTTGCATAATCTTTATATTAATTTATGCATTTTGTCGATTGTTGAAAACAAACATTTTTAGGGCTTTTAGTATTTTTACTACATTTAGTATACACTAATAATTTCAAACTAAATGGGTATACGAGATTAGATGCACAAATACCATTAGTAAAATGCACTAAACAAAACAAATAGATGCATCATCACACTAGAACAATTTTGCGAAAAAACTAAATGTCATTGTACAGAAAATATTTTGAGATATAACAGTGCTAATACTTTTACACGCCCAAACATTCTAATTTAACAACAGACTCTTCAATTTAGCAATTATATGATAATAATTTTGATTGTATATATTATAATCAAAATTAATAAAAACGAGTTTCATGCACATATAATTCAAGATGAACAAACATCACTTTTTGAATGCAAGAATCACACAAATCGAGATGCACAAACACAACTTTTCAAATGCAAGAATCATACAAATTCAAGATGCACAAACACCAATTTTTAGATGCAAGGATAATGATTTCAACAAGTAGCTGTTTAATTTAACAATTAGAAGCTATATGACAATAGTTTTGATTGTACACATTGTAATCAACATTAATTAAATATGAATGTCATGCACAAATAATCCGGATGCACGAACATCACTTTTTCAATGCAAGAATCATAAAAACTCAGATGCACAAGCACAACTTTTCAAATGCAAGAACCATAAATCACAAACACCAATTTTTAGATCCAAGAATAACGAATTACAAAAAAAATTCAAGAATCAAACAATTTCGAGATGCATAAACATCACTTTTAAATGGAAGAATCATATAAGGATATTAGTACTTGCCAAAGGTACATCACCAAGCAAAATATTCGTTTTTTAATATTAAAGCGAAACAATTTTGAAAATTAGAATATTCCTACACCAAATGTTTTATGAAAAAAAAAACATTTAAAATAATGTGATCGATCAATATTGGTTAAAAAGATAACAAAAATAAAAAATGTGTAACTCCAGCCCCACAAATTAAGTTAGTCTACGGTTACAAAAAGTAAAACACTAGAGTGGCCTTCCTTATCAATAAACTAAGTAATAATTAAAAAAAAAAAAACGTATATAGTTCTTAACCATTGATCAATATATATAGATGGTGCAGATTTGTTCTTATTTCTTATATAAGAATGTGTTCTTATTTCTTATATAAGAAAGCATAAAAAATTGAGCCATTAATTATTAAGCATGAAATTTATTAACATAAGCATGAAAATTGAACTATTAATTAAACATTAATTTTATATAAAAGAATAATTTAAATAATTGTATAATATATTAGGATCCTTAAACCAAAAATAATCTAATATTATAAAGTTGCATAATGAAATTAAGAAGCATCTAATATTGTATTAAAATATAGTAATTTTTATGGAGAATTAAACTATACAAGTATTAGTCCACATTAGCTGATGGATTTCTCTGAAATTCGTTCAATATAATAATCAAATATATCTAGATAAATCTCATAATAAATTGATAGAAATAATAAAAACAGTAAGAATAGTAAACCGTCAAAATTTGAGTAACTAATTCGTAAATAAAATCCCACAATTGTAGAGATTTTGAATAGTGGATAAGAACAATGTACATTATTACTCCCAACAAAATTTAAAAAAACCATAACTTACAGCTATTACAAAAGAAATCAGCAATTAACTATAGCCGTGTATCAACAAAAATGGATGACCGAGATAAGTTCCTAATTCCCACACTTAAACTAGTTTTTATATGATCCAATCTATATATATACATAAAAGGGAACATGTCTCTAATCACCTCTTCCTTATTTATGTCTCAATTGTGATTGAAAACGACATATTAGTGTGGAAGTGAAAAATTGAGGCTGAATTTAGTGGAAAAGTAAAAGACAGAGATCACATAAGTTCATATTGCTAATGATCAAGAGTTAGTTAAAATGATTACTAGAAAATGTAATCATCCAAATTTTATGTGAAAACCTAGGTACCGTCATTATTAACCATCAGAATATCTTATGCTACTCATATATAACTTGTGTGTATATATATTTAATTTTTTTGTTAGAGAAGAGGTGAAGCAAAATATGTATATAGCTAATTTAATTAAATTTGATTCACATTAACTACAGTTTAGATATGGAAGTTGAAGAATGATATTTTGATGGATGGGAAATTAATTGAGGTGACAGAGAATGTGCTAGTAGGTTAGAAACAGTTGACAAAAAAGCCATGAGTGTATTAATTGAATTAGGCAGAGGAAGAAATGTTTGATGTCCCTACATTTTGGGCATTTTTTCTTTTCTCGATGAGGTACTTATATTAATTTGCTTCAACTTCAGTTGTTGGTGGGACCGACACCGTAACCATTTTATTTCTTGATGTTGTTAGATGAGTCTTGCCCTAGAACTTGTGATTAATTTATTGTCAACTACCAACTCCATCATTTAAACCATCTAAAGATAGATAAATAGAGGCTATTGTTTATTTCCCTGGGAACTTCGGAGGCATAAAATTAAAAATCCATAAATCATAATCAGTGTTTTTAAATCATGCTTCATCAAAATCAGTAGTGATTTAGATTGGTATTTTGTTGAATTAGTCAAAATCGCTATTGGAGTGAGTAACTGTATCTACAACCTTTCATTCACTAATTTTCCATTACTTTGGTCATGTCAAACTAATCAGTATTCTTTTTTTTTTTTTTAATATAAAAATATGGATCAGGATTCTAACTCAATTTGCTTATATATGTACACGAACACGAGATTTACTGATCCAACAATTGAAAAGTGTGATTATTTTCCGAGAATTGAAAAATCTTTATTTCTGTGAATCAAAGACACGTGCCCAACTAAAAAATATAGATTATAACATAGTTAAGATACATATATAAATAAAATATTTCTAAGTTTCTTTTTTAGTAATAAATGTTAATTATTATTCATTATATATTATTAATAATTTTTATTTTCATGATAAATATTATTTAAAAAAATAATAATGGTACGAGTGATACATGAAAATAATGTTGGGACACTTGATCCGAATCGTTTTTTAAATGGGTGTCATATATGACGACAAAGCTAAGATAATCAATAATAATATGATAAAATAAAATATGTAAAAACATATGTATATAGAAGTACTCCTTAGACAAAGGAGTATATACGTTCTTGATGAAGTCAAATATTAGTACACCTTAGACTTCTTAGCCGCATAACTGGAGTGAAAAACAATAGCTAGGTAAATTTGCTAATTTAATGAATTCCATTTTTCGCAATTGAGTAATTGATTTTATTTTATGAATCCGTGATTCTTTGCTCGAAATAAACTTGTTTGTAAATGTATTCAAGCATTTACTTCCCCTGATGTTGAGATAAATCTATCTAATCTAGCTAGTAAGTAATAATCCATTTTCCCCCCACCAAAAAAATAAAAATAAAAAAATAATACATCCCCTTGCTTCCTCTACCAACATTGGAAGAAAAAAAAAATCAATTATTGCATGGATTTAGTTAGAAAGGAATTGAAAGGCTAGTCATTACATTTAAATCGAAACAAAAGAATGCATCGCATCTTCAAACAACAGGGAGAAGCAACCCATATATTGATATAGTGGAAGTGAGAGGATGAGATGAGACTTGAGAGAGCCAGCAAACTCGGGGCCACCATGCGGAATAGTCCGCCGCCGCCTCCTCTTCCTACGCCGTTAACAGCACCTTCCAATGCAAGCTATCAACAACTCCATCATGATCGGCCTCGCCAGTTGTTACAATTAATACAAATGATCCTGTGTCGTCAACTAAAATGACGTCGTTTCGAGCAATGGTACGTAGTTGAGAAGGCCAGGAAGAGCCGACATCATGCTGAGCGTTCCGACAACTTTAGCGAAATTGAGTGGTCTCAGAGACCACATATTTCATGCGAAAAAAAATACTGTAATAATTAATATAAATTAAATTTGCAGAATATCAGCAATTAAAAGAGTATAGCATGAACAGAGACGACCTTATTGATCAGGGTCCCATTTTGGTTGTTAATATTGTGGAGTTTATAAGATTTCGGAATATATATACACCTATTGTTATTAATTGGTGACGATTTAGTTTTGGGATAGATATCAGCTATAGGTAGACTTTATTCAATATTGTATTGAAATAAGTTTATTAAAATTAAGATGTTATGGGCCTTATGGCTATTCTAACTATAAATCCATAATAATGCAGTCGATCTAAATTAATTATATACGTGGGGAAGCTAATTAATAGACCGGCATACCAATTGTCTCGTTTAGTCCAAAAGATTAGATCGTACACTTACTTTCTTTTGTGGTATGAGAATTGACATGGCTATCGTAACTTTGGATTCTAGTTGATTAAAGAATGATCTTTTCATTTAAAAACATTGGTTATATATTGTTTAAAGAAAACGCAATAACATATATATACAATCGTCTCAACTCATATTATAATCACGATGTGTGACTAGCGTGCTGCGTTGCCAAATTAGAATTATTTTCACTAATACAATTTGAGATATGATTACAAGGCAACAACACGCCTTAATCACATAAGAATATATATATATGACCTGGAATAGTGTTCTTATATTCTGGGGTGGACGTCCACCTTGGATCCAAGTAGGGGCAAGGATGGGCTCCACCCACCTCTAAACAATTTTTTTGATATAGTCTTCTAATAAAATTATCAAAAATATTAATATCATGTATAAATGGTTGTACAGAAGCCCTTATTACTGAATTGATTTATTTTAAAGTTACATTCTCATATTCTTGATATTCGAAATTTAAAATACACAAACATTGTTGATGATTTTCTTGTGTCTGCCCCCGCTTATATTCATTAATTTCAGCAAGAATGTAGATTGAAATATTCTTCATTGGAATCTTATAATGAATACCTTGAAAACAAGGATAACTGAACATCGTCGACTATTAATTGAAAGTTGGTTTTTTTGTTTATTGTTTTTTATTTTATTTTGAGAAGTAATTAAATCATTACTGTACAGAAAATAAATAATAAAGACGTTGAAATAATATAGTATTTTTTCGTTTGTAACATATATATACAATCGTCTCAACTCATATTATAATCCCAATTATCCCTATAAAAGAAAAAATTGTAAACTACTGCTCCCTCCGTATCTTACTGGATTGGGCCTCTTGGGTTAGAGAATTGTACTGTAAAAACAGTAGGGCGGTAGTTTACATACCCTTTACTGGGTTTGCAAGAGAACTCTAGTAAATATGTAGGTGTATTCAATATTGAAATGTAATTTTGCAACTACTCTATTCTCCAAATTTTCAATTTGAATGTACTACTTTATAATATAAAAATATATATGTAGCCATTTAATTACTCCACAGTGCATACATGTGGTCCTTATAAATTTTATTGGACAAGAGGAGGCACACCAAGGGAAGCAATGGAACATAATAAGAGGTTAAATCTTGCACCATCCCCATCTATGAATATGATGGCTCATAACATACTAACCCACCAATCTACATAATACAAACCCTGTTGTTTGATTATAATTAATGTACGATTGAATAATGACAAAAATTGGATACGGTCAACCGTACCATACGGTTACCTTTAACTAGAAGAATCAGGATATTACGGGTGATTAGAGGTTATTAATCACAATTAAAGTTATTTAAATTTAATTAGTAGTTATTAATTGCAATTATAACTTATTAATCTTAATTAGATTCATTGAATCTCAATTAAAATTTATTAAATTTCAATTAGAATCAATTAAAATAAGAACTTAAAATAAGTCATGAGGACAACATTAATGATACGGTATGATTTATGGTACTAGAATAGTAAATAATATACTAAATAATATACTCGCATTCTTGCACCTTTTTCTCCTATCTTTTCTCTATATCTATCGCCCCCCCCCCCCCCTCAATCTCTGTTTTCTTTAATATATGAGTATTTTTCATAATAAAAAGATTATTTTATTTTTACTATCTACTACCTTTGAAGAATATATATATATATATATATTTTTTTTTGAGAGAAGAAGAATATATTACTATAGTAGAAGTTTAAAAATCTTATAGCACAAAAATATGAATGTAAATAATATGAGAACAAGAAAATTTGGCATAGCAAATCTTCAGAAGCATACCACAAACTTTATTAGTATATATATTAGAACGACGGGGATTAGAGCCTAATTTCCTTTCTCCAAAAAAAAAAAAAAGTACTTCCTCCGTCATTGAAAAAGAAATTTATTGTCAGTTGGATACATATTTTAAAAAAACTGGTAAAATTATTGTGAGTGAAATAAAAATCTCACTTACTGAGAATGGTAAAAGTGGATTGAAATTAAAATTATTGTGTGTGAAAATATAAAATAAAGTTAAAACTGGAAGTGGTGTCTCAATCAAAAAAATAAGGTAAGACTCTTTTTGGAGTAATTAAAAAAAAATCTTTAACTAAACAAAATTTAGCTAAAAAATCTATTACAAAAGAGAGGACGAAATAAAATAGGATGGAATCGTATCGATAAATAAATAAAATAAAAATTATGAATTTCAACCTATCTATATATTTGACGGAAACAGAAGTGAGTCTAATAAACCCACACACGCAACAAAACCCACACACAGTCCTACTTCCTACCCTAGCACACAACTCCCACCGCCCACATTTACCAGCATATTTTCCGATGAATATCCGGCAATAATCGGAGCCAAAATTTCAATTGAAATGATCAGAAGATATTAACAGCCGATCATCGGAGGTCGCATTCGCCATGTCACTGTCGTACTCCGACTGCTTCTCCGACCTTCTCTGCGGCGAGGACTCCAATATCATCTTCTCCGCCGGGATAGATGACTTGACGGAGTATTCGTCGGACATCGATTCCCGACCGCCGGACGTCGAGGAATCCATTGCCGGACTTTTAGAAGACGAGAGAGATCTCGCCGGAATTAATTCGCCTCTCTCTCATCAATTGATCGATGCATCTACAAGGGCGGAATCTGTTGCATGGATTCTCAAGGTATATTCCTAATTCCGGAGTCCGTTTCATTGGCCTTCGCTATCACGCGCAGGTGGCGAACTGTACGTAGCTTGAACAGCCGAATCGAAAATTTTGGGCAGCACAAATTAGGATAATATCTAAAACACGCGGGTGGCGCACTTTAGCTGGTTGTGCTAGTATCCGCCGGCGGAGTATTCGAGAAAGCGATGTAACAGTGGCTAGCGGCGCATTTTATGGTGAGTTGACTGAAGAGTTTTTGCTTGTGTGCAGGTACAACGGTTTTACGGTTTCCAGCCATTAACGGCGTATCTCTCCGTCACATATTTCGACCGTTTTCTTTACTCCCATCAGTTGCCGGTAAGACCCACCCCGTCACCGTCAAATATAATACATTGTTTTTTAAAAATCTTTTTGGTGAGTTTACAAAAATGCTAGTAGTAAAAGTAATTAATGCAGTGGATATTATTTTATACTACTATAAAATCAGAATCTGATTTTCATTACTGCTAGTCCCTACAATTGATATCTACTACTCCATCAGTTTCTGAACTAAATAAAAACTATTTTCTACAAATCTTATTCATTTGCCACTTTTGGTCAAAATCACCCTTCAGTAATTTCAAAATTCACATCCATCGAGTCCAGTAATAATATTAAATGACTCTTTTTTCCTTCTAAAACAATACATTAATATTGACTTTTAATACCTGTTGACAAAGACCTGTAAATAGTAAATCCCTTGCATAATATAAAATCCATTATGGGTAGATTAAGTAAAACAAACTCCATGATTTGATGTAAAACTTATGAATTACATAGTGCAACAAGATAGGGACATTATTATAAAGTACGTACTATATCATTTATGTCTTTTTGGTTAATTCCATGAGTATATACATATTTATAGGTTATTCTCTGTCCACCCACTCAGTGCCCACTAATTAAATTAATGGTAATGTATATAGATTGTTTGTTTATGGAGAAAAAGTGTCACACGTATGGAGTACTATTTTAACAAAAGGGTGCTTTCATGAATTAAAGGCAATTAGTTGTGAAACACCAATAAATTAACATTAATTAATTGTATTTAAACTACCATTATTTACCGTTTATGGTACCAAGATCCAAATATACTATACTTATTTGATGACTTGGATGAGATTATGCAATGTGTGAATGATGACTCAATATTAGCATGCTCGTTATCATAATTAATAAGCAAAAATCTTCTCCATAAATTAATAAGGATATGGTCCATTTGTCCCCGTGTGGTGATGTTTAACAACCTCGGAATAAATGCATCGTATTAGGCACCAATTGTTTAATGTATTAATTTTTGTTAATTATACCTAATCATTTGTTTTTTTTATGTTGCATGCAAATGAATATTCCTTTACAATAATTGCAGAAAATAAACGGATGGCCATTGCAACTCTTGTCAGTTGCATGTTTGTCATTAGCTGCTAAGATGGAGGAACCTCTTGTTCCGTCTCTTTTGGATCTTCAGGTGACTGAAATTTTTATTATATAATTAACTTCGTCTTTGTGCAAATTTCGGTTACTGACGAATTTTTCTTCATTATTAGGTTGAAAGTGCAAAATTCATATTTGAACCAAAAAATATCCAAAGAATGGAGCTTCTTGTGCTAAGAGTCTTAGACTGGAGACTTCGATCAATTTCTCCATTTTGCTATTTAAGCTTTTTCGCAGTCAAAGTTGATCCGACTGCGACATATACCGGCTTCCTTGCATCAAGGGCCAAAGAAATTATTCTCTCAACAATGCAAGGTACTGTATATACATTGAAATCTTGTTAATCAATTATTTATGATTTTGACTTGAGTACATTTTACATAAACTATTATATACGTATGATGTATGCATGCATGCATGCATGCATGTGCATGCGTGCACACATGTACACAAATGGGTGGATTAACATCATATATTTGAAGTGCCAAAAAGAGAGAAAATAAATCTCTTGACTTGATGAAATATGTATATAGATATAATTGATAAAATTGTTTATTAATTTAGCAGAAGCCAGCTTCCTTGAATATCGGCCATCATGCATTGCTGCTGCAGCCACGCTTTGTGCAGCAAATGATCTACCAAAATTCTCTTTGATCACCGCTCAACATGCCGAATCATGGAGTGATGGACTTCACAAAGTAAGATTTTTGTATTATTTTATCATTCAATTTGAAATTACAAATTGATGTTACGAACAATATTCCAACTGCTGCAAAATGCGCTATTTATTAGGAGAGTATCACGAGCTGCTGCCAATTGATTAAAGAAATGGCGCCAAAAGACAAGCCGAGAAAGCAACCAAAGGTGCTGCCGCAGCTCCGGGTGATGAGTCGGGCAATAATGCCCTCTAGTGACTCATCATCATCCTCCTCCTCCTCGTCGCCATCCACGTCACCATATAAAAGGAGGAGATTAAATAACAAGGGGTGGATGAGTGATGACAAGAGAAGCTCCGGTTAAGGGTGGGAGAAAGACAAGGAAAAAAAAGACACAAATACATATTAATAATGGTGGTCCAAGGTTTGTCTGAAATCCTCAATATATTTTTTCTCAAGGGAGGGTGATGAAATTAGGCACAAGTGAATGGTGATGTAGATAATTAAGTAGTAGGTATATTATAATGTACGTATGTATGTATGTACAAGAGAGGTATTTCATTATGACCCATTCCTTTAGTGGGAATTGCTGTATCTCGCAGATTCCCCAGAGGAAGGGGGTTTGGTACATAATAGTAGTAATATAATTTGTGTGATGATCGAGAAATAATTTAATTAGTTGCTAGTGGGGAGAGCCATGGAGTATGATCGACATGAATTAAGTGATTTAATTTAATCAACCGTGGGACCCAAAATTGGATGCAAATGAAGAAAATATGGGTTCGGATTCGGACCTTTGAAGTTGGCGCCAATGTTTGTGTTGATTAATCAAAGGCTGCGAAGAGGAAGAGAGGCAGAAAAGGAAGACCAAAATGAGGTTCATGGCTCTGTCAAATTATTCTCTATTTCATTTTTTTTTCTTTCAATATTTTCGGTTCTGAGTGATGTTTACACACACGTAGTATGGTGTGTTGTACGCATGTGCACGTGTGCTTTTTTGGCGGGAAATGTCCCTTTTTTTCTTCTTTTTTTTTTGTCCTAACCATATACTGGACTGAAATTTTCTGGGGTGTAGATCGGACGTGCGTATGATGGATATACACACGTCGAATTCAAATTGATTTTTTTTTTTTTTTTTTTTTTTTTTTTTTTTTTTTTACTTAGAAGGAGAGAAGAGTCTCTTTCTTTCATGGCCAATAAGGAGGTGGTGGCCTAACCATACAGAGGTCTTTGGGGCCTTCTTTTTTGTGGAATTTTGTTTTTTGGTCTTGGTTGTTGTATTTGGATGCAATAAAAAAAGAAGAACTCAAAACTTTATTCATATTTTTATACTGAATTTTCTGTCACCCCCACCCCCACCAAACCGACCTCGACCCATTTATCGGGGGGTCTGTACTGCAATGCATGTGATTGACAATGAAGATTTTGTAGCTTTGCCATTTGGTTTATCAGTGAGTATAAAAACTTTATGAACAAGTATGGAAAATTATGTGAATCAGTGGAGTTGAGGTGATTGTAGATGAAGGGACTGAGGGTTGGTCCCTCCACCAATAAAAGACGCATCCTATCAATGAATATGACTCCTTAACCCCCCTTCATCTCGTGACCTGACCTGACCCCCTTCCTATGTCGCACCACCTCTCGGTTTCATACTGAATCGGATCGAGAGCCAAACCGAGCCGAGCCAACCCAACCCAAATATATATATATATATATATATATATATATATATATATATATGTAAATTTTCATGAAACTACACCGTATTTAATTAATTACGTCATGGCGGTCGTGGTGCCAAGTAAGTTCATAATATTTTAATTCTGATTTTGAACTTAATTCACATTGCATAGTGGAATTAAGTTAATTTATTAATGGGAGAGCAAAGGAAGTTGTCCCTATCCCCCATATACCCGACATACAGTTTGTCGATTTTACTTGTAATAAAAAAAGAAACATGGCTCGTGGCCACACATATATATAAGTATGGTCTGTAAAAGGTAATATGGGATATATTGTTTGTGTCACAGTACTTTCATAATCCCTACTTTAATGAACCTGTCTGAAGTTTTAAGATAACGTGGTACGAAATTACTAAGCACCAAAAATTGGGGAATATTTTTTCATCAATCATATATGTGTGTGTATGTATCAAACAGCTGGGTTTGGGACTCTGGGTGGTCCACTTTGCTCATACTAGTATAATATAACTAGTCTGTGACAAATTTTGTCAGCTATAGACTAGCTAGAGAATACCTCAATTGACTGGAATCTAATTTAGTAGTAATAATTTCAAGGCAAAAAATACTAAAGAAAACCATGGGCTATGGACATTGCCGAGCCCCTTGCTAAAAAACTAGGTTTCATACTTCATTATTGTATTTCCTTAAAAGTAAAAATGAAAACTTCAATATTCTATTGAAAAATATGCATGTATAGGAGTATTATACTATTATTGTTTTTTGTCTTCTCGTTCAATCGCTCTATACGTTTGACGTGCTTTTTTGATTAATATGAGCGCATGCATTTTGTAACTTATAATTCTTGATATACTAAATCAAGAATATTTAAGATAGGGAAAAGGTGAAACAAATCATGGGACCATGAGAGATTAATTTCAGATAAAACTTGGGATCTTTAGGTAATCGGCATTGATATGGACTAGACTTTTTGAAATTGCACAAAAACTTTAGGCAAAAGTCCTAGCAATTTGAATCTAACCATATTTATAGTGGCGCCCACAAGCCAAAATATTGTTAACATCTATAGCTAATTATTTAAAATGATGAATTGTGCTAGAAATAGCTATCATCTTTTGAATTTGGTATATGTGGCAAATGCCAATTACATTGGAGATCACTTTTAGGATAAGTGGTAAGGATTTGGACTATTTAATTTGATATTATTTTTCCCTCTACTCTAGGTTACATTACATTTGTGTAGCTTAACTAAGTTTGTTAGGTAATTAACAACAAATTATAAATCTTTAATCAATTATACGATAGCAGCCACGCGCCACCGGGCCACGACTAACTACATCAAATAAAAATACTTTATATGATGAAAGGAAATCAATGAAAAATAGTACAGTAGTAATAAATAAAACACGAGTGGTGCGCGATAGCAGTGACTTTAACTTGAATTTCATATTCTTGAAATTAATTGAATAGGGCAATGAATTGATTTTTTTGCATGTCTCATAAATATAGTGCATATAATAATTAGTCACGTACAAGTTATAACTTGATTTACAATTATCAAGATGATTGGATGATTGATAAAAAACCAATTTGGATCTTCTACTCCCTATAGTGTTTCATCCTCTATTTCATTCGTCGGATTTTTGACATTTGGCGATTTGGATATAATTATATATCCTATTTGGGTGGAATAAATCCTAGTCAATGCCATATGTCGTTCAACCAATGGACGAAGTAGAAAATGAAACACGAAATGAGAATAGGAAATCCGATTTGATAAAAATCTGCTCCACAGATCGAGAGAAATAAATTTACAATTCATTCATCTACTTGAGCAAAAATTATAATTTAATGGTACGTGTTATTATCCGATCAACATGCAACAGTTTCAGGCGATGAATTTATAAACATATTTCATACTAATTAATTGATCCTTTTGGTGTTGCTAATTCTATCCACAAAGTCATAAAAGTTAGATTAAGTGTGTGTATAAAAAGTTAAGGATGAGCGTCAAAATAAATACTAATATTTGCATCTTGGAAATTTTGGTTGAGGACGTGGGGTCGTAAATGATGTGATGCAATGTAATGTAATGCTCATATAATGTAAACTAGGTAAAAGTATAAAATTATTTTGAATATTCTTTTTGAGTATTAGATTTCCACTAGGAAGAACCCTTTATATTGTGACATTGGTAAAGCTTGATCACTACATAGATATATAAGCTGATCATAGTTGCATGTTCCAACAATACTAAATAGGAGTACTAGTCTATCACAATACTATTGTGACCAAATAAACACTATGCTTCAATAATAACAACATACTCTTCAATTCAGTATTATATGTTTCAATTATGTCTATGAATAGATCTGGACTTTTCGAGGTTTTCTATATGCATTAAGAAAAATATACAACGAGAAAGTAACGATAAAATTACATCTGATAAATTTTAATCAAACAAATAGGGATTGGATCTTAATTGTATTTGTTTATAAGTACATGTACACAAGCAACACCGAGAAAAACCAGAAAAAGAAACAAGGCATGCAAGAGAAAAAGAAATGTGTAATATGAATATGAAGAAGAAAAAAATCCCATATTCTTTTATGTTTGAATAGTCGAACTTAGGAGTATATATTTATATGAGTGTATCTTTAAAGAGAATCCCAAGTGGTCTTTCTCCTAAAAGCCAAAAATACTTTTCTCTCTCCCCATGAAATGCAGCTATTGGAGGGGTATAGAGGAGCGTTATTCAGTCACTTTCTCTTACTCCTTTCACATACAAAAATTAAATAATAAAATAAACAAACTAAGAATATTATATAAACTTTTTAGGCATATAAGTGTGACAAAGATAAAGGCTGACCTAAAAATTCAGCTTTATATACTTTTTTTAATTTCTGGGTTCCAAAACTGAATTATACTTGTGCCTCTCGTGGGAGGCTCATATTGGACCTCTTGAAATGCAAGTTAGTTTTATTTCAAAAGTTAGAATCATTCTCAAAATTTTCTTATTTTTGCTCATTCCCCGCAGATACAGCTGAGATTTTTATGTTGAATGCTAGACAGCACCGATCACTTGCATACACTAGTCTTTTGTAATGGTCCCCATTTAATTTCGAGTTGAATTTTTTGAGATAAATAATTTATTATATAGAGATAATTATTCGAAATAAATATTAAAATGTCTTGAATTAAGCCTCTGTTTCGGATTACGGACTATACTATATTGACACCGTAATATCAACATATATATCAGCTATGTAATTCATGATCTTATCAATTAATTGTTATTATTATTTAATATGAATACATAATTGTAGTCAAGTGCGAGAGTGTATTAGAGAATATATAGGAAAGTAAGAACATGTTCTCTATATATTATGTGTTGTTGAGAGAACATTCAACTATGTTCTGTATATTATAAGAATTCGTTATCATCGTATTTTGTAGCAATCATACATAAAGATACAAAGTTGGATGATCTCATGTAGATAGGAATGTAGATGTAATAAAAACATCATGTGCATGATTACTTATCGACTGCTCTAGGTATAATGATTTTGCTGCAGAAATTTATGCATCATCATTATTCTGGTGCTCAAGCCAAATACGTTAATTCTTCCATTTCTTATTTATATTTAGTCGTATATACAAAGATTAATTGTTCAAATTTATTTATATTTCTCACTGTAATGTTCTTTTGCGGTTTAGCACTAGTTCCCCAGTATATATATATATATATGAAGTGATTCTTAGGCAAATAGATTTTAAAGTGAGAAATGTGAATTAATCTCTACCATTAATTATATCTATATAGAGGGTTAAGATTTGGCATGATCAAAGTAGGTTGACTTTTTTTTTTTTTCATTTTTTTTAGTTCATATGCACCACTTTACATATTCGAATGCTCCACTCTGCATAACAAGATGCACCACTAAGTACATTAAGATGCACTAGTTTTGTTTTCATTTTTTTTAATTTTCGTAAAAATACTGTGCATCTAGTTATACTATGTGGTGCATCTAGTTACACTAGTGTAACTATTTACATTATGTGGTGCATCTGGTTACATATTGTGATGCATGTCCGATTTTTTTTTCAGTTTTTTTTTTCAAATTTTTTTTTTCAGTTTTTTTTAACAAATATTTTTTCCCGGCTCCGATTTTACAGTTCCGCCTTCCCTCCGATTACTAATATGAAGATAATCGTCGGACAATAATTTGGACTTTTTCGCCTCTATCCGAGGCCTTCGGCTCCCTCGCTCGAATCTTGACCAAAGAAGAAGCGGCAAACTAAAAAACGAAGAGGCAAACAAAAAATGGGGGAAAATAAATCTGAAAAATTTAAAAAATATCGAAAAAGAAGAAATAAAAAACCTGAAAATCTAGTGCATCTCAATGCACTAAGTGGTGCATCTCGTTATATAGTGTGGTGCATCCGAATATGTGAAATGGTGCATATGAGCTGACCCTAAAAAAAAAAAAAAAAATGAAAAGCTAGTGCGACTTAGTGGTGCATCTAGTTATGTACAGTGGTACATCTAGTTATGTGAAGTGGTGCATATGAGTTCACCCTTAAAATAAATATATATATTCGAAAAAAAAAGTCAACGGGTTGACCGGGTTTGACCTGCTTTGACCAGGCCAAATCTTGACCCTTCATTACCCATAGATCTATGGTGAAGATCTATTCTCATTTATTAGGATAATATTTATTCTCATATGATCTCTCTCCTATATATATATATATATATTGAGATGATTATATAGGAATTAATAATTATATGAGTCCGTAGGACCATGCATTTTTAACACATCAGTTAATGAATAAATTACATTATTTCAATGCACAAATATATATTAATAAAAAATTAAAAAATTGATAAATTTTATGCATTGTCTGATTGAGTTAGTGCATTAAATTATTTCATGTTGTGCATTAAAAGTATGTTTATTTGTGCATTGAGTTAGTGTAATGTGCCATTTGCCATGTTTGTTCATTAAAGTAATGCATTTTGTACATTTCCCAAGTGACATTAAAGAATGGTTCCTACGCAGTTATATAAGGATGAGTTACTACAAGATTCACACCCTATATTAATTTAAGCAGGTTCTCACGTTCCCACACTAGAATTGATGTTTATATAAATCAATTCCTATATATATATATATATATATATATATATATATGAGGTCTTATAATGAAATCTTGATTACCCGTCTGACAATTTCATATTTTCTCATCTTTACTTTTCAAAAAAAAAAAAATCTTGAGACAAGTGATCATTATATACAATCTTTTGTTTTAATACTATGAATTTTAATGCTTTTTTGAAAGAATTTCCAATGTTATTGAAGAAAACGAAAAAGAAAAAAAAATGACATTTCTTACAAGATTTTTTTTTAACCAAAAAGCAAAAAAGATCACACGTGAAACTTTGCAAGATGTAAGTTTGAACATGATAGGTTTGTTAAAAGATGTGTTTTAATTCTCTCTCTTTCTCCCCTCTCTCTAAAAGGAGCTTAAAAATTAGGCTTTGGATCCCAATTGGAAAGCCTCAAAAGGAGGTGAAAAAAATAAAGAGAGTGGAATAAGAATAGAGGCAGTATATGTACTAAATAATGGAGAGGAGCGTCTGAGAAATGTGATAGTGGCCTCCAATTCATAAAGAGTGGAGACAAAAGAGTCATCTCTATAATCATCAAAATAAACTCATCATATTATTTTTTTATCATTATCTTATATTTTTCCTGTCTTAATCACAAAAAGCAAATACGAACTACTGCCCGCCTTATATATAGCTAAAATTTGGCAGCTTCTGAGATTTTTTTGTTATTATTGTGTATTTAATTAGGTGACGAATTGACAAAAGTGGCTTAATAGTTTGAAATCAAATGGTGTTTAAATATGAACTATATAACGTAGCTTTCTTTCTTTTTGGTCCCAAATCCAATCCAGTTTATAGGTAGGACTGTACTTGGCCGAAAGCTCGGTAAATTTCAACACTTTTTTTTAATTTTTTTTTTTATATCATTAGTAAGATTTTAGTTTATCAATAAAGGCTCAATGGGAAAGGGGGCGAAGAAAGAATCAGGAAAGTACACATCGAGAATGACAAGATTTGACGAAGTTAGATTAATTGGTTTATTGATGTATGTATTTGGGAAAATGATTGAGTTTTTTCTTTTTTCTAAATTAATTGTTGCCCTACACAGTGTTTAAAAGGGTGACTGACTTATTTGAAATTAATCTATCATAAAACAAAGCAATTTTTAACTGAATAGTTTTGAAGTCTTTTTAAGAAAAATAAAAATAATAAGCGTATTATTTTACTACTACACATCAGAACCGGAAAAGGATGAATGTAGCATAGAATAGAACAATATTCGAAAAGTGCAAGACAACTCTGCAATTCACTGTTCCTACAATGAGCACAAATGCATGCGTTTACATATATAAATATTTAATTTTTTTCCGTTATATATAAATATTTAATTAATTGTATTTCTACGAAAACCTTCCGCTGCTTCAAATGTTAGTATAATTTTATTTCTTTTTTTAAAAAATAATTCCTTCTGAATTAACCTAATTTTTTTTCCTTAATGATAATTAAATAGACTGTTAACAACTTTAGAGCATGTACACGTTTTCTTAAATTTTATTGGGAATATACAATGTACTAATTTTCTTAATTTGGAATCGGACATTACTTCTTTTCCGGTCAATTTTTACTTTACTGCACACTTTAGGAGATAAAGCCACGTAAGATAGTTTAACAACTAAAGTAATTTTTAATGTCGTGTATATATTAATTTCACGCGGGATATTCTTTGGGCACGTTTTCAATAATGTTGGCCGGGCTAAGTTCTAACTCCAAATAGTACCCAGCACTAAACTTTTTTTGTCTAAATTTATGCCGGACAATTTTTTTGGTTATTATAAATCTCTTTTTAATTTTAAGTATTTTGGCCCGGTGGTGGTGACTAATTAAACTTAGATGCTTGAGATTCACTAAACTTGAGATAATGCCAAAATACTAAATGATTCCCGATTAGATGATTAGAATAAAATATATATATGAATAATTATTCGTTTTAAGTATATAAAATAATTAGAATAAAATTTAATAATACGACGGTCACTTATTCCCGATCAATTTAAAATTTCTAAATTATATAAAAATTTAGATGATTCATGCATTGCATAAACACGAACATTCATATTATGTGGTTTGAGTGAATTACTTTGATATAATTGTTGTTTATGCCATATTGTGATTAATTAGAAATAATAATCAAAAGATGAATATATATATATATATATATATATATATATATATGAAATACTTTTATGGAATAATATCGATATTGGTCTTTTTAAGATCGGAATAATTAACTCTATTCGTATGCTCAATCGAAACTTCGATCCGTTAAATAAATAACGTATAATGGAAGAGTAATCGAAATACTATATATAAAGAAATTATATAATATAATATATATTATATATATAAGTGAATGTGTGTGCGTGTGAGTTGTATGTGTGCGCGCCATAAATATAGGTGTGTGCGTGTGTATAAGTATGTGTTAGGAATTCTTTTTTTTATTTCCTTAATTAATAGAATCATTAGTATCTAGTGATAGATAAAAATAAAAAGAAAAGGGATTAAGAGGAGAGAGAGAGTGAAGAAAACAGAAGAGAGAAAGAGGGAGAAAAGATTTGCAACAGATGAAATCTAAACACAATCATTATATTTTTCCCTTCTCCCAAAATTACCACCTGTAATCCCCAATCAGAATGAAATAGAGGTAATAATATTCCTAGTTGCCTACAGATTCCCCTCCCCTTCATTCACGTTAAGAATTTGCAGATGAAACACACCACTCTCACCATTTTCTGCAACCCATCTTCTCCACCTTCCCCATCAAACCTTATTTTCAATTTTTCTCCACCTTCCCCATCAAACCTTATTTTCAATTTTCTTCTACCACCATCTATCCCCACCGGAACCACCACCACCATCTAGGAAAGCCGGAGAAACGGCCAAAAAGGGGGAGAAGGAGGAGCAGCCGTGAGGGAGGAAAGAGAAGGAGCGAGAACCGAGAGTAAGAAAGAAAGGAGGAGAAGAAGGCTAGGTATAAAGACTAAACCCTCGTTTCTCTTATTTCTTCATTCTTTTCAATATCTTAGAAGCATGTTTAGGGAAATAAAATGGTGGAACTTTTGGTCTTGGTGTGAAGAAGATGATGTTTATGCGATTTTCATAGTGTAGTAAAAGCAAGGATGATTTTGAGTGGTCTTGATACTTGTTATGAAGTTATACTCGATTATATGCATTCTAGGAAGAGCATGACTTAGGAAGGTGTGTTCTTCATAATCATATGGTTACTATAGATGATATGTGAGTGTGTTTAAAGGCTGAAAAACCGAGTATATGTTGTTGTGTTAGTGTTTTGGGTTTGAATAAATGAAGCTTGGAATGAATCGTGTGCAACGTATGAAACTGTACTGATCTGATTTGTCTGTTTGAATATGATAGTTTTCGAATTTGACTCTCAAATATTTATATGTTGTAGATAAGCATGTTAGGAAGGTTGTGTGAATTTTTCAGAATTTTTAGTTGAAGCATGTAATTTTGGTGGATTTAATATGCTACTGTTCTTGTTTCAAAATGTTAATCTGTGCAGAAAAATGTATAAGTGTTTTTCTCCTTCGATTCGTAACTTTTGAAGGCTTAGCCTTTTGGAAATTGAAACTAGACATACTAAGGATTCTAAGTTGATATTTCTCATCCCTTGTGGCCAAATGAATGATTTTATATTGAATTTTCAAGCAAACTGTTGTGCAGTAAAACTTCAACTTTTGACAGATTCACTGATCTGCAAATGAGGCCCCGTTTGGGGAAGTAAAACTTTATACTTTTGAAGTGTAGTGACTTCTGGAAACTATCTTATGTGTTAGGAGCATCCTATAAAAATGTCAAGCCATTTTGAGCTCGTTTACTATTTTAATCGGAATTTATGGTGATGATCGTCTTGAAGAAAAATCTGCAGAAAATGATTAGTGTGATATTTATGTTAATTTCGGTTTTTGGGTAAAAATATGACTAAATTGCATATCAAGACATGTTATAACATTCTTACAAGTTAAAGTAATGATTTATGAATTATTTGATGACTAGGAGAATTTATTTTGTGTGCTAAGTGATTATTTATTAAAATTGGGCTAAGTTGTTTGGGCCAAAAATAAATATAATGAACTTGGGGCAGTGGGCCAAATTTTCAGATTTGTATGTACTTGGGCTAAATTAATAAATTGTATGTGTGAGCTATATGGTTTGGACTTAAATTAAAGAGGAAATGCACCCATATGTTATTAGTTGAAATGTAATATTATAAAGGGTCACTAGTTCAAATTTTATCAATTTTTGTCACATGTTTACTTTTTTGACATTTATACCCTTATATTTTATACCTTATTCTATTCTAACACATTCTCTCTCCTACTTTTTCACTTTATTTTTCTCTCTCTTTTTTTTCTCTCTTCTTCCCTCAGCTCACGTCTTTCTCTCTCTCTCTCGTTTTTTTTCGGTTTTCTTCTTCCTCAAGTTTGGCTCTCTGCTGATTTTTCTCCGCCTGACGTTGTCGCCATTGTTGATCTCTTTCCGTCGTCGTCGTCGCCATCGCCGTCGTCATCGTCGCCATTGCCGTCGCCGTCGCCATAGTTTGGAGCTTTTTCCTCCATCATCGTCGACGGCTTGCTCGACGTCGCCGTGTTTTCTGCTTTTGTGGTCGCGATTAGCTTCATCGTCGCCGGCGATTATATGTTTTTGCTCTGTTTTTTTGCAGCAATTTGATTGTGATTTGTTGAGAATTTTTTGTATTTGCTTTTTTTTATTCAGCATTTTTGTTGCGATTTTGTTGTGTTTTTTTCTTTAGTTTTTGTTTAGAAAGTGTTACGGTGGTTCAATTATAATTTTCCAGCGATATTTGATTGTGGCGTCAAAGCTATGGAGGCAAATTTCCGGCGACTGTATTTTCTGGTTCAGGTTGGTATGTTTTCTTAATTGCGTACTGGTGTGTACCAAGTTTACCTGGTACACAGTACGTGTTGATAAATACGTACCACGTACCTTAATTTGTTTTATTGGTACGCAGTACGTATTTACCATTATGTACCAAGTGTACTTGGTACGCAGTACGTAGTTTTGAATGCGTACCAATTTTACTGGGTACGCAGTACGCAACTATTAATGCGTAGCAAGTTTACTCGGTGCAGGTAAGGCCATTTTCTTTAGTGGTTGCGCATGGAGGATACTGGAAAGAGAACATTTATGAGGGTGGTAGGAAAGAGTATATTCCTATACCGCCTAGTGGTATAAGCTTTGAATCTTTATTAGCAAAGCTTGAAGTTCGAATGAAGAAGGATAAGAGTATGTTTATGTTTGATATAGATGGTTTAGTCCACTCTCCTAGTGGTGAAACTATGAGAATGAAGATTACAGATGATTTCGAGTTGTCCTATTTGATGGATGTGTTGGAGTTTCCTACTGTATATGTGGCGGTTTCTCCCACGATTGATGAATCTCATAATAGAATGAGTCCTTTAATTGGTGATGGTGTGCAAAATGAAGACCAGAACAATTTTGATGTTGCTTGTGATGAGTTGGGTGTAGATGACATTGATGAGAATGATGAGCATGATGTTGGTAATAGCAATGTGGATGGTAATAGCGATGTGGGTAATGAAAATAGCGTATGATAGCGCTTGTGGGTTATTCCCGGTGCAGCCCAGCAAGCATCTCTTCCGTTGGATGAAGTACTTGCGCCGGTTGTGCGTGTGGATGAGCTTGTTTAGGGCGGCACTTTTGTCGGAAAGAAGAAAATGAAGTCAGCTCTTGGTTTATATCACATGAAAAAGCATCTTGAGTGTAAAATAATTCGATCAAACAAGGTGTACTACCATGTGAGATGCAAACTCGTAGAACGCTGTAAGTTTGAGACGCAAGCAAGTGCATCATCTAATTTGTGGCGTATCAATCTCTTCACTCGTCACTCTTGTGTGGATGATTTGAGATATCACCCTGATCCTAAGGTTTCATCTAGAGTTGTTGCTGCACACTTTAGCCCAAATTTTGGGGAAGACGGATCGTGTCTTAGGCCAAAGGATATTCAATCATAGATACGAAGGGAATTTGGTGTGAATGTAAAATATTCTACTACTTTGGCTGGTAAGCACCATGCTCTCGAACTGTCATTTGGCGATGCGGATAATTCATTTCAGGTTTCTCTATCCTTTTCTATATTAGTCTCGCGTAACTATTATTATTGGTTAATTGAGTACGATTTTGAAATTTCGTACCAGGTTTGCCTCTGTATTACCGGTACATCGGTATGAGTTTACAAAATTGTACTCAGTGTACCGGTAATACAGCGGTAAACCTGGTACGAAATTAATATTGCGTACCTAGTTTACAAAAGTTAGTATAGTATGCTATTACGTATTTATAAAAACGTACCACGTTTTACCAATTATGTTGGTATAATAGGTACGCTTTTATAAACGCGTACCTAGTTTGCAACTATATTACTGTTACAATCGGTACGTTTTTTCAAAATCGTACCATGTTTACCTAGCGTACCATCAGTAAATTTTTTATTTAATTGAGATAAATTATTTCAGATGATTCCAAGTTCTTATACATGTTGGAGCAGATGAATCCCGGTTCAATTGTGGACCTTCAAACATGTCCAGATGGTCTGTTTCAATATTGTTACTTTGCTCTCTCTGCGTGCATAAGAGCTTTTCATGCATGTCGGCCCGTGATTGTCATTGACGGCACACACTTGAAAGGGAAATACAAGGGCATTTTGTTTGTCGCAGCTACGGAGGATGCTAATGAATAGATTGTTCAATTAGCATTTGGCATTGGTGATGTGGAGGATACTTCATCTTGGTTGTGGTTTTTGAGCGTGTCCGTCGGAGCAGAAGAGTCATTTTCAAATAGTGTTCGATCAATTATGTATTAATCAATATTTGATTGAGGAGGAAACCGAAATCAGTAGATACATAGAAGCACCTTGCTTTGACCTATGACCCTTATTCTGATCATTGTTTAAACCAATAAAGTAAGCGATTCCGATCCTGTAGGAGCCACCCGGCCTTTCCAATTCCTTCCTCTGACCTTGATGTTGGAGTTGCTATAATACGTTATTTCGAGGAAGCTTACTCTTTACATACCGATGTAGACTTTGTCCTTAGATCGATGCTAGTTGTGATAAGGAAGAAAGCTCTTAGTCTTAGTGTCATCATTCCTCTGGACTCTTTCCTCACTGTATGCTTGTTCGGACAAAGGAACAAAAAAATGAGAAAAAACAGCTTTTCAACGATTGAGTCCTGTTGACTAAGGAGTGAACTGCCGGAGGGTCTTCTCCCCTCGAAGGCAGCCATCAGTAGATTTCTAGTAGCCTTATTAAGCTTATTGGTCTTCTTTGCCTCATATTTCTTATTCTTCTCCTACAAACTCAGCAAAGGTTCTGGTGCTATTGCCTCTTTGTGTCATGGCTTTTTTCCAAAGAAGTCCCGCTCCGACGGCCCGACGAGTCATCTACAACAAAGGACCCTCCTCGCAGTGCGCTCTTCCTTGAATTATTCGGTCATGCAATACTTATTGAATACAAAGAACAAAATGCATTTCGACCCCGTCGTATTTCTCAATCATTTCGTGGCACCGGGCGTGGCTGAACCATCTACGATGGGGGGAGCTAATGCACAAGAAAGAAGCTTAGATAAGAGAATACCCGACCTATCAGTTCAGAAGAGTGCTTGATGCTCCCGCGCCTATTATAAAATAAGTAGGATAAATGGACCACCCTATTTCTGATTCCCATCTGTAAATGATCCCAGGCTTAGGATGTTAAGGATTTCCTGGGCTGTTTGGTTGCCCCTCTGATTTTATGATAGTTTCCGATCAGCATCTGAGCATCAAGAATGCTATAGATCAAATTTATCCTGGCATCGCTCATGGTCTTTGTACGTTTCATATACAAGGTAACCTGAAGACTTGGGGTACCGTTGTCACTGATCTATTCCATCTTACTACGAATGCTTACAAAGTAGAGGATTATGAGGAGTACATGAACAATTTTAAGGAGGCCTCTCGTGGTGGCTATGAAAAGCTTATGAGTATCGGTCCGAACAGATGGTCTTTTGCACTATGCCCCGTGCAGAAGTTTGGGTTTGGTACATCCAATGCTGTAGAGTATATGAATTCAAGACTTCGGTGGTCTAGAAAACTTCCGGCATGTTCTCTTCCATAATACAGTCGTAATCTATTTCAATCTTGGTTCTTCCAGCGGCGCACAAAATCTGGATCTAGAAATGAAGATTTATCGGTATATGCAACTAGGGAATTAGGTATAGCTGTGGAGGCGGGGCGCGTGATGAGAGTTGAACCGATATCTGATACGAAGTTTAATGTAATTTGTGGAGTAAAAAACAATGTTGTTGATGTTGCTTCCAGGAAGTGTTCGTGTCGGGCATGAGATCTGGACTTAATACCTTGCTCTCACACTACTGTAGCAATTAGGTGAGGTTGAAGTTTTTATTTGTTGGTATTAATTGTATATTCGTACCTATTTTGCCAAAACTTCTTAGTACACCTGGTACGTAATTGTAAATGCGTACCAAGTTTACCTCATGTAACTTGGTACGCAGGTACGCTTTGATCAATGCGTACCTGGTCAGGAAGTTCTGTTGGGTACACTTGGTACGAAATTACAAGTACGTACCAAGTTTGCTCCATAGAACTTGGTACGCCGGTACGCTTTGGCTAAAAACGTACCGGCGTACCAAGTGCTGATGAGGAAACTTGGTACGCATTTACAATTGCGTACCAAGTTTGCTCATCCGAACTTGGTATGCCGGTACACATTATTCAATGCGTACCAAGTTTTCAAGTTTTGATGCGGTACACCTGGTACGCAGTTATAATTATGTACCATGTTTTCCTTCGACGAAGTTTTAATTTTTTACACATTTTTAGGTTTAAGAAGGAATCCCCAATATCATATGTTCATGAATATTATTCTACTGCGACGTGGCATGAGATTTATGCTGATGATGTGATGCCTATTCCGGATAGAGATTCGTGGAGTGTGCCACCACATGTTGCTTCAAGAATTGTTCTTACATCTAAGGAACCTAAGCAAGCTGGACGACCGCGTACAAAGAGGATTCCAACTGGATCTCATACCAAACTCAGTCGGGGGTGTTTGTGGTGTCATGAGAAAGGTCATTATATGAGTACATGTCCTCTAAGACGCCGCTTGATTAATCCGGAAGAAGAATGGAGTAACAACCAACCAAGCATCAAAACACGAACCCGCAAAACGAAGAAATGTGGTATTTTTGGTGTTGCGGGTCATACTCGCCAAACATGTCAAGATCCACATAGATTTGGTTGATAATTGGAGATTTATTTAATTCTATTAGCTATGTAGTGTTTGTTATGGTTTTTGTTTGAAAATTTTGAAGTTTTAATCAATATTATGTCAAATATTATTATAACTCTTGGTACGTTTTTAAGTAACTCTTGGTAAGTTTTTTTAATTGATTACCTTGCGTACTAGAAAAATAGTTACGAATTTGACTAAAATCGTACCGGCGTACCAAGTGCGGTTGCGGTAAACATGGTACACATTTATAATTGCGTACCTAGTTTGCTTATCAGAATTTGGTGCTCCGGTACGCATTACCCAATGCGTACCAAGAGTTCAAGTAAATCTTGATATGTTTTGTTGAATTGATTACCTTGCGTACTAGAAAAACTGTTATGAATTTACATTTGCGTACTGTGCGTACCAGAATTCAAAAATACCAATAAAGATAAAAAAATATACATAGTTAATCCCTATCATATGCTAATAGTTATGCAAAATGCATATTCAAAATATAATAATGTTTATGGATTTACAAAATCCTCTCCATCATGCACAAAATATTAACACGAATTTACTGTTCATTCATTTGCCTTCATTGCCTTCATTCCCTTCAGTCACTCCATCGAAATTCATGACTTCCGGTGTGACTTCGTCCGTGCTATGGGCATAAATGGTTCTTGCTATGTGTTCTCTGTACTCCACCCGGTCTTCATCCTTTTGCAAACATCTTCGAATTGGTATTAGATTTTTTGAGATGAGCTGCTCCACATATTTGAGTGCATAGAGGCCACAATCATATCCATTATCTTGCTCGAATTTATTTCTCTTCGGGCCCTTCTTTGGAGGAAAGCATAATTCCCACTGGTCGAATTGTGGGTCTTTTATGTGATGCTCTCGGTAATATCCAATAGCCTTCATGATTTGTGGCACTATTCTTGTCATTGGCAGAAATAGATCTCGTCGATTATCGAAATGGTGTTCCTCAAATGTATGTTCTTTCGAGTCATAGAGAGTTATCTTCTGTTTTTTGAGATCTACCAACAGGGTACCCCAGTAATCCTTATAGAAACACAATGCAACTACCTATAAAAAAAATGAATCATGGTACGTTATTACAAATGCGTACTACAAATCTAAGAAAACACGGTACGTTATTGTAAATGCGTACTGGAAAATTAGGTACATTCGGTACGCATTTGTAATATCGTACCGTGTTTACCATACATGCATTTTAGCAATGCGTACCCAGTGTACTTAGATTTATGGTTACGTATCAATAAAATCGTACCTTGTCGCAGTCAATCCAAGGCCTTACGTTCTCCCCCTATGCTGGCTGAGCTCCTTCCGCAAACAAAAGCAACCTATTCATTTCATCTTCAGGGAAGACCTCTTCAACTTTTGGGTTAAAGATCTTGTGATCGTATGAATCAAAGGGATTGGCTCTCTTAGGTAGGTTGACCGAGTCGAACACATTCTCCACCGTTTCCTACAAATAAGTGTAAGAAATATATATATATATATATATATATATATATATATATGTTATGTGTGTAGAAGTATTACTGTAAACAATTAAAATTAGTCTAATTGGTTGAATTTACCATAAAATAACAAGATGTCAAGGCAATCTTCGGGTCAACTTCTCCCAATCCGGCCATTGTAGGATTTGCCACGAGAACAGCAAGGTAAGCCTCTATATGTTCTATGTCGAGCTGTCCTGTTGGATCCATGATAGATTGAAAAAAGGTCTTGTCAACACCACAAAAGGCTCCGACATTCCTCATGTTTTCAATGAATATTAGATTAATTAAAACTCTTAATTAAACTTGGTACGCATTGGAAAAATCGTACCGAGTTTACCAATTAAAAATGGTACACCTGGTACGCATTGATAAAATCGTACCGAGTTTACCAATTGCACACTGGTACACCTGGTACGTTTTTACAAAATCGTACCGGGTTTACCAAATAGGAATGGGTACACCTGGTACGCATTAATAAAATCGTATCGAGTTTACCAATTCTACACTGGTACACTTAGTACGCATTTACAAAATCGTACTCAGTTTACCAATTGCAGAATGGTACACTTGGTACGTAATTTAAGAAATCGTACTGAGTTTTACCTCAAAATTTTTGAAGATTTAAAATTTGAAGATGAAAAATTTAACTTACAGTGGAGCTTCCTCTGAGTTCAACCAATGCTCAAAGGTGTGACGGCCTGGTCGTACATTTTCCGGTAGAAATGGACTGCGTAGAGGTGGAGCTGGGAATCTTCTTCGGATCGGCCTCAGATTCAAGATGTTCACCGAGGTTAGTTGTGCTGGTGGAGCTTGTGGGAGAGGCAGTCCTTGTGGTGCTGGACCTTGTGGCACCGAGATTTGTGTAGCTTGTGGGGCAGGTGGCCCTTGTGGCACCAAGATTTGTGGAGCTGATGGTTTTTGTGCTTTAAATTTTGGACACGGTATGAATGGACCAGCTGAAGATGCATTTGGTTGAAGAATTTTGTCTTGTGGAGGTGTAAATTGATCATTTTCCAGGAAGGTGTACCACAATAAGTTGATTTGCGTGTCCGAAAATTGATCGGCTGCCTGTTCAGGGGCCTGCTTGAAAAAAGAGAAATTTTGGTACGTTTTTGCTAATTTCGTAGTAGATTTGTATTGCAAACTCGGTACACTCGGAACGTTTTGAACAAACGCTTGTGGGTACGCATGGTACGTTTTTATGAAAAACGTACCATGCGTACTCGTGGAAACATGTACGATTTTGTATATCGTACCAGGCGTACCCAATTACAATAAAGATCAATCAATTAATGAAAAATAATTCATCAAATATATTACAAATTCAGTTACATCTTCAAATAAACAGGAAAATAAATATTTGTTCATAACATGAAAAATAAAATGGATGCAATTGTTTATGTTAACACACCATGAAATTGTTCAAATTTTGCTATGCATCAACTCAAGATGCATCTTGTACCTTTTCATCATCTACCCGCTCCGTCGTCCTATTGCCGGCTTGCTCTGTTGGTTCTCCTCCCTCCTTCTCCTTCATCGTCTTGTCGCTTTCCATGGCTGCTGCCTCCGTTTGCTCTTTCTCCGCGCTTCTCCTGTCGCCATCCACTGCTGCTGATTCTGTTGTTGCAGGTTAGATGTCATTGATAGGAGGAGAGGCTGGAGATGTATAGTGTGCACCCGTGAAGAGTTGGACTACCACTTGTTCTTGGAGCTTGTTAACAACATAGCTCCCAACATCCTCCACGAGCTGCTGCCTTTCATCCGATAGCCATGATATGAGCATATTTGCGGCGGCCTCAGCTATCTCTCTCACAAGAACCGCTCTCTCTGGTCCTTTCATTAAGTTTGCAAGGACATAGGAACCGGTATTGGCGGCAGGAGGAGCGGTTGAGGTGGATGCAATGTTGGTATGCGGAGGAGGAGGAGGAAGATTGTCTTGATCATCTTTGTTGGCAGCTTCCGCTTCATTGGCATCAAGCTCTTCATCATCTTCACCATTGTTGGCTGCTTCTCTTTTTCTTTTCTTTTTTGCATCATTCGGATCGTACTTAAATGCAAACGTGTCGAATTTTGAATCGTTCTGTAGAGAAAGCCAGTATGGTGTTTGATTTTCAGCATTATATGGCTTCAGCAGCTGTCGAAGATTCCGAGAAGGATAAAACATGGTTAGATAAACTGTCGGTAAACTTGGTACACTTGGTACGAAATTACAATTTCGTACCAAGTGTACCAATTTATTTAAGCAATCTCAGTACGAAATTCCTATTGCATACCGAGTGTACCTAAAAAACTGCTTTTTCCACTCGGTACATTTGGTATGCATTTATAATTACGTACTAAGTTTACCAATCCATCTATGCATACTTGGTACGTATTTGTCAGTGCGTACCAAGTGTAGCACTTTCACAATGGTAAAAGTGGTACGTATTTTTTAATACGTACCAAGCTTTACTAAAATTATATTATATCTAAGAATAAATCTTACCAATTTTATGTCTTTTGCTGGGGGGATTTCTACGTCTCTGAGGAATCTGTACCTCACCATCCGAGGCAGTTTCTTCTCGGTGGACCTCAATTCCACCTTTGTTCCTATAGCTGGCACAGCCTCAAATATCCAACCCTATTTAATAAATAAAGTTTTGTCAGTAGGTAATCATATACAAGATACAATAGGTTTACTTGGTAATCTTGGTACGTAATTATAAATGCGTACCGAGTTTACCATCATTAAACAGTTACGTTTTCCAATAGCTTATACTTATATTTGGAAAATTTGGTACGATTTTCTAATTGCGTACCGAGTTTTACCAGTTTCGATCTGTTATGTTTGGTACATAATTATAAAATCATACCAAGTTTTCCAAGGGATTATACTTATATTTGGAAAACTTGGTACGATTTCCTAATTTCTTACCGAGTTTTCCAGTATCGAACTGTAAAGTTTGGTACGTAATTATAAAATTGTAACAAGATTTCCAATAAATACCATTTTTACCTATTAAGAACTTACCAATAAAGCAAAATTGCAGCCTCTGATGTGATAAGAGATGCCGGATTTGTTCTTTTTATCTTCTGTGTCGATTGTTTTGAAACTATCGACAACCATTTGAAACGAGAAGCTGCCCCAGGGGAATTTCTCCCAAGCTTCCTCATCCTCAACCAGGACCCACAGCCAGTCCGGTATTTTTTTCTTGGTATTCTCATATCCAAGCACGTATGATGCTGCTAACAGAATTTTTGCCAACTTCAAGTAGTCGTTGGCGCTGATCTTGATTTCAGATTCCTTGATAAAAAACTTCTTGTTCCTGAATGGTGTCCACACATCTGCAGTGGTGACCATTTGGTTGCCGAATAGTCGGGAGTATAATGAGCATCGCGGTATGATGTGGTCGGTGTATGGGTCAAAATCTGTAGGGCCGAATTTGAGGCCGCTCACCAAAGA
Organism: Schizonepeta tenuifolia; assembly: GCA_029490685.1. Classification (NCBI taxonomy): domain Eukaryota; kingdom Viridiplantae; phylum Streptophyta; class Magnoliopsida; order Lamiales; family Lamiaceae; genus Schizonepeta; species Schizonepeta tenuifolia. The sequence goes on along the minus strand of CM055955.1, from coordinate 16,921,846 downwards.
AAATTCTTCTCGGCTGAACCGTAAGAGCTTCCCTTCAACCTTGAACCATAGAGCTGATGAATCATACTCGGGGAAGGAAACCACCTGTCGAAGCACCATCCAGTGGATGGCCTTCCCCGATCGCGTGTTCATGTCCTTCATCCCTATAAATTGGCCGAGACAGGACTGCTTCAACTTGTCCAACGATGAGTTGCCACTTGCGGTGAGGCGTGCTCGGATGTCGAAAACAAGGAACTCATAATCGTGAGTCATTGTCTTATTTTTCAATTTTTCAAGCTTCAGCCTCTTGTATTTCCATCGGTTCTGCAATAAGAAAAAAAAAAACAATTCAATAACAAATACATATTCACTGTTTAGTTATAATTTGCTTGGTAAAACCCGGTACGTTTTTACAAAATCGTACCTAGTGTACACACACAACATGGTACACCTGGTACGAATTGATAAAATCGTAACGAGTGTACCAATTCTACACTGGTACACCTAGTACGCTTTTACAAAATTTTACTCAGTTTACTAATTGCAGAATGGCACACTTGGTACGTTTTTGCTAATGCGTACCTAATGTACTTTTCATGTAGGTACGCATTTTGCAAATACGTACTTGAAAATAATGAAATACTGGTATACTTGGTACGTTTTTCATATTTCATACCAAGTGTACCTGTAGAGTAGGTACGCTTTTATAAATACTTACCTATATTACATTAAAAAATTGGTACACTCGGTACGTTTTTCAAAATGCGTACCGAGTGTACTAGAAACATACTAGTTTTCTTGGTACGTATTTGGGAAAATCGTACCAATTTTAACCGAACAAGGCCATATTCAAATGATCAGAATGCAAAAGACATCATGCATAAACAATCTCAGCTATTCAACAAGAAGCTATCCTCAATTCCAGTAATTACATATCTGAAATTACAGGTACGTTTTTCTTAAAACGTACCCGGTGTACCTGTAGAGTTTTCCCCCAAAATTACAGATTTGTAAATCGTACCCTAATTTCCATTTCTACTCAACAAACTAGGTACGCAATTGACATTCAAAATATAATAAACCCGCGAAATAGGAGAATCAAACATGCAACCACCGTAATTTTCAGATCTGGAAAACTTACCGGCAAATGCTCGAAAACATCTTCTTCATCGGCTTCCTCCTCCTCGTCCGGCGGCGTAGGCTGGTCTTCTTTGTCTTCTCCTTCTTCTTCGCGCGGCCCCGGCGGCGTCTGCTCTGCTTCTTCTTCGCGCGGCCCCAACGGCGTCTGCTCTGATTCTTCTTCGCGCGGCGGCGCCTATTCAAGCGCCGGCGGAACTTCGGTCCTTTGAGACCTTGTTTTCGTCGGGGCTTTGCTCGGCGTCGCCGCGGCTTTTCTCTGTTTCTTCGCATCTTGGGACGGCGTTGCCGCTGCTTTGCTAGTCGTCGCCGCGGTGGTGACCTTCGCCGTCGTTGCTTTTGCTACTTCAGCTGCTTTATCCTTCCCGCGGAGGCAGTTTTTGGTTTTTTTGTTCGCGGCGCCATTTAGATAGATCTGTATCTAAGAGGTTGACGGTGGAGTGTGGCGGTGTGGTTGACGGCGGCAGTAGGGTTGGAGGGGGAGATGTATCGTCGCAGAAAATAGGGAGAGAGAATGATAGGGAAGAGAGAGAGAGAAGTTTAGTAAATGTATTTTGAATTTTAACCATACACACACCCACTACCCTATAAGGGTATTTCTGTCAAATTGGGTACAATTTTACCCAAATTTTTTCAAAAGTGTACTTTTGATAAATTTGTTATTACCATGTAGGGTAATGACATATCACCATTTTGCTCTAAATTAAAATGTTGTGGGCTTTCGAATTAATTTCGATTGGGCCCGAATTTGTTTTAAAGATGGGCTATATCCTATAAAATCGAATGGACCTAGTAAAATAAAATTGGACCTATATTGTTATAATGACTATTATGTTGTTGGTTTGGACTATTCTAAGTTAATAAAAAGAAATATGAAATTGATTAGTCTTATATGGTTAATGAAAATATGATAGTCCAACATGACTTGTTTATGTGTGATGTGGATCCTTAGTCCATATCTATATGCAATTAAATGTGAAGTTATATATTATATGATTAATGTTATTATTATTTATGCATGATTAATTGTATATTATTTATTCATTAATTGACTAAATAATTATTTATTCATTAATTGAATAAATAATTATTTATTAATAACTATTAATTAAAAATTATTTAATTAAATAAAATACTTTCATAATTAATTAATTATATGCCTTCAATAATTAATTATTTATTAATTTATATATTTTTATTAATTAATTCTTTATTAATTAATTATATGCCTTTAATAATTAATTAATTATATGCGTTTAATAATTAATTATATGCCTTTAGTAATTAATTATTAATTAATTAATTATATATCTTTGTTAATTAATTAATTCTTTAATAATTAATTATATGCCTTTAATAATTAATTATTAATTAATTAATTATATTTCTCTAAGTAATAAATGATTCTTAATTAATCAATTAAAATGATCTAAGTCAATTGAATAATTGTTATATATTCAATAGTCAAGTATGGATGTATTACATGTTTTAAAGTATGATCTTATGACATGAGATATGTGATTACTTAAGAGCGCATGCATATAGTATCTACGATGTAAAACATATAGTATGCATAACACATCTATGTGATTCACGTGAGATAACATGCATGACATACATGTTATAATTCGGGAATAAGCTTGGCTTAGGATGCTAAAACTTTAGACACATACATGCTTGTGAACCTAAGTGTTTAAGACAATTCTTGTAGGACCAAGCAACCCTTAAGTTCGAGTACTAGTCAAGTGAATCTGAATCAAGGTTAGTTTCTATTTTCAAACTGTGGGATTTCAAACTCCCATTGAGGTAACTTTAAGGTTATTAAACCCAACGCTTTCCAATGTGATATGCATGCTAAATCTTTTATGGTCAATTGCTTGTGGATTACCAATGTTGAAAGTCTTTATAATACGATCGGCCTTGTGCTCTGTACAAGTCAAGGTAGTGTACACAGGAAGTTATGACGGTTCGATTGGAAGGAGTGGCTCCCCTCTAATTGGACCGGGCGGTAACCCAAGAATGTGAGTTGTTTTATGGTTCGAACCGATTATCCTTTTAACTGTTTTAACTTATGAGAAAGACGACCGTTTTCACTAAAGTAACCCCTTCCATAAGAAAGAAGCATGCTATATCTTTTCAAAATCATTTTCAAAATGGGGCACGGAATCCATTTAGTGCTTTTGTACTCAGTCCCCTGTATTGTTTTCCCTAATGCAGGTTGATCAACGTGGAGGCGAATGAGAGGGATATCGATGTTCTCTGTTCATTCCATTCAAGTACTTGTTGTGTCGGTCTTTATGCCCATCGTTATTGTCTTCAATAAGGCTTATGTCATCAAACTCATGTTACCTCTTATGTTATAACATCTACTTTTAGATGGTTATCTTTTGAAACGCTTCCGCAGTGCGGGGGGCCGGTGTCCTCATACATCGACCCCAGTTGTGTTATGCTAGGGCATCGATGTTGAATAATTACCCACCTTGCCTTTATTATCTCAAACACTTATCCTTTCAATGTTTTCAATAAAATAACCTTTGTTATCATTTATGATCATGATTTATATGGTTTCACCCCACCCACTGCGTGGCGACTCGGACGGATCCGCATAGGCCCGGGTCACTGGTCGCCACAAAATCCTTTGGGATTATGTGGAAACCAATGGTAGAAACGAAATCTACGTTTTGAGCACTATGATTTAATGTATTTATTTGTTCAATTCCATTAAGGAATAAATGAGCAATTAATACATAAACATGACTACTTGAAACTAGAAAAGTGAGTTTCTACACTTTGTCCCACATCGGAAAAATATTGAAGTTTTGTTCTATATATAAGGAGCCACACTTCAAGGGAGTATATCCAAGTGTGTTATCTTATGATGCACCTTAGTGGCTCAAGTGTTGACACCTTTTGTGCTTGACCATGATTCTTACGAGGATGTCCGAGTCCGATGGCGACGAGCATGTGCACGTCGCAATGGGCGCTTTGAGGCGCACTTCGCTCAGTTGTGATTAGAGCAATTGAGGAGCCAAGGTTATTTTGGCTAAGGGACTCGAACACACGTGGCTCGAGTGCACGGAGAGGTGGTTATCGTGGCGGTTTGCTCGAATAAGGTCGCGTCTGGTACGGTCCTCCGTACGGTGCGGTTGGTTTTGGTTTCCAACTGAACCAACGCCTCCCGTCACGTGGCGACTCTAGACAAGACACCCATTCGCCTCTGCCACATGTCACGTGCTGGTTGATTGGCAGCCGAAACCGACATGTAGGCACCCTTTTCGAAGGGTCACCTACTATCTACTATAAAAAGCCCCACAGATTTCAATTCAAAAAGCACAGCAACCAACAAAAAACATCACCAACCTTAAAGTCAAAAGTCATTTGATTACATACATACATATCTTATAAAGTCAAGTCTAGGATCGAGTACTCGTCCAGAGTATCTGTATGTTCGCTGAAAAGATTGAATCTTCAAGTGCAGTCGATTCATCTTGACGTTGTATCTTGGAAGCAAATGCAGTAGTCCGTTGGCACATACGTAAATGTTTCCTTGCTCCTTGCTACCACCGTTTATGCTTCCTTGCTCGCTTAGCTGATTCAAACATCGTGATGGAATACTCCGATCTTGGAGATGTTGGAGGTGCAGATCTTGTAGATCTTGGTGATCTTACTTCTGGTGCAGTTCAATCCTCAGTCGGAGTTGATGGATGAACTATGGAGCTGGCTGGTCTTGGACTGGAAGGTCCTAGACTGGATCGCTGCTCAGTTACCGATCCTGGCTGAGCTTTAGCTTGATTGGCACTTGGTCAGTTGATTCTGGAATTCCCCCTTGCTCTAAGGCGGGATCTTCAGTCTCATCGTCAGAAGAATATACTTCTTCTTCTTCTTCAGTTGACCAGATAAGCGGCTCGACAAGATTCTTCAATCTTTGCGCTTGAGATCTTATCTCAGCTAGCTGGGCCGGTTCACTTCCTTCAGCTGCCTGCAAGTTAGCCTGTTCCCTGCACTTAAAAGTAGATTCATCAAACACAACATGAGGTGTTATCTCCACAATTTCGGAGCTAGTGTTGAAAACTCTGTAAGCTTTAATCTTTGCAACATATCCTAGGAATATGTCTTTGACAACTTTTGGCTCGAAGATTTTCAACTAAGCTTTTCCATTATTATGGATGTAACACTTAGAACCGAACACACAAAAGTAGAAAATGTTTGGCTTCCTATTTCCCCATAGCTCGTATGGAGTTTTTCCTTATCTCTTAGTAAGGGGGGATCGGTTTTGCGTGTAGCATACTGTGTTGACTACATCTACCCAAAATCTTTTTGGCAGGGCTGAACTGGTGAGCATGCAAGTTGCTGCATCCTTCAGCGTTCGATTTCTCCTCTCAGCTACTCCGTTCTGCTGTGGTGTTCTTGCAACTAAGGTCTGGTGAGTTATGCCTTTCTTCTCGCAATACTCAATGATGGACTCATTGAGGAACTCAGTTCCGCGATCAGATCTGATGGAGACAATAGATTTCCCTTGCTGATTTGCAAGTCTATCCATCAGTTTCAGCAACTCTTCTCTCGTCTCATTCTTGTGCATCATGAAGATCACCCATATGTACCTCGAGTAGTCGTCAGTAACTATGATGGTGTACTTATTTCCACTTACACTTTCTGGGGTGACAGGACCGAAGAGATCCATGTGGATCAATTGAAGAACTCGATCCGTCGATGGCATCAGTTTAAGGCAGAATGATGCTCTAGCCAACTTTCCAAGCTGACAGTCACTGTAGTGATGCGTCGGACTGACCTTCAAGTCCGGTATTTCAACTGTGTGTTATTGGCGAGCTAGCTTGTTCATGGTTTTGAAGTTTAGATGGTAGCCAGCTTGTCTCTGAGCTGCTCTTAGATACAAGTCATATTTCTAGTGAGCTACTCGACTAGTCCGTGTAATAGACTCCACCTGATGAAAATCGTCTACCATATAGAAGAATCTGCTTGATCTTGACGTCTTTCACCCTGCACACCTGTGCATCAAACTTTACAGAAAAATCATTATCGCGCAGTTGGCCTATGGAGAGCAAGTTATGCTTCAATCCATTAACCAAGGACATATATTTGATAGACACTAGCTGAGTTTCGAATATACCGGATCCTTTAGTTTTTTCCTTGAGAGTCATCACCAAAGGTTACAATACCTCCTTCTTGAAGCTTAATGTCTGTGAGAAGATTCCTCTGGGTGTCATGTGTGTGGAGCATCTGCTGTCCAACACCTAGACAAATTTGGCAGCTTTTCTCTTTCTCAATTCAGTCTGATCCTCATCAGTTGACTCTTCAGGTAATGCCATTAAGCACTGGTCAATTTCTGATAAACTGGATGGCGAATCAGTTTCTTCTCTTTCTGACTCGATGGATGCGTCGGTGCCGTCGATGTCTTCCTCAACGATCAAAGCCTTGAACTTCTCCTTGGCTTTTCCTCGGAGGGCTTCCTTCTCCTGCATGGAGAGGTCATGACAGTTGGCTTTGAAATGTCCTGACTTTCCACATTCAAAGCAACATTCGCTTTGATTATTTGAGGAGGGGTCAGTTGAGCTTTGCCTGCTCCTATTGAACCACCCGATAACGAGTAACTGGTGTATGTGGGGGGGGGATACACCAGTAGCAATTTTTGTTTTTCTTAACATCTTTTCTCTGAGTTATAGTGTTCAGGTCAGTTCACTCGACTGGAAAAGTCAGTTAGAGTAGCTCTACAACTGAGTTACTCAGTTGGAGCTGATCACACAGTTGGGAGCACAGCTGACTCCTATGCCTGAAGTTCAGCTGTATGCACCAACTGAAGTTTTAATCAGTTTTGCTTTGCGGAAGATGGTGAAAATTAAACTCGTTACAAAAACTGAAACCTTTGTGAAATGGGGAAGGTCAAGTTCCCAAATTAGCGCAGATTGATAAATATGTTGTGCATATGCTTGGTCAGTTGGTTAGGTAAACTGAATTTAAAATACTAAATGTATAATGCAGAAAGTAAGTACACAATATTTTAACGTAGTTTGGGTATCCACCTCCTACATCCACGACTTCCTTTTCGGGGAAGTACTCCACTAGATAAGCTTAAGTGTGCTTACCAAATGCCCCACTTGGTCTACGGATTCCAAACAAACCTAACCAGTTCGATTCTGGGTTCGAACAAGACCTTACAACATTTTTCTGGGCAAGTGCACAGCCTGGTCTTAGATTCCGCGTTCTAAGGGACCTGTTCTTGGATTCTGAGTTTCAAGGGACCTGGTATTGGATTATGGGTTCCGAGGGACCTGATGACTTTGATTACGGGTTCAAAGTCAGACCTAAGGTTTGGATTTGGGGGAGTTTCCAACAAGGAAGTCTTCAACACTTCCGGAGAGTGCAGGCTTCGACCAAAGGTATCAGACTTGTTTTGTGCATATTTGTTCTTATTTGAGTAAATTGTTTTGATATAGTTAATACATTTATTGGCCTAATTCGTGAGCTTTTTATGATTGTGGAAGTAGTTTTGCAGGAGATTGGGGAGAATAGGAGAATGTTGAGAAAATCGTAGAAAAAATGAGAAAGTAGCTGAAGAATAAGTCAGTCGCCGCGTACAATTCTGAGCAGTCTCTCATTATGAGAGGTCTCTCATTTTATGAGAGGTTTCTCATTTTCTGAGCGGTCTCTCATTCTTCGTCGCTTATTCTTTTTCGCGCATTATGATTTAGCGATCGCACATATATGAGTGGCCGCTCAGTTTTAATTTAGTGGCTGTCAAATTTTACGCACTGTTACTCCGCCCTCGCTTATGTTTGAGCGGGCACTCATTAGCTATTAAAATTACAAGAGTTGTAATTTTTTAGGTTATCTTTTCTCAAACGGGACAACAGTCTTTTCTTTTGGGAAGCAATTCTACAATTTTATTTTCTTCATCTTTCTATCCTTCATGTTTGAGGATTTAAATTTCTGTAAGAACTATTTCAACATTATTCCATAGGTATTATTTACATTTCAATTATTTTCCAGCATTGTATTTCTATAGATTGTCTTGATGTGGTACTTTACGATTTCTATAGAGTTAAGATTCACACTATTGATATTACTTGTTATTGTTTTTTTTATCTCAATACTTAGTTTATTTCTGCTTGTGCATCTTTTTACATGAATGCCTATTGGTTAAGAATTGTTAATGTCTAGGGTTTATAGATTGTTTAACTTTATTTTTATGATTGGTTCTAAGTCAATTATATTAATAAATTAGCGTTTAATTTCAGTCTAGTTAATTACGTACATAGAGTGATTTATTATTTTTTGTTCGTAGTATGATTAGTCGCCGTGCTTAGCCTTCCTTGACGACTTAAGTTAGCTTATCACACTAGAACAACCTCGTGCGATTACGAGTCAATTCCATAGGTGTTTTGGTGTAGAACCCCAAAAATTCAAGCCTAAAATTTTCGTTTTAAGTATATAAAATTATTAGAATAAAATTTAATAATAGGACGGTCACTTATTCCCGATCAATTTAAAATTTTTAAATTATATAAAAATTTAGATGATTCATGCATTGCATAAACACAAACATTCATATTATGTGGTTTGAATGAATTATTTTTATATAATTGTTGTTTATACAATATTGTGCTTAGTTAGAAATAATAATCAAAAGATTAATACTTTTCTATTTATTTATGAAGAGAAATACTTTTATGGAATAACATCGATATTGGTCTCGTTAGGTTTGAAATAATTAATTCTATTCGTATGCTCTATCGAAAATTTGATCCGACTAATAAATATTGTATTACAGAACGAAAATTGAAATACTACATAAAAGAAAATTATATAATATAATAATTTATATTATATATTCCCTCCGTCCCGTTCAACTTGTCTCATTTTTTTTGCCATTTTGGGTGTCCCATTCAACTTGTCCCATTTCATTCTAAGGAAATAATTAAAAATCACTTTATTCACTTTATATCACTTCAAAACCACTTTATATCACTTTATGTCACTTCAAAAACACTTTATATCACTTTATCAATTAAAAAAATACTTTATGTCACTTTATTCACTACACTGAACACACCTTTTATCATCTAATACTCTTGTTCTTAATCTCTGTGCCGATCTTAAATGGGAAAAGTTTAACGGGATGGAAGGAGTATATAAGTAAATGTGTGTGTGCGTGTGTTATGTTATGTGTGTGTTTAAAGATAAGGATCAACTAAATAAAAATAAATTAACATAATTAGCTAATTAGGGATTGGGGGAAAGAGAATAAAGCAGAAGAAATAATTACGAGAGAGAGAGAGAGAAACGGCTGGAAAAGAAAAAGAAATCTTTGCAGAGATCTTAATCCCAACACTATGATGATCATTCTCTGCTCCCAAGAATTCACCACCCGTATGAGCCAATTGGAATACAGTAGAAGGAATAATAACCTATCCCCTACAGATTCCTCCTCTTCTCTTCACTCCATCAATATCTCTGTAGATGAAATCTCTTCACTACCATCTGCAAATTCACTTTCTCCAAGCACAAACTTTTCATTCAAGCAAAAATCTGAAGAAAACCCTAGCCCTAAACACCACCACCACTCTCTCCCGCCTAACCGCCGCCGGCCACCACCGGAGGAAAGGAGATGACCAGAACCTGGTGAGAGAGGGAGAGAAGGGCTTGAGGAGAAGGAGAAGGTGAGGGAAATCAGAAGAACGTGAGGGAGAAAGAGGAGAAAGAAAGCTAGGTATAAATCTTCATCTAGTTCCTTTGCTGTGCTTTCGTATATGAACATGTTAGGTTAGTAATGAATGGTTATAAGGGCTGTAAATATATGTTAAAATGATGCTAATCACGTTTATATGGGGTATGAGGGTGTTCTCTATGTCAGAATCTAGGTTATGAATGTGTATCATGAAGAAGGTGTTTGGCGATTCGTATGGCTGCACATATGTGTTAATAAACGTCCCATAACTCTCAATCTACTCCATGAAAATGTGTGAAATCACCTTCAATGAAAGCCTGGTATGTTGGCTACATTGTATGTGAAAATGAGCCCTCAGTTTCAAGTATAAAGGTATCAAAATATTTGAATTTGTAACTTGCTCGAATCTGTCAAAAAAACTAACTAAGTGTGAAAGACATGTTTTTATCTTGAAAACGGCTAATATATTGATAACATGGCTTGTTGTATTGTGTTCTAGGCTTCTTTTAGATTTTAGAATGATAAGACTCATTATCATAGGATGAAAACTCTATTTTATATGGATTTTACAATAAATGACCATGTGCTATCAAGATCCTAAAGTATGATAATGTGTATGAAAGGTGTGATGTTTGTGCTTAAGGTTTGAGATTCTTCTTGGTGTGTTTCATGTGTGTACATGATAGGATATGTGTATTTATGATCTTGATGAGAATTTTATGAGCTTTGAATGTGCTAAATGTACTTATAAAAATTTGAAGATAGAGATGTTAGCAGTATGCTTGAAAGACTTGATTAGTTAATCTGCCATCTTGTAAGAGCCGAATTATTTAGGATATTTGAAGGCATGAAATTAGTGTTTTGCTAATGGATTATGAATCTAGAAGACCTCTATTATTTATGATTTTAATATCATAATTTTCTTATTAAGATAAGAACACTCAAAAGATTTTATAAGAAAATTCAGTAGCAAATTCCAGCTTTTTTATAGATGTTGGAAAATCGGTTGTGAAATCTTTAATATAAAGAATTTGGATGATTGGATTTCTGTATATGAAAATAGACTTATTGAGATTTCTGGAATGATAAGAAAATCATAATTTGATTAAGAACTCGAGCCTAGGTGAATTAATCTTATAGGCCCTTGTGCAGTCCAAAATTAAGAACTCCAAATTTTGTCATAAAGTATGGATTAAGTTGGGAAGCTTATGTATGTGATAGTTCGATGTTAGTATTTTTAAAATGACGTTTAAGATGTTAGTTTTGTTCAGTTAAAATTTTAAGTCTATAGGAAGTGTCTAACTATTTTAATAAAATCGTGTATTGACACACTGCTACTAAGGATAGAAATTTCGAAATTGGCTTTGCTATGGACACTTAATTAATTTTAGTTGAATTTGGACTAAAAAGGATTTTGGCTTGTAATTTAAATTCGAGTGGGCCTAATAATTGATAGGTTAGGCTCATTCATTTATTTATTAGACTTATAACAATAAAAATGATTGGCTTATTGTTTATGAGATAATCTAATGTTTGGGCTCATATGTTTATAGGTCACTAAAATAATTGGGCTAAATTATCCTAAACTAATTAAAATGATTGGACTTAATCTTGTATGGTATTAATTAATCATAATAGTCCAATATGACTTATTTATGTGTGATATGGACCCTTAGTCCATATCTATTTGTGATTTAATGTTAAGTCCAATTTGTATTATATGGTTGATAATTGTATTATTATTCATGATTAAACGTTTATTATTTATTTACTAAATAAATAATTCCTTTATGATTTATTCAAAATTATTTTTTTTATTTATTAAATACAAAATTAATTATTTAAGTATTATTTATTTATTTAATTCCTTTAATAATTAATTATTGAATAATTAATCAATTCTTTAATAATTAATTGTATGCCTTTAATAATTGATTAATTCTTAATCAATTAATTATATACTCTTAAGTAATTAATTAATTCCTTATTAATTAATTAAAATCTTCTAAGTTAAGTATGTATGTTTTACTTGTATCCTTATGACATGAGACATTATATTACTTGTGCATACCTGCATCAACATAACATGATTTACTTAAGACATCTACATGACTCATGTGACATGACTTGACATGACATGATAAGTGTTATATAACGGAATAAGTTTGACCTAGGGAACTAAGATCTTAGACAACTTTATGTTCGTAAGTGTTTAAGGCAATTCTTGTAGGACCGAGCAATCCCTAATTCGAGGACTAGTCAAACGAACCTGAACCAAGGTGGATTTCTATTTTCAAACTGTGGGATTACAAACTCCCACTGAGGTAACTTTAGGGTTTATTAAACCCAACGCTTTCCAATGTGATATGCATGCTAAATCTTTTATGCTCAATTGCTTGTGGATTACCAATGTTGAAAGTCATTATAATACGATCGACCTTGTGCTCTGTACAAGCTAAGGTAGTGTACACAGGAAGTTATGACGGTTCGATTGGAGAGAGTGACTCCCCTCTAATTGGACCGGGCGGTAACCCAAGAATATGAGTTGTTTTATGGTTCACACCGATTATCCTTTTAACTGTTTTAACTTATGAGAAGGACAACCATTTTTACTAATGTAACCCCTTCCATAAGAAAGAAGCATGCTATATCTCATCCTTAAAATATTTTCAAATAGGGTACGGAATCCATTGAGTGCTTTTGTACTCAGCCCCTGCATTGTTTTCTCTAATGCAGGTTGATCAACGTGGAAGCGAAGGAGGGGGATGTCGATGTCTGTTCATTCAATTCAAGTACTTGTTGTGTCGATCTTTATGACCATCGTTGTTGTCTTCAATAAGGCTTATGTCATCAAACTCATGTTACCTCTTATGTTCTAACCATCTACTTTTAGATGGTTATCTTTTGAAACGCTTCCGCAGTGCGGGATCGGTGTCCTCATATATCGACCCTAGTTGTGTTATGCTAGGGCATCGATGTTGAATAATTACCCACCTTGCCTTTATTATCTAAAACACTTATCATTTCAATACTTTCAATAAAATAACCTTTGTTATCATTTATGATCATGATTTATATGGTTTCACCCCACCCACTGCGTGGCGGTTCGGACGGACCCGCATAGGCCTGGATCGCGGGTTGCCACATTTGGGTTGAGTCAAATTTTGGCGCCGTAGCCAGTGAAGGCTTTAGGCATTTGATTGTGCTATTTGCTTTCTCTGTTTATTTTATTTTTCTTTTGACTTGGATATTTTTCTCCCTCCGGTGCGTTGATTTGTTTGTTAGTGTAAGGTCGCCGAAGCTTGAAGATTAAGCTAGCATCTTATTTCGACAACATCCACCGACCTCGTGAGGTCTTGTCTAGCTTGGAGGAAGGATCCGAGTCTAGTTCATCTATTTTTGTGGATTCTGAGCTACCAGAAAGAACAACTTCCAATTAAAATCTGGAGGATTTTGCAGGAGATAATTCTGTTGATTCCAAGGAATCATTTGTGAACAGAAGTGATCATAAAGAAGAAGTTCATTCCAACCACGATCAAGAAGATATCACTGCAGAGGAAGCGCAGCTTATGGGAGATTATTCCCAGCCCATTATTGAGGCCACGACTTCGGCAATTATCTTTCTAACTGCCGTTCGGAATTACGATTTGAAGCACAATCACTCCAGCACGCTTCCATCTTTTTATGGCATGCCTAATGAAGACGCGCTCAAGTTGTGCATGAATTTTGCTCGGTGGTGCAATCTTTTTCTCTGTTGGAACTCATAGAGGATCAATTAAAGCTCGAGTGTTTTCCATACATTTTGAAAGTTTGGGCCCAGACATGGCTTCTATCGCTGCCGCCAAACTCCATAATCACTTGGGTGAACGCTTGTGAGAAGTTGATACTGAAGTTCTACCCTAATCACAAGACTCAGGTGATTCGTACATAGATTATGAATTTCATGCAAGGTGCCGACGAGCCTTTCCACGAGGCATGAGAGAGATTTCAAGAGCTCCTTCGGCAGTGCCCACAACATCAGCTGGCTCCAATCACGCTGAGTCAGTTCTTCTATGATGGGTTGCTTCAAACTACTCAGTTTATGGTGGACAACACTACAGGGGGCAATATTGCAAAGAAGACTGCCACAGAGCTCAATCAGATTTTTCAGACTTTAACTGAGAGCTCCCAACAAAAGTCGACCCGTGGAAGAAGGGTTGAAGCGAGTGCAGTGACACCCAACTATGAGCTCCAGAAGCAGGTAGCAGTTATGATGAGAGAGCTACAACAGCTCAAGATGAGCCAAGTGGAAACCCCAATTCCACCGCCTGGTGAATTAAATGCCAAGACTTGTGGCATTTGTGGAGATTATGGTCATGGAGCCAATGAGTGTCACAGGATGGGAGAGTACACACAGAGGGAGAAGCAGAAGTGTATGCTGCTCAGGGATACCCGGGGAGACCCCAATTCGAGCAACGACCAATGTACAACCAAGGCCCAAATTCTGGTTGGAGGGGTCAGCAGAGCTCAGGATGGAGGAATCAGGTCCCTAGTCAAGGCAATCAGTTTCGCCGACCTCCACAGCAGATGGGTTATTCAAATCAGCAACAACATTACAAGAAAAACCGCTTTTAGTGACGACATTATGAGTGACAATTGTATTTTTGTCACTATAAATAAGCTTTTAGTGATAATATTATCTCTTGTCACAAAACGGTGTAATAGTGACAAATTTTATTGTTGTCAGTATTTTTCCGTCACTACATCTCAGTGACAATTTTAGTTTTCTCACTACAAACAGACATATAGTGACGCTACTATATATCGTTGCAAAATTTTACAGCAGTGTCAAATTTTATTGTGTCTAGTATTTATTGTCACTACATGTCAGTGACGAATATATTTTTGTCACTATAAACATATACTATAGTAACAATACTATCTGTCGTCACAATATAGTGTAATAATGACAAATTATGTTGTTTCGAGTATTTGATGTCACTATGTAACAATGACAACCGTATTTTTATCACTACAGACGTAGATATAGTGACAAAACATACTATCTTCACAGAATACCATAGTAGTGACAAATTGTGTTGTTGCTAATATTTGGTGTCACTATGTATATAAGTCACAATCGTTCTTTTATCACTAAAAACATATTTATAGTTACGATAATTTATTATCGTCACAACGCTTGTAATAATGACAAATTTTATTATTATCGGCATTTATTGTCACTATATTCTAGTGACGATTATCATGTTTGTCATTATAATTATATTCGTATAATGACTAAAATTTTTCGACGTCACCGAAATGTATTAGTGACATACTTTATTTGTCTTTATTTATTGTGACTATGCCAATAATTAAGTTGTAACAATCATTTCACTAGCTCGTCTCTATAAAAAAAAATTAATAACGACTATTTTAATTGTTTTTAGTAGTATATTGTAGGAATTTGAGAATAATGATATTCAAATTATATTTCATATGTACTCTATAACTCTAATAAAGTATCTCAAGTACATTGAAAAAGTTCAATTTTCATGTAATAAAGTATATATATAATTAATAATTGTTACACATATCACATAGTCCAACAAAGATTATAAATATTAAATTTTATTGTTATCTAATTTAGTTTCAATTTAAATTAAACTAAATACAAAAATATATTAAAAAAAAGGAAAAAGTGGAGCATTTTTTTTAAGAGAGAAGTACTATATGTTATCTTTGTTTCTGTTTGGAATTAAACAAAAAATAGTAACTCAATCTTTGTTATTTTATATAATATCCGAAACCTCATTTTCCTAATTTTGAGTGTTAGTGTAGCCGCAGCCCCATCACTATCGCTGCAGCTGCTTTCATCTCTGCCCTACCGATATCGCTCCGTTGCCGCTGCAATCGCTGCGTCTGAAGTCTTTGTCGATTATGGTTCGAACCAAAAATGCTCGTGGCCCTAATACTCCAAAAAAATACAAGGATTACCCCAGAAGCAATCATTAATAATGCGCACACGGCTAAAATACTAGTGCTTATGACAATTTTATTGGAAGATGTTTTGTTATTAAGTAGTAGTTTATCCTACTAGTATTATTTTAGCGAAGAGAATGATGTTGTGGATTCTTGAACTTGTTTTTGTAGTGACAATAGAAGATCTTATTCTATGTGATATAGGATTGGAAATATGCTCAACATGATTGAAAAAATTGGTTCGATCTATATGCACCGATTTATCTTAATCAACTATTAATATATCGATTTTCTATATTATATGATAGTTGAGATTGTTGTTTAGATTACTTTTGATGTTGAGAAATTGATAGAAAGAATTTAGAAAAATAGGAATAAAACATGAAGAGAAAACTAACACGATATACAATATGAAAACTGATTTGGAGTTTTATGTAACATATAGCTCAACCAAGAAAAATATAGATTAACAATAGTGATGTCAATGATAAAGTTAATTCAACGTTAAATATTGATAAATATACAGAATATCAGCGCACAAAAAATATTTGAGATTTAACAATAATGATGGATCGTTACTTGTTCATTAAGTATTTTTCAAACTAATTTTTTTTATAGTTTTTACATATCCTAATCTTGGTTAAAATAGTGACTTTATTGTACAAACCCCTCTCAAATCCGTTTAGCAATACTAAATAAAAATCATAATACTACAAAGTTAAATTCTTCATTTTATATCTATTGGACCGTCTCAGTGGGTTATGTTGAATTCTCTATTTATAACGATTACTTTAAAAAAAAAATATTTATGTTAGAAATATAGTCATATTATAACTCTTGTTCCAACAAATTTTTCTTACTCGTATGACAACTCTAATATCATATTAATATTAATGATTTAATTAAAATATTATTATTATTGCTAATATTTAATTAGGATATATACAATATATACACATTAACTTGATTTGTTTGTGGACAATGAGAAGTTTTTTAGGAGGCAACCTACAATAAAATAAATATACTCTCAAAAAGATTTGATTTTTTTGGTGGCAATCCTAAAATTAAAACTTAACGCCAAATCTAAATATTTATCCACATAAACTAAACCATATCTACGTGCTCTCTCATTCAGTGGTCATGTTCTTCATCACAACAAACTCTATCATTCTTCTCCCTATTATCCACTAAATCCTTATAGCTTTGTTCTACAACAAAATCCTTTTCTTCTTCTCCTCTATTTCTTATCTTCTGAATATCATGTCGACGGGTCGAAGCGAGAACACGATGATAAGTATGTTGTTCTCTCTGAGTTACTTTCTCTTCTATTTTCCATTTATATACACAAGAAGTAATAATATTTTTCTCATACAGTGAGGGATGAAGCAGGCGCAACTCTTAAAGAAGAAGAGTTCGAGGAGCCAACAATGAAGGAAAGAATTATTTTACAACACGGCATTGCCAATGGTTTTATTAATTAATTTCATGTATATTTATAATTGTTTTTCCATGTTTAGATTGGTTACCATAATGCGTATATGTTATAGGGGCGCCCAAACGAGTGCGAGGTGTCACAAAAGGTTTATCACTTCAGAAGAGATGGCAGCCTACTCAAAAGAAGTTAGATGTTATTATCCATCCGAAAAGAAATCGCATTGTTGGTGAGAATGCTAAATACTTTAAGACTAAAGCATGTGTGTAATGCCCCGTAAATTCCTTACGATCCCAAAATTTTAAAGTTAATTAAATAAATGGCTTTGCACGCCTAAGTTTACGATTTTGAATTCTAAGACTAACGGTCGAATCCGTTTCTGAAATTAAATTACGGAAGTCAGCTAGACGACTACTGTATTTAGGGTTAGCGCGTACGAAAAGTTTTTAGTTCGTGAACTCAGAACGGAAAACCGTCTGATTTTTACATTCACGAAATTGCGATACGAACTCGCCCGAGAAAGTTCGTTTTTATGATTTTCCGGACGAAACTCGGACTGTGTCGTCCCGAGATTTTGTCAGAATAAATTTTATAAATATTATTTTCCGATTAAGTTTAGTACGTTAGAATTTTTGGACGAATCGGATCGTGACGATTTTGTGCCGAGCTACGTATTTTAGTCGATCGATTTCCGTGACGTCGTATCGCGCCGGAAAAGCGCGTGTTTTCCCTCCCTTTCCTCTAGTGACCGACCTCTCTCTCTCTTTTAGTTAGATTTTTTGTGTTTTATATTGTTTTATGTGGACACCTAAGTCTTTACTATTCACCCTTTACACCTTTACACCTATTATACCTTATAACATTATGTTATATCAAATTAAATCACATCTCCTCCTTCCCTCCCCCATTTTCGGCAGCCTTCACTCCTCTCTCTCCCATCTTCATTCCATTTTCCACCATTGAAGAAGCTTCAAGATCTTGAGCAAGAAATCACACAAGTCTTCATCCATCCATCAAAACCTATTACTTCCTTTGTTAATCCTCAAGGTATTCATCTCCTCCATGTTCCTATCCAATTGGATTCCTCTTTTTTTTTATTTTCTACTTGGATCGAAATTAAGGATTGATGAACTAGGTGTTTTGATCTTCGATTAGTGAAATTAGTTGTGATTGGATGTGAATTCTAGGATCAAAATTGGAAGAAAATCAAAAGCCCTAACCTCTATGTAATACCGAAATTTTAGGGTTCTTGGTGCTTATTTGGGATTCTTCAATTGATGTTAAATTCATGTTTAGGAACCAAGAGAAATCGAAACCCCCATGTTTGATTGAAACCGATTACGGTTAGGAATTGGGGATTTTGCATGTTAATGTGTAATTGGATTCCATTTGATCAATTGATGTTATAATAGTATGATTAAGAGTTAAATGATGTTAATTGATGAAGAAAATCACCCTCTTAATCCATGTATTAATACCGAAAATTATTAGAATTTTGGGGTTTTCATGTGTTTGATTTAGATGATGTTTGGTTGATGGAATAATGTTGTAATTGGTATTAATTGTTAATAGGAATTTATTTAGATTTTTCTAAGAATATTTTGTGGGATGTAAGAGACGAAGAAGTCGTCATAAGTTGAGATATAGTGTTGATTTGAAATAATTATATGCATGAAAGTGAATCTTGTTAGATGATGTTTGATGACGTAAAATTTGAACGAAATCCGACAACTTTGAAAATTTTGTAAGAGACGAACAATTAGACGTAACTAATAACCGGGAAGTCGAATGAGAATTCTAACTTGATATTATTGTTTATGATGGACTTGAGAATAACTTTGTAGTTGATGTCATGAGCTTCCGAGCTAATATAATATGAGTTATAGTGATAGTCGAGAACTAGAACGAGAATTGATAACTTGTTGGTTTAGTACATGTTAGTTGAAAGCCGACGTTTAGAACGTCGTGCTATTGGACGAGTTTTGAGAAGGAGTTCATAACGTACGGGGATACGTGTTGACTGCCTTGAGGGTCAAGTTTCATATGAAATCGAATACGAGAACTTAGAACGAACCTAAGAAGCTATACGTCGATTCTACCGAGCAACTAGGGTTAGCGCGGCAGTTTTGCGACCCTCGCCGGAAACTGTAATAACTTTTAGCTCGTTTATCGGATTTGCGATCCGTAAATTGGAGCATAAACTAGACATCCCAAAATTTCCAATGGTACAGGGCTCATCCCCTGTTTCCAGATCTCCTGTTCTGGGCAGTCCCCAGAGTTACTGTAATGCGCAGTGAAATTTCAGTTTTCATTCTTCTAAGTTGTTTCGTTCGCAACTTAGCTTCTTTCGATCGTTTAAGCCGTAATAACTAACGACTATCTTCCTACTGACCCTAGAGTCAAGAAAGGAGCCTTGAGTGCTAACCGAGACGAGATGGTACCTCTTATCCGTTCAAGTAAAGAAGTTTAGTTAAGCGAGAAATTGCATAAGTCGTATAATGAACTAAAACGTAATTTTTCCTAAGTTGATTCTTTCCAACTTAGTTTCTTATGATCTTTTAAGTCGTATTGAGCTATCGACTACCCTCTCTACTGACCTAAGAGTCGATTATGAGACCTTTTGAGTTCTAAACGGGATTTGTCGAGTCTCGTTCCCGTTTAAGTAAAATGAATCTAGTAAGCGTGCAAATGCATAAAGAATGAAACGACTAAAACTTTTTCGAGTTTCAATGAACGATTATCTTTTACGACCCGATTTTAAGTGTTATTATTTTACGATGAAGGAGGAAGCCAGCAGTAAAGAAAGGACGGAAGATCAGAGGATCGGAAGCTAGTGCTTTTTAATTCTGTATTACAAGGTGGGCTTTTATATACAAAATAAAACGAGCAATGCTCGGAAAATCTTTCTTTATCGCTTTGATATCTGTGTTTTCAAAGTGATGATTATAGCATGAACTGTTTTATGTTTTATGTGAGTTCTCTTGTACCTATCTGAGTTAGCATTCGTGTTTTCCAGATTTAGAGTTAATCTAACTAGGTTAACTAACAATCGGCTCTGAGTTAGCTGCTAAGTGCTTTCCAGAGTTAGTGCACTTTGTAACCTGTGGTGTATGTGATATCCTATTGAGGGGTACCAGCCACGGTGAATGAGAATTGGTCAAGATTGAACGTAATATACCAGAAAAATGCTTGCAAGCTAAATTGAGAAAAAGAGTCAGAAAACGTTTAGTAGACACAGGCCCTTTTCAATAAAACCCCGATGTGCTACAAATTATGAAATGCCATATTTATCTATACTTATGATTATGATTTCGGCATCGTGCCCACTAAATACTTTTGTACTTAGCTCTGCATTGTTTTCTAAATGTGCAGGTTGAAGCGACGTGAGCGGCAGTGGTTGAAGTTGAGTTGAGGAGATAGGATGCTTTAGTTATGACTCTTCCGCTGCAAAACTCTAGAATCTTTTTGAGAATATGTATATTGAACAAAACACTGTAGTATAAGTCTGTAATCGTGAACTTAGATACCTTTGTGTACTTTTGTCGAGTAATCACTCGTGATTAACTCTTCCTTTATAATATTCAAGTCTTGTTCATTGAATGTATGTTATCTTTTATGTATGTTTAGTCAGTTAGCCCCCTTCTTCCCTGCTTCTTTAATCCAACCCCAGTCGCACCCCGGCTTTTGCCATCCCTCGGGATTTGGGGCTGTGACAATGTGTCATGGTAAATCAATTTGAAGAATTCAATACCCTCGTTGGACAGACATCCCAATGGAGAACAAGAAGAAAATGTGGATTGGAATGAAGGTATACAAAAATGTTCCAACTAATCCTACATTTGGCTTTGGAAATTGGCTAGGCATGTTTCGATTTGCATGTTATGTCAAATGTTTTTGTGTTCAATTCTCTTATGCAATTAAATTTGTGTAAATCTTGCAGCAAAAGTTCAATTTGGAAGAGAGCGTCCAAGTTAAGAATGTAGTATATGACCAATTCAATCGCCAATTTAAGAGCTATAGGCATCAATTGTACGCGCACTACCTTAAAAATAAGGGCGAACGATCTATCTTGGATAAATCTCCACATGAAGTAACTCGTGAAGATTGGAAACTACTATTTGACTATTTCGAGAGTGATGCATTTAAAGTAATAGAGTTTTTTCATTTTTTTTTTTAACTGGAGTTTCTTCATTTTTTATTTATGCACAATTGATGGTGTTGATATACTATTTGTTGTTGATATTGATATTATTTTATTTTGTATGTGATCCTCCCTTATTTTAGTTTCGATGAGCATGTACTGATTCTTGAATCAGATTTTAAATCTACTGTGCAATTGAATGTTGAAAAGATTAATTGGGAAATATGTATGATATATTATGCTTGATTATGTCTTTTATGTTCAATAAGCATATATATAATCATTGTTGAATCTAATTCGAAAATAGAAGTGACCAAGCTTACTGTTGAATTTATGACTGCTGAAAGCTGATTCTTAAATATACGTGATTACGTTTCTTCCTATGTTGTCTTCTGCATTCTTTTTTCACATGTTCGAAATTTTATTGATATCTGATTTCTAAAATATATTTTGTTATTAGTAGTATTTACCAATTTCAATTGTGAAATTTGTTGTATTCTATTCATAGAAAATTAAGAAATAGAGAGAATAGACAAAAGCTACAAATGAATCATTCATGTGGAACGAAATCCATTGCCCAATCTTGTTATGAAGAGGTACATCATGACTCTCTAAATGTTGGTATTGTTAGCTAGAGTGTTTTAAATTTGAAATAGTTGTTATCATTAACTTATTTACATATTAGCGTGACCCTGAAACTGGCGAGGAGCCTACTCGTACACGTGCATGGAGAATAACTCGATATAGCAATGAGATAAAGACTGGATAGATGAAGCTTCGAAAGAAGTCTATGAGAGTGCACATGTGAATTTGCGTGTACTTAGATATATGTATGAAATTGTAAATGCTAATATAAATTATCTTGTTTAGGAAAATCTTATTTTGTTTTAAACTCAACCAGAAGACGGTGGAGATCCCATGTCGGAGGATGAAGCCTTTGTCAAAGTTCTAGGTGAAGAAAAATCTAGTCGACTACGTGGATGTAGGGATGGGCTCAAGCCACCTTCTAAAATAGGAGAAAGAATAAATCTTGATCTTCAAAGGAAAAATGAAGAATTGATGAAACAAAATGAAGAGTTGACATCTGGATTTGTGTCCTTAGAAGCTTTGGTTAATGATGAGACTCTACAAGCTAAAGTGGAAGCTCTTATGAGAATGCAACTCCCGGCTATCATGCAAAGCTTCAATTCAAATGGCTAAAATCCAAATTCTAATTAATGTCATATTAGGTGTTTTAGTTATAAGTATTTATTTCTAAACAATGTGATTTGTTGGATTATGAATTTTATGAAGTAGTTACTTTACTATTTTCTTCCCTATTTTGTATATTCTATTTCGTAATTTGAATGATTAAAGAATTTATCAATTTTAATTCTACATTATCTAATGAATTATATAAAATATTAATATTGATGAATAATTTGATTTCAGTGGCGACAAATTAATGATTGTTGTTATATTAATATTGTGACACTTTTTAAACTATTTTTCTGTTGCTAATTCATTAACAATTTGTAACGTTAGTTATAGTGATACTAATTACGTCACTATAATAAATATATTAGTGACTGCATTAACGAAGTTTAGTGTAGAAATCAGTACGTCACTGCAACAATATTGTTTTTGTCGTGTCCAAAAATTTGACCTAACATTCCTACTCTACAAACAGCACACCTCACATGAACAGAACCTCTGCTCACCTATTAGAATCACGCAAAAGGATGAAATTCCGGCTCAGGCTCAGCGAATAGGCTTCTCCAACTTCCTGCAAAGAGAAAGGGTTCGGAGGTTTTTCCGGCGAACCCCCTCCAACGCTCAAGTCAGCTCTTAAACGTGGAGGAAATAGAGAGAAGAGTGCGTGAGTGTTTTTGGTGTGTGCGTGTGGTATTATGTCCTATAATGAGCAATGAGATGATATTTATATCTTAACCTGTAAGGGTATGTTGGTAAATAGACTAAAGATCTGCTGTCCACCTTTGACATGAACTTACGCCATTGGTTGATATCTCTGATGTTCACCTGCCAAATCCGTATTGCTACAGGTAAAGGTTGTATATGTTTTTTGAAGGTGTCTGGCCAAATGAGTCTTTTACTACGCCTTCAGAATAGCTTCCTCAGATGCTCCCTTACTAGCTCTCTCAACTTCGTATCTGACAAAGCACCTTTATGTCTTCTGTAAGCGAATTAGAAATTCAGGTCTCGAAGAGACCTACACTTTTTAGGTCACAACACCTACTCCCCCTACTCTAGTTTAAAAGAGAGGTTTCTCTCTCTTTGAAACATAGAGTAACTATGATTATCATTTAGAACACAACACAACAGGCATTTATGGCCGAGGACACGTGTAAAGCAAAGGCCTTCGGCGAGACCTGACTGTTTTGAAAAAACTCCGTCTTTATCCATGATGATGTCATCCTTCTCACGTCTTTTCAAAGAGGATTGGACGGGCGCCTCTTCGGTTTTCCCCCTCTTTTTCTCAACCATCTACATATCTTTGGTATATCATTCTTTCATCACCTTAACTTCCCATTTTCACTTTCCCGACTTACTTTCCCTACCTCTTTTCCGTGTTTTCGACTACAACTCAGCGATGGTGAACTCTAATTCGCTCTCCGAAGAAAATTGTAATACCCCGATTATTTCTACTGTCTTTAAAAATGAAAGTTAATAATAATTATGTCTTTGCACGCCTAAGTTCATTAAATTAAATTCTAAGACTAACGGTGAAATCCGTTTTTGAAAATAAATTCCAGAAGTCGGTCGAACGACTACTGTATAAGGGTTTTCGCGTCCGGTAAATTTTTCGTCCGAAAACTCAGAATTAAAATCCGTCAGAATTTACATTCACTTTTTCTTCAATACGAGTTCACTGGAGAAAGTTAGTTTTTATGATTTTCCGGGCGAATTTTAGACTGAAGAACGGAAGCTCGTATAGAAGTTCTGTAATTTCAAGGTGGGCTTTTATATATGAAACAAAATGAGCAATGCTCGAAAACCTTTTCTTTATCGCTTTGATAATCGTGTTTTCAAAGTGATAATCATGGCATGAACTATTTGTTTTATGTGAGTTCTCTTGTACCTTATGAGTTAGCCAAAAGGGGTTAACTAAACGATCGGCTTTGAGTTAGTCAAAAGGGACTTTCCAAAGTTTAGTGTACATTGTAGCCTGTGGTGTATGTGGTATCCTGTTGAGGGGTAGCCAGCCACGGTGATAATGAATGGTCAAGATTGAACGTAACATCTATGAAAAATGCTTGCAAGCTAAGTTATGCAAATGAGAAAGAAAATGTTTAGTAGACGCGGGAATTTATTGAAAAACCCCGATGTGCTACTGTAATGAAATGCCTGATTATCTATACTTATGATTATATTTTCGGCAATGTGTCCACTAAGTACTATTGTACTTAGCCCTGCATATGTTTTCTAAATGTGCAGGTTGAAGCGACGGGAGCGGTGATGGTTGAGTTGAATAGAGATAGGGAAGACTTTAATATGTAGCTCACATTTCCGCTGCTAAACTCTAGACGCTTTTATGTTATGATGAAAATCACTTTTGGTTTAAGTTCGTGTAAAATAACTTAGATACTTTTGAGTACTTTGTCGAGTGATCTTTCAAGATCAATTCTTTCTTTAATTAATGAGGTCTTGTTCATAGAAATTATGCTGTCTTTTATGTATGTTTATTCTTTCATCCCCTTTCTTCCCCGATTCTTTAATCCAATCTCCAGTCGCACCCCGGCTTTGCCGTCCCTCGGGATTTGGGGCTGTGATAGAGTGGTATCAGAGCAATCGTTTCTGCTCTATATACAAACCTTCCTTCGAGTAGTAAGATAGAGAATTTGTATATCCTCTATATCCGAGTCTTCTTTCAAGTAAAATAGGGTCGTAACACTAAGTTTAAGAGTGTAGACGACAACTCAACCTCCCGCTACGTCGACTCAACGAAGGAAAGAAAGAAAGAAAGAAAGAAAGAAAGGAAAGAATTTCTGAAATGTGTTTCTTTTAAGAAATTTTTTGAATAAGTATTCAATAAGTTAAAAAAATGACAATGGCGCCAAGAATAAAATTTGAAAGTATAAGAAATATACTTGGTTTCTGTTATGTGGATTATATGAAATTATTTGCGTAATAATTTCTTTTATTTGAAAAGTTTGATGGCACGAGAATCTAGATTGATTCTAGGGATTTTTCTCGGTTCGCTAAGAACATAGACTTGAAACCTAAGGTCTTTCCGATTCCTCGAGAACTTAGACGTTTTAAGAACGTTAGTTCAAATGATTTCGAAAGGAGATCGTGAAACGGGAAGAACTTCTGTAGACGAATGTCACGTGCGTATAGTGACATGAACGAAGTCATTTTTAGTTGGAGTTCACCTCGCTCGAACTTGAAGAAGAGATTTGTTATAATTACTAAGAATCAAGTACGAATCTTAGTTAATTTCCAAAGTACTAGAACTTTGGGTCATTTTCCAGTTATAATTCCTTTCCTTTGGAATTTATTTCATACTTCGTAATTGAACGAAGAATACGACGAGTAAGAGATTCAAGTGTCGAGAAGGACAAAATCTTTTGTAAACGGATGTAACTTTTGAATAAGTAACATGAACAAAGTAGACGTACTTTGTTTTAATAAAGTAAGAATCATTAAGAAATTTTCCTTAAGGAAGAAATAATGAAAGAAAGTAATAAAGAATAAAGAAAGAAAATTTATAAGGAAATAAAGTAAGAAAGTTATGAATAATAAGATAAAGGATGTAAATAAAATCTTGAAATTTTATTTCTATATATTGTTTGAGTGCAATTTCTTGAATTGCTAGATTTTTAAGATAAGTGGTTGTTTAAGTGGTGATATTACAATTGAATAAGGAATATTCATTTTGTAATTTAAGTATTTCTTAAGATAAATTATTTCCCTACCTGTTACTGATCCATGTTTCTTTAAAACTTTTGTAGGATGGCTAGGACACGCGTTACAGCTCGGAAGAGCCAGCCTTTGCCCGTGTGCGAGCACACCATAGTAGATATGATACAGGATGAGTATTATGATTTTGAGGCAGACCCGGATGAGGGGGACATCGGGCAGATAGTGAGTAACTTCTCATCGGTTTACCATACAGCACGACACTTCATCTCAGAGAGTCAGGCTATATCCGATTTGATTGTGCATCTACCGGACGAGTGGCGCGGTTGGGCGCACGGCGTGGCATGGTATTTCCTTGGAGTTTTCGGCGACGACACAGAGCCGACGGGCAACTACTCGGGATTCGCTCTAACTATACACGAGCGTTTCTTTGACAGCAGGTTCATGGTGCCAGTCCCTTTTGAGCCACATCTTCCTTACCGTCACTTCCCAGCAGATATTGAGCCAGAGCATTTAGACTTGGACCCAGAGATGGCCGCGTTGTTGGAGATACCGCCAGATTTTGTACCTAGTGAGGAGTCAGACTCGGAGGCAGAGTTTTTAGAGGTGGACGAGGAGCCTGCAGCTATACCAGAGTTACCACTTCCACATAGACCACTTGAGGAGTTGATTCCAGGACTAGGACTCATAGAGATTGACGCAGAGACAGCTGCCATGTTAGGGTTATCTACTCCTTTTATACCCGAGCCTAGTGTGAGAGTTCGGGGACCATTTGAGACATGACTGTTTGAGACAGGGTCAGGGTACCGGGAGATAGACACGGAGCTTGCCGCCATGCTAGAGCTACCATCTCCACCGACACCGCTTGAGGAGGTTTGCGCAAAGTGGGAGGTAGTCAGAGGACAGTTAGAGGCAGAACCATCCAGAGTCCGTTCTAGGGAAGAGTATGAGTCTGGTTCCATTCCAGAGCACCTTCTTCCCTGAAGAAGCGTACAGTAGAGATCGGTGATGATTATCTTGTTTCAGACTCAGAGGAGACAGTTTCGGAGGCACCATCACCACCCCCACTTACACTTTTTGACGGCTCTACTCTAAGGGAGGACGAGGCACTCCTGCTCGTCTTTGGTTCAGAGTCAGAGGAGGAGGATCCGGACGAGGATCCGGAGGAGGACCCGGAAGAGGATCCGGAGGAGGACCCGGAAGAGGACTCTGAGGGTTTACAGGCCATAGAGGGTAGTGCGGACTCGACTGCAATTTGTTGAGCAGAGCATCGTAGACGCATATTAGTAGTAGTAGTTTCTTTTGTCCTGTACATAGTCGGATCAGTAACTAGTTTTTGTAGTACTCTACCGGATACGAAATTTTATGACTCGTTTCCGTTCTAGTACTTCCAGTAGGTATAGTAAGGTAGCTTTTTAGTGCATCCTGTACAGTGATAGGCAGTCCGCCTAGTTTAGACTAGTAGTAGTCTAACTTTTTGTATAAGTCCTCGTTGGAGGCAGAATCAATATTCTTTTTGATGTATATATATATACATGACCCGTGAGAGGGTTTTGATCATAAGAAAATTTCTTATAAATCATGTAGTAAACCAGAATGTCAAATGAACCCGTGTAACTAGAGTTTAGTTAACTTGGAAAGTTAAAAGATTAAAGAACTAGTATCGAAGTTATGTTCGATTTTTCTTTTCCGTGAACTTGATTAAGTTGGAAAGAGGGTGAGTAAGTAAAAGAATGTTTAAAAGAAAGGGCTAATGAGAATTTCTGTCCCCTATAGTTAAAGAAAAATGCCGCCAAGAAATGTTAACAATCGAAGAGGCCCTGGTAGGCCCAGAGGACGTGAAAGACGTCAGCCAGAAAACGAAATGAAACAAGAACAAGAACGTAATGATACCCCTCCACCATCACCATCACCACCACCTCCACCGCCACCTCGTCGGGAGATTGAGGAGCTTTTCCTCAAACGAAACCCCTTTGTATTCAATGGAACTGGTAGCCCAGGCGATGCTGAGCTTTGGGTGCGATCCATTGAAAGAATTTTCAAACTCCTCAAATGTACTGATGAGGAGCGACTATCATGCATAGCATTCCAGCTCTCTGGACCAGCGGATCACTAGTGGGAGGCAAGACAGAAGGTGATACCTGCGGAGCATCTAGCTCGACTTACGTGGGACGAATTTAAGGAAGCACTGTATGACAAGTACGTGCCAAAGACATACAGAGCTCAGAAGGAGGCTGAGTTCTACAATTTGAAATGGGGTAAGATGACTGTAACAGAGTACGATGCGAAGTTTGGTGAGCTATCAAGGTATGCGCCTACTCAGGTCGATACCGAAGAAAAGATTTCGAAGAAGTTCCGTGGGGGACTAAGATATGAATTGGGAATAGCATTAGCCAGTCATGGGGGACTGAGCTATACTGATGTTCTAGGGCGAGCCCTGGAAATGGAGGCCGTTGTGCCTGATGAGAAGAAAACTGTAACAACCACACCAGCTCCAACCCAAAACCAAAACCAAAGCTATTATAACAACAATAATAGCAATTTTCAAGGGAAAAGAAAGTGGGAAGGAGGAAGTAGCGGTGGCTATAATCAGAATTTCATTAACCAAGGAAATCAGCGAAGTGGTAATCAGCAAGGCTATCAGCAGCCTAGTAAAAAACAATAACAAGAGGCCGTGGCAAGAAAACAACCAGTCAGGGTTGTATTTACAGGGAAATAGACAAACCAGACCATGGAGAGGCAATAACCAGCAGAACCAGCCACAAGGGCAACAGAGGAATTTCAACCAGGGAGGAAATAACCCAGGGAGGGTTACTATTCCCGTTTGCCCCAAGTGCAAGAAAACACATCCCGGTGTCTGTCAAGTAGGCACCACCAACCGTTTTAACTGCAGACAGAAGGGGCATATGAAGAAGGATTGCCCTAAACCACTTCAAGCAGTACCTCTGAGGGCCATACAAGCGCAACCACAACAACAAATGAATCAGCAGCAGTTTCAGCAGCATGCGCAACAACAGCAGAATGCAAGGGCATGCGCGAATAGGCAGACTGGGCAGAATAAAGGAAAAGGAAACCTTGCAGGTACGGGAAAACTTCACAACATTCCTATTAAGATACTATTCGATACAGGCGCATCACATTCTTTTATTGCTGGTTCGTGTGCGGATAACTTAGATATCAGACCTGTAAGAGCTGAACACGCTATGAGAGTAGCTGATGGTCCCGAAACGAGTTACTGGTGTATGGGGGAGGGGGGAAATACACCAGTTAGGATTTAAAAACTTAAACCTGAAAAATCACTTCAACTGAGTAAAAGATGACTCAGTTGGAATTTCACAGCTGAGTAAGCGACCTCAGCTGGAAGAGTGAGGCTGTGCGGAATGTGGTGGAAAAATAAACTCGTTAAAAGAAACTCACGCAAAATAGCTCGGTTGGTCAAGAACCAAAACAGCTCAGTTGAAAATGTGCAAATGCGGTTTGTATGTCGGTTAGATTGATCAGATAAATATGCAAAAGCAACTGAATAAAAACAAACACAGACACACAGGATTTAACGTGGTTCAGAGGTAATCCTCCTACGTCCACGGGGAGATGTGAATCCACACACCTCAGTCCAAGTTCTTCTGGATAGAACCACTCAGCTTACGCGGGCTGAGCAACCGTTAAGGATAAGTTTGCGGGTACTTATCGACCTTACAGCTTAGTTTTCGGGCACTAAACAGCCTATGTCAAGTTTGCGGGTACTTGACGACCTGACTACTCAATTGCAGGAAGAGTAAGATCCTAGCACACTTTTTAGGGTGTGAGAGTGGGTGGGATTTCCAACTACAGCTCGATCACGAATGAGAGCTGGATCTAAGGCTTGAATGAATAAATACCCAAACTAAGATCAAAGACAGATTTTCACTCTATGAACCCTCAGATACTAATGTTCTATCACTCTTGAACTCTCAGCTGCTGATGTTCTTAGAATAGGATTTTAGCAGATTTTTCTTTTGCTTGATTCTCTTGTGATTGCACTTTTCTCTCTTGCTTCAGTCTGTCTCATGTGTCTCTGTCTCGAATGAGAGAATGCCTCTATTTATAGGAGGAGAGAATCAACTAGCCGTTGGAGGAGCAGTTGATCTCTGATCGTTTGATAGCGATGGCTTGTCTTTCATCTCTGCAGACTTTCCCAATATGGCATCTGTGCTCTTCTGCATTCCATCTGAGACAGCCTTGTGTTGGGCCAGATGGGGTAATGACTGAACGGTCAAACCCACATGTGACTTTCATTTGAAATTCAAATCTTAACCTTTCTGACAGTCAACCTCGGTTCGTTGGTTGAAAGTCTTGATCTTCATCTGAGTGGTCTTCAGCTGATGTTCTGAACTGTTGGACTCTCAGCTGACTTTGAACTTCAAGCAGTTAATCTTCTTGTTCGAGTTCTACAACTGAGGTTCTGAAACTGAACACTCAGTTGTCTTCCTTGTATTTACTCAGTTGGGTTTGAACCCTCAGATGACTTTCCTTTTCATCTGATGTTCTCTTCCTTTCTACTGTTTCTCATCTGATGAACGCTCAGTTAGTTTCCTTCACAACTGATGTTCTGAAGACTTCCCCCTCATTCCATCTGAACATATGAACTCTCAGTTGTTCTTAATCATAACTGATGTTCTGTCTGAGTGATGTCTTGTTGCCATCTTTTAGCTGGAGACCTGTAAAGATAAAATCTCAACTTTGCTCAAACAGCGAGCCTAATTTCTAACATTAGGTTCTGGCAACATCTACTCGGTTGGGATCAGTCGGTTTTGGAATTCATCAAAACTCATACTAATAAATTTCCAACAGTAGCTACATGAATTCATGGACCTCATGAATAGAGTTTTCCACCCATACTTAGACAAATTCGTCTTAGTTTTCATAGACGATATTCTCATTTACTCTAAGAATGAGAAAGAACACGAAGAACATCTGCAAATAGTGTTGGAAACACTTAGAGCTGAGAAACTTTATGCCAAGTTCAGTAAGTGCGAATTTTCGTTGAAGGAGGTAATGTTTCTCGGACACATAGTTTCAGCCGAAGGAATCAAAGTAGATCCTGCCAAGGTAGAGGCAGTGCGTAATTGGAAGTCACCAACAAGTCCGAACGAGATCAGAAGTTTCTTGGGTTTGGCAGGCTACTACAGAAGATTCATCAAAGGATCCTCCACGATCGCTAGACCTATGACGCAACTACTTCGAAAGGAAAAAAAGTTTAAATGGACGGACGAGTGTGAAAAGAGTTTCCAAACGCTCAAAGAAAAGTTAACCACAGCACTAGTGTTAGCTCTTCCAGATACAAACAAGGAATATGTGGTATATACAGATGCTTCGAAGAATGGGTTAGGTTGTGTTCTAATGCAAGACGGAAAGGTGATAGCTTATGCCTCACGACAACTTCAACCTCACGAAGTTGAGTATCCAACCCACGATTTAGAACTCGCAGCCGTTGTGCATGCATTAAAGATTTGGAGACACCATCTTTATGGTGTAAGGGTTGAGATCTTCACAGATCACAAAAGTCTGAAGTACTTCTTCGAGCAGAAAGAACTGAATATGAGACAAAGGAGGTGGCTCGAATTGGTCAAGGATTACGACTGCAGAATCAACTACCATCCAGGAAAGGCAAATGTAGTAGCAGATGTGCTGAGTCGCAAGGCTCCAACCAAGTTAGGATTTCTATTTGTCGAGGAAGAAACTCTAGTACGAGAATTTGAAAAGATAGAAATAGAAGTGCTCGATACACCAGCAACGATCACAAGTCAACTAGCGGCACTAGTAGCTACACCTGATTTGCGAGAAAGAATTATAAGTGCCCACCTAAAGATAAGAACAGATAAACCAAACGGATATTCCGAAGCACCAGACAATGCGATATTATTTGAAGGCAAACTTTGTATTCCTAACAGAGACGAAGAATTAAAGAATGATATCATGAGTGAGGCTCATGATACGCCATATACAACACACCCAGGGAGTACGAAGATGTATTAGGACTTAAGAAAGAATTTCTGGTGGAATGGATTGAAGAAAGATGTTTAGCGTGTCAGCAAGTGAAAGCCTTACATAGACGACCGTATGGATTGTTGCAGCCATTAGATATCCCAGAATGGAAATGGGAAGGAATAGCTATGGATTTTGTGACAGGTTTGCCTAAGTCAAGAAGAGGAAATACTGCCATTTGGGTGATTATCGATAGGCTCACGAAATCAGCTCACTTTATACCGATTAAGACTACCTACGGGTTAGAGAAGTTAGCTCAGTTGTACGTTTCTGAGATTGTACGTCTGCACGGAGTACCGAAGTCCATAATATCAGACAGAGATGCCAAGTTTACTTCAAGATTTTGGATCACCATGCAGAAAGAGTTGGGCACCGAACTTAACTTCAGTACAGCTTTCCACCCTCAGACGGACGGACAATCCGAGAGGACGATTCAGATTCTAGTTGATATGCTAAGGATAGTGGTATTGGATCGAAGCGCAAATTGGGAAGATATCTTGCACTTGGTCGAATTCGCATATAACAACAGCTATCAGATGACGATAGGAATGGCGCCTTATGAGGCATTGTATGGAAGAAAATGCAAGTCTCCACTTTATTGGGATGAAGTGGGTGAAAGGAAGAACCTAGGACCAGATACGATCAATGAAATGATCGAGATCGTTTGGCAGATTCGAGATAGATTGAAAGAAGCCCAAAGCCGACAGAAGTCTTACGTCGATGATCGTCGAACCAATCTTAGCTTCGAAGTTGCTGATAAGGTTTTCCTTAAGATTTCACCATCGAAAGGAATCATTAAATTCGGTGTTAAGGGTAAACTTAGACCAAGGTTCATAGGACCTTACAAAATTCTTGAGAAGATAGGACCTGTTGCTTATAGATTGGCCTTACCGCCAAGTTTAGGAAGTGTCCATAACGTGTTTCACGTTTCCCAATTAAGAAAGTATGTCTATGACCCTAAGCACATTATAAGTCAGCAAGACGTCGTTCTTGAATCTGACCTAAGTTATGAAGAAAAACCGATATCGATTTTGAATAGAAAAGTTCAAGAATTAAGAACCAAGTCGATACCAATAGTAAAAGTATTATGGAATCACCACGGGCAGGAAGAAGCCACGTGGGAACTCGAGGAAAAGATGAAGGAGAGATATCCTTATCTTTTTGAAGAAGGTATGCAAATTTTGGGACGAAATTTTTCGTAAGGGGGTAAGATGTAATACCTCGATTATTTCTACTGTCTTTAAAAATGAAAGTTAATAATAATTATGGCTTTGCACGCTTAAGTTCATTAAATTAAATTCTAAGACTAACGGTGAAATCCGTTTTTGAAAATAAATTTCAGAAGTCGGTCGAACGACTACTGTATTAGGGTTTTCGCGTCCGGTAAATTTTTCGTCCGAAAACTTAGAATTAAAATCCGTCAGAATTTACATTTACTTTTTCTTCAATACGAGTTCACTGGAGAAAGTTAGTTTTTATGATTTTCCGGGCGAATTTTAGACTGTTTAATGCCGACTTTTTCTCGGATTTTGAAAAACGAATTAGGTTTTTCCGAGTATGTGATTTATTTCTAATGTAACGGACGAATTAGATTTCGTCGAATTTGAAACTATCTAAAAAAGTATTTCTCGACTTTTTAATTGTCGTTTAAGAGCCGGAAACGAGATATTTC
Source organism: Schizonepeta tenuifolia (assembly GCA_029490685.1). Taxonomy (NCBI): domain Eukaryota; kingdom Viridiplantae; phylum Streptophyta; class Magnoliopsida; order Lamiales; family Lamiaceae; genus Schizonepeta; species Schizonepeta tenuifolia. The sequence goes on along the minus strand of CM055955.1, from coordinate 16,887,957 downwards.
CATCGAATTTTCGCAAACAAACATGCCCTTAACGACTCACTACACTTTAGTTAGATTTTTATTCACATTATATATCTAATGGTGAGTCATCCATCTCTCCCTCCTTTCTCCTCTTTACCGCCATCTCCAAGCCATCTCTCTCTCTCATTTTTCTTCTCCAATCCTCCATTAAAACTCCAACCTTCAAGCTTTCTCAAGCACAAAAGTCTTCCATCTACCGATCAATTCCATTTCCGAGTCCATATTACGCAAGGTATGAACATCTCCTACGTTTTGAACCGAACAAGTCTTGATTTCCATCTTTTTCTATTTTTTTTTCGAAACCTAAGAGAGTAAGAAGCATGTTGATTCTTGTTTGATACATGTTCTAGTATGTCTAGAATCGAGTTCTACGGATCGAATCATGAAGAAAATCACTCCCCATTCAATTAGGTCATTACCAAAATTTTATAGAATTTTAGGGGGTTTTCGTAGTTCGATTTCTTTGATGTTTGATCGATAGATTAGTGTTCACATGTTGTTAATTGACTATATGAATTGATTTAGATTTTTCTAAAAATAAAATTCGAAACCTAAGAGATGAAAAATGCATGATTTAGTATAGTAAATGTTATGATATGCTTGTTATGTTTATGAAAATGAGATATAGGATGTATGAGGATGATTATATATTTAATTGGGATTTTTTTAAAAATAAATTGAAAAATGTATGAGACGAAAGCTCGTCGATAAGTCGAGCTTGGATAATGATTTGAGATTATGACGTACGTATTAATGATTCTTGATAGATGATGTATAATATTGTAGAATTTGATCAAATTATAATAATGTTGGAAATTTCATAAGAAGCGAAGAAACGAACCTAAGTAATGATAGAAAAGTCGAGCAAGGATTTTAATTGGATATTAATGATCGTTATTGATAAGTGAACAAGTTTGTAGTTGACGGCATTTTTATTCAAGTTATGAAATGATGAGTTATAGTTGTAAACGAGAAGTAGAAACGAGAAGTTGAATTGTTATTGGTATAGTAAATGATTAGTTTGAAAAGACGAGGTTTTAAACGTCGTGCTTATAATCGAGAAATGAAAAGGAGTTCATCACATATGATGATACGTGTTGACTGCCTTGAGTCAGTATTTTCGTGAAAAATAAGGTGGAATAACATAAGTCGAATCTAGGAAGTCGTGCGTCGAGTTATCGAGCATTAGGGTTAATCGCGGACTGTTTTGCGACCTTCCACGGAAACTGTCATAACTCCCAGCTCGCTTAACGAAATCAAGATCCGCAAATTGGAGAGTAAACTAGACATCTGAGGCTTTCTTTTGGTATAGGACACGTCCCCTGTTTCGAAATCCCCTGTTCTGAAAATTGGGGTAGCCAGCCGGTGATAATGAATGGTCAAGATTGTACGTAACATCTATGAAATATGCTTGCAAGCTAAGTTATGAAAATGAGAAAGAAAATGTTTAGTAGACGCGGGAATTTATTGAAAAACCCCGATGTGCTACTGTAATGAAATGCCTGATTATCTATACTTATGATTATGTTTTCGGCAATGTGTCCACTAAGTACTATTGTACTTAGCCCTGCATATGTTTTCTAAATGTGCAGGTTGAAGCGACGGGAGCGGTGATGGTTGAGTTGAATAGAGATAGGGAAGACTTTAATATGTAGTTCACATTTCCGCTGCTAAACTCTAGACGCTTTTATGTTATGATGAAAATCACTTTTTGGTTTAAGTTCCTGACTCATGATGACAGTGTACTCCCTGACTCTTCTTCTGTTGTTCCTTCCAACCTGATCTCTGGTCCATTGGAGTTCTCAGCATTACCTAAATCCGGCCGTATACCTGTGAAGGTGACTTCTGCTGGAGATCTGACCAAGCAGCATCCCTTTTCTCTGGGTTTACCTCCTCCTGCTGGCAAAGGGAAGAAAACCACTTCATTTTCAACGGGACTCAAGAGATCGGCCCCCATTCATCCGTGCACAGCCACTTCTAAGAAAGGTAAACACATTTCCCGTCTTGAGGTATCTCCCCAGAGAACTGCTGACTCCACAGGTTACGTCTTCCGGAGGCAGACATCTAGCTCTCTCCGACAGCTACCCCTATCTGAATGCCTTACTTTGCTGCAAGCTTTGCCCTCCTCCCCCGACGAGGAAGTACCCTCACAGCCTCCTTCTCTGCTCCAACTACAGGAGGAAAGTGCACAATGCCTTATCCAGGTAATTAGCTTATTACTTCTTTTTACGTGTTTTCATGATCGTTTTAAGTTTTCTGCCATATATCTATCCTGATGACCGCTTCTCTCCTTTTACCAGCTAGTCAGCGCTCATGGGAAACTTCTTCAATTCAAGGGTGACACCCGCAAGGAGGAAGTGGAGAAGCTAAAAGAGAGCATAACGAGCTATCAAATGCAGCTTAGAGAGCTTACCCACACAGCAGAGCAACTTCAAATGCAAAATCAGGATATTCTGGATACCAGTAACCAACTGTCCCTGGCAAATGATGATCTAAAGAAGCAGAATCATGAACTATCCAAATTGGTGGAGAAGGTGTCGAACCTTTCCACAGAAAATGCTTCTTTGAGTGCTGTCAACACGGACCTCAGTCACCGCTTAAATCAGGTTACTAAGGAGCTTACTGAGGCTAAAGGCCTTGTTTGGGATGTTAACAGTGCCTATCAATCAGGCTACATAGAAGGGGTTCAAGGATGTCGTAGCTTTATCTTGCGCACCCCCATGGGTCAGCGCGCTTTGCAAATCCTTCACGAGGGTCTCTTGGATTCCTATAGAGCTTCACCTGAATACCTTGCTGCCATTCGCAATGACATTGCTTACTTAGCAAAAAGGTGCGGCATGACCGTTCTAGCCACCGCTCGCAGCATGGGATTTGAGCAACCCCTTGAGGTGGATTCTATTGTCAAACGCCTGCCTCTACCTCCTTCTTTCAAAGGCGATCCAAAGGCCTGGCTTGGTACTTCCTGGTGGCTTCCCGTGATGAGAGAGGCTTTCAAAGCTTTGACCGCTCCCTGCGACCTTCATACTGCTTTTGCTAATCCTCCCGATCCTATTTACGATTTCTTTCCTGAAGACTTTCTCCAGGTGGTAAGTCAGAACGGGAGTTATCTTTCCAAACTCCCCTCAGGTCCAGCTATCTCCTCAGATATACTTTTACTCTGCACCTCCTATCTTGATTTTTATTTCTGTTTTAACCTCCATAAGCATCTCAGGTGTGTTTTTTTTTTTTTTTGTTTACCTTCTGGGGCAAGTGTTCCCCCCTTCCGTCTCTCAAGCTGAAGTTGATAATCCCGTGGGCATTAAACCTCTCCAGACACAGCTCCACCCTTGGCTCAGCAAGCTGACGAAGAAACTACTATGGAAGAAGATACCACCGACTTCTTAGCATAGTATTTTATCTGCTCGTTGCTTTTTTAGAACAAGTTTACTTTGTATGAGCTTGACTCTTTTATTTACCTTTGCTTTTGGCTTCTATCTGCCGTACACTCTTAACTTCCTTGCGTTTATATATTTTGCTATCTAAACTTGAGCTCATTTTTAGCCTTATCGCTTATAAGTGTTTTGCTACTTATGTTTCTGATTTTGCATTTTCATAAGGTAATCTGACCCCCCTTCGGGTGTAGGGTACACCCCTACCCCCCTACTCTGGATGAATTCGAACAAGCGTTACATTTTTTCTTTTCGAATCATTCAGAGTATATTACGCTTTATTAACTGAATTCGCTTGTATATTAACTGATTCATCAAAACAGTGCATAGAATAATCAAAACTTTTAAGCCTTTATTTACTTTCAGCAAGTTCTCAACGTGTCATTACAGGAATACTCGCCTAGCCGAACAAGTATTCTACCAAAAAGGGAGTTAAGAGACCTGGCACGTAGGCTCTCTTTCTCCAAACAAAACAAAACATCCTTTCCTCTCCTTAGACAGAAAAATGCTCAAACATAATATTTTTTTAAGTTGTTGATGTTCCACGGTCTTGGGGCCAGCTTTCCTTCTTGGTCCGTGAGCTCATATGCTCCTCTTAATAGAACTTTAGCTACCACAAAGGGTCCTTCCCAATTCGCTTCGAATTTCCTCATTGGATGCATGGCATCAACCCTCTTTAACACCAAGTCTTCTTCTTCCAGTTTTCTGATTCTGACCTTTTGATCAAACGCTGCTTTGATCCTAGCTTTTTAAGCCAAAGCTCGCTGATGAGCTCTCTCCCTGACTTCTTCGATTAGGTCTAAGCTCTCCTTTCTAAGTTCTTGATTTAAGCTCTCATCATAGGTCAACGTTCGATGCGATGAGATGTCACTCTCCACCGGCATGACGGCTTCCGATCCGTATATCAAACGGAAAGGCGATTCCCCCGTGGTTGTTTTCTGACCAGTCCTATAAGCCCAAAGGACGAAATCTACCTCATCTAACCACTGAGACCTCTCTTTCTCCAGTCTTGCTTTGATGCCATTTACTATGGTCTTATTAGTTATTTCCACCTGACTGCAGGTCTTCGGTCGAGCTACAGAAGCAAACCTTTGCTCGATTTTCCTTGCTTTGCACCATTCTTGGGTTTTTTTACCGAAAAACTGGGTACTGTTATCTGACACAAAAATCATGGGCGCTCCATATCTGCAACAAATGTTTTTTCATAGAAATTTCATTACACTATCTTCAGATACTGAAGAGAGTGGTTCCGCTTCCACCCACTTACTGAAATAATCCACTGCCACTATCAGATGACACTTCTTTCCTTTAGCCATGGGCAATCTCCCCACTAGGTCGATGCCTCATTTATCAAAAGGGGCATTCAACATACTACACTCCCAGTTCTTCGGCAGGTGCATGGATTAAAGACCCATGCTTTTGACACTTAGGACATTTTTTCACAAAATCTTCTGCGTCTTTTTTCAAGGTAGGCCAATAGTATCCTGCCCTTAGCACTCGCCTCGCCAGGTCTCTGAACCCAGAATGGCACCCGGCTCTCCCCTGGTGAATTTCTTTCATTACTTCTACACTTTCGATCTCCGTTAAGCACCTAAGTAGCGGCTGAGATATAGCTCTCTTGAATAGATATCCCCCTACCATGCAATACTTAGCATAGATTCGCCTTTTATAAGCTTTCACCCCCTCCAACAGCTCTCCTGTCTTCAAGAAGTGCAATATGGGAGCTCTCCAATCGTTTCTAGCTTCTATCGTGCTGACCTCTTCTTCTTTAGTGCACTCTGCTAATATTTTGAGCAATACCACCTTCTCAGGTATTAGTTCTCCTGTTGAGCTTGCCATTCTAGCTAGGTGATCTGCCTTGCTATTGAGATCCCTTGGGATTTGCTTTATGCAGATGTCCACAAACTTCTCCTTCAAATTCCTCACTTTCTGGACATACCATGCCATTCTCTCGTCTTTCACCTCATAATGTCCTGTTAGTTGTTGAACCACCAATTGGGAGTCAGAATGCATTATAACCTTTTGGGCTCCCAATTCAGCTAACATCTCCAAGCCTTTGACGAATACCTCGTATTCAGCTTCATTATTCGACACCTTGTATTCGAATTTTAAGGCGAAACATAGTTCTTCCTCATCAGGTGTTATGATGGAGACACCTGCTCCGCACCCATTGACTGTGACCGACCCATCTACATAGGCCTTCCACTCCTGCCATTGCATTGGTTTCGTGGTTTCCTGGATAAAATCCGCCAAAGCCTGAGCTTTAATAGCTGTCCTTGGCTCGAAATCTACATCATACTCTCCTAATTCTACACTCCATTTCACCATTCTTCCCGAAAGGTCCGGCTTACTCAAGATTTGTTTGAAAGGTAAGTTAGTTATCACCACCACCTTGTGCGACAGGAAGTACAACCTCAGCCTCCTGACAGCTGTCATAATGGCGAGGGCTGCTGACGAGCCCATATTTTGTGCTCTTGTCATGCGTGTTTTAGGTCTAGATCGAGTCTGTTTTGGTGTCTTTTGTGTCTGGGAGGACACTTGAGTTGGCAGGGCAAGGAAAGATAGGTATTGGGCAAGTCTAGAGTTAAAACATGCAAAAAGAGAAGGAACTGGCGATACGAGGCAATGACCATAGTAGCCGTGCTCGTGGCTCAAGCTACCGAGGGCATAAGTCCAAATCAAGATGAAGAGCTGCTCCACTTTCAGTGGTATGGTCAATCTAGATGTTTGCATGTTTCACTCCAGAAGGCAAGGTGTAGACTACCGTGGGCAAGAGATGGCAGAAAGACTGAGGAAGGCAGAGTGCAGAGCTTGGGCAACGGTGCTGGCGCGTGCAGATTGCAGCTCATAGAGTTCTACAAGGAAACAAATTCCTTGCGATACAAGATTACGATCAGAGTTTCCTTCTACAGCTACAACACTATCTTAGCGATAAGGAATGAGATCTTTCCAACCTTATCCATCGAGCTTTACATGGAAGTAGTCGGCCCATTCTCTAGAAGGCCCGTTTGTGGGTTTGCCCTAGTTTTTGTACTCTATATATACATACATGCATGCGAGGCGCAGATACACTTTTTACTTCGTTCTACTTTGGAAACACTTTTACTTTCTACAGTTTATGATCTTAGATACAATTTACGTTTATGCTTAAGTCCCAATAGGGCGAACACCTTTTGATATCGTTATTAATTCAAGTATGATTTTCTTTATCTCTTTTGCTTTTGTTATTTGCTTTATGTCTAGCTAAGCCTTTAAATACAGGTTAAGGATAGATGATGTGATGTATAACTTGTAAATCTCGTGAGGTCTAAGTATTCTTGATAGTTGCATAAGTGTGTTCCCGACGCATTGGGCAACGATTCCAAAGAAGTTCGGTGGTCACAGGTAACTCGGAAGGCCAACGAGCCCTGGGCACATACGGATTCCTACATCGCAGGAGGGTTATCAAGTGCACGTCGTAATTGCCTTACGTTCCTTGAGAGCGGCAAGAGCGGTTTGTAGTCTTGGCCTAGACCTACAAAGATGTGTCAATGCTGGAGAAAGCCGGAAGAGAGGTCCTCGTATCTCACCCGTTGCCGGAGTGGGCCCATCTAGAACCAAATGCTGCTTGACCAACATGCGCCTTATAAAGGTGGAATGCCTGGGGACTTTTGGGCAAGCAAGAGGATTGGCTAGGGTATTCCTGTCAAGACCTAAACGTAAGGATGGAGCTGGGCGGACTATGTAGCGTGCGTGGCGACGTGACAGTGGGGACCCTGCATAGTTTTAGCCTATAACCACTGACATACATGTGCAACAAATATCTTTGAACCGATGATCGAGATGAAGTTATACTCATTGATTCGAAACCTAAATCTGGATTGTTTTTATCACTGATCTTTTTGCTTGTCAAGTTACAGTTATTTACTTTCAGCAATTTGCCAAAGGTGATAGTGACAGTTACCCAAGGCCAGAGTAGATAGATACTCAACACAACTTTTTTGTGACCCAACCAGAGATTATCGCGAGCAACTCCCTATGGGATCGACCCTTTACTTGCCAACTAGCTGTTCCTAGGGGTAGGCATAGGAGTGAAATACAAATTGTATTTTGTCGCAGCTTAAACGATGGCTGCGTCAAAATTGGCACCGTTGCCGGGGAGTTGATTACAGTGGTAATTTCTGTTTTGCTATTTTCTTTAATCTAATTTTATGCAAGAAACTAACCTCACAGGAAAAGAAACGTGGTACGACGATAACATCAACCTGACCTTGAGGAGGATTCGAGCAGAGAAGAGGAGGACGGAAGAAACATTGGAAGGAATTCCAGAGGAATTCTTTGACGAGGAAGAACTGTCCTTGTCAAGTGAAGCAGAAGAAGAAGAGGAAGATAATCGAAGCGAAGCGTCAATGCAGAACCCAGTGGAGGAGGAGAAAACCTTAAGGGAGATGGTGTTCCCTAACACCATGAACCTGAGGCCTTCAGGCATAACTTTGCCTACACCCACGCGTGCATGGGAGTTGAAGTCCCATTTTATACAGATCCTGCCCAAGTTCAGTGATCACCCAGGCGAAGATCCACAAAGACACTTGCAAGATTTCGAGATGGCCTATGGAACCATCCATACTGCTGGAAATCTGAGCGAATATGTAAGGCTCATTGCCTTCCCATTCTCTTTGCAAGACAATGCAAGGGAGTGGCTCTATTCATTGCTCACAGGATGTGTTACCACTTGGCAAGAGCTGCAGCAGAAATTTTTGGAAAAATACTTTCCAGCCACCCGAATTCAGAAGATGAGGAAGATGATTACAAGCATTAAGATGGGCATTGGAGAGGATTTTTACTTGTACTTCCACAGATTCAAGCAGATGCTAGAAAAGTGTCCACACCATCAAATTATGGATCACGACTTGATCCAATGTTTCGTAGCTGGACTAAGAACAAGTGAGAGGGCATTGGTCAACGCAGCTTGTGGAGGGTCAGTTATGAGGAAGCAACCAAGTGTTGTGTTCAAGATAATTGCTGAGATGGCAGAAGAGCTGAGGGACGATGGGGGAGAATTGCCCAAGCTATCAACAACTGCAGCCAAAGCACCACCGACTTCAACTGGAATGGAGGATAAGCTTGACCAGATGTTTAACAAGATGGATGCCCTGGTAACCGTTTTATCAGGCAACAATAAGAAGGCGGTGAGAGCTTGTGGAATTTGTATGGTGATCACGCATGCAACGGATCAATGCCCAAGCTTGGAAGAAGAGGTCAATGCGATTGGGTACAACAATAACAACCAAGGGAGGCCATATGATCCAAACTCGCAATTCTACAACCCAGGATGGAGGAATCATGAAAACCTAAGGTATGGAAACAACAACTACCAAGGGTTTGGGCAACAGCAACAGGCACAACCATAACAACAGCAGCAGTATCCTCCTAGAGAATAGAATAAATCAAGCTTAACGGACCAAGTGACTTCCTTGGCCAAGGATAACATCAGAGTGCAGCAGGAGCTTGAGAAGTTCAGAACGGAGATGAGGGGGGCCATTCAAAGCATGACCAACCAACTGACTAATTTGGTCAATGTTATGACCAGATTTGAGAAGAGGCAAGGAGAGTTACCGGCCCAACCTGAAATGCCCCCTAAGGCTCAAGTCAATGCAGTCATGCTAAGAGGAGACGTTGCCCGATCGAGATCAGATGCCTGGTGCCGACGTTGTGCTGCCCAAGGAAAAGGAAAGAGAAGTAAAGGGCAAAGATAAGGAAATGGATAAGGAGAAGGAAGAGGAAGTAGATGTTCCAAAATCTGTTTATGTCAAGCCTAACCCTGTTGTTCGTGCTCCTTTTCCTACCAGGTTGAGAAGAAACAAGAAGGATGAAGAGTTGTCCGAGATGTTCAAGATTTTTCAAAAAGTGGAAATCAACCTGCTCCTCCTCGTAGCACTTCGCAACATGCCCAAGTGTGCCAGATTTCTGAAGGAGCTTTGCTCAAAGAAGGTGAAAAGTGTGGACGAAGCTAAAGTTCTCTTGGGAGAAAGTGTTTCAGCAGTTCTGAAGCGAGACTTGCCCAAGAAGTGCGGAGATCCAGGGATGTTTGCCATTCCCTGCGTAATAGGAGATATGAAGATTGAGCGTTCCATGCTTAACTTGGGTGCGTCAATCAATGTGATGCCATTGGCCATGTACGATGAAGATGTTATGGGACCACTCAAGTCTACCAGAGTGGTTATTCAATTGGCAGATAGATCTAATGTGTACCCTAAGGGCATACTTGAAGATGTGCTTGTCAAGTTGCAGGACTTAATTTTGCCAGCAGATTTCTATGTCCTCGACATGGGCAAGATAGGAGCTAAAGCACCAGTTATGTTGTTGGGGAGGCCATTCATGAAGACTGTCAAGACTAGAGTTGATTGCAACTCAGGTCAGCTAACATGTGAATTTTATGGGGAATCAGTTACTTTCAGTCTATATAAGGCAATGGAACACCCCCAAGACATGGAGATGGTCGAGTATATTGACCATGTTAATGAAGCTGTAGAAGAGGCAGTCCCTCTTCTTGGCAGTCAAGATCCCTTGGACACAGTCATCCAAGGAGGAGTTGAAGAGAGCTCGGATAATTCTCTCCAGGTTAGTCAAGCTTTGGAGTACTTAGGAGCGGAAGGAGTAGATGAACCCCGACTGTCACCATATGCCTTGCCCAAGATCAGAGATGAAGACAGATTGGTGCCTTCACTTGTTCGAGCACCTAAGTTGGAACTCAAATCTCTCCCCGCGCATTTAAAATACATCTTTTTGGGAGAAAATGACACATTGCCAGTGATTATAAGTTCAGAGTTGAACAAGGAAGAAGAAGATGGAGTTCGAGATGTCCTTATGCGCTATAAAGATGCAATTGGCTGGACCCTTGCCGACATCAAAGGCATATAGTCCATCTCTTTGCACTCACCATATCTTGATGGAAGATGATGCTAAACCAACTAGAGATCCACAACGGAAGTTAAACCCAGCCATGAAGGAATTGGTTATGAAGGAGTTACTCAAGCTGCTAGACTTTGGCATTATCTACTCAGTTCCAAATAGCAAATGGGTAAGTCCGGTACACATGGTGCCCAAAGAGTCAGGAATACAAGTGATCAAGAACGAGAAGAATGAGCTTGTGCCTACAAGGCTCCAAACTGGTTGGCGAATGTGTATTGACTACAGGAAGCTTAACAAGGCAACGAGAAAGGATCACTTTCCTTTACCGTTCATTGACGAGATGCTGGAAAGGTTGGCAGGGAACAAGTACTTTTGCTTCTTGGATGGATACTCTGGATATATGCAGATATGGGTTGCCCAAGAGGACCAGGACAAGACAACTTTCACTTGCCCATTCGGAACGTTTGCGTATCGCCGCATGCCATTTGGTTTATGCAACGCCCAGGGCACGTTCCAAAGGTGCATGATGAGTATATTTTCAGACTTATTGGAAAATTGCATCGAAGTTTTCATGGATGATTTCACCGTCTATGGGAAGTCATTTGAGGCTTATTTTGGGCATTTAGAGTTGGTTTTGAGCAGATGCATGGAAAAGATCTTGGTGTTGAACTATGAAAAGTGTCACTTTATGGTACGAGAAGGCATCGTGCTTGGGCACGTGATTTCAGAAAGAGGGATACAGGTTGATAAGGCAAAGATTGATGTCATTTCCAAGCTGCCTTATCCAACCAATGTCAAGCAATTGAGAGGATTTTTGGGACATGCCGGATTCTACAGAAGATTCGTGAATGATTTTGCTAAGATTGCCCAACCAATGACGAGATTGCTCCAGAATGAAGTAGAGTGGGATTTCAATGTAGATTGTCAAAGGGCATTTGACGTGTTGAAGGAATACTTGGTCACGGCACCTGTGATACAGCCCCCTGATTGGGGTATGCCATTCGAGTTGATGTGCGATGCAAGTGGGTATGCCGTGGGAGCAGTGCTTGGTCAAAGGAGAGGTAAAGAAAGCCATGTTATTTATTATGCCTCTAAAACTCTTAATGCAGCTCAAATCAATTATACCATCACGGAGAAAGAGCTTTTGGCAGTTGTGTTTGCCTTCGAAAAATTCAGGTCTTATCTACTCGGAGGCAAGACAATTGTTTACACTGACCATGCAGCGCTGAGATACCTTATGAATAAGAAGGAGTCGAAGCCAAGGCTTATACGTTGGATTTTGCTTTTGCAAGAGTTCGATGTGGAAATCAAAGATAAAAGTGGAGCTCAGAATTTGGTGGCGGATCACTTGAGTAGAATAGTCAGGAAAGAAGATTCCGTGCCCATTACGGAGACTTTCCCTGATGAGCATCTATACATGACGGAAGCTCAATTTCATGGAGAACCTTGGTACGCTGACATTGCTAACTTCAAAAGTACAGGAGAAGTTCCAAATGATCTTTCATACTATCAAAGGCAGAAAATTCTCAAGGAGAGTCAACACTATGTTTGGGATGATCCTTACTTATGGAAGAAGTGTGCTGACCAAGGATTAAGAAGGTGCGTGCCCGATTGGGAAATCAAGAGTATCTTGAAGCATTGCCACAACAGGGAGTGTGGAGGTCACTTTGGGCACCGAAGAACAGCAAGAAAGATTTTTGATTGTGGATTCTTTTGGCCCACGATTCTAAGAGATGGTTACGAATGGTGCAAGAATTGTTTCAAGTGTCAACAAGAAGGGAATGCAACTAGGAGGGATGAGATGCCCATGACTCCAATCATGCCGGTGGAGATCTTTGACATGTGGGGGATGGCTTTATGGGACCTTTGCCCAACTCAAGTGGGAATCAGTATATCATCTTGGCAGTTGATTACGTGTCGAAGTGGGTAAAGGCGAAGGCTACACCAACGAATGATGCCCGAGTGGTTGCTACTTTTCTTAAGGGGAATATTTTCAATCGATATGGGGTTCCAAGGGCAATTATAAGTGATCAAGGGACGCCTTTTTGCAATGCCACCATTGACAACTTGTTCAAAAAGTATGGAGTCCATCATCGAGTTACCACTGGTTATCATCCGCAAGCCAATGGGCAAGGAGAGCTGACAAATAGGATCATCAAGACATATTAAGGAAGGCAGTTGGGCAAAATGGAAAGGTCTGGAGTTTGCACCTGGACGATGCACTTTGGGCATACCGTACAGCTTTCAAGACACCATTGGGCATGTCGCCATACCGGTTGGTGTTTGGAAAACCATGTCACTTGCCTGAGGAGTTAGAGCATAAATCATATTGGGCAGTGAGGAAGTTCAATTACGATTGGAATGATATTGCTAAGGAAAGGAAGTTGCAGTTGCAAGAGTTAGAGGAGATTCGAATCGAGGCTTATGATAATGCTACTTTGTACAAGACAAGGCTGAAGAAGGCTCATGACCAGTTGATCATGGCAAAGAAGTTTGAGCCTGGGCAAGCAGTTATGCTGTATCAGTCAAGGTTCAAGTTTATGAAGGGTAAGCTGAAGACGAAATGGACTGGACCATATGAAATGGTGACCCAATTTCTTAATGGGTCTGTGGAGATTTATTGCCCAAAGAGCTCTAAATATTTTAGGGTCAATAGTCAGAGGTTGAAGCTTTTCTATGGAGACAAAAAGGATAAAGAGGTGGACAAGGAGGAAGTCCATGTGATGATGCCTGTCTAGGGGCAAGCAAAACTGGGTCGTGCCCACGACGTAAACTAAGGCGCTGGCTAGGAGGCAACCTAGTGAGTTTTTATTTTCAGTTTTTCCCTTTACGTATTTTCTTTTTAGTAATTTATATTAATTTTCTAATCATAGGATAGGAGTTTTTGTTTTGGAAGTGCGTTTTGTGTCTATGTAATACCCCGAACTTCTATAACCTTAGAGAGCGTATTAATTAACCGAGTAAGTTTAAATGATGAGATTTGAGGAATAAATTTTTTTCTAAATAAATAAAAATAAGTAAAACGACTGAAATGCCCTTATGTGTTTTTACGTGAGATTATCTGTTCTATTTCTTGAAATGATAATATGATGCATATTTTGAACTTGCTTATATGAGAATGAGTACGAGTATGATTTTCAGAAAATTTCCGAAGATTTTGATTTGAAGTGAATAATGTTGATAACCGAGAAATCGATATGCACCGATGAACTTAGAGTAGATTTTAATTAAAATCTTTGAACCTAGAATTAATTCTAAGATCATTGAGATAAGATAGAAGCTTATCCAAGATAATTTGAGAGAGTTATGAGAATTTAATCTTTAAAGGATTAATAAGCGGATTAATAAGCCGATTAATTTTTAGTTTTCTTCGTTTTGGAAATGTAGACTTAAAAATTAGATAATCGGAATTCATAATTTATCTATTGAGACGTGATTTAGGTTTGAGATGTTTTTAATGTCGGAAATGAGACGAGGAGAGACTAGACCTGTTTTTAGCATAAATGGAATAATACGGACGTTTTATTCGGAAAACTTTTTACGACCGGGTAATTAATACCCGTAATAAAATAATGAGACAAATTCCACTCATCTCTCTCCCTCTCTACCGCCACCTCTCTCTATCTCTCTCCCTAATCTCTCTCCAAGTCTACTATGTAGCATTAATCATTAATATTCTTACCAAATCTTAGTAAATTGTGATGCATAGATTGCATGCAAGATCCATCACATCAAACCAAGTTCCAACACTAAACCACATCATTTTTATTCTAATGTGTTGGAAAGGAAAACTAATCAAGTACATGCAAACTTATTCCTACCTATCTCTCTCTCTCTCTCTCTCTCTCTCTCTCTCTCTCTCTCTCTTTCGATCTCTCACTCTCTCTATGTAAGAGGAATTCTTTCATTCTATCTATCTAACACTCTAAAACTCTCCATCAAGAAATAAAGAAGAAAAACTCTCTCCCTCTCTCTCTATTACCGTAACATACACACACACACTCATACTTGGGATTTCTTCCATTAAAGCCTTGTATTCAAGCTCCAATCTCATGCAAATCAAGAGAAGATCATCATCATCATCTTAGTTCTTCCAAGCCCCAAGTTGAAAGGTAATAATTCTCCAAGTTCTTGAGTTTGAAATCTAAAAATCATCCTTATTTCTTCACAATTTTCGGCTCTTAAGCACTAAAATGGATGATTAATTATTGTTTCGTATTTTCTTGAGGATTCAAGATAAGTTCTTCCAAGAGAAATCCAAGCTAGAAGTTGAGCCCCATTTCCCCACCAATTTCGATTTCAAGAAGATCAAGAGGAGAAGATCCAATTTATTTCTAAAGTATGAAAATTCATTTGATTTCTTGTATATATGTATCTCTCTAAGCCCTAAAAGAAAGAAGACATGCATGCATGGCATTTATTTTATGTTTAGGCAAACCTAGGTTATCGTTGTGAGGAATAAGTGAGAAGAAATCGATAGGAGAATCGAACTCTAGGATTTAATCGATGAATTAAGAGAAGAAAAAGAAATTAAAAACCCTAAGAATTGATTAATACCGAAAATTAGACAAAAATAGGAGAAAAATCGATTAGTATGTTCTATGATGAATTTGATACTTGATATATGTTTTAAGCATGTTTTGAATGAATATATATATGCATGAAAATTTGAGAAATAAATTACCCAAAAAAGTGATGTGAATGCCGTGAGTTTTGGGAAGAAAAGAAGGAATTATTTTGTTGATTTTGTTGATGATTTAAGTGATGTTTTGAGCATGAGATTATTATGCAATGTGATGATTTAATCTTTTATGTTAATTAATGTGAAGAAAATCGATACATGCATGAAGTTTTTGAAGAAAATAATTATATGATGATTTAGTGCTTTTGATGTTAAAATGATATTAATGTGTATTAAAGTGTTAATTTGAATCCTAGATGATAATAGGATTTATTGTGATAAAAGAATGAAGTTTTAAAGCTTTAAAAGTGTTAAGAATTAAAAAGTACATAAAAAAATATATCTAGTAAGTGTTTCAAGTGTTCTAAATGTTCATAAGATAAATCTTGAAGATTTGAGTTTTGATTAAATTAAATCAAAAAAAAAAAATTGTAATCAAATTAATAAAATAATCTAGATTTTTATTGAAATGAAAAAAAAAATAATAAATTGAAGAATAAAGGAGAATATGTATTAAGAAATGAGTCTTGAATTAGTAAATAAAGAAGAAAAGAAATTTATTAATTAAATAAATAAGAGTCGAGAAAATCGAGTTAAAATAAAGAGAATAAAATGATAAGAAAATAAAGAGAAGTTTTAATTGAGTCGAGAAAAAGATGTTAGACGAGTTAAGTTTAAATACTCGTATAGTTTAACCAAGGAAATAACGGAATAAGATATCGAGTAATGATTTTGAAAGTAATTAATTAAAATTAATTAAATAAGTTGTTTTTCAAACCGTGTAGATTAAGAATAAACCGAGAAGAATTGCCGAGATAATAATTAGAAAAGTAATAGTTGAGTTAAGAAATGAGAATCGAGTTGGAAATAGAAATGAAATTCCTATTTCATAAGAATTTAATAAAAATTAAAAAGAATTTTTATTAATTGAATAAAGATTTATAATATGTTTTCATAAGACAACGAGTTTAGAAAAGTGTTGTTTATAAGTCGAGAAAGATAAATTATATTGTTTGAGTTTTTATAAAAAAAAAAAAGAATTCTTATTTGAATTAAGTTCTAAAATAAAAAATGAGTAAATGTTAATGTGTCTTGAAATGTGATTGAATTTGAAATAATGTGTTTGATTTATTTGAAATTATTATGCAATCGAATTGATATGTTTGAGTGAATTATATTATTTGGTGATAACATGAAGAATTATTAAGTTTGTTTGTATGCAAAATAATTGAGCTATTGATTTGTTAATTAAATCAAGAATTGATTGAGTTCATAAAAGAAAGCTCGAGTAATAGAATTTAGATAGACGCCGTTTCATAATTAAAGCGAGAAGTGCTAAGACATTGGTTAGTAGTATTAACCAATTATCGAATAGAGTTAATGACTTAAAGACGGGAATGCGAGATTGTCTTAGAAAAGAATAGCTTTGAGAGAATCGACTCAAGTAGAAGTCCTTCAGTCGAGACCAACGTCTTTTATCCGTCCTTACGTAATATCTTATCTTCTTTATCGATGTCAAACTGTGAAGGATCAAGCCAGACGGAAAGATAAGCGAGGACATTAGCCCTTAAACCGCCTGGCTAGAATCTTCGGAAGTCAGGTGGGCTTTTCTGAACCAAAACTATCGATGAATGTTGTTATGCTATTGAGTATTATTATTTGATTTTAAATACGATTGACTTACCGTTTTTACTGAGTTTGGTATGTGTTATCATCTGTTTGCTTGAGATTATTATTATCCTGTGAAAGTCAGGAACCCACGTGTGGTATGTTTAATGTTGAGGTGACTGTGAGCCTTGCTTCGGTTAGGTCGGTCACAGTGTTCGAGAAGGAGGCCTACTTCTCGGCACAGTGAGTGAATTTATGACAGATGATGCATACTATTGATATATGTTATATTTGACTACACAGTCTATTTAAAAGAAAATGTTTTTAGCATGCACAAGTAAAACCGTTTTAACTCGTATAGATGCTTGTGATGCTTTGGCAAGGCAAGTTCAATTGATATAGCCCTTAAGAGCATCTTTTTCCAAATATTTTCAGCATATGTTCACTGAGTATGAACTATTCAGCCCTGCATGTATTTCTAAACGTGCAGGTTGACAGGATGGTGATGGCATGGACGCTTGGTGGTGTGGTGTTTTTGGTTGAGTCGAGTCGGATGTCGTACTGGAATTTGCACGTCTTCATACGTGTGAATGTTGGGAATTGAGTCAAGTTTCCGCTGCAATCTCTTTTGAAATGGAAGTCTGTTGATATACACTTTGATACTTGTTTTTTATTCCGAGCAATGTGCTCGATGGTTTTAATGTTTGTTGAATCTTAATCTCGTTGACCTAAAATACTTATTATATCCTTGTTGATATCTGATTTGAAATGCTCGGTTATTGCTTCATTATGTCTTTGATAACCTTATTCGTATGCGTTTTCTTTTCATTAATGTTTCCCCGAGCATGTTCCCCGTATTTGAGTGATGGTTAGTTGGTTAAGTTGTGTTGTTGTTCGTAAGTCGTACCTCGGGAGTCGGGGTGTGACAGTCTATGTGTGTAGGGCAGGTATGCAGAGAAGTTAGGCAAGCGAAGAGTTCGTGTTGGTCGAGGAGAGTCTGAGCCCGGTGAATGCAAGGCAAGCAAAACAAGAGAATATGGCTGACGTCAGCACGTCCCATCCGTTGGCAGTTGCTACAACTGCCAACTCACACGCCTATACCCTATTTTCTAGCCTACTACTATATCTCTCTCTCACAATTGTCATTCATCTTCTAAATTCAAATTGGAACTCTTCGATTTCCTCTCTCTCTCTCTACTTTTGCAGAAACAAAACCCTCATCACTCTCACAATGAAGAACACCCGTAGCAGCAAGGCTTTAAAATCAGCCAAAAACCCCAAGTCACCCAAAGCTACTTCAAACACTACCACGTCCACCAAAGCTTCTCGAAAACCTCCAACCAAGCTATCACCGATGTCTGGATTGTCACATATGGAGGAAGAAGATGATGTCGCACGGATGCTCACGGACATGCCTGCTCCGTCGCTCAACGAAGAAGAAACTGCCGCATCTGAGGCGGACGCATCGTTTGGCAAGGCGCTAGAGCAAGAAGAGATTGTGCTCATCGGAGGCGGCGAAGAGGATGCGGCTATGGAAGAACAGCATGATTCAGAGGCTACGGAGAAGGAACAACAAGTGAAAAAGGAGTCGGAGAAGCCCCCAGCCAAGAAAGCTAAGGGGGTAGGATCTGTTGCCCAGGGTAAAGAGGTGGCAACTGCGCCACCCAAGCGGCGCATCTCAGTGTCGGGCAGAGCCTCGAACCGCGGAATGGGGAAGATGCCGAAGAGGGAATCATTGTCCCCAAGTTGGTAGATCAAAGCGCATTGGAGGAGTTGGGGGTTTGGGAAGAAGTACTGGGGTATTTCATGGCGATTGGATGGCATAAGTTCTTAGAGTGGCAAGAGAGAGTGTACCCGGAGTTAGTGTATGAGTTTTATCAGTGTTTGCAGGTGAGGAATCCTACGGTGGGGAATCACAACACTAAGTGCTTGCAGTTTAGGTTCATAGAGCAGAATGAGGAGTTGTCGGTGAATGATATAAACCAGGCGTTGGGCATGGAAGATTTTTGCTCGATCAGGAGTGAGGAGTACAAGGGAGCATTGAGGTACATTCCTCAATTTTGATGCTAATGAGTGGGCAAGGAAATGGGCGGAGTTTAGTGAAGACCCTTTCTTCAAGGCTGGCACGGCAAAGGGGCATATGATGAAGGATGATGCCTTGAGGGTGTGTCATCGGATCTTGGCCTACAATTTCTTCGGGAAGAAGGATAGCAGCAACTCAATCACGCGTCAGAAGATCTTCATATTGTCAAGCATGGTGCACAAGCAGAGGCTCAACTTTGGGGCTTTTGCTATGCACCATCTCAAAGATATAGTGAATTCCCGAAATCAGAGGTTTTCTCTTGCCCACCTGGTGACTCGCTATGCCAAGGAGATGCACGGATTCAACGAAGCCAATACGCAGCTACAACCAATGCAAGACGAGCGCCTGGACCTTGCTTGCTTGACTGCCATGGGCGTATGTGGAAGAGATGATGAAGGAACGCTGGTGTTTGTGATTCCACCTGACGAGTCTGCCCAAGCTGCTAATACTACGCCTCAGCCAGTTGGAGGTGGAGTGCCCAGTGCCCCAGCAATGCCTGCCCAAGACACGCCAGCGGTGATGGAGCGCTTGGCCAAGCTGGAGGAGAGCAATGCCAGGCTGGAGCAACTTGGATTGGAGAACAAGCAAGCCCTTGCCAATATCATGAGTGCCTTGAAGAATGACCCGACCAGGTCAGGTCCTACCCCTGCCCAATGATTTTGTCCTCCTAGTTTTAGTAGTTTAGGTTTAGTTTATTTTCGTGTTTTATTTTGTGTTTTTTCGTATTTTGTTTTGAGTCTAAATGTTTTTAAAAGTTTTGTTTAGAGTCTGAGTTTGTGTGATCTACCTTGATTTTCACTCGCTTTGCCCAAGCAAAGTGTGTGGGTAAGAGAGGTAGAGCATCTGTTTTTGTGCGTTTTTGTTTAGAGTCAGTGTGTGCCTTTCACCCACTTTGCCTAAGCAAAGTGTGTGGGTGGAAGGAGCGTTTTTTTTGTATGCGTTTTAGAGGTCAAGTATGTTTAGGATGATTGGATAATGTGTGAGCATGATTTGATTCGGAGTTTTATGAGGAGAGCATATATATATTCTATGTCCAAGCATGATCGTATGTGGATAGGGATGACGAACGAACTTGTGAGCATGTCGTTGTGAGGATTTGAGCTTTACACTGCATGATTATGACCAAGCAGTTTCTTTCTTGTGTGATTTATGATGTGCTTATTTGGATGCTATCTAGAACTTGCCTGTCTACTCCTCGAGACCTCATTGACTTAGGCTAGAAGAGCTTAGATGAATTAGGCATGTTTTTTCTTTTGTGAGCCCAACGAAGCCAAAAAGCCTGCCCAATTGAATTCCCCTTGTTAAACCCCTTTTGAGCTTTTATAATTTCTTTGATCAGATATATGCAGCCTATACACTATATCCTACTCGATCAATAAGGACTGAGGTGCATAAGATGAAAAGAGAAAAGAGAAATCAGTTGAGCCTTTGAGAAAAATGTAAGGGCTAGGGAATAAAGGACTTAGAAAGAAAACACAAAAAAAAAGAAATAAAAAAAAGAGAAAGAAAAAGAAAATAAAAAAGAGAAGTCCTAAGTGAGTTGTGCTAAGGCCTGCAAAAAGAAAAGGCAAAGGAAAAGAAGCTAAGGTTGGCCGCTCCGCTTGGCCAACCTAAGTCCGAATGACCCAAGCCTAGTTCCAAATACTTCCTACCTTTGCCAAAACCAAGTTACAACCAAATAAAAACCAAGGATAAGTGCTTTGAACCTAGTCTAGGAGGTGGAGAAAGTAGCAGGCAGGTGAGCTTATGGTGTGGTTAAGAATGGCATATCTTGAGCGTAAACACTACCCCATACACAAGAGATGAGAGTGTTGGTGAGGAATATCCTTGAAAAATGCTCACTTGTTCATTTTTGACCTATTTGATGATTTGCTTGGACTGAATTATTTGCTTGAGTCGTATATGAACTGGATTATGCCCTATCTTATCTCTTTATTCTTTGATGTGCTAACCTCTATTTGTGTTTAAGTCAAGTTTGTGAGTCTTTTCTATTTTTCTTTTGTTTGGGCAAGCCATACACCATGCCTGAGGACAGGCATGACTTTAAGTGTGTGGGTATGACGAGCCCATATTTTGTGCTCTTGTCATGTGTATTTTAGGTCTAGATCGAGTCTGTTTTAGTGTCTTTTGTGTCTGTTTTATGTCTGGGAGGACACTTGAGTTGGCAGGGTAAGGAAAGGCAGGTATTGGGCAAGTCTGGAGTTAAAACATGCAAAAAGAGAAGGAACTGGCGATACTAAGCAATGACCATAATAGCCGTGCTCGTGGCTCAAGCTACCGAGGGCATAAGTCCAAATCAAGATGAAGAGCTGCTCCACTTTCAGTGGTATGGTCAATCTAGACGTTTGCATGTTTCAAACCAGAAGGCAAGGTGCAGACTACCGTGGGCAAGAGATGGCAGAAAGACTGAGGAAGGCAGAGTGCAGAGCTTGGGCAACGGTGCTGGCGCGTGCAGATTGCATCTGATAGAGTCCTACAAGGAAACAAATTCCTTGTGATACAAGATTACGATCAGAGTTTCCTTCTACATCTACAACACTATCTTAGCGATAAGGAAGGAGATCTTTCCAACCTTATCCATCGAGCTTTACATGGAAGTAGCTGGCCCGTTCTCTAGAAGGCCCGTTTGTGGGTTTGCCCTAGTTTTTGTACTCTATATATACATGCATGCATGCGAGGTGCAGATACACTTTTTACCGTGTTCTACTTTGGAAACACTTTTACTTTCTGCAGTTTATGATCTTAGATACAATTTACGTTTATGCTTAAGTCCCAATAGGGTGAACACCTTTTGATTATCGTTATTAATTCAAGTATGATTTTCTTTATCTCTTTTGCTTTCGTTATTTACTTTATGTCTAGCTAAGCCTTTAAATCCAGGTTTAGGATAGATGATGTGATGTATAACTTGTAAATCTCGTGAGGTCTAAGTGTTCTTGATAGTTGCATAAGTGTGTTCCCGACGCATTGGGCAATGATTCCAAAGAAGTTCGGTGGTCACAAGTAACTCGGAAGGCCAACGAGCCCTGGGCACATACGGATTCCTACATCGCAGGAGGGTTATCAAGTGCACGTCGTAATTGCCTTACGTTCCTTGAGAGCGGCAAGAGCGGTTTGTAGTCTTGGCCTAGACCTGCAAAGATGTGTCAATGCTGGAGAAAGCCCGAAGAGAGGTCCTCGTATCTCACCCGTTGCCGGAGTGGGCCCATCTAGAACCAAATGCTGCTTGACCAACATGCGCCTTATAAAGGTGGAATGCCTGGGGACTTTTGGGCAAGCAAGAGGATTGGCTAGAGTATGCCTGTCAAGACCTAAACGTAAGGATGGTGCTAGGCGGACTATGTAGCGTGCGTGGCGACGTGACAGTGGGGACCCTGCATAGTTTTAGCCTATAATCACTGACATACATGTGCAACAAATATCTTTGAACCGATGATCGAGATGAAGTTATACTCATTGATTCGAAACCTAAATCTGGATTGTTTTTATCACTGATCTTTTTGCTTGTCAAGTGACAGTTATTTACTTTCAGCAGTTTGCCAAAGGTAATAGTGACAGTTACCCAAGGCCAGAGTAGATAGATACTAAACACAACCTTTTTGTGACCCAACCAGAGATTATCGCGAGCAACTCCTTGTGGGATCGACCCTGTACTTGCCAACTAGCTGTTCCTAAGGGTAGGCATAGGAGTGAAATACAAATTGTATTTTGTCGCAGCTTAAACAACGGCTGCGTCAGCTGTCTTTTCCACATCGGAGTATTTGTACTCAGCCCCTTGTAAGGCCTTACCAACATAATAAATAGGTTTCTGGTGAGATCTCTCCTCTCGTATGAGGACAGCACTCAGGGAGTGCTCTCCCACTGATATGTACAAATACAGTGTCTCTGCCGGTGCTGGCTTAGTTAATATTAGCAAGCTAGCCAGATGGTTTTTCAGTTCTTCAAAGGCCTTTTGACAGCTTTCATTCCATTCAAATTTGCTCGCCTTCCTTAGCACCTTGAAGAATGAGAAACTTCTTTCAGCAAAGATAGAAATAAACCTACTGAGAGCTGTAATTCTCCCATTTAACCACTGCACCTCTTTTATATTAATGGGAGCTGCCATTTCAAGAACTGCTTTCACTTTGGCTTGATTCACCTCTATGCCCCTTGGGGTTACCATGTATCCTAAGAACTTGCCAGATCTTACCCCAAATGTGCATTTGGCCGGGTTCAAGCGAAGGTTGTACTTTCTGATGACTGCCATTACCTCCTCTAGGTCTCGGGCATGGTGTTTAGCTTTCACACTTTTGACCAAAATATCATCTACATAGACTTCCAAAATCCGCCCTATCTGATATTCAAATATCAAGTCCATCATTCTTTGATACGTGGCACCTGCGTTTTTCAGACCAAAAGGCATCCTTACGTACGCAAATGTTCCACATACCGTTACAAAGGCTATTTTTAACACATCTTCTGGGGAGAGTTGTATCTAGTGGTACCCCTGGTATGCATCCAGCATAGACAACAGCTCGCACTCTGATGTAGAATCGACCAGCTGGCAATACAAGGTAAAGGATAGTGATCTTTTGGACATGCTTTATTGAGGTCTTTGAAATCGATGCACATCCTCCAGCTGCCATTGCTCTTTACCACCATCACCGCGTTTGACAGCCACTCAGAATATTGTATCTTCATAATGTGTCCTGCATCTAAAAGCCGCTTGATTTCTTCTCTTATAATTTTTTTCTTTTCCGGCCCAAACGATCTCTTCTTTTGCTTTATTGGCTTTGCCTTAGGATCCACATTCAGACAATGTACGGCTACGGATGGATCTACTCCCACCATATCTTCTGGAAAGAATGCAAACAAGTCAGCATTTCTTCTTAAGCATTCTATTATGGCCTCCTGTTGCTCAGTAGTCATCAACTTGCCCATTCTTGTGGCTGATCCCACCTTATCCAGATAGAGTTCAACCATCATCAACTCTTCTTCTACAGGTTGCATGCGCAGTCTCATGTCTTCTCCTATATCCTCCACGTTTTCTAATTTGCTTCGGGAGACTTGATCTGTTACCTGAGCTCTTTTACTGCTCTGTTTAGCTTGCTTGATGGATTTTACATATGATTCTCTTGACATCTCATGGTCTCACGCGACCTCTCCTACCAGCCCTTCTCGCTGTGCTGGAAACTTCATTTTCATGTGGTAAGTGGACACCACTACCTGAAAGTCATTCAAAGTTTGCCGTCTCAAAATAATGTTATATGCTGATGGTGTATCCACTACTAAGAACTTCACCATTCATGTGCTCGATGCCTCTCCACTTCCCAGGGTAACCTGAAGGATTACTTCTCCTTTTGGGTGGATTTCTCCTCCAGCGAAACCATACAACGCTGTATTCATCGGAGTTAATTCCGCATTAATTTGCATTTTCTTAAAGCAGTCCACGTTGGTTGCGCTACCCGTGTCTACAAAGATCCGAGCCACTCTCCAGTTAGCAACTTCCACACTAATGACTAGCGCATCACTGTGAGGTTCTGTACTAACCACATCATCAGGTCCAAAGGTAACATGCGCTTTCCCAACCACCTCTTCTCCTGGGAAAGAATCAACAACATCAATTTCCATGCCCATTGCGCCAGCTAACTCCTACACTTCTTTGCGCGGGCCAACTTTGGCAGCTCTCATTCGAGCTTTGCGAGCTCTCCCCAAATCACCCACGGTGTTATCTCCCATTATCATGTTGATATTTCCTCTCTTTTGCGGGGGTTCTTCTCTTCTAGGAGAGGCTTTCTCCCTTTGTTCCGGCTTTTTTGCCTCAGGTTCTTTTCTTTTATAATTTTTCTCTCTTTCCTTTTTGACAATGGAGTAACGAATCATCCTTTTTTAACAACCGCTCAATGGCATCCTTCAGGTGCCTACATGAGTTAGTGTCATGGCCATAATCATTATAGTATTTGCAGTACAGATCAGATCTCGGGTTTCGGGGAGCTTCCTTATACGTGCTTGGAAATCTGAAGTGAGGGGACTTGGAAGCTGCTTCCATAACTTCTACTAAGGATGTATTGAGAGGTGCATATCTGTCAAATCTTTCCGGGATTCCCTTGGGCTTGAAACTTCCCTTGTCTCGATCACCTCTCGCAACAGGGGCTGACCTTCTCTCTGAGGTCTCTCTTTTGAACTTGGGAGATCCCTCTTTAGCTCACCTAGCTTCATGAGCTTCCTCCAGATTGACATACTTGTCAGCTCTCTGCAACAGCTCCTCAAAGCAAACAGGAGGTTTCTTGTTCAACGAGTCAAAAAATAGCCCTGGAGATAACCCTTGTATCAGCGCCTGTACATTCACGTCATCCGAGGCCAAAGGTACCTGCAACGCTTCGGCGTTGAAGCGTCCCACATATTGTCGTAAACTCTCACCAGATTTCTGTCTCAGCGCCATGAGCAAGGAGGACGTTTTAACATGCCTCCTTGCACTAGCAAATTGGTGTAAGAACATGGACTTGAATTCACTGAACGAGCTTATGCTACACGGAGGTAGCTGGGCAAACCACTGCTGAGCTATCTTCGATAAAGTGGTTAAGAAAACTCTACATTTCACCCCTTCAGTATATTGATGAAGCATTGCTCCATTCTCGAATCTCATTATATGCTCATGCGGATCTGTAGAGCCATCATACTCCAGCGTTAGCATTTTGAAATTTGCGGGCAGCTGGTCATCTCGAATATCTCTGGAGAAAGGAGATTAGTCATCTTTTATCCTGACAAATTTCTTGGGAGACTTCTTTGGTGAGGAGGCTTTTTTCTGGAGATCTTTAAGTTGTTGCTTAAGAGCTACAATCTCAGCGGCTGCAGCCTTATCTTGGGATTTGGATATACGCTCATCGCCTTCTGCATATTTTTTAACATGCAAAAAATAGCAAAGTATGAGTTAAAAATCACTATCTTAACCATCATTAATTCGTCTCACGCGCTTAACTAATCATTACGAACCATTTTCAGATTCAGTTTGAGGACTCTGTTGTCCTTCACTTTCATAATGCTCCTCGATTTCAGGCTCTTCCTGCAAACAATCACGAAACATTCAGGTTACAAACCATTGTATACTGCTCATGGGGAGCTTAGTCTTGCTATCAAAGGCATCTGTACCTCTCTCATCTTCTCTTTGGTTGCATTGCTAACTTTCTTATTATGACTTTCAGGTGAAACCATGACATTCGACACTGCTTGCTTTACTATGGCGCTAATTTGATCCATCGAGATCACACACGTGACGTTCGGCTACGGAGGGGTTTGAAACTCATCCCCTTGATCCTCTACTTCTTTGCGAGCTCTCTCCTTGTAAGGGCTCAAAGATTTGGATGACCCGTCTTTCTGAGGTGTGGTAAGCTTCTGGGCAATCATCTTCGATGCATCGTGATTTCTCTCATCACTATGCCCTTCTGGGGAGCTATCTTCTCGCATAGCCCCATCAAAGGGAGGTCCCAGATCTCGTACCACCGTGCCATCCATGGCTGTCAACACAGAATTGCTAATGGTCAGCTCACCATTAGATAGAATCATCAATATAACAAGCGTAAGTGTTCAACACTATATTTCTTTCAGATAAGCTATGACAAAGCTCTCCTTATGGTCAAAGGAACTAGAGAGCATGATCTATCACACTCCCCCCTTTTCTGTATCCCCCATTTTCACCTCTACTGAGGTCATACGAGACTCACTTCAGGAGTTTCACGTTTCTTACGTTTTCTTCTCTCATATCATGAGAGTTCTCAGAGTCCTTGCTTCAGGACCACCAGATTTCTGGCAATATTTTTTAGGAATGGATCCAAGCTCAGGATCCATATCCCTTTTTTTTTTTTTAAATGTTTGAGAAGACACCAAGGAAAATTAACGAGTTAAACCTGGTGTGAAACTTTAGGTATTTTGAACCAAATAGCTAGAAAGTTTTGAGAAAATGATAATGACACACATCCAAAAAGCTTTTGCATCTTTTACTTCCTTATGTCGAAATACAACAAATGAAGGACTAATTGCAAAGAAACCAGCAGATTCTAAGGGAATGAAAATTTTAAAGGAAACGCGAAACATGCTTCCCACAAACGGCGCCAGATGTTGTGTCCAAAAATTTGAGCTAACATTCCAACTCTACAAACAACATACCTCACATGAACAGAACCTCTGCTCACCTATTAGAATCATGCAAAAGGATGAAATTACGGCTCAAGCTCAGCGAATAGGCTTCTCCAACTTCCTGCAAAGAGAAAGGGTCCGGAGGTTTTTCCGGCAAACCCCCTCCAACGCTCAAGTCAGCTCTTAAACGGAGAGAAAATGGAGAGAAGAGTGCGTGAGTGTTTTTGGTGTGTGCGTGTGGTATTATGTCCTATAATGAGGAATGAGATGATATTTATATCTTAACCTGTAAGGGTATGTAGGTAAATAGACTAAAGATCTGCTGTCCACCTTTGACATGAACTCACACCATTGGTTGATATCTCTGACGTTCACCTGCCAAATCCATATTGCGACAGGTAAAGGTTGTATATGCTTTTTGAAGGTGTCTGGCCAAATGAGTCCTTTACTACGCCTTCAGAATAGCTTCCTCAGATGCTCCCTCACCAGCTCTCTCAACTTCGCATCTGACAAACCACCTTTATGTCTTCTGTAAGCGAATTAAAAATTCAGGTCTCGAAGAGACCTGCACTTGTTAGGTCACAACAGTTTTAGTGATAATCGTAGCATGTAGCTAATTGATGGAGTTATAGTGACGATAAAAACATGCGACTACACATTTGATTATTTAGTGACGATAAACATATGTGACTATATGATGATTTAAATTGGTGACTACATTAAGGAGTTTTAGTGGCAAATAATTCATATCGCTGAAACCATGAACTATAGTGACAAACAATCCTTGTGGCTATAAAGAGTGAAATATAGTGCCAACAAATTACCTTCACAAAATTATCATCTTCAGTGACAAGATCATCTCTCACTGTAATTTAACCTGCAGTGACGATATTTGTTCGTTGTCACTAATACTTTTAATGTCAAGACCTATAGTCGCAACACAGTGACGAAGGAAAAAGTCATCACTAAGTACTTATAGTGATGATTTTTACACATATAGTGACAAGCAGTGTCGTCACTAAAAGCCATTTTTCTTGTAGTGTCTATCCGCTTCAGCAGTAATTCCCATTTCCGCAGCAGCAAAATTTCCCTCAGCAGTATTCACAGCAGTTTCAGCAGAATCCACAACAGTTTCAGCAATACCAGCAGATTCCCATGCAACAAGGAAATTTCCAGCAGTAGCACTAGTATCAGAATGGACCCCAGCAGTATCCGAAGCAAACCCCTCAGAAACCATCAATAGAAGAGACGATGCAGTCTTTTATAGAGATGAGCAAGCAGAACATGGAGTCTCAGACAGCTACCATTAAGCGCCTTGAGACCACTGTTGTACAACTTTCTGGTAAGTTGAACCAGATTCAACAGCAACAACAGCCGGGGAAGCTTCATGGGCAAGGGTTGCAACCTCACCAAGCTCAAGCTATTACCGTCCTCCGCAGTGGAAACATGATTGATAATAAAGTAGAAATGCCTGTTGAGTAGCAACCTAATGAAAATTAACATGGAGGAGCAAGTCAAGGAGAAGCTTACACCAAGAGAGCAAGAGAAACTGCAAGATAAGGAGCCCCAGGTGAAGCTCCATAAGGCTACCAAGCCATATAGGCCACCGGTTCCATATCCCAATTTCTATAACATGTTGGCAAAGGTTAATGTGAACTTACCCCTGCTAGACGTAATCCAGAATGTTCCGACCTACGTGAAGTTCTTCAAAGAGTTGGCTTCCAAGAAAATGAAGTTTGAGGATAATGAAAAGATCCTTATGTCCGTGGTTGCAAACTCTATCATGCAACAGCCCCTACCGCCCAAGGAATGTGATCCAGGTAGTTTTATTATTAATATTACTTTGGGGAATGGTAAGGAAGTCTCGGGTATGCTAGATTTGGGGGTTGTGATTAATTTGATGCCTTACTCTATTTTTAAGCAATTAGAGTTAGGTATTTGAAACCCACTCGTATGTGTTTACAACTTGCAGATAGGTCTATTAGGTATCCTCGTGGAGCAGTTGAGGATATCTTGGTTAAGGTGGGGGGATTGATTGTCCCAGTTGATTTTGTTGTGCTAGAAATTGGTGAAGTGCATGAGAATGGGAAAGAGCATACCTTGTTTCTAGGAAGACAATTTATGGCTACTTCTAATACGTTGATTGATGTGAAAATAATAAAATAGACCGTATTAGGGGAGTCTGTGTCTTTTACTATGCATCATAGTCGTGCTATGCCATCATTGACTCTTACTAATGAATGTTCTTACATAGATGTTATTGATAGCTTGGTCGTGATGGTTTTTATGGAGCAATAAGATTTGTTGAGGTTTTTGCAGGGTCGGCGGATATGGAAGAATTTGCTCGGGAAACTGAGGACGGAGAAAGGGGATTCACAACTAAGTTCCCTATTGATGAGCCCATGGTACTTAAGGATACCATGAAGAATGAAAAACCAAAGTTGGAACTTAAGGAGCTCCCCAAAAACCTTAAGAATATGTTTCTGGAAGATGATGAGGGGAAGCCAGTGATCATATCTAGCGAGCTCACACATATGAGCAAGAGGCAGCTTTCATGGTTGTTTTGAGGAGAAACAAGTTGGCTTTTGGATGGAGCCTAGCCGACATTCGAGAAATAACTCCAGCTACGTGCATGCATAGGATCCACTTAGAGGAGAAGCGAGACCCAATAGTGATGGCCAAAAGAGATTAAACCCTGTTCTCATGGAGGTGGTGTACAAAGAACTCCTTAAGCTACTAGCAGAGGGAATTATTTTTCCTATTGCTAATAGTGAGTGGGTGAGTCCGGTGCACGTCGCTCCTAAAAAAGGTGGAATCAAGGTCATACTCAATGACCGAAATGAGTTGGTGCCGACTCGTCCTGTTATGGGTTGGCGCATGTGCATTAACTTTAGAATATTGAATGCTGCTACCAAAAAGGATTAGTTCCCTCTCCCTTTTATTGATCAAATGCTAGATAGATTGGCAGGGCATGAATTTTATTGTTTCCTTGGTGGTTTGTCAAGTTATTACCAGATAGCAATTGCGCCGGAAGATCAAGACAAGACGGTGTTCACCACTCCGTTTGGCACGTTTGGCTGCAAAAGGATGCCATTTGGGTTGTGCAATGCGCCAGGGACCTTCCAACGGTGCATGATGGCGATCTTCTCCGAGATGATAGGTAATTTTGTGGAAATTTTCATGGATGATTTTTCCGTGTTTGGTAAGTCTTTCGATGATTTTTTGGGAAAGATTGATTTAGTTTTGAAAAGATGCATTGAGAGTGGTTTAACTTTAAGTTGGGAAAAAAGTCACTTTATGGTGACGAATGGAATTGTGCTTGGTCATGTAGTGTCTAAAAATGGCATAGAGGTCGATAGGGCTAAAGTTGGAGTTATTGAAAAACTACCCCCTCCCATTGATGTGAGAGGTGTTAGAAGTTTCTTTGGTCATGTTGGTTTTTACCGGCGTTTCATTAAGGATTTCTCAAAGATTAGCCAACCTCCGTGTAGATTGCTTGCCCAAGATGTTCCCTTTCACTTTGATCATTCTTGTATGTATGCTTTTGAATTGTTAAAGTTGAAATTGAGTATTGCTCATCTTGTGGTTGCACCTGATTGGTTTATGCCGTTTGAAATAATGTGTGATGCTTCTAATTCTTCTGTAGGAGCAGTGCTTGACCAACGTGTGGATAAAATGTTGCGTGTGATTTATTATGCTAGTTTGACATTGAACAATGCTCAACTAAATTACACCACAACTGAAAAAGAATTGCTTACTGTGGTATTTGCTTTGGATAAATTTCGTGCTTACATTATTGGGTCTAAAGTAATTGTTCATAGTGATCATGCTGCTTTAAGATATTTGTTGACTAAAACGCATGCTAAACCACGTCTTATTCGCTGGATTTTGTTGTTACAAGAATTTGACGTGGAAATCTATTAATATATAAAAACAGAGTTTTAACGGCAACTTTTTACCGGCAAAATTCAAAATCAATTTACTCAAATTTCAAACTGCTAAAATTTCTGCTGAAATCCTAATTTTTCGTAGCAATTACACAGAAAATACATTCAACAAAAACATAAAGGAATAAACCGACCCACTAACAAAAAAAGTGACCACTACTCGAACTATTTTTTTTAATTTATTTATTAAAATTTAACCCACTAGTTCTTCAATTGCTGATATATGTGTCAAAACAACAAAAACACAACAAAATTAATAGGAAAAACTCATTACATATAAAAATAAAAAATCAAATAAACAATCCACTAAATAAAATTACATCCACGTTGCACAACCGCAATAGCTATAAAACACGTATCACAATAAAAGAAACTACCTACTTCACAATATATATACAATTTCTACATTCAAAACAAAGCCCTAATTTGCTGTCAAAATATTGCTCTCTTACTGTTCCTGAAAATGGCACCACTGTTTGAGATGATACGCCAGCTGCAAAATGGAAAAAAGCTAATTTGCAATGAAGATGAGGCTGACCTATAGCTACAATATCACTCGCTTCGACAGTGATGAAGTCTACACTAATGAGTGCATCTTTGAAGACTATGAGGTAGAATAAAATTTTAACTTCAAATTCTATTTCCATTAATGCATAATTTGAAATAAGTACTTTACTAAAAATACTTTATGTACAGGGAAACCAAATCCATGCTACCGTTCAAGAGTTGGAAGTATCAACATTGATGCCTCTACTTCAACATGGAAAACTCTTTTGCATTCTCAAATATGTAGTTGTTGATAACAGTGTCAATTCTAAGACGACATAATGCAAGCACAGAATTTTAATGTTCAAGCACCCACGTCTCACTGAGGTGGAAGATGACACGTTTCCACCAGAAAAAAAAGTTTAACCTCAAGGCATTTGAAGAAATTGCAGCCATACAAGACATGGAGAAATCTACATTGCTTGGTAACTACAAAAACTTACTAAATAGCACGTGAAATATTAATTTAGATTTATATATATGTTTGTACAAATGTTCAATTTATATTTATTTTTGCGTAAATGTGATGGGAGTTGTAGAGAAAAGCTATTCACCAGAAATAAAACATATCAGAGGCAAACCAACAAAGCTGATGGAGATGACGATTGAAAATCTCGAGTAAATTTTTTATCTTCAATAAACTTTTAATGTCAAAAAGGTTGATTTTTTTAAGCCATTTTTATTTACTATTTTAGGGGAAAGACTTTGTGGTGTACTTTATGGGGTAATTATGCTGAAACAATGGATGCTTATCTTTCTACTGAACCTAAGGCTCCTGTTGGAATGATAATCAAATTTGGCCGCCGATCTATGTTCAAAGGTACAACTATGCATATTTCATACTATTTTACTATAAAACTTATGTTTGTAATGAATATATCTTAATATATTTTGCAGGAAAATTGAGGATTTCGACCACGTATCATGCAAGTGAGATAGTTTTTGACCAAAAAACTCCAGAAATTAAAGAAATGATTGAAAAGTAAGATTTCTTTGGTAATCAAACATTATTTAAAACAATTTATAATACTAACAGATTTTACAATTCAAGATTCGGCCAATCAAACAACAAAAGATCACCTACACTAAAGCAACTCACTTCTCCAGCCATAAGCACAATTGAAGATGAAATCAATGAAGGACTTGCAACAATAAAAATGATTTCTGAACTACCTATTGCTAAGGTATAAAACAAAATTGAATATTTATTTTTTTATTTTTTTTAAGTCTACAAAAATACTCAATTTCATTTAATGAATTATCTGTTCAGGATGGCACTTTCTGGATTTATGGAGAAATATTTGAAGTGAAAACTATTGGGGCATGGTGTTATCTTGCTTGCAACAAATGGTTGCTAAACTGAAGAAAGATGATGAATTATTTTTCTGCGAGAAATTTCAGAGTTTTGATTTGCAGGGGAGAAAGAGGTAAATTATTTAAATATTTTACAAAAACACAATATCAACAACTAATATATATTGAAAAACAGGTACAGACTTAGAGTTAATATTGATGATGACTCTGGTGTGCTGATTTTATACTATGGGACAGAAAATGCATGCAACTAATAGGAAAGTTAGCAAATGAATTAAGTCTAGTAAGTATAATTGATTCTCTATCATTCTATATTGGATTTATTATAATGTTCATCTATTAATTTATTATCAATTTCCTGTTATGTTCATTTTCTAGGAGGCTCAAGATTGTGTGATGCCATTTGAAATAGAGTTTATAACTAGCAAAATAGCCCTATTTAAGATAATTATCAAGCCTAATGAAACTAAAAGTAATGAAGGCGCATACCCAGTGACAAAAGTAAATTCGGATCCCACGATGATTGAAAAGTATTGCGGACCACATCCTATAAATGAGCCTGAAAAAACAGATTGTCATGACATTGAAAAGGAAAAAATATTTGAATGAAGTTATTTCATGATTATTTTTAACATGTAAATACTTAGTATAATGATTATAATTCAAACATTTGTTATTATACATTATAAAAAAATAATTTTTAGCTCAAGGTTTCAGCAAGTAATGAAGAATCAGACATACCATCAGAAACTATGGACTTGACTAGAGATTCAGAGACCAAATGACTCATTGAAGAAGAAGCCCCAACTGTGATGAACAAAAAAAACAAAAGAGTCACCATCAAGCAAGAGAAGATTTGAGTAGATTAGTTTAGAAGTACTGCAGCTTATTTGAATTTCAATTGAATTTAAGTAATTTAATTAGTAGATTTGAATTTATGCAATTTTTATTAGGATTTGATGTTTTAGTAAGTAGGATATCAAATTATGCATTTGATATTAGGATTTGCAGTATTTCAATTGGTAGGTGATGGTCCCGATACGAGTTCTGGTGTATGGGGGGGGGGGGAATACACCAGATAAAACTTTTTAAGACAACCCCCTAAAATTAACACAACCGAGTGATGCAACTCAGTTGGAATCACAACCGAGTAAGAAACACTCAGTTGGATGTGAAGTGTTGTGCGGAATGTGGTGGAAATTAACTCGTATAAAATCAACTCACGCTAAAGTGCACGGTTGGTCAATAACCAAGACAGTTGGTATGAAAGAATGCAGTTTGTATGCAGGTTAGTTAGTCAGTTGAATATGCAATAAGATAACTGAAAATAAACACAACACACAAGATTTAACGTGGTTCGGAGAGAACTCCTACGTCCATGGGGAGTTGTGAGTCCACACAACTCAGTCCAAGTTCTTCTGGACAAACCACAAAGCTTACGCGGGCTTTGCAACAGTTGAGATAAGTTTACGGGTACTTATCAACCTTACAGATTAGTTTACGGATACTAATCAACCTATCTACTCAGTTACGGGAAGAGTAGGATCCTAAAACCTTTTCAGGTGAAAGAAGGGGAGGGGTTCCAACTAATTAGCTCGAACAAGAAGTGAGCTAAGATCTAATACTCTACGAACTCTCAACAAGTGATGTTGTCAAGGTTGGATCAAAAAGTACAAGGACAGAAACTAACTCTCTAGAACTCTCAACTAATGATGTTCTAAGAGGTTTTGCTTGAGTGCAGAATGAAGTTGTTCTTTCGCTTGAATATCTCTTATCACTTGTCTGTCTCGTATTCCCGTTATCATGGTGAATGAATGAAGGCCTCTATTTATAGGCGGAGAGAATCAACTAGCCGTTGGAAGAGCTGTTGATCTCTGTTCTTTGAAAGCGATGGCTTGTCTCTCATTTCTGCAGACTTTCCGGATTTGGCAACTGCATGCTTCTGCTTTCCATCTGAGACAGCCTTGTGTTGGGCCAAATGAGGTAATAACAGAGAGTCAAACCTTCACGTGACTTCCTTATTTGAAATTCAAATCTTAACCGTTGACCTCCAACATTTGATGGTTGGTTGAGTCGTCTGATCTTTATCTGATTGGTCTTCAGCTGATGTTCTATCTGAATGCTTTTGCCTGAGTAAGAACATGTGAACTCTCAGCTGACTTTGAACTTCAAGCTGTTGCTCTAACTGATTGAGTCTACAACTGATGTTCCATCTTGAATGCTCAGTTGTCCTTGTTGTGTCTAATCAGTTGGGTTTGAACGCTCAGATGACTTTCTTCCATCTGATGTTCTCTTACAACTTCTTCCTTTGAATACTTGGTTGACTTTTGCATCTTGCCACTTGAATGCTCATCTGATGAGCGCTCAGTTGTCTTCCTCACAACTGATGTTCTATCCGAGTGAAGCATTGTTGCCGTCTTCAGCTGGAGTCCTGTAAAGATAAAATCTTAACAATGCTCAAACAGCGAGCCTAACTGCTAACATTAGGATCTGGCAACATCTACTCGGTTGGGGTCAGTTGGTTTTGGAATCAATCAAAACTTTAATAAATTTCCCAACAATTTCCCCCTTTTTGATGATGCCAAAACCCTTACAGATCAACACTCTAAAACTTTAAAACCCTTATAAAAATCTTACAAGGCAAACTGATCTAAATCCTACTGACCTATCCAAAATCTCAGCTAAAATTCTGGACAGTCTATAAGATTAAAACATCAAAGGGTTAGCACAGTTATAACATAATATTGAAATAACTTTGCGATTCAAAGCTTGGACAATGAGAGATTGTACGTCAAGTTGAATCGTATAACTGAATAGTTTTTATTACAACTGATGGTTACAAAGATAAGCAAAAAAGACAAAAGTTACATCAGTTGCTCAAAAACTAACTGAGCTAAAATTGAAGCCCATATTTGCTAAAAATTCTAACAAAAATCTCTCTCATTTCAGCTGACTCCTTTGAGATGTCCACCCCGTGCTCTTTGCAGACTTGCCTTGCCTCGGCTGCAATCTTTGTTCTATTGGGGGTGCGAGAGTCTGGAAGGAATGGAGGCTGATAAGTTACCCTCTTAGGGACCGAAACTGTGTTCAAGTCCAGTTTTGCTTCAATCATAGCACGCCTGAACTGGCTGAACATGCCCGGGTCCCCAGTGTGCAGCTCGGTCAACGCTTCCTTAAACGCTTTCCTCGGATCGTCAGTTGCGTAAACCTTCCTGTAGTAGAAGTCATTTACGAACTCCTGCTTGAAAAGCTCTCATTCCTCGTTCCACTCGGTTGGCATCCATTTGTCGACATGCCTAAACAGACTTTGGACCTTCACCTTCCCTGGCAACCTCTGCTGTCTCAGCCAAGCTTCAGCCTTGACTTGATGTTTATCAATTCAGCGACGGCTGCGGGAGGCAATGTTTCGGTCCAAGTTCTTGGTTATCTTGTCCAGCTCCTCCTCAAACTGGTTGACCCTTCGAGCTTGGCTGGCAGCGAACTTCCTGATCCAGCTCGGATTCATATAATCTTTTTCTGCAACATCCATAGCCTTGGCAGCTGCAATATACTCTTCGGTTGTGATACCGTCGAGTTCCGAATCAAGCTCGGCTGCGATCTCGGCTATGGAGTTGTACGAAACTCCAAACTTCTCCACCAGCTCCAAGTCTTTTGTCATTTCAGCTCCACCAACTTCGGTTGACTTGGGAGCGGACTTCTTCGTCTTCTTCCTTAGCTGAGATTTTGCTGCAGCTGGCATCGCTTCCTCGGCTTGGGTCTCTTCTTCTTCCTGCATCTCAACATCCACCTCTTTATCTTCACCATTTTTGGCATCAGCAACAAGGCTTGCTACTGATACATCCAGAGAGGTAAGCTGTTGTTCGGCTTGTTGAGTGCGGTTGAAGAGTTCATCGACCGCGCACTCGATTTCCACCTTCTTCGCCAGTTCGGAGTCATGGCGCTCTTGTTCGACTTTCCTCAATCCAGCAAGTGTTTTAGTTACCTCAGTTTGGAAAGCGACGAACTCAGCCCATCTTGACTCGAACCGGGACTCCCATTCTTCATCCTGTGTCTGTTGGGATTTAGCAAGGTTGGAGTCAGACAAGGATTGGAAAATGTTCAGCTCAGACTTCATCTCCAGAACAGTTGTCTTCAAATCCGAAATGTCTTGGCTGGAGGAGGAGGAGAATTCATCCAGCTTTATCTTCAGTGAGGCATTCTCCTCCACCAGTTGCTTGTTCTTCTCTTCTTGCGCTTCCAACATCCTCAGCTGATCGTCTTTGTATTGCTAGAAGTTTGGCAAGCAATTCTGTCCTCAGCTGGTTCACCCTCTCAGCTATCAGCTCACAGATTTCTTCATATGAGGGAGCTCGCTGATCAGCTGGAGGGGCTTGTTCAATCATGGCTAGTGGCTCAATTGTAACCATGGCTTGTCGGTTGGCCAGGTACAGTTTCAGCTCTTCTTCTTCATCCTTCGCTGCGGCGGCGCCTGCATCCAGATCATTTAGGAACTCAGCTGACTTGACGAGCATGTTGTCGAGGAATTCAACGCAGTCTTGTCCAGCTGTTTCCCTTGTATCAGTGCCTTCTACTTTGTTGAGGTCCAGACGACGCGTCAGCAGGGCCACCTTGTTGTTGTAGGCCACTTCCAGGTTTGTATAGTTAAAATAATCTCAGATGTGAGACTCATCCGCCTTCAGTCTGTCCCAGATGTGCACCCTGATTGTGGAAACAGTAGGCCACCTTGCCTTCGTGTTCCAACGCGACTGCCTGGCAGTCAGCTTCATCGTCTATTGGGGAGGGGGATAGATCATATGCTAACGGTTCAAATGTTTCATCAATGTTGGCCAAAGAATCGGTCACAACATTGGCATCGAGCTGGGAGCTCGGAATATCAGATTTAGTGGGGAGGGGGGTTTCAATCGGTTCTTCAACATTGGCCGAAGGAGTGGTCACAATGTTGGCATCGAGCAATGAGCTCGGAACATTTGGCTGTGGTTCGGTTGAGAGAGCAAGAGGCTCTGGGGGCGGTACGGCATCAACTCCTGGCGTGGGGGAGGTTGGAACGTCTTCAATATCCTCAGAGGAGGAAGAAGCATCCGATGTCACGTCCGTCTCCATCCCTTCCGCCTAATCAGTTCCAGCAATGCGAGGGATGATCTTGAAGGCAGCGGCCTCAGCTGAGTGGCTTGACTCGGATGCCTCCTCAGCTGGTGCCGTCTCAACTGGCGCTTCCACAGCTGGCACCTCCTCCTCAGCTGACGCATCCACAACTGGCACCTCAGCTGTCTCCTCAGCACGCTCCTCAGCCGGCTCCTCAGTTGGCACCTCAACCGTCTTCTTGAACCTCACCATCAGCTTCTTCTGGGCAGGTTCCGCCTCCTTTTCTTTTTCCGACTCAGCCCTACGTCGGCATGCAGCTTTGGATTTTGTAGGGCGACTGACAGCTGGTACCTCCTCAGCTGTGGGTTCAGTAGTCTTCCCAGCATCTTTCTTTTCCTTAGGAGTATATACACTCCTAATCACCTCCTGCGCCTTCTTCGCTGTTGGGAACAGCATCAACCTCTTCACTGGGGTCTCTTCGCAATCCTCCCAGACGATATTCCGACCCTCGGTTGCGATCAAGATAAGAGCTGAGATCTTGCAACCGAAGTTGAGCGTCCCCTTGACACTCAACAGTCTCTCCCCTGAGTCGGTTGTGGTCTCGGAGATCTTCTGCTTCTCCAGGATCAACTGGTTCAGAAAATATTGGAACCAGTTGATCTCGTGTTTGTGCTCCAATGCCATCAACTGTTTCAGCTTTGGTCGGCTGATGTCGCCGAATGCTCCGCTGTAGCCGAACACGACTTTTGACACAACATCGAACAGGAGTCGATGTTCGGGCTTCAATTTCGTTCTTTGCATATTGCTCTTCAACCTCTCCGGCGTGATCAGAGCATTCTCCAGAAACTCATCAGCTTGCTCGTCGGTAATGTTTTCAATGAAGTCCGTGGCGGTGTGGTTTACTGGAATGACGTGGCGAAGGACGTCGGAAACTGCGATGGGGAAAGACACACGGCGAATAGTTCTAGCTGGAACGTCGTGTTGCTGACAGGAGACCTCCGTTGTAACTCCTTCTCTGCAGTCGATGGACGACTGCAGATTAACATAAAATTCACCGACCTGGCGCCTGAGCAGGTGGGTGGGGTAGAGCTTCGTCCATTCCAAGAGCCCGTTCTCCCTGAGAGTATTTGCAAGGGGAGCCAACACCGGCTACTCCAATTCGTCATCGGAAAGAATCTGCTCGAAGTGAATCTTCAAAACGAGCAGGTCGAACGATTCTTCATACGAGGTGGGGACAAGAGAGGGTTCGGAAGAAGCCATTTTCTTGCTTTTGGGAGCCATTTAAGCTCACTGCAAAGGTATATATAAGAGGGAAGGAAAATCTTTGCAGAAAACGGTTAGACAAAATCTGAGAAGATGATGAATAGTAACTGCAGATAAACACGAATGAAGAAGGTAAGAGATCACTTCCTGATTTTTCGCCTTTTATAGGTTTTTGACTCGGTAGAGATCGACGGCTGGGGTTGAATGGCGCGAATCCATCAACGGCTGTGATTACGCGACTGTTGACTTGCTTTGACTTGACGTCATGAACCGAGTTCCAACCAGCGCGTGAGAAGGTGTACAGTTTTTCTTATCAGCCCAGTCGCACTATAAAGTAGGCTATTGATGTTCAGCCGTACTTTAAATTTAATGCGACGTGATGGCTATTTTAATGTAACTGACTTGCTCAGGAATGTTTGAATTTATTTCAAACATTCTCACTTAAGAACATAACACCTTCAGCCATAAATGTTACCTGCCAACTGATGTCGGAATCAGCTGTGTTCCCATGTTGCGGCATACCATCAGCTGACTCGAGTTCGTCTGTTCAGCTGACGTCTGATCCAATGTTGCAGCATACCATCAGCTGACTCGAGTTCGTCTGTTCAGTTGACGTCTGATGTCTTCGGTTGGCAATCCGCATCCAAGATTCCCCCTTCATTTGAGCTTCCCCCTCAGATGGATATCTATCTCTTCACCTCAGCTGGTTTCTCATCTGATGGATCTAACAATCCAAGTAGATCACATAACATCTTGAACCGAGCTTCGACTAGAGGTTTGGTGAAGATATCAGCTCTTTGAATCTCAGTTGGAATTTTCTCCATGGATACGTCCTTCTTCTCAATATGATCTCGGATGAAATGATGTCGGATGTCAATGTGCTTCGTCTGAGAGTGATGAACAGGGTTCAAAGAGATAGCAAGGGCACTAGAGCTATCACAATGAATGGGAACCTGTCCAGTTGCAACTTCATAGTCTCTTAGCTGTTGCTTGAGCCACAACACTTGCATGCAGCAGCTACCGGCAGCCATATACTCTGACTCGGTTGTAGAAGTGGCAACACATGCTTGTTTCTTGGAGAACCACGAAACTAGCTTGCTTCCCATGAACTGACAGTGTCCAGATGTGGACTTCCTGTCCAACCGATCTCTGGCTAGATCTGCATCTGAGTATCCGGTCAGTTGGATGTTGTCGTCGGTTGGATACCACAACCCAACATTTACAGTTCCCTTCAGATATTTGATGATGTTCTTTGCTGCCAACATGTGAGCTTCTCTCGGTTGAACTTGGAATCGAGCGCACACTCCAACCGCATAAGATATGTCTGGCCGACTGGCGGTTAGATAAAGCAAAGAACCGATGATCCCTCTATACTTGCTGGCATCCACGAGCTTTCCCTCAGTTCCAGATTCAATCTTCCAGTTATTATTCATCGGGATCCTTGTGGTCTTACTTGTCTGCAATTCGAACTTAGTGATGAGCTCCTTTGTATACTTGGACTGATTGATGAAAATCCCTTCTGGTGACTGCTTCACTTGTAGTCCAAGAAAATAATTCATCTCGCCCATCATCAACATCTCGAACTTCTCCTTCATGAGATTTGAAAATTTTTCACACAGTTCCTCCGACTTAGAACCGAATATGATGTCGTCGACGTAGATTTACACAACAAGTATATCTTCTCCAACTTTGATGGTGAACAGGGTTTTGTCAACTGACCCTCATTTGAACCCCGAGTTCAGAAGAAAACCACAAAGAGTGTCATACCAAGCCCAGGGAGCTTGCTTTAATCCATAGATTGATTTCTTCAACTTGTACACTCTTCCAAGTCCAGTCTCAAAACCGGGAGGCTATTCAACATATACATCTTCCTTGATATCTCCGTTGAGGAAGGCACACTTCACATCCATCTAATAGACCTTGAACTTGTGAAATGCAGCATAGGCTAGAAAGATTCGGATGGCTTCCAGCCTTGCAACTGGTGCGAAGGAGTCCTCGAAATCGATTCCTTCTTGTTGGCAATATCCCTGAGCTACCAACCTTACCTTATTCCTCACGATGAATCCAATGGCGTCTTTCTTGTTTTTGAAAATCCATTTTAATCCAATGACTTTGACACCATTTGGTCTATCTACCAACTCCCATACACAGTTGCGTAGAAATTCATTTAGTTCTTCTTGCATGGCTGTTGTCCAGTTAACACAGTTAAGAGCTTCCACAACATTCTTCGGTTCTGGTACATCAGCTACAAAGCAAGAAATCATGGCAACATCTCCAGCTTGCTCGAACTCCTCAAGAACTACCAACTCCTCAGCATATTGGGCATAAGTGTTAGAGTCTTCCTCAGTCGAATCTGGATTTGCAACTCTGCTCCTTGTACGCACACCTTCGGTTGGATCTCCGATGATGTTGTCAGTGGAATGATCTTCATACCATCTTCTGTTGCGTCTTCCTTCTTCTTCCAACTGTGGCTGTTCCATGATCTGATCTGTGGGAGATGCTGGACTCTTCTGAGCTGGTGATTTATCAGTTGTTGAGTCTGGATCTTCAACATTGATAACATTTTGAATCGGGCTCGGTTGGGCTTCGGATGCTGATGCAGTTGGAGAGGCATCAGCTGGAGTTCCCCCTTGAGATGAGCTGGGGTCCTTGCATTCATCTTCAGAGAAGTATGGATCATCATCCTCAGTTGCCCGTACCAATGGTTCAGCTAGATTCTTTTGCCTTAGAATCTGAGATCTTGTGAGAGCTGGTGGAACGTGTGGATCAGCCTGTTGTCCTTTAGCCTGTTCCCTGCACTCAAAAGTAGATTCATCAAAACTAACATGAGGTGTTATCTCCACAACACGAGAGTTGTTGTTGAAAACTCTATAAGCCTTAATCCGAGCAGCATATCCAAGAAATATGGCTTTCGAAGCCTTGGCATCAAAAGTTTTCAACTGAGTCTTCCCATTGTTGTGAATATAACACTTAGAACCAAAAACGCGAAAATATGAAATATCAGGCTTCCTGCGTCTCCATTGCTCGTATGGTGTCTTTCCCAACCGCTTGGTTAGAAGAGACCGGTTCTGGGTGTAACATGCTGTGTTGATGGCCTCAGCCCAAAATCTCTTTGGCAGAGCTGAGCTTGTCAACATGGATGTAGTTGCATCCTTTAGCGTTCGGTTCCTTCACTCAGCTACTCCATTCTGTTGCGGAGTACGCGCAGCTGATGTTTGATGAGTAATTTCATGCTTCTCGCAGTACTCGATGATGGTTTCATTTAGAAACTCGGTTCCACGATCTGATCGGATAGAAATGATTTTCATCTCTTGTTGGTTCGATATCCGATCCATCAACTTGGGTAGCTCATCTCGGGTTTCACTTTTGTGTCGCATGAAAATGGTCCACGTGTATCTGTAGAAATCATCAGTTACAACAAGGGTATACTCGTTGCCATTCATGCTCTTTGGTGTGACTGGCCCAAAGAGATCCATGTGGATCAGCTGTAACACTCAGTCGGTTGAGGGAGTTGTCTTCAACCGGAAGGAGGATCTAGCGAGCTTTCCCAACTGGCATGCACTGCAGATATGTATTGTTGAAAACACTCAGTTTGGTATGCCTTTTGCATGTTCTTGTCTGGCAAGTCGGTTCATAGTCTTGAAGTTCAGATGGTTGAGCCATTTGTGCCACAGCCAGCTCACATCTGAACTGCTCTTTGATAACAGGCAGGTGTCATGAGGACTACTGTTCCAGTCAGCATAGTAAACATTTCCGGTTGGCGATCGATTTCCCAACAATATGACCTGCTTTGATCTGACATTTTTAACCCTGCACCCCTGTGCATCAAACTTGACAGAGAAACCATTATCACAGAATTGGCTGATGGAGAG
The DNA here is from genome assembly GCA_029490685.1 of Schizonepeta tenuifolia. Taxonomy (NCBI): domain Eukaryota; kingdom Viridiplantae; phylum Streptophyta; class Magnoliopsida; order Lamiales; family Lamiaceae; genus Schizonepeta; species Schizonepeta tenuifolia. Next base: position 16,845,109 of record CM055955.1, on the reverse strand, counting down.
CAAGTTATGCTTCAATCCATCAACATATGAAACATTAGAAATTGAAACGTGATTAGTTTCAAGGGTACCGTAACCTCTGGTGTGACCTTTTGAGTTGTCACCAAAGGTAACTGAGGGTCCTTCTTTCTCCACGAAACTCCCAAGCAAATCCTTCAGATTTGTCATGTGTTTTGAACATCCACTATCCATCACCCACAGGGTTCGTGATGCTTATTCTTCCTCAGCTGTTTCTCCTGTACCTGCAAGGAGAAACTCGCTTAGGTCCCCAATTTCAGTTGGGTCCTGGAGGGTTAGAACCAGTTCCCCCTTGAACTGTGGGTCGTTTTTCCCTGTATACTTGGATAGATTTATCATTCCAGATCACTTTTCCTTCATCATCAACTATAACAACACCTCGGTTATACTCGGTTATCCTTAGGCTTGTTGTTAGCAGTGAGCTTTCAGAGGAGAGGCTTTCCCCCTGTTTTGATGGCGGTTTTTATCCTGTTGGATTCGTTGTTGAGGTCGGACGCCTTGTTGGAATCTTTGTGGCTGATTCTGATTCCAACTCCCTGAATGTTGTCTATAGTTGTTCATGCCCTGTTGGTGGTTCATGTTGTGGCATGAATATCTCCAGCTGTTCGACCTGTTCCTTATCGGTTGACTCGGTTGGAACCTTTGGTTAAACTGATGATGGAACCGCTGTTGATTCAGATGGTTGGATCCTTGTCGGTTCTGCAGTCGGTTCCATTCTTTCTGATGTTGACTCTGAGGTTGATTCAGAGGTCGGTTCTGGTTCTGAGTTCGGTTTCGATTGTGTCTCCGACACCTCTGATTCCTCTTCTGACTTTTGGAACATTCCCCCTCGATTGATGTCCCAACCGATGGAACGTTCTGTCCTCCATCTACTCCTCTTTTTCCCTTCTCAATTGTGGTTCCCTTGGTCGGTTGAGCTTGCTGAGAGGTGGAGGTTGGATTACTTTAGGGAGATTCAGGTTCAACTGTGTTAGGTTCGACATCCTTGACTTCCACAGCTTTGATGAAGGTCGCTGGAGGGATTCCAGTATCCTTGATCACATCATAACCGAGTCCTGACACGTCATCTATCTGTCGGCTGTAATTGATGAGATTCTCGATGATCTTAGATGACTGATATAGCTTAATTAAGTTATCCTTCTCAGTTTGCAACTCCTTGAGGAGGACAGCTATATGCTCGGTTTGTCCGTCTGACTTCTTTATCAGCTGGTCGATCTGAGTCTCTTGCTTTTTTAACTGATCTTGCTGCTCCTTGATCTGCTTTGTCAACTCCTCATCAGTTGGAGCATTAGTTCGGTTGACCGCATTCAGTTGACTTTTGAGATTATCCATCTCTTCAGTTTGACTCTTGATCAGATCGTCCTTTTCGGTTAAAGATTCTTCAAGTTTGGAGAACTGTTCTTGAAGACTCTTAAACTCAACCGATTGCTGATGTAGTTCCTCACTGAGTTCTTGAAAGTCACTCCAGGAGGGTTCCAACTCTTCACCCAGTGTTTCCTGCATGTTAGAAATATTGGAAGAATTCAAATTAGCAGGACTAGAGTGTACCTCAGTATCATCTTGGTCGGTTCCAAGTGCGATGAGGCATTGATCCTGACTGAAAGCGTTGTTGGTGGAAGTCAGCTCATCCTCATCTTCAGTGTCAGTGAAGATGTTCATGTCGTCAGCTGCTTTTTCTGCAACCATGGCCTTGTTCTTTCCAGCTTGCTTGGCCCTCAACGCTTCTCTCTCTTTCTTCGAGAGGTCTGGACAATCTGCTTTGAAATGTCCTTCCTTTCCGCATTCAAAGCAACCGTTGGTCACAGGCTTTGAGTTATCTCAAGTTCGGTTAGATTTGTAGAACCTCTTGTATTTTCCGAACCGAGTGTCCATGTCAGCTAGCTTCTTTGACAGGGCGGCTATGTTCTGTTGCATCTCTTCTCTGCTTGGCACCTTCGTAGCTGTGTCCGCTGATCTTGTTGGCCTTGATGTTCGCGGCTTTGAATAGTCAGCTCGGAGCGCTACTGACTTGGTGGCTGAACCAACATCCTTATGTCGACTCGTCTAAACCGATGACTGAGTTGACCTTCGTCTGTTCACCTTGTACTCATTTTCCTTCAGAATTGAGAACAATCTTTCAGTTCCCATCTCACCAAGGTCAGCTCGGCTCTCATGGATATTGGTGAAGGTATCCCACTCAGCTGGTAGAGCTTGTAATACTTTGAGGTTGATTTCTCTCAAAGTATATTTTCCTCTTCGGATGGACTAGATCCTTCTGATGATGTCCATGAACCGGAGCTCTAGCTGATCGATGGTTTCATCAGTTCTCAGGCAGAAGTTGTCGAAATCTTGACATGCATGCGAGAACTTGTTCTCCTTTGTCTTGTCGCTTCCTTCACTCAGCGATACCAAGATATCCCACATCTCTTTGGCGGTCTCACACTCCTCTATCCAAGGCAGATAATCTTGTCCAACTGTGGACATGATCGTGCTCTGAGCCCAGATGTCCAACTGGCTCACTTTGGCTTCCTCTGGAGTGTAGTCTTCTGGCTTCTTCTCCACTAACTCCACAGTTACATCCCCATCGTTGGGATTTGTAGGAGTGCGAGTGATTCTCTCTCTGATGATGATCGGTCCGGATGTCAGTACTTGTTGCATCCGATGATGCTTTGACAGTAAGATCTTCTTCATCCGAGTTCTCCAGGATGTATAGTTCACAACCGAGAACATGACCATGATCTTATCCTTGACATCTATCTGCACACTACAACAGAAGAAATATGCAAGCAAATATGCACTAGCGTGATAAAAAGATCTGTTCAGTTGACCACTGAAGAAAACACCTCGAATTCACACCTTGTGAAACAGAGTCAGCAGTCTTTTGAACCACTGCTCTGATACCACTTGATGGTTCCGATATGAGTTCTGGTGTATGGGGGGGGGGGGGGAATACACCAGATACAACTTTTTAAGACAACCCCCTAAAATTAACACAACCGAGTGATGCAACTCAGTTGGAATCACAACCGAGTAAGAAACACTCAGTTGGATGTGAAGTGCTGTGCGGAATGTGGTGGAAATTAACTCGTATAAAATCAACTCACGCTAAAGTGCACGGTTGGTCAATAACCAAGACAGTTGGTATGAAAGAATGCAGTTTGTATGCAGGTTAGTTAGTCAGTTGAATATGCAATAAGATAACTGAAAATAAACACAACACACAAGATTTAACGTGGTTCGAAGAGAACTCCTACGTCCACGGGGAGTTGTGAGTCCACACAACTCAGTCCAAGTTCTTCTGGACAAACCACAAAGCTTACGCGGGCTTTGCAACCGTTGAGATAAGTTTACGGGTACTTATCAACCTTACAGATTAGTTTACGGGTACTAATCAACCTATCTACTCAGTTACGGGAAGAGTAGGATCCTAAAACCTTTCAGGTGAAAGAATGGGAGGGGTTCCAACTAATTAGCTCGAATAAGAAGTGAGCTAAGATCTAACACTCTACGAACTCTCAACAAGTGATGTTGTCAAGTTTGGATCAAAAAGTACAAGGACAGAAACTAACTCTCTAGAACTCTCAACTAATGATGTTCTAAGAGGTTTTGCTTGAGTGCAGAATGAAGTTGTTCTTTCGCTTGAATATCTCTTCTCACTTGTATGTCTCGTATTCCCGTTATGATGGTGAATGAATGAAGGCCTCTATTTATAGGCGGAGAGAATCAACTAGCCGTTGGAAGAGCTGTTGATCTCTGTTCTTTGAAAGCGATGGCTTGTCTCTCATCTCTGTAGACTTTCCGGATTTGGCAACTGCATGCTTCTGCTTTCCATCTGAGACAGCCTTGTGTTGGGCCAAATGAGGTAATGACAGAGAGTCAAACCTTCACGTGACTTCCTTATTTGAAATTCAAATCTTAACCATTGACCTCCAACATTTGATGGTTGGTTGAGTCGTCTGATCTTTATCTGATTGGTCTTCAGCTGATGTTCTATCTGAATGCTTTTGTCTGAGTAAGAACATGTGAACTCTCAGCTGACTTTGAACTTCAAGCTGTTGCTCTAACTGATTGAGTCTACAACTGATGTTCCATCTTGAATGCTCAGTTGTCCTTGTTGTGTCTGATCAGTTGGGTTTGAACGCTCAGATGACTTTCTTCCATCTGATGTTCTCTTACAACTTCTTCCTTTGAATACTTGGTTGACTTTTGCATCTTGCCACTTGAATGCTCATCTGATGAACGCTCAGTTATCTTCCTCACAACTGATGTTCTATCCGAGTGAAACCTTGTTGTCGTCTTCAGCTGGAGTCCTGTAAAGATAAAATCTTAACAATGCTCAAACAGCGAGCCTAACTGCTAACATTAGGATCTGGCAACATCTACTCGGTTGGGGTCAGTTGGTTTTGGAATCAATCAAAACTTTAATAAATTTCCCAACAGTAGGTTTTGTAATTGATGTTTCAGTAATTAAATTTATGTTCCAAATTTTGTTCCTCATATTAAACTAAAATTTAATGCAAATTCAAATCTAACAAAAAAATATTAAAATTACATCAACCGAAAGATGTCAAACTTAAATTACACAAACTATAGACTAAATATGAATGAAAAAAAAATTAAAAGTATACCATTATCAGAAAATTGTTTAATTTTTATCCATGTCAGCATTAGATGCACAATTATAGTCTAAAAATGCATAAAATAAAAATATCATTTTTACAACTTTCAATAATAAATAATGAATTCTAACAACACATAACCACGTTTCAAATCTTTTCCAAGCAGTTACAATAATGAAAGTATGAGAAGTACGATAAGTACAATGAAAGCAGTTACATATTCCAAAAACAAGAATCAGTGATTTCCATTACACCATAAAGATTATTAAGCCGACCACAAATATTACGAGAAGGAATTGGTAAACACTATCCAAAGATTTGCTCAGGTCAGATTACTGTAAATTCTACATAATATCTTGAAAAAATTTATCTTCATTCAAAATTTAATACATGTTTAAATTCTGACTAGCGCTTTAAAGGAGAAAGCATGAAGAGAGGATAAGTTCTCTTATCAATCGAAGAATTCAGAACAGATAAAGACAAGTGCTGGTAATTCTATGATATATCTTTGAATTTCTTGTTTTACTTCAAATAGGATAGAGAACAGTCTAGGAAATCTGTTAAGAGTAATTACTTGGCACCTTGACAATTTGTCAGCCGAAAATGCTTGGAAATTTTTCAACTGGATATAGAATGAATCTGCATATAGTACTAGGCGGCCACTACCAAGTTTAGATATACAGCCCCTATGATTTACCAAGGAAATAAAGAATATAGAAAAATACAATATCTTTTAGCATAACATAAGGCTAGCACGAAAGACTTGCAAATTGTAAGATAAAAGAGTCAAGATTTAATATCTGTTCATAGAAAATAATAAGAAACTGAAGATCTATAGCACTGGCATGTTTTGAGAAACAGCTGAAGATTTAGCATCAGTGCCTTCAAAATAGATAAAAAAAAAAAACAATGGAAAATAAGAAAAAAATGCAGATCTATCAACGCAACATGTTTTAAAGAAACAACTGCAGATTAGCATCCTTGACTTCAAAAATTAATAAAAATACAAGAAAATAGAGAATGTAGGCATATAATACCAGATTTCTAAAGGCTATCACGTAAACACACAAACCTCAATAAAGAAGAAAATAGGAGAATAATGAGAGCATCATTGCAGTGAAAGATGTTAAAAACTAAGAAAGATATTTAGAATAAAATAGAAAAGAATGGAAGGTAAAGCTGTGTAAGGAGTGTTATAGCTGAAGTGAAGAGTGGTGTTGTAATGAGTCAGTGCCATTTTCAAAATGAAGTCGTAGTCGGACAACACCATCTATTTATATGTCATTTTAGGGTTCAATAGTTTACGTTATAACTCAACTGAAAATTAGGTCAAAATATTAATTTACATTATGGGCCTATATATATTTTTGGCTCATTGTTTTAATTTTAACCATGTGTGCTACAACACATTAATTATTTATATTACTACCCATTTGTAAGAGTTTGAGCCGTAGAAGTCAATCACCTTAACACAACTTCCTCTTTTGATCGGCCCATTAATATATACTATATTAATTTTTCTTTTCATTTTGTACTAAGGCAAAATTATTTTACCTTTATTTAATCTAAGAAATTGAGTTCTGTTGAATATATTATCGAAGGGTCTAATTGATATTAATTAATTTTAGAGTATATGGCTATGAATTTTAAGTAAGACACGTTCATATATAGGGGTATCTGGTTTAGGTGCATCAAGCCACTACAAATGTTTATATTGATGTACTTATATATTAAAAATATGTAAATTACAAATTATTTCCCAAGTTTGTTAACAGAGTTGTCTACAATTATTTTTTATTTTTAATAATTTTTTTATTATTTTTTTATGCAGATAACATAAGATGGATCACACACACAAAAAAAGCAAAACACCACAACAATGATTGTGAAATTCAAGATTCTCAATCTTCTTCATTGATTAATGATATACGTAAAGGTAACCATAAATTATTGGTACTCAAGTATTCATGATATACGTAATTTTATAGTTATATTACACATTTTATATAAATTGTAATATATATTCACATTATTGTAATGCAGTGTTTGGAATTACACTAAGGTATCCAATTAGAGATTTCACATTTGTGAATGAATGCGAAACACCACGTGAAAGAACCAGTCAACATGTGAATTTATCGATCTAACAAAAGACGAACCGTGTATCGATTTAACAGAGGAAGAATTATGTGACACACAATCGTCTACACTTGATGATACAGAAAATGATAACTTTATCCCGAATCTCATAGTGTATTATCTTTGTAACTTGTATACTATGAATTTTTTTTATTAAACTGTTTTAATTATAAATATATATATATATATATATATGCTTTTATAAACTGCGAGTTTCTTTACTATTATATATATAGATATATATTCAAATCCAAAATGCCTATTGTCAATAATGAGTTGCATTTTTTATTTTTTTGAACTATATGACAAATAAATTATGTATCACAACATATGAGAATTTGATGATTGCTACATGCTACTGCTAATTCATTTATTAACATATACTATTTATTAATGATTATACACATTCAATAACTTTATTTTGCCTCTTTTGTTTATAATTGTATTTATCACTATGTTTTTTAATTGAACAGAATATTGTGATCTTGGGGATCCTATTTGCCAATGTGAATTTTGTAATGCCAAATTTTGGTATGATGAAAGATTGGGAAAATGTTAGGATTCTGAAAATTCCAAATATTCATTATGTTGTCAAAGTGGCAAAATCAAATTGCCGAAAATGGGAAGACCTCCGGCTTTGTTGCAAAAGTTGCTTTGTGGGAGTAATGCAAAGAGTAAACATTTCCGTAATAATATTCGATCATACAATAGCATGTTTGAATTTACATCAATGGGAGGGAAGATAGATTTGAGTTTGAACAATGGTAGTTCGCCGCCAACATTCCGATTGCACGGTCAAAATTATCATTTGATTGGGGGTTTCACACCGTCTGAAAGTTCGACACCAAAGTTTGCTACTTTATATTTATGATACAGAAAATGAAGTTGCGAATAGGATGCGTTCTGTGAGGTAACTCTTATTTGCTTATAATATTTTTCACTACTATGTGCATTTTTTAATATTGTATTATTTTTTTTATATATATTTTTTTTTTATCAAAATATTATTTTTATATTTTTCATGTTTTATGGTATTCTTTATTCAGGCAAAAAAATAGCATAAACACTCTGCATGCTGAGATTGTTTCTAATTTGAAGACAATGCTAGATGAAAATAATGTGTTTGTAAAGACTTTTAGAATGGCAAAAGAGACAATTATTGATCATGGGCAAACTGATGTGAAAATAAAGCTTATAGGCAGAAGAAGTGGTGATGCTTGAACATATAATCTACCATCAGCGTCTGAAGTGGCAGCTTTGATTGTTGGTGATTTTGATGAATCTTTAGGAGTTAGAGATTTACTCATTGAAACTCGATCGGGCGAATTGAAGCGTATCAATGAGTTAAGTGCTGCTTATCTTGGTTTGCAATATCCATTGTTATTTCCATACGGGGAAGATGGTTATCGCGAAGATATTCCTTTGAATATAGTCAAACAATCTTCTGCGTCCAAAGCTCGAAAGAATGTTAGTATGAGAGAATATTTTGCTTATCGGTTGCATGAAAGAGAGTCTGAAGAAACAACCATTTTATCGTCTAAAAGGTTATTCCAACAGTTTGTGGTTGATGCATACACCATGGTTGAATCATCCAGATTGAAGTTTATACGTAAAAATCAGAAACAATTGAGATGTGATATGTATAAGGGTCTAGCAGATGCTCTTATAAGTGGGGAGACGAATCCAGCTAGCCAAGGAAATAGAGTCATACTACCATTCACTTTCACGGGGGGAGCTCGATACATGGTGCAAAGTTATCAAGATGCAATGGCTATATACAAATGGGCTGGACATCCTAATTTGTTTATCACATTTACATGCAATCCGAAATGGCCAGAGATATTAAGATATGTAGAAAGTCGAGGATAGAAGCCTGAAGATCGTCCAGATATTGTTTGTCAGGTTTTCAAAATAAAATTGGACAATCTGATTGATGATCTACGTAAAGGAAAAATATTTGGAAGTGTGAAAGCAGGTAATATTATAACCTTACTATGTCAAATTCTTAAATATTCTTATTGTATTTATATTCAATAAATTCTACATACACTAATATATTTTTTCTATTGTTGCAGTTGTATACACTATCGAATTTCAGAAGTGAGCACTCCCACATGCACATATTTTGCTCTTTCTCTCGGAAGAAGACAGGGATCCTTCACCAGAAAGAATCGACAAACTCATTTCAGCTAAAATACCAAACAAAGATTCAGATCCAAAGTATTATACAGCTGTACAAGATTTTATGCTTCATGGTCCATGTGGAGTTGCAAATCCAAGCTCGTCATGCATGATAGACGGTCGTTGTACAAAGTATTTTCCCAAAAAATATGTTGAGACAACGACCGTAGATGAAGATGGTTATCCAGTTTATAGGCGCAGAGACAATGGACGAACGATTCTGAAGAATGGTGTGCCTATGGACAATAGATATGTTGTTCCACACAATCGTTATCTTCTAATGAAGTATAGAGCACACATAAATGTGGAATGGTGCAATCAATCACGATCTATCAAATATTTGTTCAAATATATTAACAAAGGGCATGATCGTGTTACTGCATCTTTCTATAAGAGCACAGAGAATGAACATATGGGAAATAATGTCAATGAAGTAAACATGTATTATGACTGCAGATACATATCACCATGTGAGGCTGCTTGGCGAATATTTGGATTCGAAATCCAATATAGAAATCCCCCTGTTGAAAAATTGAGTTTTCACCTTCCGAATGAGCAAAATATTGTATTCTCAGATTCTGAGGCAATTGATGAAGTGTTGAATAAACCGACAATTGGAGAAATTATGTTCTTAAAATGGTTTAAGGCGAATGAGATATATCCAGAGGCGCGAGAGCTTACATACGCACAATTTTCAACGAAGTTTGTTTGGAAGCAGGATGAGAAGGAATGGAAATCAAGAAAAAAAAGATATTCAATTGGAAGAATATTTTATGTACCTCCCGGCAGTGGTGAAATGTATTATTTGAGATGTTTGCTCAACATAGTACGTGGACCTAAAAGCTATGAAGACATACGAACTGTTAATGGAGTTGTATACAGTTCATTCAAGGATGTGTGCTATACATATGGATTGTTGAGTGATGACAAAGAATACATTGATGCTATAAATGAAGCAAGTCATTGGGCATCTGCAATATCTTTCAGAATTTGTTCGTCACGTTATTGTCGCCAAATTCTTTAGGACGTGCAGAAGAAGTCTGGAACACATGCTGGAAATATTTATCCGATGATATCTTATATAATCAAAGGGCTTTGCTCAATCATCCAGGTAATATTTATTGTTATTTGTGAATTTTTTTTTAATAATTTCTAGATATGAACTATGTAGCTTTCAAAAAAAATTGCAGAACTACGACTGACTAAGGATCAAATTAAGAGTTATACTCTTGTGGAAATTGAGAAGCAATTGAGAAGTTTTGGTAGGAGTTTACGAGAATTTGAAGGTATTCCCTATCCGAGTGTTGAATTCTTTTTATTCCATGAAAATAGATTGATCAATGATGAAATGAGATATGATCGTAAAGCTCTTATGGAGGAACACAAAGTATTAATTTCTAAGCTCACGGATGAACAGCGTTGTGTTTATGATAGAGTTATGAATGTAGTACATTCAAGTTCAGGAGGAATGTTTTTTGTATATGGATATGGAGGTACTGGTAAAACTTTTGTATGGAAAACACTCTCTGCAGCTCTAAGATCGAAAGGAGAAATTGTTCTAAATGTTGCTTCAAGTGGTATTGCATCGTTGCTATTGCCAGGTGGAAGAACAGCTCATTCAAGATTCAAAATTCCTTTGAATGTTAATGAAGATTCCACTTGCAACATCAAACAAGGAAGTCCTCTTGCAGAACTTATTGTCAGATGCAAGCTTATTATTTGGGATGAGGCACCAATGATGCATAAATATTGTTTTGAAGCTTTAGATAGAAGTCTACGAGATATAATGCGCTTTGTCAATCCATCGAGTGCATACACCCCTTTCGGAGGCAAGACGGTTGTTTTTGGATGAGATTTCAGACAGATATTACCTGTTATTCCGAAGGGGAGTAGACAAGATATTGTTTTTGCAACAATAAATTCTTCATATCTCTAGAGAGATTGTAAGGTTTTACGGTTGACGAAAAACATGAGACTTCAAAACATGGGTTCCAATGAGAAAATGATGGAATAGGAGGAGTTTTCTAAATGGATTGCTGATATAGGTGATGGAATAATTGGAGGTCCAAACGATGGTCATGTCAGTATCGATATTCCTGAAGATATTTTGATAAAGTGGTCAGGGAATTCGATTGAATATATAGTGAACAGTAAATATCCATCTTATTGTACTGATAATGCAGACACGAGTTATCTACAAGAAAGAGCAATACTCGCACCAACTCTTAAAGTAGTTGACTCTATGAATCAGCACATGATTGATTTGAATAAGAGTGAAGGTTTGTTGTATAGAAGCTCTGATTCAATGTGTAGATCGGATTCCAATATTGATTTGTTGCAGCAAGTACACACTCCCGAATTCTTGAATAGCATCAAATGTTCGGGTGTTCCACATCATGAAGTATATCTGAAAGTTGGAACTCCGGTTATGTTGCTGAGAAATATTGACCATGCAAATGGATTGTGTAATGGCACTCGATTGATGATAACAAGGCTTGGTAAACATATTCTGAAAGCAAAAATTCTTATTGGACAAAATGCAGATCAAAAGGTATTGCTTCCAAGAATGTCTTTGACTCCGGCTGACACGGGATTGCCTTTCAAGTTTGAGCGACGTCAATTTCCTCTAATTGTATCTTATGCAATGACGATCAACAAAAGTCAAAGGCAATCACTTTCTCATGTTGGTTTATTCTTGCCAAGACCAGTTTTCACACACGGACAATTGTATGTTGCCATATCAAGAGTGCGAAGTCGTGAAGGTCTGAAAATTTTGATTTCTGACGAAGATAAGAATGGTGATAATACTACCACCAATGTTGTGTATAGGGAAGTATTCCAAAACGTATAGTCTTATGTATTTTCTTTTTATTTATTAGTTTGCAATTACTGATAGCTTAAATGACTTTTAAAAGCGATATATATTTTCTTTAGAAGAATTTTAAAATTCATATTACTTGCTTAACTTATTAATTTATTTTAATAGTTTCTGTGGTTTCCGTGCATTGCACGGGTGGCGTACTAGTTAAGGATATAAAAGGGAGTGAAAATTCTGTGGCTGATCTTTTGTCTAGATTGGAACATAATGTGGTTGAATCTGGTCATAGTGTTATTCCTGATTCTTTTCCTTTTGAGCATGCTTATGAACTTACATCTGTGCCTTGGTTTGCTGATATTGTGAATTATCTGGCTTGTAGAGAGTTTAGACCAAATCTAATATCCCAGGAGAGGAAAAAATTTCTTGCTATGTGTAGGCACTATTACTGGAAGACCTATATAAATTCAAGCCAGGCAAAGATGAGGTAATTAGAAGATGTGCACCAGTAGAGGAGCAACAACAAGTCCTGAGCTTGTGTCATGCTGCTCATTGTTACATTTTGGTGGACAAAAAACGGCTTATAAAGTCTTTCAATCTGGTTTATTATGGTCATCTATGTTTAAAGATGCACACACTTTTTACCTTGCATGTGATAGGTGTTAGAGGGTAGGAACTATTGGACGTAAGAATGAAATGCCTCTCACTAATATTCTAGTTGTGGAAATTTTTGATGTGTTGGGCATAGTTTTTATGGGTCCATTTTCTGTCTCTCATGGATATAAGTATATTTTTCTTGCTGTTGATTATGTGTTCAAGTAGGTGGAGGCAATTCCCACACAGACATGTGATGCTAATGTGGTGTTGAAGTTTGTGTAGGAAAACATTCTTTGCAAGTTTGGATTTCCAAAGGCTATTATTAGTGATGGTGGCAAACATTTCTGTAACAAGCTGTTTGCGAAGCTTATGAAAAAGAATGTTATCACACATAAGGTGGCCACACCTTACCACCCATAGACTTCCGGCCAACCTGAGACGAGCAACTGACAAATTAAAAGCATACATAACCGCCTTTAAAATAGTGTTCGGGATGAGTCCATATCGTCTTATCTATGGAAAGGTGTGTCACTTACCTATGGAGATCGAGCATAGAGCATATTGGGCCATTAAAGCCACAAATTACGATCACGACGCCGTAGTGAAGCAGCGCATGTTGCAAATGGAAGAATTAGATGAGTTACGCAATGAGGCGTATGAAAATGCCTGAATATACAAGGATAAGGTGAAACGGCTCCATGATCACTATATTTCTCACAAAAAGCTTCGCACGGGGATGAAAGTTCTTTTATTCAACTCTAGATTGAATTTATTCCCGGGCAAGCTAAAATCTTGATAGAGTGGCCCTTTTATCCTTAAAGAAGTCTTAAATCATGGAGCAGTGGTGTTGGGCAAGGAAAACACCAATGAAAGTTTCACCGTGAATGGTCATCGGGTGAAGCCATACTTGGAGCATAGTTCTTTGCTCGTTGTGGTGGAGTCTCAAGCCCTCCATGATCCGGCTTGTTAAGAAACCTCTTGTGTCGAGCTCTCGACCTTAACTAGAGTTCTTATTGGGAGGCAACCCATAGTTCTTTATCTATTCCATTTTCAATTTCTTTATTTTATTGTTTCTTCTCTTTTGTGGTTAATTGGTGTTCCTTCCCAATTATTATCGAACTGGTATAATTTTTCTTATTGGTGCAAGTTGTGAATGCTGCATATGGGAGTATTTGAGGTGGAGAATGCAGAGAATGTCACAGATGGACAGCACGATCGCTCATATTCCAGCGATCGCTCATGTTGTTTTTGGGTGTTTTTGCCGTAGATAAAGAGCGCGATCGCTAATATCTTAGCGATCGTTTATACTTATTATTGAGAGTTTTGTTGTAGATGAAGTGAATGCTCACTTAAATCCCAACGGCCGTTCATATTGCAATTTGGGAGGTTAACTGTGCATGGAAAGAACGGTCACTCATATTCCAACGACCAAAATATCTATATATATATATATATATATATATATATATATATATATATATACGCGGTAACCCTACCTCTAGCCGCCGCTCACCCCCATTCCTTCTTCCTTCTTTCTCACCTCCGCGGCCGCTCATTTAACTCCCAACGGCCTTTCTCACCAGCGACTTCACTGTCGTTGCTCAGGAATTTTCCAGCACAACGGCCTTCCACTATCGCCGCCGCTCACCTACACATAGCCCTTTCCAGCAGCGGTCGTTCCTTCCGCCTTAGCCGCCGCTCACTCGGCTCACTTCCCCGCTTCAGCCGCCGCTCACTTACATATACTTCTCTCCTACAATGGCCATTCTTGCTGCATTAGCTGCCACTAATATTTTCTCATTTTTTCCGCCCCAGTTTCCGCTTATATCACCCAACAGTCTTATCGTCGCCGCTCATTCTGAACTCGCTAGCTCCACCGTTGCGCATACCAGTATTCTCACAAGTTCATCGACATGGTTGTACCAAACAGATTGATCTGGTAATACAGGTCCATTTTCAGCATGACGAAACTGAACGCCATAATCGTGCTGCTCACTATGGTGCTCCATTTCAGCTGTATTCCGATGTGGCAGCTGAAATTTTTCAGCGCTTATCTCGAAAGGAATTTCCAGCTCCACGCACGATTGGATGGATTGAAGTTGAAACTTTTTGCTTACTCAGGTGAAACACCACTTGTCTTTGATGGGTTGGATAAATTTGTTGATATGTGCTTGTATAGCTTTTGCCCATTAGCATATGAATTTCTAGTGAGCTTGGAATTTACTCATAATTGGAGGTCTATGACGTGCATATTGATGAATAAGTCCTTTGAGGTCAAACCACAAATTATGAATCAAGTATTTAAATTTAATTTATCTGGGGTTAAAGAGTGACCGAAGGAGTTTGATTTGCATTGTGCGTGGTTTGAGATATCTGGTTTTAAGAATTGGGATATTATTGGAGTACCTGCAGGCCTCGTAATTGACCCTACTTTGACTATTTGTCATAAGTTTATAGCCTACAGTATTTCAGGAAAGGAGCAGGCCAACAAAGTGAATGCAGACGAGCTCTTTATGTTGCGGTCTGCTTATAAGGGGCAACAAGTCTGTCCAGTTTGGTTTCTTTGGTGAAACCTTCACAGAATTCAAAATAATGCAAAGGCCCGTCCTTCTTTGTCTCAATATGCTACCGGGCTTGCCAAACATTTCGAATTAACAGATAAGGATGGGGATCCCCCACAGTACACTCGCATGATGCAATGTGTTCTTATCCCTTTTTCCGAGTATCAAACTTTTGGATGTCGAGATGGTCGCTTAGTTGAGCATTCTGAACGCCGTATTGTTAAGAAATTCCGCCAAGATGCAAGGCTTTCCAGTGCCATGGATATAGATGCCAATGGTGCTGGGCAGTCAAACAGACCTCCTCCAGTTACTGTGCCTTTTACTTTCACTTCTCAGTCGGTTCCTAACCCTCCTCGGGCTGTTGATTTTCAGCGACTCAACGATCAGTTAATGGGTTTTCAAACTCATTTTGACACTTTCTTTGGCAAGTTTCGCCAAGATGTTTATGGCCGACTTGATCAACTCAGTGGGGACATGATATATATGTATGGGCGCATGGATGAGATGTACGACTAGATGAGCGACATGACGGGGCATATGGGTAGGCTTGAAGGACACGTCACGCCCCTGTCCAGCCAACTTCATGATATGTATAGCCACCTCAAAACGGTTCATGAAACTGTTGATGATTTGAGAGAGTATACTTCCTCTTGGGATGGACACATGGATTCTCTCCACACTCAGATAAGAGACACTGACGCCCATGTTCTTGCTTTGCAAGCACAATGGGATGCTTGGACATATAATGCTCCACCGTCTCGGTACCCACCACTACAGGACCCGCCGGCTAATGCATAACTGATCATGACGGTTTGTTTGTATTTAATTCCTATCTTTTGGATTTATCTTCGTATGTTATTGTCTTAGTGGTCTGTTTACTTTTTGTTATGTATTTTCTTTATCTATCGCCTTAAGGACAAGGCCATCTCTTTGTGGGGAGGGCAGTTGGTTGATTTATGTGGTTGGGAAATTTCTAATTGTGTGCTCTTTGGTCAAATGATTCCCATACACGTTGCTGATGTTTGAACTCGAAATTCTTTGCATAGATCTTTTGAAGATGTGGTTCAAAGTGTGATATTTGGGTTGTGTAGTTGCTGGTTATTTCTTGTTTTGTCATATGCGTGTTTCTTGTTGGGTGGAATTATTTGAAATTTTAGTTGTAACTTGTTGTTAAGCATTTGAGTCGTGATTTGTCCGGTAGATGCTAGAGGGAGTGTTGCCATTGTGATTGCCTGCGATCTTATCTTGATTTATATATTGAGAAGTGGGTTGTTATTTAAAAAATTTATAGCTCTGAGTATCCACTCCTCTAGTTATCTACTATGAGTATGGAAAACCACGTGGGAATACTTTAGAATACCTCCAAAAGTTTCGATCTCATGAAAATCGACTTATCTATGAAAAAAAAAAGCTGTTGAAACTGGATGAAATAGCAAGAAAATTGGAGTTAAGGTCTATAAAGGAAGTCACATTAGGGAATTCACCTCTAGTGGAGAATTGGGTCTAATCGAATCATTGTGCTTTATGACTCTGTTACTTCTTAAATTTTGAGTGTTGTACATCCTTGAGAGATATGTGTATTTGGAGAGCTTGATCTTGTTGGTTGAATGCTTGGTTGGAATTGAGCACTTGTTGAATTAATCTTTTAATGGATCCATATAATTTTGTTTGAGGACAAGCAAATGACTAAGTGTGGGGGAGTTGTTTTGTGTATATTTGTTCTTATTTGAGTAAACAGTTTTGATATAGTTGATACATTTATTGGCCTAATTCGTGAGCTTTTTACGACTGTGGAAGTAGTTATGCAGGAGATTCGGGAGAATAGGAGAATGTTGAGAAAAGGCCAAGAAACAATGAGAAAGTAGCCGAACAATAAGTCAGTCGCCACATACAATTCTTAGCGGTCTCTCATTCTCTCATTTTATGAAAGGTCTCTCATTTTCTGAGCGGTCTCTCATTCTTCGATGCTTATTCTTTTTCGCGCATTATGATTCCGTGATTGCTCATATATGAGCGGTCACTCAGTTTTAATTTAGTTGTTGTCAAATTTTACACACTTTTACTCCGCCTTCGCTTATGTTTGAGCGGGCGCTCATTAACTATTTAAATTAGAAGAGTTGTAATTTTTTAGGTTATCTTTTCTCAGACGGAACAACAGTATTTTCTTTTGGGAAACAATTCTGGAATTTTATTTTCTTCATCTTTCTATCCTTCGTGTTTGAGGATTTAAATTTCTGTAAGAACTATTTCAACATTATTCCATAGGTATTATTTACCTGTCAATTATTTTCCAGCATTGCATTTCTATAGATTGTCTTGATCTGGTACTTTACGTTTTATTATGTTGTTAAGATTTGTACTATTGATATTGCTTGTTATTGTTTTTTATCTCGATACTTAGTTTATTTTTGCTTGTCTATCTTTTTACATGAATGTCTATTGGTTAAGAATTGTTAATGTCTAGGGTTTATAGATTGTTTAACTTTATTTTTATGATTTGTTCTAGGTCAATTATATTAATAAATTAGCGTTTAAGTTCAGTCTAGTTAATTACGTACGTAGAGTGAGAGTGTCAGACCCAACCTTTTGTTTAGAGTGTTTAGGATTTATTGCTTTTTGTTCGTAGTATGATTAGTCGCCCTACTTAGCCTTCCTTGAGAGACGACTTGAGTTAGCTTATCACACTAGAATGACCTCGTGCGATTATGAGTCAATTCCATAGGTGTTTTGGGTTGCGTCGGGACTCAATCGTTTGATAGAGAGTCCGAGGGGATACAAAACAATCAAGTACCTATCCTCTAGACTTAATCAGGAATGGGGGATTTATAAGAGTCTAGGGGGAAGAACAGGAGAAGGAGTCACCCTATTCTACGATTGGACTTCGCCGGAGGCCTTCTTGCTTGGAGAGAGAGAGAGACAGGTGATGAGCTGCTGCTACTCTTTCACTCTTGATGTTGTCTCTCGGCACTTCGGCGTGCTTTTTCTCTGCTTGTATTGCCCTTTTTTGTAAGCTTTGGTGTGGAGACCTTTATTTATAGAGGAAGTTCAAACTAGTCATTGGAAAGAGCCGTTTGA